>JAPQWV010000079.1:2400000-3070000 GCA_027422505.1 Craterostigma plantagineum
AACGCGAAGTGCGTACAAAAAGAAAACACGACCGACGACCGCCTCCTCCGGTGTCTGTCAGCTTCGCACCTCCCATCCTCACTACATCTTCCCGAACCGAACCCATAGGAACAGGAGCTGATTTAATCAGCTCCCGAGTAGAAGTCGCCGCATCTGGTTCAACGGCGCATGCACAACCCAGCCCTTCCCATTCATCAACCTCCCAACAGGTTGATGTCTCAACAGCTCACGGGGAACCACCTCAGACATCCTTGCCTCACTCGGAGACAAGTGATGTACATATAAGCGACCCCCAGCCCCACGTCGCTGCCCCTTCTTCTACCACATCGAGTCTAGTGTCCACTTTCCCAAATTTTTTCGATTTTGCTAGGACACAAACACTTTTCTCGACTTTTCTCAGTGATCAGTCCAGAACGTCTGTAGAGACATCATCTATTGATGATACTCGACGATCGGACGGAAGTCCTGGCACGGGCAACATCACTGCTCCCGTGTTTTCAGGCCATCTCGATGAGCTTGTCTTATCAACGATGCAAACGGTAAGCCTCGGTGGCTCTGGTCCCTCAAGTCCCACGCGCTCTTTAGTGCGTGTGGGCCGCGACTCAGGAATCTATTCTGAAGTCGTGACAACAGAACGCCTTCGTGGCTCTGTTGAGTTATCACCTTTCATCACCCGCGCCGACCTCGACCAACACCTCGAACGGAGCCTCGCAACCGTACGCGACGAAATGAAACAAATGGAGGCCTCCATCATGCAAAGAGTCGAGGCACTGGCATCCTCCCAATCCCACCACCCTTCTACATCCGCCAGTACACCTAACCCTACACCTACACCCACCACTAAGGAGCTTCGCCAACAACTACTCGATCGTCTCCTTAGCGAGGTCGACAGCCTCGATGATGAGGATAAGGAGCTCCTTCACCGCCTCCAAATACCATATCATTGCCACTACGACCCGCCCACACACAAGCGACGACATGACGACCCTGATGGCGACGGTCGTCCTGAGGGGGAGGAAAAGCGACAGCGGGTCGAGGCAATAAACCAACCTGAGCCCTCCACCTCAAACCAACCAGAGCCCTCCACCTCAAACCAACCAGAGCCCACAAACCCCCAACCTACTACCTCTTCCCATCTACCAAAAGGCCTACCCTCATTACCATCCGACTTCAGACCAGACCCGCCCCCACAGGTGACCGACGAACCACTATCTCCAGTCGCAGACATAAATATCCCTGATCCTCTGGTTGAGCTCAACGAGTTTGTAGACCAGGGATGGGGATCTCAAAGCTACAGCGATCATCCCGCAGAAGATGACCTTCAAGAGCGACTGGACAACGTCAGTGGACTAATCTGGGCGGCGGTCGAAACGAGCCTCAGGATGGCACCAGACGAGATCAGAAATGGAGAAGACTACGAAGAGACACCATGTGATTATGCAATCCCATGGGACAAGATAACCACTCCATTTCAAGAAGAACTTCGAGATAGAATCTGGCGAGAACGGGATCAAATTCGTCCATACAATGAAATGGAGCTGAGAGGCCTATCACATGTTGGAGGATCCACAAAATTGGCCTACCATTTCCTATACAAATGGACGACGACAGGAGGCTCGAGGGTCACTGACGATGACAAGAAGAGGATGAGGGCGAAGGCCTCAATCAAGGAGATCCTGGATGTAACCGTCCAGGAAATGGGAACGAGCCTAAAATACCCAGTCTACCTAGTGCGACGACTGGACGGCTCTGTAGACATGATCTCTGAAGGAGATGTTCAGTACATTGATCCCAGCGAAGTATTCAAGCTATCAAGACTCTACAGGAAATTCATCCTACGAGAATTTAAATACAAGCTGGGATATGAAGCCATTAAGAGACACATGCTGAGAGACATTACCTTCTACACAGGCCATGACTTTCAGATGGCCATTGAGAATAACGCTAGGAAGGTAAACCTAACGAGACCAAACTTCACAGGCATGGAGGACGAGCTCAAATCATATCCAAATGGCTTCATCTTCAAAGAACCTGAACTCTCCGTAGTCTACAGCAAGGATGGACTAAAGAGAGTCATGTTCCTCTCGGAAGTTGAGAAGTACTGCGACGGCACTCTCAGGATCATTATCGAGAAACTGAGAAGTAAAGTTAGAAGATATTCTGATCCTTCAAAAGGCGACCTTGCAAGCTTAGGACTCGAGCAGTTCCGAGAAGAAATTATCAGCCTAAGCAATATTGCTATTGAAGAAATTCAGAATAGACTATATCTTCGCCGAAGCATCAGACAATTCGAGTACGTTCTCAATCTGAGGAAATCTGCCTACAGAACAGAAGACCGGGATACTACGTAAAATGAACACAAAGGGGGAGATTGTTAGAGATTAATTTTATTGTGTTCATTTAATTATTAGTCTATGTTCTGTAATTTAATTACGCCCTAGGACTTAATTGTAAATATATCCGACTTGTGGATATATTAGTAATATTGGGCCCATTAGCCCATTAGGGCATATGTATAAATACCCTAAACACATTAGTGTTTAGGGTTGCTGAATCATATTGGAGTTGACGACTTTTCTGAAGAACTCGCGCGCTCTCTCGTTCCAACTCTACAATTCGTCTATCGGTATTACTCTTTTATTGCTTCCGTAATTCATCGTACAGGTAATACTAATCCATTGATTCAGTACAAGGTTGGATAAAATCGGCCTAACAAAGAATTTAAATTATTGGCCGTGGGTGTAGGATTCCTCCAAAGAATCCGAACAACGTAAATAATTGGTGTTCAATTTTCTTCTTTCTTGTTATTTGAAGATTGATTTCAATTTTTAACAATATTAAACACATGAACCTCACTAATTGAGTGAAGTAGGGAAGTTCAACAAGCCAAAGGAATAGAATAATGTTATAAGCCACATGGGACTTCACGAGTGAATAGGAAAATACTATAAACTATATAAACTTCACAAATTCCTAGGATAGTGGTTCTCGAATTGCAAGGTGTTAGTATCAATAATTAAATGAATTGAACAAAGGAAATTTACAAATCATGAGGAAATAAAATAATACATTATGAGTTGTACAAATGTGAATTCGCGAAACGAGGCAAGATGAATTATATGTTAATTTTTCACGAATCCTTTGTGGTTCACGAGGTGCATAAGTCACGAACTTAGTGTAAGGCATAGACTTCACATGGTTCTTAAGTGATAAATATACTGACATGTGGGGAGTTAAAGTGAGAACTTTTTAGGTTGGTGGGGATATAAGTGAAATTCTTCCTTTCTTTTTATATATTTTTATTCTCTCTTTATTTTTATTTGAATTTCATTTAATAAACATCAATGATTAAAATTGGTCCAGTGCTAAATATCTTTATTTTTATTTGAATTTTCATTTAATAAACATCAATGATTAAAATTGGTCCAGTGCTAAATATTAGGAAGCGTTTTGGGTTATTCCCTAATATTTCAATTTTTGCGAGCTTAACTCAGACCACGTGGCCATCTGTATATTATTGGCTTACGCGTGACTAAGCTTTTCAGTCAAGTCAATAAATAATGCATTTGTCTGTTTGCCTCTGTTTCGTCGAAAGGGATAATTATTACTAAACAATGACCTCACAAGCCGAAGAAATACAATGAAGTCTTTGGAGCTATTTCACAGGAAAAAAGACAAACTAAAAAATAGAACAAACAATGACTTCGTTGAAGACCGGAAAATGACATTTTATTATTAGGCAGCATCGTAGTAATAACCACATACGCAAAAGGTTAAAAAGACCAAGACTTTTATTACACAACAAGCCGAAGAAACACAAAAATCTCTTCTCTATTGATAAGAGGGAGAGAGAGAACAGCCGAAAACTTGAAAGTAGAATCTTGATTAGAAATGGCGACAGCGTATGCAGCTTTTACTTCTCTTATGCATCTCATCGAGGATCTCCGCGAACACCCAAACCCTCCCATTAAGCTCGACGATGAACACTTCGATTCTCTCAGCTCAAACATCTCTTTCTTCCAAAGCTTCCTCGAAGAACATCACAAGACAATCGATCACGGATGGGAGATTCTGATGGCTGATGCAGCCCATACTGCAGAAGACCTAATCGAGACTCATATAGCCGATCGAATCAAAGATCACAACGAATTCAATGGAAGCCTTCAAGAAGTGATCGAAGGCTTAAACCTTCTCGAAAAAGAGGCGATGAAGATGACGACCGAGCAATGTGAAGGCAATCGTTCTATGCCTCTCGCCTCAGCCCAATCGCACTCAGCACCTTCCATTTCCTCGGACGTGAAGCTCGGCGGTCCCTTCAAAGGCATAATAACAAAAATCACAGGCAAACTCACTCGGAAAAACAATCAACCGGCCACGCAACATCTCGGATCATCACAACCGTCGTCCCTTTCTGCTACTACCGGCGGCGAGGACTTCGTGGTTGGCATTGAAGACACAACACTCAAAATCGTGGACAAGCTCACCTCAAACCCAAAGTCTGGGCCTCAGGTAATCTCCATAACAGGTATGGGCAGAATCGGTAAGACAACACTTGCTCGTAAGATTTACGATCATCCATACGTTCGGGATTACTTTGATACTTTTGCTAGGGCTACGATATCGAAAGACTACGATAGGCGTAGGAGTCTCATTGAACTAATTGATTCTCTGAATAAGGAGGGCGCCGGCAAGGAAAGTCTGAGTGGAAAGAGCGAAGCTGAATTGAGTGTTTTACTGCACAAGTCTTTGTTGGGTAATAGAAAGTATTTAGTTATAGTGGACGACGTGTGGGACGTCGAAGCATGGGAAGAAATCAGACGCTTCTTTCCAAGCAGCAAAGGCAGTGGAATAGTAATAACGACTAGGCAAGCGTCGGTTGCTTCGATTGGCATGCATAATTCTCCTATGAACTTCTTAGACGAGCGTAACAGTTGGGATTTATTTCGCGAGAAAGCATTTGGGAAAGAAAGTTGCCCATTAGAACTAGAGGATGTTGGAAGAAATATAGCAAAAAAATGTGGAGGGCTTCCTCTGTCAATTGCAGTAATCGGAGGCCACCTAGCAAAGTCTCCTCGAATGAAAAAGTATTGGGAACATATTGCGAAAAATTTGAGTCCGGTTGTGAATGCCGAAAACGACGACTATTGCCTCAAAATTCTGTCCTTGAGCTATAATCACTTACCTGTACATTTGAAATCCTGTTTTATGTACATGGGAATATTTCCTGAAGACGAGGTGATTGATATTTCACTACTTATAAAATTATGGGTAGCCGAAGGTTTTCTGAAACCAATAAGCGGCAAGAGCCAGGAAGATGCTGCAAAGGATTATATTAAAGATCTTATCGGTAGAAATCTCATTTTAGCTTCTGAATTGTCTGATCTCGGAGATATAACACATTGCAGGATCCATGATCTTTTGAGGGATTTATGCTTAAAAGAAGCTTCCAATAAGAATTTCTTCTGCAAAGTACGTAAGCGGTGGCACGGCACTATGAAAGTATCGAGCAACGAACGTCGGATAGTTGTTCATCAGAGCTCATCAAAGGTGACCAACTATATTTGTGGCATTGGTAGTGTCCTCCGATCTCCGAAAGACCTTCGTACCCTGATTATCGATGGTATGTTACCTTCAAAAGTTTATTATAAGACGTTACGAGTGCTGTGTTCGGTCGAGGGGTCCCTCGATATCAAGCAAAAGACCTGGGAGAAAGATGTTCCTACCCTAATTAACTTACGGTTCCTAGGGAGAGTTCGGACGACAAGACCCGTCGAATTTCCTTCATCATTTGTTTCCATGTGGAATCTACAATCATTAGTTTTAATCGATAGTGTTGAAGCCCCGCTTGAAATCTGGAAAATGACCCAACTTAGGCATATTCATATATGGACTCTCAGTCTGCCCGATCCCCCAGTCGAAAGCGATGATATCTTGATGAAGCTGCAATCGGCTATGACAGTACGAAACTTCAGTTTTAGTGAAGATTCCGTCAGAAGAATTCCCAATATCCGTGAATTAAGAGTGGAATACACTGATAAAGTTGTCGAGGTATTCAACGAACGGAAGTACACTCTTGACAACATTGGTCGACTTGAAAAGCTTGAATCACTTGAGTGCTTATTTTACGATGTGCGACCCATGAGGATAGTAAATCATATGCTGGCAAATCTTACATTCCCGCGTTCACTTAAGAAGCTGACGATTGGTAAGCTTGGCTGGGAAGATGTGACGACTAAGATAGGCTCCTTACCAAGACTCGAAGAACTTTGGCTCCACAATTGCACGGGACGTCAGTGGAATCTCGTTGAAGGAAAGTTTGTCAGTTTAAAATGCTTGAGCCTCTTTGGGTGTGGCGACCTCGAATGTTTTACAGCAGATGCCAGTCATTTTCCTAGCCTCGAAACCCTCGACCTATGGTTCATGTCTGGATTGGCGAAGATATCTTCAGATATTGGAGACATAGCATCGCTCAGATCAATTGAACTATATAGGTGTCCCGACTCAGCTGTTGAATCTGCCAAGGAAATAGCACGAGTACAGCTCGAAGAAATGGGGAATGAAGTACTGCAAATAGATGCTCGTGTCGATTCATCTCAATCCGCGCTCTCTCCCGAGATCACTAGTAATTTTCGAGTAATAGTTATCTGATTTTCCTTGTTTGAGGAAGTTTCGGCGCGACCAAGATTTCGTAGATTGAATACAATACAGCACATGTAATTTAGGAAATATATTATTCTATGTAAGCTTATAGTAAGTTCAATCAAGCAACGACTACATAAAACCAAGGTACAGAAGACAAAACAAGTACGTACTGTAATACGTTTTGAGAATATGTTTTGAAATATGTCTTCTACACATGATCCAGGACATGTAATTTTGTACGAATTTTAGTTGCAGATGATAATTACAAACTTATATCATTTATCATACATCTTGAAAATTGAACAGAATTAACATTGCGGCTAGCAATTGGGTTTGTAACAATTTCAAGCGAACACCAAGGATTTAATTGACATGTTAGAAGTAACAAAATCAAACATGTGCATATCTTGTTATGAAACATATATAATGAAATACATACTCAAGCAGGTTCTTTATAAATGAGAGCGCTGCTGCCTGCCGACGAGTCATATCTACAATTTTTAAATTTGTAAAACTTATTTTGACTAACCACATGAATCCTACAATTGCAGTAGTTTAATTTTTATCTTATAATCCACCGACAATTGCAGGGGCTATTCGACAAATTATATTTAACTTATTTTTTGCATCTCCTTATATAATTAATAAATTTTTTCTTATAATCCACCGAAATTAATTGCATGGGCTATTCATGCAACAAAATCATAAGGAGACTGGTATTGATTGACGAAGAGGTAAGTAGTCCATAATATATTTTTCACTGTATTTTTTGGATTGCAATTGATTGTTTATTGTTTCAGTCGAACCAATAGAATTTTTGTCTCAATTATCGTAGGGTAACCCCAATCAGTGTAGTTATTTTCTCAAACGCCAAGTTGATTCGCATATATTATATCAAATCCAGTCGTTAGCTATTAACGACGACTATCCGAAAATGTTAATCCCGACGATGACGAACTATGAGAACTTTTATAGATATTAATTATTATTTTATTGGATATGGAAAACCATGTTTTATTGAATATTACCAACAATGGTTTTTATAAGTTTTCTCGCCTTTAAATTATTCCTGTCATTTTATATATTTTCATTACTACAAAAGTTTGTAAATGGTGGTACATGTTGGATAAAGGAATTATTGCAGTTGTTGGTTTGCACCAATATTTTAAGTATCATAAGCAACCTAAAATGATCCGGGTTAATAAAATGACTGAGATAAAAATTATAAAATAAATTAGGGTTAAAAATTTAACTAATCTTTTTTCTTTGAAATTATGAGAGTAAACAATTGTACTTTTAAAATATTTTCTGGTGAAAATAAAAAGCTAATAATTAAACTTTAAAATGTTGTTTAGTTCGCAACGTTGTTATTTTAAAAGGTTACCTATTATTGCACTTCCAACTTAAAAACTTCACTATGTTTGCTATTCTCTCGAGGTGAAACCACTTTTCCAATTTTCTCGAAGATAAAAGTCTTGGCTATAAAATAGTAGTTATATTGATGAATGGAAGGTTCGCAACAACGAAACTATATATGTATAGTAAAACTATTCTATTTTTATTTGTGTATTGTGGGTGATCTTGCCACGAGAGGATCGATTGTTGGAAACAAGGATTCAGACAGAACAATTGCAGGTTTTTCCAATCTAAATAGGCATATTTGTCGAGGTACTTAAACAACATGTCGTTATGTTATCGTAGATATTTCAATTTGGCATATGTTAATGAAAATCAAAATTTAAGGCTAGCTTATTATCTGTTATAGGCATTGCAACTGAAGACGACATCTACATCATCTTTTGTGTTGAATCCATTACGCGATGATCCTGCTACGAGTTCAACAGATCAAGAGGATGAGCCAGAACTTGATTCAGATCATGTTAGAAGATGAAAGCACTGAGCAGGAATATTATACAGACAGAGATAGGGAGAGGCGGGATATTCGACTACCACAGCGGTACATGAATTTAGTTCGTACGCTTTATCAGTGGCACAAGAAACAGGTGGAGGCAATAAGCAATGTAAATTCGGATAAGTGGCTGGTAGCGATGAATGGAGAAATTGAGTCTCTGCACAAGAATTAAACTAGAATTCTTGTGCCGTCGCCGAAGAAAAAGAAAATAGTCGGATGGAAGTGGGTCTTCAAAAAGAAAGAATGTTTATCTGGTTCTCAAGATGGCGTTCTTACATGGCCATTTAGATGAACAAATTTATATGAAGCAACCTGAAGACTTCATAGTTGAAGGAAAAGAAGACCAAGTTTGTTTACTGAGGAAATCCTTATACGGATCAAAGCAGTCTCCAAGATAGTTGTATAAACGGTTTGATTCTTTCATGTTGGGTCATGGTTTCTCCAAGAGCAAGTATGATAGTTGTGTTTACTTCCAGAAGTTAAATGACATTTCATTCATTTATCTATTGTTATATGTTGATGACATGCTCATTGCGGCTAAGAATCTTGCAGAAATTCACCTCATTTGAAGGCCTTACTGTGAATTTGAGATGAAAGATTCGGGAGCAGCTAAGAAGATTCTTGGTATGAAGATTAGACATGATAGAGGAGCTGGTAAGTTATACCTGACCTAGGAAAGTTACCTCAGAAAGGTTTTTGAGGTGGCATGAACGATGTCAAACAAGTCAACACTCGTCTTGCTAGCCATTTTAGGCTAAGCGCTACTCAGTCACCGTCATCAGATGAGGAAGGAGCGTACATGACACGAGTTCCTTACTCAAGTGCAGCGCCAGTATTATGTATGCAATGGTATGTACACGTCGTGATATTTCACAGGCTGTTGGTGTTGTTAGCAGGTATATGGCTACCCGGGAAAAGAACACTGGCAAGCAGTGAAGTGAATTCTCAGATACTTGAAGGGTACTCTAAGTATTTGTTTGGAGTTTGGCAGAAACAGTGATACTCTCGTTGGCTTCGTGGACTCAGACTACGCAGGCAAATATAATATGGTGGTATTCGACTCGATTCGTTTGCAACCCTAGGAGCCTACCCTATTAACTAGGTCATGGGGTTTTATAGATACACTGATTCATCAGTGGGAACTGAATTTATAAAAGGCAGACAAACAACAAACTAGAACTGCCAAATAGACTTCTTCACTCAATTTACAACATTCTTGATTTGCATCACATCACATTCACAACACAACACAACACCCACAATTACATTAAACATTAAATCCAAGAACTTAAAATATATTTCAATTCAGTCACCTAATAATTAATCTGAGACAACATAGCTCTAACATCCTTACTAGTCGGCCTCTCTTTGGGATTATCCAACGTACAAAAGCAAGCAACCTTAAGAACCAAAAGCATCTGCTCTTCGTGCCCACCGCCCAACAACCTCCGATCAATCGCCCTCGCCGGCGCGTCGGAACCCATCACGCTCCTAACCGAGTGAACCAAACTCAGCTCCTCCGTGTCCTGAAAGAACTTGTCGGACGGAAAACGGCCGGTCACCAACACGCCCAGCATCACCCCAAGGCTAAACACGTCGCACTTGTCCGTGAACTGAAACGTCTGGTAATACTCCGGCGCGATGTACCCACAATCCCGGCGACGTTCGAGGTGGTTATGTGCGTCTGCGAGTCGGGGACGGCGGCGGCCAGTCCGAAATCGGTGATCCTGGCCTCCATTGCGTCGTCGAGGAGGACGTTGGCCGGCTTCAGGTCTCGGTGGATGATGCAAGGGCTGTGGTAGTTGTGTAGGTACTCAAGGCCGGCGGCGACGCCGAGCGCGATTCTGTGGCGGGCCGGCCAGGGAAGCTCCCGCCGGCCGTCGGAGACTTGCTGGAGGATGTCTTGGAGGCTGCCGTTTCTCATGTATTCGAATACGAGGTAATGGCAGTTGGGATTAAGGGCTAGGTGGGCTAAAAGTGGTAGTAAGTTTCTGTGCCTTACTTTGCCGACGGTTTGTATCTCAGATTGGATCTGCCGCATTTCTTGTTCATGAGCTTGCTTTCTTCTCGGCCGCCGGCGTCGGCGTCGGCGGCGGTAATGAGTTCGCCGCCGTCTATGGGGCTTGGGACTATTGATAGACCTCGATAAGTCATGAATTTCGGATATTTTATACCCCGCGAAGATGCACTATCAATAGTAACCAATATAATAATTTATGGTTTATGCCTTATTTCCTTTGATAGGTTTCCAAAAGTACCGCCCACGAACATTGCCAAATTTAAATGGGCTTTGAAGATTGTTGACCAAAATTAAAACCAAGTACGACCCAATAGCCCAATAGGGTTTATTATTAAGGGATAAGAAGGGATGGAGACTTTTCTTCCAGCTGTGCAAGAAACAAGGACAAAAAGGAAGCATCGCAGCAAATATATCAACATCAGCGAACGGCTCAAGATCTCAAGATTCAAGCACACTGCTCAAGGCCTATCCAAGGAGCTGCGCAAGCACACAACAACGACTGAGAGGATTTGTCCACTTCGCTTCAAGAGGTGCGTTAAATAGAGCTCTAACATCAGATAATGAAGATACGGCTGGAAAATGAACACAAGCCACTATCATACACATAGCTCAAGGTAAACGAAAATACAAGATAAGATCTATCGTATGACTGCGGAAATATTGACTGGGCTGCTCAAGAAGATTTGGAGATTACGATTGATAAAACCATATCCATGTTTCCACCTTGAAAATGGAGGAATAAGCTCATGGCTATCATCTATAAATAGAGAGTCACGAAGAGAAGAAGAGGATCGAATAGAATAGATTTGTTGTGTATTAGTATTGTTTCCTTTACCTTTATATTTTAGTCCGGTGGAGAGTTTGAAGCAGTTGTCGATGTTTGTGAGAGATCGACTGATGAGGTGAGTTTGAGCAGTTGAGGAAGATAGCAGAGATGAGTGTGAGAGTTCTATTTTGCCCTTTTTCATTTTAAGGACTATTGCTTTAATTTTCTAGTTGCTGTTCGACATTTTTTACTTTTTATATTATAAGTCATTTATGATATACACACGTGGAAGCATATCGAAGTAGTTCTGTTACCTTTAATTTTCGTTGGATAAAGCGACACGTTTAAAGTGCTGCTCGTGCGAGAATCTACAAACAAGGTCGCAACACACGGTTGTAAGCTTATATTTATTCAGTTCAATATGTCGATTAAGTTCGTACACGCTTTGATTAATATGTTTAGCAACTGCTATTTAATCGTTCTTCGTTTCGATCTTCTCAGTTACCGTTGCATCTAAATTTTGTCAACAAAACTCCCTCCCCTAGTATTAATATTAATATTATTATAAATATTATTATTATTATTATTATTAGTAATATCATTACTATTAATCTTATTATTAATATTGTTATTATTAATATTATTATTATTATTATTATTAGAACTATTTCTAGTAACAATAACATTATTATTAATATTGGTCTAATTATTGTAATAGTTATTATCATTACTATTATTATTATATATTATTATTACCACTATAATTATTATCATTATTATCCTCCATATTATTATTATTATTATTATTATTATTATCGATCGAACTTGAAATTAGAAGTAAATCGACCATTTTCCCTGTGGAGACGATACCTACTTTCGCTATACTAGTGTTTAGTGAGTAAGGTGATAAATTTTATTTTTGGCCGTTTTCGACGCGACTAAATTTTGGCGCCGTTGCCGGGGAAGGTGGTGTCTTAATTGATTTGCTTCCACTTCTAATTCGATATTTTGTTCTAGTTTATGCCCCGATCTTCTCGAACAGGTATATTAATATTCGATCCAGAAATCGAGAGGACTGCGAGGGCAAATCGAAAGGCAAAAAGACAAAAAGATTCGACTATATCAAGCACGGAATCCGAACAGAAATTTTCAACAAGCGACATGGAGGAAACCGAACAGCAGCAGCCACTCCGTCTTACGTTGAGGGATATGGCTACGCCGGATGTTAATCAACGGCCGCTTTGCATTGAATTTCCTATTCTTCAAACACCTTTTGAATTAAAATCAGGGTTAATTCATTTACTTCCTACTTTTCATGGTAACGCAGGTGAAGATCCGCACAAGCACTTGAAGGAGTTTCACATGGTTTGCTCGACCATGAAGCCAAACGGAGTCACGGAAGATCAGATAAGTCTTCGCGCATTTCCATTCTCGCTGGCGGATCACGCAAAAGACTGGTTATACTACTTACCATCAGGTTCGATTACTACGTGGGCCGAACTTAAAAAACAATTCCTTGCAAAATTTTTCCCTGCATCTCGTGCCGCAAACATTCGTAAGGAAATCTACGGGATTCGACAATGGAACGGAGAAACCCTGCACGAATACTGGGAAAGATTCAAGCGGTTGTGCGCAAGCTGTCCATATCACCAAATTTCAGAATTGGCGCTTATCCAATATTTCTACGAAGGATTGCTACCCATGGAAAGAAACATGATTGATGCAGCAAGTGGAGGAGCGTTGGTCGATAAAACGGCAGACGAGGCACGTCGGCTGATCTCAAGCATGGCTACAAACGCGCAACAATTTGGAACACGTCAAGATGTAGGCCAACAAAGGATGAGCGAGGTAAGTACTATTTCGTTTGAGCAAAAATTAGATTCACTAACGTCTCTTGTGGAAAAACTTGTGATTGGAAAAACGAGTCAGGTAAAGGCTTGTGGTATATGTACATTTGTTGGACATGCAACAGCGAATTGTCCTTCACTTCAGTTTGATCCTAGCGAACAAGTCAATGCAATTGGAGGGTACACAGGACCATCCCAGAGACGCTATGATCCATACTCGAGTCAATACAATCCCGGATGGCGTGACCACCCAAATCTGAGTTACGGAAATCGACCGCCAGGTTTTATGCAGCAAGCACCAAGGCCATCAAATCCTCCACAGCAAGCCGCACCATCAAAACCAGGTATGTCTTTGGAGGATATTGTTAAGAATTTAGCAACTAGTACTGCCAGTTTTCAACAGGAAACTCGATCGAGCATTAACGAAACGCGCTCAAGCATGCACAATTTAGAAAGGCAAGTGTCTCAACTCGCAGCACAAATGAGTCAAATGCAGAACGAGAAAGGAAAACTACCGGCGCAAGTTGAGATTAACCCAAGAGAGAATGTGAGTATTATGACTCTTCGAAACGGGAAAGAGATTGGTCAGCCTAATCATGACGAAGTTTCCATAAAATCCCCAAGAGAAGATAAAACTAAAGACCATGCAAAGAAGGTAAGTAATGATTCTGTTTTCGATAAACCTAATATTGTTATTCCTCCACCTTTTCCTGGAAGGCTAGCTAAAGCGAAAAAGGATGAAGAAGAAAAGAGTATAATGGAAACCTTCAGCAAAGTCGAGATCAACATTCCACTGTTGGATGCTATCAAGCAAATCCCACGCTACGCAAAATTTTTAAAGGAAATGTGCTCGAACAAAAAGAAACACAAAGCTGAAGGAAAAATCTTAGTAAGTGATAATGTTTCCGCTGCGCTTCAACGAAAACTTCCTCAAAAGTGCAAGGACCCAGGTATGTTTGCTATCTCAGTTACTATAGGGACACGAAAAATAAATAATGCCATGTTAGATTTAGGAGCTTCTATCAATGTTATGCCGTTATCATTGTTCAATGAGATGAGTATGGGACCTCTTAAGTGCACTGATATTTGTATTCAATTAGCAAATAGGTCCATTATTTATCCCGAAGGATTGGTTGAAGATGTGTTGGTAAAATGTGGTGAATTTATTTTTCCTGCTGATTTTTATATAGTAGACATGGGTGATGAACATGCACTAGATTCTGCTGTTATTTTATTAGGACGATCATTCATGAAAACAGCTAAAACAAAGATAGACGTTGATTCAGGAACTCTTACTTTTGAGTTTGATGGTGAAAAACTTACTATGAATGTGTTTGATGCTATGAAATATCCTGACGATGCTGAATCTGTTAGTATGATTGATGCATTTGTTCGAGATGATTTTGAGCGTAATTTTACTAACGATACACTCGACTATGTGATTAAGAATAGCAAAACAGAAAAAGATTTGCATTTTGAAGTGGACGAAGATGTCAGAAACTCGCTCATGACATTACATGCACTTCCGGAATCTCGCGATCAATCAGGTAAGAATACTTTTTCATTACTTAGTTCTAATGCAAAAATTGTTCCTTCTATAGAACAGGCGCCTACGTTGGAGTTGAAGGATCTACCAAAACATCTCAAATACTGCTATTTGGGAGACGAAGAAACGTTGCCAGTCATTATTGCAAATGACTTGACCGCCACCCAAGAAGAGAAATTGATCCGCGTTCTGAAGGAATACAAGACCGCGATAGGATGGACTTTGGCCGACATCAGGGGAATCAGTCCCTCGATATGCATGCACAGGATCTTACTTGAACCAGATTCTAAGCCGATACGGGAAGCGCAACGTAAACTCAATCCAGCAATGAAAGAGGTAGTTATGAAAGAAATAATTAAATTATTAGATATGGGGATAATATTTCCAATATCAGACAGCCAATGGGTAAGTCCAGTTCATGTAGTTCCTAAGAAATCTGGTTTCTCACTTGTGAAAAATGATAAAAATGAATTGGTACCAATGAGATTACAGACGGGTTGGCGCATGTGTATTGATTTTCGTAAGTTAAATGCGGCTACCCGAAAGGATCATTTTCCGCTACCCTTCATTGATCAAATGCTAGAAAGATTGGCAGGTAAGTCTTTCTTCTGTTTCCTCGATGGATTTTCTGGTTATTATCAAATTGTCGTAGCACCCGAGGATCAAGAGAAAACTACTTTCACATGTCCCTTTGGCACATTTGCATATCGTCGCATGCCTTTTGGTTTATGTAATGCTCCTGGTACATTTCAACGATGCATGATGAGCATATTTTCTGATTTAATAGAAACATGCATTGAAATATTCATGGATGATTTTACGGTTTATGGAGACTCGTTTGATCATTGCCTTGGTAATCTGGTAGAAGTACTCAAACGATGCATTGACAAAAATCTTGTGCTTAACTACGAAAAATGTCACTTTATGGTTAAGGAAGGAATAGTTTTAGGCCATGTAGTTTCGTCTCGTGGAATTGAAGTAGACAAGGCTAAGGTCGATTTGATATCTAATTTGCCATACCCCACTAATGTGCGAGAAATTCGAAGCTTTCTTGGTCACGCAGGTTTCTACAGGAGATTTATCAAGGATTTCTCAAAAATCGCTCAACCAATGTCAAGACTACTTCAAAATGATGTGCCATTTAATTTCGCCAACGAATGCAAGGAGGCGTTTGATAAGTTGAAATTGTTACTCACTACTGCGCCGATAATTCAACCCCCAAACTGGGACCTGCCGTTCGAGCTTATGTGCGATGCGAGCAAGTACGCTGTGGGAGCTGTGCTTGGACAAAAGGATGGAAAGAAAAGTCACGTCATATATTATGCTTCAAAGACGCTTGACTCGGCACAATGCAACTACACCACAACTGAAAAAGAGCTCTTATCTATTGTTTTTGCTTTTGATAAATTTAGGTCTTATTTATTGGGATCTAAAGTTATTGTTTTTTCTGACCATGCGGCTCTTAAATATCTGTTGTCGAAAAAGGAGTCTAAACCACGCCTGATTCGTTGGATCCTGTTGCTTCAAGAATTTGATTGGGAAATCAAAGATCGAAAAGGCGTAGACAACTCTGTAGCAGACCATTTGAGCCGTTTGATTCGTGACGAAAAGCCACTACCAATTTCTGAAACATTTCCAGATGAGCAACTATTTCGCCTTCATGGTAAGGAATATCAAGAACCCTGGTTTGCCGATATAGTTAACTACTTGGTAAGTGGTGTTTTACCTTCACATTTGAGCTCGTCAAGGAAAAATAAAATTAAAAGTGACTCTAAATATTATATGTGGGATGAGCCTTACTTATGGAAAATAGGTTCAGATCAAATTATTCGTAGATGCATTGCAAATGATGAAATTAATGATATACTCACTCATTGTCATACATATGCCTGTGGAGGACATTTTGGACCTAAGCGAACTGCTAGAAAAATTTTAGATTGTGGTTTTTATTGGGAAACTATTTTCAAAGATGCTTATTTATTTTGCAAGAGTTGTCCTAATTGTCAAAGAACGGGTACAATTTCTTTTAGAGATGAAATGCCACAAAACCCTATTTTAGTTTGTGAAATTTTCGATGTATGGGGAATGGATTTTATGGGACCTTTTCCAAGCTCATTTGGCTTTCTTTATATCTTGCTCGCCGTTGATTATGTGTCGAAGTGGGTAGAAGCAAAGGCTACCCGAACTAACGATTCTAAAGTTGTTGTAGGATTTCTTAAGACAAACATCTTTAGTAGGTTTGGAGTTCCCCGTGCAATTATAAGCGACCAAGGCACGCATTTTTGCAATCGCACGGTGGAAGCACTCATGCGCAAATATGGAGTACATCATCGGCTGGCCACTACTTATCACCCACAATCAAATGGACAAGCTGAAGTTTCAAATCGGGAGGTCAAAAATATTTTGGAGAAAACCGTGAACCCGAATCGTAAGGATTGGAGCTTGCGATTAGACGATGCACTTTGGGCGTATCGTACTGCTTTTAAAACTCCAATCGGAATGTCGCCATATCGCCTGGTTTTCGGTAAGATGTGTCATTTACCTGTTGAAATTGAACATCGTGCTTTTTGGGCAGTTAAACAGTGCAACATGGAGGCCACAAAAGCTGGTGAGGAACGGAAATTTCAACTACAGGAGCTTGAAGAGATTCGCCTAGAAGCCTATGAGAATGCGAGAATGTACAAGGAACGCACGAAGCAATTTCACGACAAACTCCTGCATAAGAAAGAATTCGTGGTAGGTCAAAAAGTTCTCCTCTACAATTCAAGGCTGAAATTCATGCCAGGTAAGCTCAAATCTCGTTGGATGGGACCATATATTGTTAAAAATATTTTTCCAAATGGCGTTATTGAAATCGAAAGCATATCTTCTAACACATGTTTCAAGGTAAATGGTCATAGGCTTAAACCTTATTTTGAGAATGATTTTATGGCCTGTGTGGAAGAAATCAAGCTGCGCCCACCCATTTATGCTTGACGTCGAAGAATGGAGACTACGTCTAGCCAAAGACGTTAAACAAAAGCGCTCATTGGGAGGCAACCCAATATTATCCTATTTTATTTTGTTATTGCAATATTTTCGTTTTATCTATGTTTTCATGATGATTAAGCAGGTTTGCTAGCAACTACATGCGCTACGATATCACTAGGCTCGAGTAAACATATCACCTATCTTGGAATTCCTCCACGACTCCATCACTGTCAGGGAAGTTTTATTTTCAGCATCACTTTTATTTTTTTCTTCGCATCTACTCTGAACATATTAAAATGAAAATTGGGGTGGGAATCTTTAGATTTTAGCTACCATTTTCATTTGAAATCTACATTGAGGACAATGCAGAGTTTAGGTGTGGGGGGATTTCTGTGTTGACCAATACATATCTTATCTCGAGCAAACCGATGTGCGTTAATTAGAACATGAGAGAAACAATTAGGAATAACTATTTGGTATTAGGATGATTATTCTTTTTCTTCAATTGATTTAAGACCGGATGCGCAAAAGTCGACACAAAGCCTACTTAAATATGTGAGATTTGAGCCTTTAAAAAAAAAAAAAAGATCTTTATACTCAATTTTTTCTTTACGAGGGTATCACATGTGTTTCGAATATGCTAGAACTTGCTCTATTATACATGTTGATATCATTGGCGGTTTTTTGTGTACAAAAGTGATTAAGGCACTTAGGATTAAGCCCTTGGCCTCATACTGACCCTACCTTCAATATTTTCCACTTAGTGAGCAAATTTGAGCCTTAAGCCTTATTTTTCTTGTTAAATTTAAGCCACTATATTTACCCATATATATCCTTTTGGCTTTCTTTTTCAACCCATTGTCGGATTGGATGAGTTATTAATTGCTTAGATTTCACGATTTCGAGATTGATAATAAACTAATGAGTCCAGATATGTGATATTAGGAGTCTTTTAGTTATAGCGAGAAAAAAAAAATCATCCGAAAAAAAAAAAAATATATTCGAAAAAAAAAAAAGCGAATACGAAAAAAAAAAAAACAAAAAAAAAAAATAATATATGTATTCGAAGAAAAAAAAAAGAAAGAAAAAAAAAAGAGAAGAAAAATTCATAAAAAAATATATGAAGTACTAGTTAGTTTTGTCAATATTGGGAAGCTTTGAGTTGTCTTGAAAATGAAACCGTAACATGTTAGTATGATCAGAGTAATTCTCGATTAGTCATGCGTCATGGTAAAGTCGTGGGATTTAGCGATTAAATAATCATTTGGTTCGACAATTTTAACCTACTTTCCCAAAATTATCCTACCTAATCCCTAAGCCCCATTACAGCCCAATGAAAGACCTTTTGATTTGTACACTAAAGTCGCTATGTGAATACAATGTGATATATTAGCAAGTTTATGGTAATATCGTTTCATAGTGTTGATTTGAGCGTACACAGATATATCCCATAAACACTTTGAGCGCATTGAGTGAATCCATGTGAGAGTTGTTGATTGTTGTTGCGTTCAGGCTTTTACTGAGATTGTCGAAAATTGATATGATTATCTAGTGCTAAATGTTATGAATAATTGCTATCTCTAGGGCAAATTAGTGTATGTCGGTGAACTCCTGATTAGAATGTTTGCAACTTCTATGTCGGGTAAATGCTTGAGGACAAGCATTGTTTAAGTGTGGGGGAATTTGATAGACCTCGATAAGTCATGAATTTCGGATATTTTATACCCCGCGAAGATGCACTATCAATAGTAACCAATATAATAATTTATGGTTTATGCCTTATTTCCTTTGATAGGTTTCCAAAAGTACCGCCCACGAACATTGCCAAATTTAAATGGGCTTTGAAGATTGTTGACCAAAATTAAAACCAAGTACGACCCAATAGCCCAATAGGGTTTATTATTAAGGGATAAGAAGGGATGGAGACTTTTCTTCCAGCTGTGCAAGAAACAAGGACAAAAAGGAAGCATCGCAGCAAATATATCAACATCAGCGAACGGCTCAAGATCTCAAGATTCAAGCACACTGCTCAAGGCCTATCCAAGGAGCTGCGCAAGCACACAACAACGACTGAGAGGATTTGTCCACTTCGCTTCAAGAGGTGCGTTAAATAGAGCTCTAACATCAGATAATGAAGATACGGCTGGAAAATGAACACAAGCCACTATCATACACATAGCTCAAGGTAAACGAAAATACAAGATAAGATCTATCGTATGACTGCGGAAATATTGACTGGGCTGCTCAAGAAGATTTGGAGATTACGATTGATAAAACCATATCCATGTTTCCACCTTGAAAATGGAGGAATAAGCTCATGGCTATCATCTATAAATAGAGAGTCACGAAGAGAAGAAGAGGATCGAATAGAATAGATTTGTTGTGTATTAGTATTGTTTCCTTTACCTTTATATTTTAGTCCGGTGGAGAGTTTGAAGCAGTTGTCGATGTTTGTGAGAGATCGACTGATGAGGTGAGTTTGAGCAGTTGAGGAAGATAGCAGAGATGAGTGTGAGAGTTCTATTTTGCCCTTTTTCATTTTAAGGACTATTGCTTTAATTTTCTAGTTGCTGTTCGACATTTTTTACTTTTTATATTATAAGTCATTTATGATATACACACGTGGAAGCATATCGAAGTAGTTCTGTTACCTTTAATTTTCGTTGGATAAAGCGACACGTTTAAAGTGCTGCTCGTGCGAGAATCTACAAACAAGGTCGCAACACACGGTTGTAAGCTTATATTTATTCAGTTCAATATGTCGATTAAGTTCGTACACGCTTTGATTAATATGTTTAGCAACTGCTATTTAATCGTTCTTCGTTTCGATCTTCTCAGTTACCGTTGCATCTAAATTTTGTCAACAAAACTCCCTCCCCTAGTATTAATATTAATATTATTATAAATATTATTATTATTATTATTATTAGTAATATCATTACTATTAATCTTATTATTAATATTGTTATTATTAATATTATTATTATTATTATTATTAGAACTATTTCTAGTAACAATAACATTATTATTAATATTGGTCTAATTATTGTAATAGTTATTATCATTACTATTATTATTATATATTATTATTACCACTATAATTATTATCATTATTATCCTCCATATTATTATTATTATTATTATTATTATCATCGATCGAACTTGAAATTAGAAGTAAATCGACCATTTTCCCTGTGGAGACGATACCTACTTTCGCTATACTAGTGTTTAGTGAGTAAGGTGATAAATTTTATTTTTGGCCGTTTTCGACGCGACCAACTATCTTCTTTATGGCGATTTCCATGCCGTTGGTGCTGGGCAGGGAGGCTCTGTACACTACGCCGCACCCACCTCGGCCGATCGATCTCTAGGGAGTTTAATTCGTCTTCTTTTGCAAGAAAAGCCAAGTCTTTGGGCTTTTTTATTGCAGGGCTGAAGATCGATAGGGTGGGTTTGTTCTTACGCCGGCGTCTGATGAAGTACGCTACTGTCTTGACGAGGACGGCGAAGATTGCCCCAGAAATTCCGCCCAATAGAATCCCAACTAGAAACTTGAGGATCGATTTGCCCATCTTCTTCCTCGTGCTCTTGTGTTTGGTCGCCGGCGACGCCGTGGGAGCTTCTGCGACGGCCGAAGACGGCGCAGCTGCTGAAGCTGAAGAAGAATGATTTGTGCCTTGTGAAGTTTCGACCAAGAAATGGCGACCTGGGATATTCTTGCCTTCTTCGACCGAGACGTTTTTAGACAGGTTTGCAGATCTCAGATTCTTAAGGCGAGAAAAGGCCGGCGCCTCGCCGGAGAACATGCTGCCGGCGAGTTGCAGATGAGCTTCTTCTCTTGATTGGCCTAAAGTGAGGAAACACAGAAGAAGTACGAAGCATGGCTGGTTTGTGATCGAAGACATTTACTGACGATGTGTTGTTTTTTGTCACGGCGGCGCAGTGGCTGAGGACGGCAGCGATAAACGGTGGGATTTTGCAGAGAGGTTTTGTTAGTGGTTGTGCATCGCTTTTATACACACACAGCACACACACTTTGGTGGAAAGTGTTGACCCTCAAGAAGAGAAAATCAGGAGCGAGCCGCGCAGACCAGCGAGAACGAGCCGAGCAGGTCGACGAGAATTAATCGAGCGATCAGTCCCAAGACCGGAGTGTGTATAACCGATGTCCTCGAGAAGGAGGAAAAGAGAACGTGGGGAAGACCACGTCGCTACGAGAAGTCCGCGAAAGAAGTGGGCTAGGGTGATGATCAGGTCACGGCTCGATGAAACGAGGTTAGTATAAAAGGTAATAGCCGAGTCACGTCGCAGGTATGTTTTACGAACACTGAAATTGTCTTTTGAGCCTAGTACATGTAGTTATCCGCTTTTGATGAAGAAGATGATTATTTGACTTGAGCGTCTTCCTAGGTTTTCTTTGACATTTCAGGCACTCTACGAGCGACGGCCGGAACCAACGTTCGATTTACGCGCCAGTACGGGTATCAAACGATGACGGCGGTCTGGTAGGTCGAGCAAACAGCTATTTTACGCGCTAACGCCAAGGACGCGATTTTTTGGGACGCATCAGGGGCATAAAAGGCATTTGTCTGTTTGCGCCTGTTTCGTTGAAAGGGATAATTATTAAGTACTAAACAATGACCTCACTGAAAAGTCTTTGGAGCTATTTCACAGGAAAAAAGAAAAAAACTAAAAAATATAACAAACAATGACTTCGTTGAAGACCGGAAAATGACATTTTATTATTCGGCAGCATCGTAGTAACGATAACGACATACGGAAAGGTTAAAAAAACCAAGACTTATCCGAAGAAACACAAAAGTCTCTTCTAAATTGATAAGAGAGAGAGAACATCCGAAAACTTGAAAGCAGAATCTTGATTAGAAAAATGGCCACAGCGTATGCAGCTTTTACTTCTCTTATGCATCTCATCGAGGATCTCCGCGAACACCCAAACCCTCCCATTAAGCTCGACAATGAACACTTTGATTCTCTCAGCTCAAACATCTCTTTCTTCCAAAGCTTCCTCGAAGAACATCACAAGACAATCGATCACGGATTGGAGATTCTGATGGCTGATGCAGCACATACTGCAGAAGACCTAATCGAGAATCATATAGCCGATCGAATCAAAGATCACAACGAATTCAATGGAAGCCTTCAAGAAGTGATCGACGGCTTGGACCTTCTCCAAAAAGAGGTGACGATGAAGACGAGTTGGGCGACCGAGCAATGTGAAGGCAATCGTTCTGTGCCTCTCGCGTCAGCGCAATCGCACTCAGCACCTTCTATATCCTCGGGCGTGAAGCTCGGTGGTCCCTTCAAAGGCATAATAACAAAAATCACAGGCAAACTCATTCGGAAAAACAATCAACCCTCGCAACATCTCGGATCATCACAACCGTCGTCCCTTTCTGCTACTACAGGCGGCGAGGACTTCGTGGTTGGAATTGAAGGCACGACACTCAAAATCGTGGACAAACTCACCTCAAACCAAAAGTCTGGGCCTCAGGTAATCTCAATAACAGGTATGGGAGGAATCGGTAAGACAACACTTGCTCGTAAGATTTACTATCATCCATACGTTCGGAGTTACTTTGATACTTTTGCTGGGGCTACGATATCGAAAGACTACGATAGGCGTAAGAGTCTCATTGAATTAATTTATTGTTTGAATAAGGAGGGCGGCAAGGAAAGTCTGAGTGGAAAGAGTGAATCTGAATTGAGTGTTTTACTGCACAAGTCTTTGTTGGGTAGAAGGTATTTAGTTATAGTGGACGACGTGTGGGACGTCGAAGCATGGGAAGAAGTAAGACGCTTCTTTCCAAGCAGCAAAGGCAGTGGAATAGTAATAACAACTAGGCAAGCGTCGGTTGCTTCAATTGGCACGCATAATTTTCCTATGAACTTCTTAGACGAGCGTAACAGTTGGGATTTATTTCGCGAGAAAGCATTTGGGAAAGAAAGTTGCCCATTAGAACTAGAGGATATTGGAAGAAATATAGCAAAAAAATGTGGAGGGCTTCCTCTGTCGATTGCAGTAATCGGAGGCCACCTAGCAAAGTCTCCTCGAATGAATAAGTATTGGGAATATATTGCGAAAAATTTGAGTTCGGTTGTGAATGCCGAAAACGACGAGTATTGCCTCAAAATTCTATCCTTGAGCTATAATCACTTACCTGTACATTTGAAACCCTGTTTTATGTACATGGGAATATTTCCTGAAGACGAGGTGATTGATATTTCACTACTTATAAAATTATGGGTAGCCGAAGGTTTTCTGAAACCAATAAGCGGCAAGAGCCAGGAAGATGCTGCAGAGGATTATATTAAAGATCTTATCGGTAGAAATCTCATTTTAGCTTCTAAATTGTCTGATCTCGGAGATATAACACATTGCATGATCCATGATCTTTTGAGGGATTTATGCTTAAAAGAAGCTTCGAATAAGAATTTCTTCTGCAAAGTACGTAAGCGGTGGCCCGACATTATGAAAGTATCCTGCAACGAACGTCGGATAGTTGTTCATCAGAGCTCATCAAAGGTGACCAACTATATTTATGGCATTGGTAGTGTCCTCCGATCTCCGAAAGACCTCCGTACCCTGATTATCGATGGTATGTTACCTTCAAAAGTTTATTATAAGACGTTACGAGTGCTGTGTTCGGTCGAGGGGTCCCCGGATATCAAGCAAAAGCCCTGGAATTTTCCTACCATAATTAACTTACGGTTCCTAGGGAGAGTGTGTAAGAGAATCCCCTACGAATTGCCTCCACCATTTGTTTCCAAGGAGAGTCTACAATCAATTGTTTCCATGTGGAATCTACAATCATTAGCCTTAAGCGGGTGGTCTATTGATAAAGCCCCGCTTGAAATCTGGAAAATGACCCAACTTAGGCATATAGATATGTGCGGTCTCAGTCTTCCCGATCCCCCAGTCGAAAGCAATGATATCTTGATGAAGCTGCAATCGGCTGGGTGGATACGAAACTTCAGTTTTAGTGTTGATTCCGTCAGAAGAATTCCCAATATCCGTGAATTAAGAGTGGCATACAGTGATAAATATGTCAAGGTATTCAACGAACGGAGGTACACTCTTGACAACATTGGTCGACTTGAAAAGCTTGAATCACTTGAGTGCTCATTTTACCATGTGCAATCCATGACGATAGTAAATCATATGCTGGCAAGTCTTACATTCCCGCATTCACTTAAGAAGCTGAAGATTGATATGCTTGCCTGGGAAGATGTGACGACTAAGATAGGCTCCTTACCAAGACTCGAACAACTTGAGCTGTTGTGTTGCACGGGACGTCAGTGGAATCTCGTTGAAGGAAAATTTGTCAGTTTAAAATGCTTGAACCTCTTCATGTGTAAAGAACTCGAATGTTTTACAGCAGATGCCAGTCATTTTCCTAACCTCGAAATCCTCGTCCTATTTCGTATGTCTGGATTGGCGAAGATATCTTCAGATATTGGAGACATAGCATCGCTCAGATCAATTCTATTATTTAGTTGTCCCGTCTCAGCTGTTAAATCTGCTAAGGAAATAGCACGAGTACAACTCGACGAAATGGGGAATGAAGTACTGCAAATAGTTGCTGATGTCCATCCACATGAATCCGCGCTCTCTTCCGAGACCACTAGTAATTTTCGAGTATATGTTATTAATGATATTAATGATACATATCGTGATCCTCAGGATATCTTCTATACTTTTATATTTATTAGTTTTCCAAGAATATATTATTCTTGTAGTCTATATATGCTATGGTTGTAATCTCATTCAAGGAATAATACCAATTTTACACATGTTTTCTGATTTTCCTTGTTTGAGGAAGTTTCGGCCCGACCAAGATTTCGAAGATTGAGCACATGTAATTTAGGAAATATATTATCCTATGTAGCTTATAGTAAGTTCAATCAAGCAACGATTACATAAAGCCAAGCTACAAAAGACAAAACAAGTGCATACTCTGTAATACGTTTTGAGAATATCTCTTCTACACACTGACCCAGGACATGTAATTTTGTACGAATTTATGTTGCAGATGATAATACAAACTTATATCATTTATCATACATCTTGAAAATTGAACAGAATTAACATTGCGGCTAGCAATTGGATTTTGCAACAATTTCAAGCGAACACGAAGAATTTAATTGACATGTTAGAAGTAACAAAATCAAACATGTGCATATCTTGTTGTGAAACATGGATAGTGAAATACATACTCAAGCAGGTTCTTTATAAATGAGAGCGCTGCTGCCTGCCGACGAGTCATATCTACAATTTTTAAATTTGTAAGACTTATTTTGACTAACCACATGAATCCTACAATTGCAGGGGCTATTCGACAAATTATATTTAACTTATTTTTTATTTGCATCTCCTTATATAATCAATAAATTTTTCTTATAATCCACCGAAATTAATTGCATGGGCTATTCATGCAAGAAAATCATAAGGAGACTGGTATTGATTGACGAAGAGGTAAGTAGTCCATAATATATTTTTCACTGTATTTTTGGATTGCAATTGATTGTTTTTTGTTTCAGTCGACCAATAGAATCGTAGGGTAACCACAATCAGTGTAGTTATTTTCTCAAACGCCAAGTTGATTCGCATATATTATATCAAATCCAGTCGTTAGCTATTAACGACGACTATCCGAATGTTAATCCTGACGATGACGAACTATGAGAACTTTTATAGATATTAATTATTATTTTATTGGATATGGAAAACCATGTTTTATTGAATATTACCAACAATGGTTTTTATAAGTTTTCTCGCCTTTAAATTATTCCTGTCATTTTATATATTTTTCATTACTACAAAAGTTTGTAAATGGTGGTACATGTTGGATAAAGGAATTATTGCAGTTGTTGGTTTGCACCAATATTTTAAGTATCATAAGCAACCTAAAATGATCCGGGTTAAGAAAATGACTGAGATAAAAATTATAAAAATAAATTAGGGTTAAAAATTTAACTAATCTTTTTTCTTTGAAATTATGAGAGTAAACAATTGTAATTTTAAAATATTTTCTGGTGAAAATAAAAACCTAATAATTAAACTTTAAAATGTTGTTTAGTTCGCAACGTTGTTATTTCAAAAGGTTACCTATTATTGCACTTCCAACTTAAAAACTTCACTATGTTTGCTATTCTCTCGAGGTGAAACCACTTTTCCAATTTTCTCGAAGATAAAAGTCTTGGCTATAAAATAGTAGTTATTGATGAATGGAAGGTTCGCAACAACGAAACTATATATGTATAGTAAAACTATTTTATTTTTATGTGTGTATTGTGGGTGATCTTGCCACGAGAGGATCGATTGTTGGAAACAAGGTCTTCAGACAGATCAATTGCAGGTTTTTCCAATCTAAATAGGCATATTTGTCGAGGTGCTTAAACAACATGTCGTTATGTTATCGTAGATATTTCAATTTGGCATATGTTAATGAAAATCAATATTTAAGGCTAGCTTATTATCTGTTATAGGCATTGCAACTGAAGACGACATCTACATCATCTTTTGTGTTGAATCCATTACGCGATGATCCTGCTACAAGTTCAACAGATTAAGAGGATGAGCCAGAACTTGATTCAGATCATGTTAGAAGATGAAAGCACTGAGCAGGAATATTCTACAGACAGAGATAGGGAGGGGAGGGATATTCGACTACCACAGCGGTACGTGAATTTAGTTTCGTACGCTTTATCAGTGGCACAAGAAACAGGTAGAGGCGGCGAACCTTCTACCTATTCAGAGGCAATAAGCGATGTAAATTCTGATAAGTGGCTGGTAGCGATGAATGGAGAAATGGAGTCCCTGCACAAGAATAAAACTTCGATTCTTGTGCCGTCGCCGACGGAAAAGAAAATAGTCGGATGAAAGTGGGTCTTCAAGAAAAAAGAAGGTTTATCTTGTTCTGACGATGCAAGGTATAAGGCATGATTAGTTGCAAAAGGCTATAGCCAGGTACAATGTGTTGATTTTAATGATGTATTCTCACATGTCGTTAGACATAGCTCTATGCGTGTATTAATTGCATTCGTTGCCATGCATAATTTGGAGTTAGAACAGCTTGACGTCAAGATGGCATTCTTACATCGCGATTTAGATGAACAAATTTATATGAAGCAACATGAATGCTTCATAGTTGAAGGAAAAGAAGATCAAGTTTGTTTACTGAGGAAATCCTTATACGGATTAAAGCAGTCTCCAAGACAGTGGTATAAACGGTTTGATTCTTTCATGCCGGGTCATTGTTTCTCTAGGAGCAAATATGATTGATAGTTGTGTTTACTTCCGGAAGTTAAATAACATTTCATTCATTTATCTATTGTTATATGTTGATGACATGCTCATTGCGGCTAAGAATCTTGCAAAAATTCACTCCATGTGAGGGCCTTATTGAACGGTAAATTTGAGATGAAAGATTTGGAAGCAGCTAAGAAGATTCTTGGTATGAAGATTAGACGTGATAGAGGAGCTGGTAAGTTACACCTGACCTAGAAAAGTTACCTTAGAAAGGTTTTGGAGAGATTTGGCATGAATGATGCCAAACAAGTAGCACTCCTCTTACTAGCCTTTTAGGCTAAGTGCTACTCAGTCACCATCGTCACATGAGGAAGGAGCGTACATGGCACGAGGTCCTTACTCAAGTGCAGTCGGCAGTATTATATATGCAATGGTATGTACACGTCGTGATATTTCACATGTTGTTAGTGTTGTTAGCAGGTATATGGCTACCCCGCGAAAAGAACACTGGCAAGCAATGAAGTGGATTCTCAGATACTTGAAGAGTACTCTAAGCATTTGTTTGGAGTTTCGCAGAAACAGTGATACTCTCGTTGGCTTCGTCGACTCAGACTACGCAGGCAAATATAATATGGTGGTATTCGACTCGATAGGATTCGTTTGCAACCCTATGGGACTACCCTATTAATTAGGCCATGGGGTTTTATAGATACACTGATTCATCAGTGGGAACTGAATTTGTAAAAGGCGGACAAACAACAAACTACAACTGCTAAATAGACCTTTACTCAATTCACAACATTCTTGAATTGCATCACATCACAGCACAACACAACACCCACAATTACATTTAAACATTAAATCCAAGAACTTAAAATATATTTCAATTCAGTCACCTAATAATTAATCTGAGACAACATAGCCCTAACATCCTTACTAGTCGGCCTCTCCTTGGGATTATCCAACGTACAAAAGCAAGCAACCTTAAGAACCAAAAGCATCTGCTCTTCGTGCCCACCGCCCAACAACCTCCGATCAATCGCCCTCGCCGGCGCGTCGGAACCCATCACGCTCCTAACCCAATGTACCAAACTCAGCTCCTCCGTGTCCTGAAAGAACTCGTCGGACGGAAAACGGCCGGTCACCAACACGCCCAGCATCACCCCAAGGCTAAACACGTCGCACTTGTCCGTGAACTGAAACGTCTGGTAATACTCCGGCGCGATGTACCCCACCGTCCCGGCGACGTTCGAGGTGGTTATGTGCGTCTGCGAGTCGGGGACGGCGGCGGCCAGTCCGAAATCGGTGATCTTGGCTTCCATTGCGTCGTCGAGGAGGACGTTGGCCGGCTTCAGGTCTCGGTGGATGATGCAAGGGCTGTGGTAGTTGTGTAGGTACTCAAGGCCGGCGGCGACGCCGAGCGCGATTCTGTGACGGGCCGGCCAGGGAAGGTCCCGCCGGCCGTCGGAGACTTGCTGGAGGATGTCTTGGAGGCTGCCGTTTCTCATGTATTCGAATACGAGGTAGTGGCAGTTGGGATTAAGGGGTAGGTGGGCTAAGAGTGGTAGTAAGTTTCTGTGCCTTACTTTTCCGACGGTTTGTATCTCAGATTGGATCTGCCGCATTCTCTTGTTCATGAGCTTGCTTTCTCCTCGGCCGCCGCCGGCGGAGTGGGCTGCGGTAATGAGTTCGCCGCCGTCTATGGGGCTTGGGACTATCTTCTTTATGGCGATGTCCATGCCGTTGTTGCTGGGAAGGGAGGCTTTGTACACTACGCCGCACCCACCTCGGCCGATGATCTCTAGGGAGTTTAGTTCGTCTTCTTTTGCAAGAAAAGATAAGTCTTTGGGCTTTTTTATTGCAGGGCTGAAGATCGATAGGGTGGGGTTGTTCTTACGCCGGCGTCTGATGAAGTAGGCTAAAGTCTTGACGAGGACGGCGAAGATTGCCCCAGAAATTCCGCCCAATAGAATCCCAACTAGAAACTTGAGGATCGATTTGCCCATCTTCTTCCTCGTGCTCTTGTGTTTGGTCGCCGGCGACGCCGTGGGAGCTTCTGCGACGGCCGAAGACGGCGCAGCTGCTGAAGCTGAAGAAGAATGATTTGTGCCTTGTGAAGTTTCGACCAAGAAATGGCGACCTGGGATATTCTTGCCTTCTTCGACCGAGACGTTTTTAGACAGGTTTGCAGATCTCAGATTCTTAAGGCGAGAAAAGGGCGGCGCCTCGCCGGAGAACATGTTTCCGGCGAGGTGCAGATGAGCTTCTTCGCTTGATTGGGCTAAAGTGAGGAAGCACAGAAGAAGAGGAAGAAGTACGACCCATGGCTGGGTTCTGATAGAAGACATTTAATGAGGATGTGTTGTTTTTTTGTCACGGCGGCGCAGTGGCTGAGGACGGCGGCGATAAACGGTGTGTTTTTGGAGAGAGGTTTGTTAGTTGTTGTGCATCGCTTTTATACACACACACACACTTTGGTGGAGAGTGTTGACCTCTATCGGTCCTTGAGGATTGGGACCGAAGAGTAAATTATTGTACTTCAGTGGACCAATGAAAGAGTTAGCATCGCCATTGACTTGAAGTTACCGAAATACCCTCGCTATTTTGTAGTGTGACAAATCAACGTCTTTGGAGATTCTTGTGACGTGCCACTTGCATATTATATATATTTATTTGCAAGATAGGGATAAGTGTAAACTGAATTTAAAAGTCATGAGCGCATTGAGGAAGCTTTGAATTTCTTTCCTTCTCTGCGTTGTCTCGGTCCTCACTTGGAGAACAAACAAAGATGACGATGGGACATCACCGCATAATTGTTAATTTAGCTGCAATAATTGACTTTACGAGGATGTCTTAATTTAATCTTTTATCCATAAACTGATATTGATAATGCCTATGAAATGGGTGCTGCATCAATCCACCCACAGCAATTTGTCAAATTGTCAACTGTTGAAAATAAAAACATCAATTTGTTATGTCTATTGTTCATTATTCCTCCTCCTAGGTTGAAGTTGATAAGCATGGACTTTCATCTTGTTTTACATTGGCAAAGTCATTATTGATTATTTGATATTATAATCCTCTTAGTGATCATTGATCAAACAATGCCCCATATTAAAATGAAGTGATAAACAAAGATCCATCTCAAATCCTAAGAAAATTCCTACAAGTGACCATATATAAAAATCTCATTTATAACAAATATAACCCCACAGAGAGAAAGAAAGAAGAAAAAGAAACTAAACTCATATCAGAAACTCGCCGACCGACTAGACTTCTCCTCCGCGACGTCGACTCGAATCTCCCTACCGTCGACATTCTGTCACAAAAAAAAGTAAAAAAACATCGCCTTCTTACAGCAACCCTTCTCAGGAAAAGACAAAAAAAAGAAAACGACAACGCTTATCAATCACCTTTCCATTGAGGCTAGCAATGGCTTCGTTCCTCTCAGATTCTGTCTGCATAAGGACAAACCCAAAACCTCGTGATCTCCCATTTCCTCTGTCTGTAAAAACCCGAGCGCTGAGGACTTTCCCGTGTGGGCTAAAGAGCTCGAAAAGGCGCGAGTCATCCAAGCTCCATGGCAAGTTCCCTACGTATATTCTGTAGGCAGGTTGAAGGGTGGCTCGAGTGGCTCGCTTGGGTCTCGACCCTTTCGGACCAGCCATGTAGACCGCTAGGGACCGCCCGTTCATATCCTATTCAGACAAGCTCAAGCTCAATGTGAATCTAATACATAAAAAAAAGGACTCTTCTTTTTAGGTTCAAGTGCTTAAAGAAGGTACAGAGTTTGTTTCTGTAAGGGATTCCTCGCAGAAATCTAACATGGGATGGTTTTTAAACTGTTTGATATGTGAAATCTCATACACTGTTGGTTATTTGAAGAATTGCTAATTGTGATGATGAGCACAGAATGATAGCAGTGTGTTAGCTCTCATGGTAATTACACGTTAAAGAGGGACATGTAATTGCAGGTTTTTAAGGATGTTGAAAACTCACATGTCTATGGAACATTTTCACAGCTTCCTCTGCCTCTTCAACAGTGCTCATCGTCACGAACCCAAATCCACGGCTACGGTTTGTTTCCCGGTCGTAAATGATCTTCAAAGACACATAAGCGCAAGTCAAAAACACAAGGATTATCGAATATATACACATATAGACATATATCAAAATTGCAGACATATTTCGCCCATTATGCAATTTTATCCATTAGGCACAGGAAAAAAAATGCAATCTTTAAACTTGAATTCTGACAAATCCAATTCTTTCAGCTTCGATTTCACCTGAGACATATCGACGACGCCAGCTTGCTGGAAAAGCTGAGCCAACGTCTCACTATCAATGTCATAAGGCAAATTCCCAACGTAGACCTTTGATTCCTCCAATCCAAGCTCGCCCTCCCCATTCTCAGCTCCGTTTTCAGACAAATTAAAACCTAGATTATCCCCAATTTCCTCTTCTTTCTCTTCAAGAACAACTGGGCCGCCATCTTCGTGTCGAGCAGCAATTACAGAAATTTCAAACAACGGTTCTTTCCTTTTGAGATAGAGCTGAATTTCCTTTCCGAGCTTTATGGGCTTCAGCTGTATCGAAAGAGAATGGCTGGAGAACGAAGCCTTTGAAGGTGTGAAGAGTGATCGGATTGAAAGGAAGGAACTGTTCGTTGCTACAGAAATGGGTTTCAAGACGATGGCTTTAGCAGCAAAAGCCATTTTATCCCGATTTCTTTCTACAGATTTACACGTTCCTCGAGGCTTTTATGTGCAATGGAAGGACGAAGTTTTTGATAAAACGAAGATGAAGGATTGTGTTTGCCAAAGATGGCCCCGACTTCATCCAGATATAAACTAGGTCAAGAAGTTAAAACCTCTTACGTGCAATAAATCGATTGTCAAAAATTGTCCTTTTTGGGGTCAATTATTAAATGTTTAGTGTTTAGGGTCGTAACTGCAAACATGTAATCTATTATTGATTATCTTGCCGTTTATTACACCATCAAAAGCTCGGACATGCATAGATTGATTATCTTGCCATTCAAGGTCGTTGTTCGTTCTTATACGACCTCGCGAAAATTGGAACTGTCGACTATTTATAGACGAACGATCGATTGATAATATATGGAAAAAAGGAGCGTTGTTCTCTCATTAATCTGATGCTCGTCTTTGGTTACCCTACGTAATAAACTATTTAATAGTATCTCAAAACTTGTTGGCAGATTATTTTCTAGTTGTGAACATATGCAAAAACAGACGACGAATCATTGCCACTGCTGCTAGTTTCTTAAAGTGGAAGCTTTAACCTTTAGATTTAGTAAATCATAAAAATTTGCTCCATCCTTATTTCTCACATCAAGAATCTTATTGCGTGGATGTATCAGACAAGACATAATAACAACTATACAGATGTAAGATGTCCAATCAAGTTTAATGGGCAACTCCATTTCAAATAAACAGAATTATTCCACGTTCATATTCGGCAGTAACTTCAAAATAACTTCGAACGAGTGGAGTAAAGCCTCGTCGTAAACAAAGAGCCATATTACTTATTAGACACAGCCAATGAAACAGAAAAACCAGTTTCAGACGCATTCGTTGCCTGAGTAACATATGCTATCTTTTGAAAAAAAAAACAAAAACAAAAACTCACCGCCTCATGAAAAGGAGCGCCCGAAGATCGCCGTCAACAACGCGTAAGAATCTGCAAGGCCAATCGCAGATCGTAATTGGTCGACTTCAAGATTTCGTCCAGCTCAGCACTGCTTAGTCCCTTCTCATTGGCCAGCCTACGCAGACTACTGTTATAGTCTGTTTTGTTTCCACGCCTCCGCGGCGGGTCCCAGTGCGTAAGGAGGAGGCGATACGAAATCAATCGAATGCTCGGGAATATACGAACCACTTGGCGTAATCGAAGGAGAAGAAGTGCAAAGAAGTGGGAAATCGCCAGAAAAAGGGTCTGAAACAGATGAACTATTGCTGGTTGGCTCTGCATTTTGCTGCAGGCCAACTTCGCCCTTCGAATTATCGAGCTTTCGCTGGTCATCTCCTGTTTCTTCATTTGCCGAAATTTCGGGGGATAAGTTGAGGTTAAGCCCACGATTGCCTTCCTTTGGGCCCATTCTCAGAGAAGCAGCGACCTGAACGGAGAAAGGTATATGTTAATGCCATATTTTGATATTTACAACGAAGGAAAAAAGATAAAGAACGAAGAAATAAACACCTCTATGAGAATCCAGAGAGATGTCCCGAAATGGTGGCCAATTGGCGATGCCAATTTCCAGTAAGATATGTAACGGCCGGGAAGTTTGGGCGTAATGCAATCGATGGAAACGTAGAGCTCCTCGCCTACCATTAAGTGTGATGTAGGGAACTGAAGAAAGAAAAAAACATAGCGACTTCCTTTATCTGAATCGAATCATATGAACAAGAAAGCTTGAACAAGCAGATGAAGACTCACATTTAATTCGACGGAGAGCAATGAGCTTAGCTTGGCTCCTCCGACCCAGACGAGCTGCGTCTTCTTGGGCCATGGAATTGTTCCATTGTTCCTTATCTTCCATGTCTTGGTAAATGGGGCCAAAGGGGCCATAACGGTGCAAGCAAACACGGTTCCGTCTTGCACTAATTGACAGCCTAACTTTGAAGGTGTGTGAACTTCTTGTGAATCTTGAACCTGGCGAAAAGAACACGCAAATGAGTACTGCACATATAGCATGGCTTAAAACCTTAAAAGGACAGCTTAGATGGACATACTGGTCGATCGATTCTGATATAGTCGTTGCTGTTTCCATTCTGTCGATAGCAAATTCCACAGAGATCATAATCAGCCTCTCTGCAAGGGGAAATTTTTTATGATACAAGCTGATGCTTGAAGAAACGAATATACAACTGCTAAACTCTCAGTAAAGAAAAACGGTTCTATAAAGGCTCACACTTTCGACTTGAACCTAGGACCACGTATAGGATGGACCTCACAACCATCACAAGAGATTCCATGATGGATGACATCTTCAGAATCATCAGAAATTATTTTCATCCTCACACCATCGTATGACCTCGAAACATGGTACGGAGCATACAAGCCAGTTTGCATAGATGGTTTGGCAAGTGAGAAGCATTTCTTCGAAATAGCGTCAGAATAGGACAACTCCCGAGCGCTTGAACTGAGAGTATTAGGTTCCTGAAAAAGTGCACGGAAGTTCCACGCAACAGACAAACAAAAATTCCCACCAATTTACCAAGATTTGCTATATTAAGATGATCAGAAACAGAGCTATTAACCATGTTTGGCGCGAGTTTATAATCATTAGCATCGATGCTCTTCTTTTCAGTAGCAGCCATTCTTGCACCATCTGAAAGGTTTGAAGATTTGAAATGGGCTTCGCCAAGTTTCTCAGCACGCCAATGCTTAGCTTGTAGCGGGTGAAGCCCCCTGAGATACGCATGACCTTCATCAGTCATCTTGAAGGCCTTATCATTCTTACCATCTCCCTTCTTACCAAAACTTTCAGACATCAGATCTGATTTAGGAGGAGTTGGCATTGAAGTCTGCAACACTTTTCCGCTATCTCCGATTACATCATCAGATTTCACTTCATTGTTTTCCACATTCCCCCCCTCAGGCTTATGTTTCTCCAAGCCATGGATGATCGATGGAGATTGCTCCTTAGACACTACTTTTAGTAAAGCCCCCAGACCATTGGCAAGCTCAGGACGATCGACCAAGCATTTGGTTTTGCTAGCAATGTTATTACCACATTCAGAAAGAGTTTCACGCAACGACGATAGCTTTTCGGGCAGACCCATGTAAGACAAGCACAGTCCAGAGAGTAAATCAGCAATCTCAGCAATAATAGGAGATAAAGATGCTTTGGACACTATATCAGAGGAGTGCTTTGGAAGTGTTTCAGATAGAAATGCAAGCACACTTCTCAGAGTTTCGTTCAGATTATTTTGGGGTTGTTGCAGTTGAGGCGACGGCGTAGAAGAACATCCATTCGAAGGATCATTGCAATTTCCACGATTTTCGGCTTTCAGTTGAACGGTAATCCTTAACGGGTGTATGTCCTGCTTCACCACATCACGGAGATCATCTTCGTCAGATAGGGTCACGATATCCCCATCTTCATCCACATAAGTTAGCATTAGTTCTCTATTTGGCGGAAAGTTGAAGGAAGAAATGATCCTCCTTCTTAGTCCATCAAAAGTTAGATCCAATTGATTGGCAACGATAGAGGCGTTGAAACGCTTGATTGTTTCCCCATGCTTGATCTGTAAAAAGATGGAAACAAAGGTTCAGATAAGTAGATGATGATGATGATGCTACACAATCTATCCTGGAGTCAGATTATCCATACAGAAATTAGCAAGAAACAGATACATTAATGATCAAATGGCAGCGAAAATCAAACTTCAGTGATGATCGCAAGCACAAAAGGAAAAGGACAGAGAAAACGAGAAAAAAGCTCACAAGTTACATCCCATGAAAAACGAAGATAGACTGCGCAAAATCAACCAAATCAAATCAAGTAAAATGAGAAAAAAAAAAGGTGGGCAGGGAGGACCTTGATCACTATATCAGAAACCTCCATCGTTGCAGCAATTTCCAGTGAAGCAAAGATACTCGTCTGTTCTTTACCCACGCGACGAATCCTACAAGAAACAAAAAGGAGAAACCTAAAAAAGAAAAGCTTCAGCGAATTAGCTCAGCTACAGAGACACCGACGATCCCATAGCAGAAGCAGAACTATGGATAGACATAAAAGCAATAAGATGGTCGACGCAGACGATACGAAGGAGCAATTGCATTACATGAAGCGAGTGTAGTATAGGAGGAGAGTAGTGTACTGTTAATATCATAATCTCCGTAATTAATTTTTATTATTTTAATTTCTTGAGAAAGGAGAATACGTCAAAAAACCACATTTTTCTCCTTAATTTTTGGATCATTCAAACGTGATTTGGTCATTTCAACGATGGGCCTCAAATCACAATTGGCTAAAAATACAGCCCAATATGAACGAAGTGGCCCAATATCTAGAGCCCATTAACCCAAAACGAACCCCAAAAACAGCGACGAATGCCAAGAAGAGGAACAAGATCGGCCACGTCAGCGCCAGACTTCATCACTAAGTCAACGCATTCTTCTGCTCAATGGTCAACGCAAACAGAATCTGGTGAACAGTTAGGGTTCTCGAAAGATTCTCTTATTGATCACGCCTCACAGCTTAAAATTTTCTTCTTTTCACTTTTTTATGCCCCTAACTCTTTTTTCAACATTATTATATGTTCCGACGCCATTGATCAGATGTAGCTCAGATGTAAGAAAACTCAGGTCAACATTGATTGCTGCTTCAACAAGTAAATGAGATGATTACGCACACACTCACAACTGAACCATACACGCAACTATTAATCCACTGAATTTATGATGAATAAATACATATACTAAGAATCGTAATCTGTCAAGCAATCATTTCATGGCCCATGCATTGGAAAAATAAAATAAAAGGAAGAAAAGAATTTGTAACATATGAGCAGCTGCACCCATCATCAAATAGTACTTGGGCTGCCTACGTACCCCTCTAATATGGGGGGGATCAAGCCGCACGTAGTTCTCTTTATTACACAATTTGATGCGGTTACGACCCCGATCAACAAGATTTATGGTCCGAGGATTAAGGCGAGGGGGCCGAAACGAATGAAATCGCGTTGATAAGAAAAAGGACAGAAGGTAAAGGGACAGAGATTTACGTGGTTCGGATTCGGATGAATCCTACGTCCACGGGCCGCCGAAGGGTATTCACTATTAACGGAGGAAGATTACACACCCAACCGCACAATTAATGATTAATCAACTCATATGATCTATATCTTCAAAGATCTTCAATAATCTTCATCTCTCTCCTTCTTCTTCTTCGCAGAAGCAGAAGCTAATAGCAGCGACGTGTAATGAAGGGATGTTGCAGGAGCATCTCGGCCGTCCATCTCTTCGTAGGATCGACGTACATGCAATTCTTGAGGAAATCCACGGCGGCGTTTGACATCACTGCCTTGGGATCGACGTTGGGCAGTCCATGAACGGCGCAGATCTTCGCAAAGATCCGCTCTTTGCAGAAGCCGTCGAAAAGTGGCTCGCCGGCGATCATCTCCACTACGGTGCAGCCGAGGGCCCATATGTCCACTTTCTTACCGCACATGTTCTCCTTCAACGTCTCCGGCGCCATGTACCTCAGCGTTCCCTTCTTTTTCTTGCACCTCTTAGATTCATCCTCGCACGTCCACTGTAAGAAAAAAACAAAAAAAAAAAGAAAAAAGAAAAAACCTGCTTTAAGATTTTGACGATTTGTTGTAAAAAACCCTAATAATGAGGACTGTTTTGATTCGTTATCATACCTTCTTTGCTAGGCCGAAGTCTGAAATCTTGACTTGTCCGTTGCTGTCAATGAGGAGGTTGTCGGGCTTTATGTCTCTGTGTACGAATCTTGAATCGTGTATGAACTTCAACCCCAAAAGCACAGACTTTGTGTACGTGCTCGCCGTCTCCTCCGGCAAACAGACGCCGCCGGTGATAGCTCCGACGCCGGTCTTCTTGATCAGACCGGCGATGGTTCCGCCTGGGCAGTAATGGAGGAGAAGATTGAAGATCTGCGTCCCATTTTCTTTAGTGACGTCGAAGCCATAGCATCGCAGGATTTGCGGACATTCCCTGAAACTTGTCATCCATTCTTTCTCCTTGAAGAGGGAAAGCGCGCGGTCGACGTCGGCGCTCTTCACCGCCATGGGAGCCTTCCGACCAGTCGCCGTCTCGGTGGCGACGGCGAAGTACACGCTTCCGAAAGCACCTGAGCCAAGCTTAGGACCTCGTGTCCACGTCATCTTTTCCCAGTCGAAAAACGTCATCATCGTCGTCGTAACTTTCTTGTTGTTCTTGGATCGTCGCTCTCAGTTTACTTACTTTCGCCTTCTTTCTTGGATTTGGAGCCGTTTCCTCTCGTCTTTTACGTTATATACGTTTTTCCCTCCATTTTTATTTGGGAGCTTGTTTAGCGTTAGATGACTTAAGCCTAATGGATTAGGCGTGTATGTTAAGCGTCGTTCGAGGTTCGAATCCCAACTTCTTTAATTTAGGAATTTAATTCTATTTTCTTTCTTAACCGAGTCAAGTTGAATTTTTCAAATTACAAAATTGATTTATGCACATTTTAAGTCAATTTTTCACGGAGGAGGAGGACCAAGTAACAAGCTTGCCTAATAACACTATATATAGGCCCTCTAAAACGTTTGAAACATTTAAATTTGCAGATTATTGAGCAATTTAACGCTATGAAAAGTTTTATGGTTTTTGTAATTATTTAGAAAAAAATACAAGATCGGTGAATAATGACTAATGAGAAATTTGAAACATTTTCAATGTTATTCTACCTATTACTAAATTAATTTTTCATAAACCAGTTACTCAGCAAGCTATATAAATGTGTATATCATATTCATCTCTTGCATTACAAATGTGTGCAGAGATTTTTAGAAGTAATCTTTCAAGGGTATATTAGAATCCAGGCCTCAAAAGTGATTAAAAATAGTTTTCAGGACCCTTAAGAAAAAATTTTCGTTTAAAGGATCCCATTTTTCGTAAAAATTAAAGATAAGGACCTAAATTATGCAACTGTTATGAACTGTTATCGGGTGATCGTTTTCTGTTATTTTCAGAACAATGAACTGTTACTGCAGACCATTAAATTGTTACTGCAGACCAATAAATTGTTACTGAATTATCGGGTCCTTAAAACTATTTTTTTTTTCTGACAGGGCCTGAACTAAAATTTCAGACAGGAACTGAACGAAAATTTCCCCATCTTTCAATCCCTGTGGCTAGAATTGATCTCGTTAATTGTCGTGCTCAATGTAATAAACCCATTACTGTCGTTATATTTGAGGTTGTTTACATCTATCAAGGATATGCTTAGTCTCATTAGCCCCTCGAAAAATTCCAGTCTTCTATCATAAGAACTTTGAACATGTTCTTTCAGTTACTAAATATTTTAAATTTCTAATAACTCCTAATATATCATATACATATATGTATATTTTATAGTGGGCTTAAAATAATGCACAGGGTGAAAAGGAGCCGAGCCGGGTTGCGAGCCGCTCGGTCAAAGCTTAATTCGAGTTCGGTCAAAGTCGAGCTCGAGCTGATCTCGAGCTGGCTTGTTGGCAATCGAGCCGAATTTCGACCTCATCATATCTGTGCTAGTAGCTCGTCGAGCCCTTATCGAGCCACGAATTTTATTTTTTAATATATTAAATATTTAACATTTTATATTAAAATAATTATATAATAATATATATCGAACTCTAGCCCGATCGAATTCGAGATCAAATACACACTAAGCTTATCGAGTCGAGCCGAGCTTTAACGTTTTTAACCGAGCCGAGCTCGAGTCGAAATTTTTCGAGCTCGAGCTGGGCCATGTTCGGGCTCGGATCGGTTCGTTTACATACACCCCCTTAATAATGCATGCTTTCGTTGTACAAAGGCACACAAAACAACGTTCAAGTTGGTATTAATTATTGAACAAGACAGATATATCATAGTCCATGATACCCATTAAAATCAAATATTCTATTCATTGCTTTCATAGTTATAATCGCCGCGTCGACACAGACAAAAACACAACGTTTATCTTCAGTATTAAAAATCCTGAAACTACTACACTCAAAACACACACTCAAAACACACAAACAAGAAATGAAAGCAACTCTAAACTATGCAGAAGAAGATGGCATCTACAGATCGCCAAGGCCGTCGATTTCATTACCAAAAGACCCAAACTGTTCCATGATCCCATTCTTGTTCCGGCGATTCTCCGCCGTCCGCAACTCGCCGGCCCTGACCGACGCCCGAACGGGTCGGATCCTGACGTTTTCCGACCTCAGAGACCAAGTCTACGCATTCTCCAAGGCGCTCACCGACCTCAAAATCTCCAAAAACGACGTCGTACTGATACTCTCCGACAACTCAATTCTTTTCCCAGTCGCCTTCTTCTCCATCGTCGCAATCGGCGCCGTCGCCACCACCGTCAACCCACAGTACACCGTGAGGGAAATCTCCAAGCAAATTGAAGACTCGAGCCCAAAGCTCGTAATCACGGTCGAAAACCTCTACGGCAAAATCCAACACTTCAACCTCCCCTGCGTGATGCTGAGCTCCCCCGCCGGCGATTCAAGCAGAAACCAAGCGTGGGTTTACTACTCCGACGTAGCGACGCCGTCCCCTCCGCCGGGATTTCAGCTGCCCAAGGTTTCCCAGAGCGACGCCGCCGCGATACTGTACTCGTCGGGGACGACGGGGACAAGCAAGGGCGTCGTCCTGACCCACAGAAACTTCATCTCCGCCGCCCTAATGGTGACTTCCGACCAAGAAACGCGCGGAGACATGGACAACGTCTTCCTCTGCTTTCTGCCCATGTTCCACATCTTCGCCCTCGCGGTTGTGATCTACGCGCCGCTGCAGAGGGGCAGCTCGGTGGTGGTGATGGAGAGGTACGCCATGGAGGAGATGCTCCGAGCCATCGAGCGGCACAAGGTGACCCACCTCTGCACCGTGCCGCCGGTGGTCGTCTCGCTGGTCAAGCAAAGGGAAATCGTCAGCAGGTACGACGTTTCCTCCCTAAAAGAGATGGCTTCAGGCGCCGCACCTATTGGGAAGGAAATCATCGAAGAATGTGCCAAAGTTTTTCCAAAGGCTGTTTTATTTCAAGGCTACGGAATGACCGAAACTTGCGGGGCGGTTTCTCAAGAGGATTCAAACGCAGCATCGTTCGATTCGGGCTCGGCGGGCTTTCTGAGCCCAGGAGTCGAGGCCCGCATAGTGGACTTGGGGACGATGAGGGCCCTCGGGCCTATGAATCGGGGCGAGATTTGGGTGCGGGGCCCGAATATAATGAAATGCTATTTCAAGAATCGAAAGGCCACCGGGGAGACGCTGGACGGTCATGGATGGCTGCACACGGGAGATCTCGGGTACTTCGACGACGACGGGAGGCTCTCCGTCGTCGATCGAGTGAAGGAGCTGATCAAGTACAAAGGCTTTCAGGTACTTAAAAAAAGAGTTAATTATTCAGTTCTGTAATTTAGGGGGTGACAATGACATTATAGGGACAATGAAGTTAGAAGGTGATGCTATACTCTATAGAGACAATACTTTTAAGGTTAAATAATTTTGCAATAATATACGCATGAAGTGTATATTTACCCCATATTCTAGGGTTTCGGCCTGTAATATAGGGTTACGACGAATATTGGAACTGTCATTATATGGACAATAACGTTTAAAAATAAGCAATGTTGAATAAAATCTACGTATAATGCTAAATTGTATAATTCAGAAAGTTATTGTTAGTATATATGTCACCTCTTAAATTCTAACTTACTGTAATGTTACTTCCTCGAGTTACATGGCCGAAAGTATAATTAACCTAAATAAGTTGTTATTCTTCTAACGGTACGGTTTCGATTATTGATTCAGGTTGCTCCGGCGGAGCTTGAAGAGCTGTTGTTAGCACATCCCGAGATAAAAGACGCTGCAGTTGTCGGGTAAGTAATAAATCGTGCGAAGTCCCGACGATAAACTTCGAAAAGGTCTAAAATGATGGTTTCCTTTCCTTTTATAGATTTCCCGATGATGAAGCGGGAGAAGTGCCGATCGCATATGTCGTGCGGTCGTCGACCAGTTCGGTAACTGAAGAAGAGATCAAAGATTTCATCGGACGGCAGGTTACATATACTATGCGTGTGATATATATATAAATATATGGTATTGAATTTATTTTAATTTTAGTTAATTGAAATTATAATCTAAGTTTAATTATGTATATATAAATTATAATATTAAATGGTATAAGAATTAACTAGAAATAGTATTTAGCTTTAAATAGTCATTAAAAGATAGCGAGTGATTGTTTAAATTTCTTTTTTGTGAAATTAACAGATCAATGGACAATTTACAGCACCCCTTTCACGCTTAATAAAACAAAATATAATTTTATATATATATATATATATATATATATATTATGCAATCTTGGCTCATAACTGCTATCTTTTATATATATGTGTATATAGGTTGCAAGGTTTAAAAGGCTGAGGAGGGTAATAATTTTGGACAGCATACCGAAGTCAGCTTCAGGCAAGATACTTAGAAGAGAGCTTAAACCAAAGCTGCCCTCCAAAATCTAGAATTCTCTATAGGAATCTACTCCTTTCGTGAAGACTTAGAATAAATTGACATTGGTCTGTCAAGTTAAATAAATTAAAAAGTAGTTTAAAAAGCACTCGCTACATAAATTTCTCGATTTTGCCATTCTAATATTAGTTAATAATTGTTAAAATTAATGCATTTGTATTCTAGATGTGCATTTGAGCGTGCAAATAAACTTTAAATGTACTGTTAAAACCAATGGTTTTGTCGAGAAATCTTCGTCTGCCTGCTTTGGCTATAAATGTACTGCAAATGTTGATTATATGCATGTTTGATTTGTCAAAGATGTCATATTTTGCGCAATTCACATGATAATAAAAAAAGTTAATATTGATTCTCACGGTCAATGGCTGCACGATGGGTGTAAGATGAGTCGAGCCGGCTCATGAGCTCGATGAGCCGGCTCGACAAAAGCTCAGCTCGAACTCGAGACAGATGAGCTCGAGCTCAATTCTGTCGAGTCGAGCTTTTTAACGAGCTCGAGCTCCATCAACGTTGTTCAAGAGCTCACGAACAGACTCGTGAGCTTTTTATTATATTATTATTTTTTAATTTTATTATTTTGGAATATATGTTAAGTTTAATTATCTTCTCCCTTGAAAACCCTAGGAGCTTTAAATTTCTGCGGCCGCCATCATTCACCACACCATCACCAGTCCATCATCGCATTTCAGCTTTTCACACCAAGTAAACAAAAATCTGATGTCAATGTTCCCAGAGCCATCTTCAACAACAGCATAATTCGCCAACGCTACACAAAATGCGTTATTAGCTTTCTTAAGCAGAAGACAGTGATTGAAGCCTTTTGGAGAGCGTGACACGTAGATAAGGCTTCAGCTGCTCAAATGGGTTCTTTTTAATTTTTTTGTTCTCGAGCCGAACCCGAGCTCACGAGCCAAGCTCGAGCTCAACTGATTATCGAGTTCGAGCTCGGAACTATAGAGCTCGTTGAGCTCGAACTCGAGCTCGAGCCTAGCACAAATGAGTCGAGCTCGAGCTCGGAAAATGAGCCGAGCTCGGCTCGAGCTCGACTCATAGGCTCCACAATCATCTACAAACACAAATATCGTTTAAATTCTGTTTGACCTTACTGTGACTAGTGACCTACATGCTCAATTGCTTCTCTCTCGAGAGAAAAAAATAATAATTAAAAAAAACTAATATACATCACATTCCCAAACAAGTCATATCTGTACCAACCATAGACCTTTAAGATTGTAATATATATGTGGTATTTCATTTTTTTTCGTTGAATAAGTTCAGTTTGTAATAAATTTAAGGGGCATTTTCATTTCAGGCCCTCCTATAACTATCATTTAGGATTCAGGCCCTCCTGGAAAAAAATTTAGTTTTAAGAACCTATTTTCTGCCAGACCACTTTATTGCTCTTATATACCAGTATGTTGAAATTCTGTACCATAAACAGTGTTTTAAAAAGCGTCCGATCGCGCGCGATTGCGTTTTTTTCGACCAAAACGCTCCGAAGCGTTTTTTATTTAGCGTTATATATATTTTTTATTTTTTAGTTTAGCGACGGTTTTACCGTCGCAATACCGTAGCAATTTGTTTTTAATTGTTTTTTCTTTTTCTTTTCAGAAAATGACTACTATATTAATTGTTTTCGACGGCATTGCCGTTCCAAACTGTTATTTTTTTATTACTTTTTTATACTTCCACCTAATTCTTAAAACATTTTTATTTTGAATAATTTATATAATAAAAATACATCAGCATATCCAATTTATTCATTATTTCATGGCGATCATAATCACATGCATATCATATATTTTTTAATATCAATATAATTTTCGATAATGATAAGAATCATTTTAATATGCTTATTTTAGTTGGACTGATAGTAAATTGAAGCAGGCATGATTTTTTAAATAATATGGGTCCCTATTTTATTGTTTGGGATTATATAAACTTTTTAATATATCGTATATATTTAAATTTTAAATTTTAATCAATTATTTGTACCTTATTTTTTATTTCATTGAATTTCTAGAGAAAATATTGATTATGTAGTCTCGTAACTACAATAATGACATAAAAAGTGACCATATTTATATTTATTATATATTATATATAATTTATTACATTATATATAGATTACCCGAAATACTCACGCAATGCGCTACGCTATTTACGCTACGCGCTACCGGCACTAAAACACGACACACTGCGCTATACGCTTTTTAAAACATTGACCACAAAACCATAATCCGGTGTTTATAATCATCTGTTACCAATTTATTTTCTATAGTACCACTTCATTGCTCTGACATACCAGTATGTTAAAAGTTTGTAACACAAAATGATCATTCTATACCAGTTTATATATCTTTCATACCACTTTTCTACACCACACAAAATGGTCCTTTAACCTAAAAAATTCTCAAAGAGGGCCTGAATTCGAAATTAAATCCTTAGTGGGGTCTGATTTCGAGTTGACCCTAAATTTAACTTTAATTGTAACATAACATATGAGACAATCACGACCGACTTAATTCAAACTACCTAACTAGTAACTAGGCAAGAAAATAACATATAGAAATTGTTTCTAGAAAAGAAAAAGGAATTCGAATGCTAGCATATATTCCATTTCATTTATTAAAAGTAATATTCTATGAAAAATCGAATAAGAATACGACTTTTTAAGTGTCACTTTCAAAAATCGAAAGATAAGCTTAGAATATAGATGAAGTTAATAAACAAAGACTTGCTTGAGTTACGTATGAGTGGTATGACTCATGTCTGATGATTTGTACGGACTACATTTAATTAATTATAATTCACTTTTATATTTATTTCCAGCCTCACTTGACTACCAAGCTCACAAACGCTCCACTCAAGAACACTACTGTGTAGCAATGGAGAACGCTGAGCTCACGGAGAACGATAATCGTAGCAAGAGGAATCTGAAGATAAGCGGCGGCGATAGCCATTTATCGATCTCCGACGTCGAATCGATAACTTCTTGGCATTCTCCGCTGAGATCCGACGACCCTTCTCCGCCGCTGGAGAACGACGGTTCCGACGATAGGTACAGCAAAGCCCTCGTTCTGGTGAATAACTACTGCTCGCCGACCAATTCCAACTCGCCGGAGAGTTTCCCGGCCGAAAGAGAAAAGGGTCGGCGGCGAAATCCCCATCCGAAAGAAACCCAGAAGGAAATTCCCTATTTCCCGGCGAAGTCGCCGGAAAAGCACCGCCTGATAGACCACTTGTCTGAGAGTATCGATTTTCCTGAAGAGAAGAATCCCTCGCCTGACTTCCCGGCGAGCTCGCCGTCGGAAAGGGGAATCAACGCCGCCCGGAAAGAGCACCGCCCGTCGGAGAATCCCACGCCGGCGAGTCCCAATTTCACGTCAAACGAAACCTCTCTAGTGGTCGTGGAGGTCAACCAACTTCAGGCAAGAAACGAACAGCAGACCATCATAGCAAAGGACTTAAGGCCCATCGCCGGCGAGGACGAGGAGAATAGAGACGGCGGCGTGTCCGAGGAAGAGGCAGGCGGATATAAGCAGTCAAGGGCGGCGGTTGACTCAATTTTGAGGCGGTCAAAGAGGAACACGGCGGTGAAGAAGGCAACATTAGCCTTCAGAATCTTCGAAGCTGTGGCATGTTTGGTCTCATTCTCAGTCATGGCAGCTGATAAAACTCAAGGATGGAGCGGCGATTCCTTCGATCGATACAAAGAATATCGGTAATATCTCATAATCTAAATCTCATCATTCTCAATCAAACATTATTACATCACTGTAGCAGGTAAAATCATCCAAGACAAAACAAAATACCTCTTCTTTCCTTCTTGTGATCTTAGGTACTGTCTATCAGTAAACGTTATCGCATTCTTGTATTCGAGCTTCCAAGCTTTCGACGTTTCTTACCATTTGTTCGCCGGGAAAAAATTCATAAATTACAACCTAAGATTCCATTTCGATTTCTCCATGGATCAGGCAAGTTATGTTATATCCACATTTTCTTTCACTTTATAGCAAATACTATCGCTGATGATGTTTATGATTGTTGTAAAGCAGCTTTTAGCGTACCTTCTAATGTCATCATCTTCTTCGGCTGCTACAAGAGTTTACGACTGGACTTCAAACTGGGGCGCGGATGAGTTCACATTCATGGCCAGCGCTTCGATTTCAATGTCTTTTCTGGCGTTTTTGGCCTTTGCCTTTAGCTGCCTCATATCGGGTTACAACCTCTGCAATAGGGAATTCGCTTGATTCGGTTGTTGTTTTCTTTCTTTCGTTCTTTATGAGGTTCACTGCTAGAGGAAGGAAGGGAATCTTCTTACACGAATTCGTTTGAAGCTATGGAAAATGTGATGAGCTGCTGGCATTTGGATACGTATTTTGGCTGTTAAGGTTGTACGATTTCGATTTCAAATCTTCTCTGCTGCTGTAAACCAACGGTCATTTTCTTGATAGTGTCTGAAATTTTCTGCAACTTGATTGAGATTGTATAAGATGGAGCAGAGCAATATTTTGGCTGTTAAAGTTTTGATCGTCGATTCAGCTTCTAATTTCATCTCCTTACAATATGAACGGGCCGGGCTAGAACCTTGGGCCAAGCCCGTATCTCCTTTGGCATACGAGGATCGTACCGTACATTTCTAGTGCATGAAAACGTCATCCATACGTATGTATTGCAAAGAGCTATTTTATTACATAACATCAACTTTTTAATTAGAAGTTCTACATTCCGTGGTGCAAGAATCCTCTAGGAAGCATTTATCGTTACATTGCCATTAAACTACATCGTAAATTAGGCATATCTTGACTTGAGAGTCAAGATGCAGAATATCTATATGTATATATATTATGTATTGCTACTTTATTACATATCCATTTTAAGTACTTGGGCGTAATCTTGGCTCGGGGTTGATAGTAAAAACCCTTGCAAAGTGATCCTCGTTAGCCATATATTCCAAAAGATATCCGTCCATTCACACAGTCAATGCGCACATAAACGCGAATTAATTATGTAATAACCTGCCATTAAGATGAGAATTTACTCAATTAAATATTATAAATAAGTGGAAGATGGGGAATGCAATTGGAAAAAGCAAGGTCATCGCAACCATTACCAAGCAGAATATATTCATTTAATCTGCAGCCACTTATTCGTTCAAAGCATAAAACCCTTCTTCCAAGGCTATACATATTATATATGTAAAGATCTACAAGTCAATTTAAATTACAAGAATTTATAGGAATATGAATTGACATTCTCTTTAGAAGATTTCCTTCCCTCTTTCCAAATTCGTATAGTCCTCAAGTACTGCAGTTGCAGTATGTACTTGAGGGAAAATAAATTAATTTTTATTAACGATAAAACTCATTAGATGATGAATACGTTTTTTTCTATAAAAGGGGGAGATTTTCATATGTAACGCCAGGAACTAAAAGATGATAAACATCCGACACAGATCTATATTTATGTAAATTATTCAGATGCAATGTCATAATCATCATTATTTCCCAACCCCATTATATTGCTCGGTGTCTCCACCGTTCATTATATCATTAGCACATCAATTAGGATTTTCTTTTTCCTTTTACTTCTTAATGAGAGGTGAAATAATAACACTTGAATACTTTCAATCTCTTACTTCTGCTGACACAAATCTGTATCCGAGATCCTCTTTAACCAAGTTTCTGCGTTTGTGCTCGTTTTTTCGTCAACAAGAAACATTTTTCTGAAACTTCTCCACATAAAAATACTTCCCCTTTTAACCTTGTTGTAATAAACCTAGAAAAAGGGTCAGGAAATACAAGGTTGCTAGAGCAGAAGACAGGTAAAATAGCTGAACTCATGATCGATATCTGCTTTTACTATGTGTGTCTAGTCACTTTCTTCAACTGTAATAACATGTTCTTAGCTAGGAAAGGTTAATGACAAATAGTGTCTTAAATTGACAGTTACTAGCATCCTAGATCTAGGGTTTTCTAGTTGCGAGTAATCACAAGATCTTTCCCCTTAACTAGTTAGCTGTCTAGCTACAGAAGAAAGACTCACTAAATCATGATGTCTATATCGATGTTCCTAATTGAAGCATATCAAGGATCCATATAAAGCATGTTTACCTATTTAAGGGTTTAGAAACAAAAAAAATATGGACTATCTATGTAAGTGGCGCTTGTTAATTGGGTATATTACTTGTGTTTTGAGAGCGTTCGAGTGGCAAAAAGTATATAAACACGCACACAGTAGAAACATTAAGGACTTAGAAGTACTTCGCTAATAATACGTTCTGACAAAACTTACCTGCAATAACAATCTTTCTTTGATTGGCCCATGTACGAAGACTGAGAGAATGGCCTCATCATCATCATCATCAAGCTGCTACAGCTCTCCATGCGCTGGCTGCAAATTCCTTCGAAGAAAATGCCTGCCTAGCTGCATCTTTGCGCCTTACTTCCCGCCCGAGGAGCCTCTGAAATTCTCCAACGTTCACAAGGTTTTCGGTGCGAGCAACGTTTCGAAACTCCTCAACGAAATTCACCCCCACGAGCGCGAAGAGGCAGTCAGCACGTTGGCCTACGAAGCTGAAGCGCGCATAAGAGATCCTGTCTACGGATGCGTTGGGGTCATTGCTTTCCTGCAAAGAGAAGTCGCTCGACTGCAGAAAGAGCTCGACGAAGCGAATGCAAAGCTGATTCATTTGGTCCATCATCATCATCATCAGTTTGGTGCATCGAATGTTGGCTCTTCTTCTTTGCCTTACGGTGGCGGTCATGGCAGTTTCCCAACGAGGAACAATGATTATGGTTATGGTAAGAATATGTGAGGAACGAGCGAGGAAGAGTTACTTTAGGGTTTTTGTTGCTTCACTAGCTCCTGCAAAAGCTCTTAGTCTATATATATGCTACTGCAAAGGTGAGTCTTTTCTGTATAATATATGTACATTATGTGCGCGTATGTGTGTATTGTTACTTATGTTCTATATGTGTGTATTGTTGCTTTTTCGTGTAAATTTATAATGTTTTGTTTCATTTTCCTCCATTATTAACCCTATAAACGAGTTCTTAGCTCATCAAGTGATAGTTGATCATTACGTACAATGTCTTTGTGGAGCCACCACTTACCTTTGGCCTGCTGTCTGAAACCCCATGGCATAGCCTTATAGCTTGCAATATTCTCTCTTTTACTTGTAAAAAATAATGAATCATTTCCCTTAGCTTCATATGATAATGATATTCACTATTCATATTCCCATCTGTAAACCCTTTACATCTTTTCAACTTTTATTGTGTTTCAGGCGCATTCATGCGCATTCACCTACAAAAGAGAAAGACTGTAAATATTAGAGAATCCCAATACTAGAATAGTTGTTCTCAGAAAGTACGCCCAGCAAATTGATTTTCTGTTTCATATATTGTCGAAAATTAAAGAGCCTCTTTTTAATCTCCATATACAACACGCACGAAACTGACAATTGCACAGTTTCATTTCACTTTTTTTTTTCACAAAACTGTCAGCAAATGAGTCAACTTCAATCTCAAATTAGTCTTGAAGACATAAACATTATTACTAATTGCTCGTACTGTCTGCTTCTTCTTCAGTTCAGTTCCGTCTGATCCGTGTCAGCATATCTCAGATCCTAACGTGTGCTGTCGGGTTAAATTTAAGCAATAAATGAATTAATCGGAGAAAACCCTTGAGAAAAGAAAACACAGGATAGTTGTGTTTGAGTTATGCTGAAAAACCTTAAACAGCGTAAGTAAAAGACCAGCGTTTTGTTCTTGTATATAAGTTTTTGTTAGAAGTAAATTATACAAAATCAAAAAGTGATGCACTTCCTTCAAGGTTGACTTTTTAGTGGTCACTTATCATGTTATCAGAGATTAGGGATCCGCAGGTCCTGGGTACGAATCCTCAATGACCACCTATTATGAGAGTTACACGTCTAAGGTCAGATAATAAAGAAATCAACCTAGATGTGAAGGAGCGTGTTAGAAGTAAATTATATAAAATCAAAAAGTGATGTACTTCCTTCGTTGTTAACCTTTTAGGAAAAGTTGTCACTGATCAGTTCTTGTATTCGATTTGTGAATTTTGTACGGCCTTAAGGGTGTGGCCGTTGTAATAAAATTAGACACGGCTGTAATAGTTTGAACAATTTCAAGAAAAAAGAAACAGTAGGGTTTTCAGAATCTTTGTGCTGCAAGCAAAACTTGATTTTTTCCCTCGGTCAATTATTCCATTTATTTTCCACATCATCGCACGTGTGATGTAGACTACACAATAATTGTACGACTGACCCTATCCCTGATGTAGAAATAATTGGGACATATAATAAGTTTCAGATACTAAAAATGTCACTGCCCTTTATCCCAAACCTCAATCTAGGCAACGCAAGCCACTCTATGTGATCGAATATTTCTTTCAAACATGAGTTATAGACAAGGTATCAACTCTATTAATGTATCAACTCTATGAATCCATTTTATTTGCGATTTTGTTTGAATCTAGAAAGAATACTTAAATAGATTAAGACTCTATTTCGAATTTGACTAAATAAATAATCAAAAATATTGTTTCCAGATATCTCAATTCTTTAAATGGATTAAAAGATGATTCATAGCAAAGCAAAGAGTGATCTAGAATTCTGAACTAATGGGTTATTGGATGTAAAGAAATACCTCGTGTAATAATAATAGAATTAGGGTCGTCCTTATATATCCGTTTAATGTATCCATTGTTGGTAATCAAGAACTCAATTCCACATCCAATAATGCAACATATGTAAGCTTTGACTATTCCTTTCAATTTGATGATTGGTTTTTTGGAGCGAAATTCCATATGAAATTCTATGCACGAGTTTCTGAGTTTGGGCTAATTACTCTACGAATATATTATGTCATCCTTATGCCTAAATTGGCTTCTTTTTTTCATGTCATTCGCACACAATATAATTGTAGTTGCTAAAATCCGAATAATATAAGTCTAGTGTGAAGCTAATTTGAACATCAAATTCGGTTACGGGTGAATATATATGCTCTTAGTAATCCTCATTGTCTTTGTGATGGGACGATCATGAATTTTACAGTTACTAAGCTTTCAGTTCCAAGTTCACACTGACAATGAAAGTCATGGAGTTTATATATATGATCGAGACCATGATCTTCATGTGGAGATATCATATGATTGGGACAAATAGAAATAACAAAAATACAAAATTCTCACTTTCTTTATGGGCTAGGCTTTACCAATAACTATTGGGCCATCAGTTATAAGCCGGCCTACTGAAATGGCCCAACAACTAGAGCGTTGCGTACTTCATTATTTTCCAGTTTATTGAAAACAAGAAATACAATAAAAAGGAAAATATTAATAAAAGGTTATAATATAAGTCCGGGATAAAACGCTGTAGGGTAAGGCAGCCAAAGTCCGAACTGCACGAAAAAATTAATAAAGAAATATCACAGAAAGAACAAAGCAGCCGCTTTCTTTGCTTTCCTTGCTTTTCTCTGCCAAAATTTGAGCTAAGATTTTCGCAATTTTATTGCGACTTTGACTGTTCTGTTGCTCCCTTCAGATTATAATGGGTTTCACTGATGACGTGAAAATTTCAGTCTTCCTGGCATTTCAGAAGTAGCTGAGCTGAGGGATCAATTGCCGCTTGTGGGCTTACGAAAATGGTGGGCAGAATGAAGATTGGTGCTTCGTTTACCTGCGTTTCTTCATTTGCTTCTCAGGTGTCTCTTCGAAGGAATTCAAACTCAATGGTATGCGATTAACCCCTTTCTTTTAGTTCTTTAAGTTGTTAGCATTTTTTCTGCCTATTCGCTTCTATGAATGAATGAACTGCTTAGCATTTTCCAGTATCTTGATTGTGCTTTAGAAGAGAGCAACCTTTCTATCCGCTCTTAATGTGCTATGTTGCTAAGTTTATTCTGCTCTGCTATCAATTGCTTAATTTGAATGGGAAAGATGGGTCTATGCTGTTAAGATGATCTATATAGCTCACATGGTGTAAATTTATTCCCTGTACTGTTTTCTCGCTATGCCATCTTTCTTCTCCGATATAACCTTCTTTAATGGTTTTCAGTTGCTGAACACGAGACTTACATTGCCTGGAAAGCATCATCTGAATGTGGAACAACTGAGAAGTATCAAAGGTACGTTTGATTCGTTGTAATTGATTGCCTCTATGAAGCAACGTTGTTGTTTATTGAATTCATTGTGTCTTTCTCTGTTCGCTTTGTACAAGCTCGTAAGCCATTGCAGCTCATACATGGAAAGAGTCTAGCGAAAAAGGTTTCATCGGAGGTTCTTCTTGCCACCTCTGAAGATCAAGAATCCTTCGACGACGACTATGAGCTGAGCGATTTCGAGGAAGAAGAAGAAGAAATTGTTCAGCCTTTACCTGATAATACTGATAAGACTTCCATCAATTCTTTCCATCAAGTCGAGGGAGCTGAAGGAAAGCCAGGATTCGTCTCATTTTACGGGCATAAACCCGTAATAAAAGACGAATCTCGCGCTAACAACGAAAAGGGTCAGAAAAATCGCCTTCTATGGTTCGTTTGCCCAACAGTCCTCGTCGCATCTTTCGTTTTTCCGTCCCTTTACTTGCGCAGGCTACTCTCTACCATATTCGAAGATTCTTTGTTGACTGGTAATGAAACACTTTCCGTTTCTTTCAGTTTTAAGTCAAGATTGGTATTTTCTGCAGATCCCTTCTCCGTATAGAAACTAACTGATTATATATCATTTCTTTTCTTCAGATTTTCTAATACTGTTCTTCACCGAAGCCCTTTTCTACTGTGGAGTTGCCGTCACCCTATATCTTTCAGACCGTCTTCACAGACCCATCGAGCCAATCCCCTCACAACCAACGAGCCGTGGCTCGAACCCTCAGCTGAGCCATAGGGTCTCATCGGTCACCATATTAGCCCTTAGCCTTACAATCCCAATGGTCACAATGGGCTTTGTCTGGCCTTGGACGGGCCCCGCAGCTTCAGCTACATTAGCTCCTTACCTCGTTGGAATTATCGTACAGTTTGCCTTCGAACGCTACGCTAGGTACAAGAAGTCCCCTTCATGGCCAGCTATTCCCATAATCTTCCATGTAAGTAAAGATTGAAAAGATTGAGAACACTTCAACGTTCGACCATGAACTAATTTTTCGTTTCTTTTTTCTTTTTTCTCTGGGAAATGAACGAAGGTTTATAGGCTGCACCAGCTGAACAGAGCAGCACAGTTGGTCACTGCTCTGTCTTTTACGGTGAGAGGAGCTGAGATGACATCGCACAACGCAGCGATAAATGGTTCGCTCAGTACGCTTTTGAACGTTCTTCAGTTCCTCGGCGTTGTCTGTATTTGGTCTCTTTCGAGCTTCGTCGTCAGATTCTTGCCTTCTACGTCGGGCGTGGAGTAAAGATGCAATACTTACGGTTTCTTTTAGGTACTTGAATTAGTTCCTTAAAATCGTGTTAAATCGCTAATCTGTCTTTCAAATAAACAAGTCACAATACCATTTGTTCAACCCCATATGACAGAGAAAGAAGATCATTTTATGACATTTTTCTTCTTCAGAAATCAAGAATCACCATACGTGTGCCTATACCATCGTAGTCTCTCTTCTCCCCTCGTATTATATCATCCAAGAAAGTACTGCACCAGCCAATAATCCTACACAAAGAAGTTCTTAAAGTAAGCCTCAAACTGCAACAAATTTAAAGTACTGTGATTGCTTTGCTTAACAAGTGGTAAAGTCTGAAGACATTGATACCTGCTGTAGCTACCCTTCTTGTCTCAACTTCCCCAGAGAAAACTGCAGTAGTAAAAAGAATCATCAGTGATAAAAAAAAAAAAAATACGACTTTTTTTGCGTCGGAAATATAAGAAATTGAGGGGTTCTTTCTAAAACAAATTAGTGATAATATGAGAAAGACTCTTATATAATATATAGTGGCTTAAAGAGCCTGATTATCCGATGTGGAACAAAGCCCAATTTAGAATCGCAGCACGCCCCCTCACATGTGACACGAATGGCCTAACACGGGGACATATGAATCGGGTGATAGCGAGCGGAAGATTGCTCTGATACCATATTAGAAATCGATGGATCTCATAAAACCAATCGGTGATAAGAGGAGAAAGCCTCTTATATATATAGTGGCTTGAAGAGCTTGAATTATCCGATGTGGGACAAAACTCAATTTAGAATCTCAACAGAAAACCACGTTAAATTCACTCACACGAATCGCAGTTAGTCGTCGAATTCCACTTCCCACAAATGCAAACGCTGCTATTCTCCACAACATCATACCCACACGCCCCGCCCGTCGCCTCGCACCCCCGACAAAACCCATCGTTCCCTTCCAAAGAGTACCTCACTTCGATCCCATAAGCCCAATCCTCGGGCCCGCCCGCGGCCCTCACCGGCGCCAAGCTGTACGCGCTGCTGTACCCCTGGCACTCGAGCTCCGACAAGTTCACCCCCTTAACCGCCTCGAAATTCACCGCGCAGCACCTCGGCGGGCCCGACCCGTGCCCGACGGGTCCGAGGGGGTCCCACGCCGGGCATTCATAGTACTCCTCGCAGCCCAGCCCGGTCACATTCCTGCAGGGGATCGTCTTTTTATTGGGGAAGTACTGGAACAGCGGGGAACGGGCCGAGCAGGCGAGGAGCATGAAGACGTTGTCTCGGGCCGGGCTCATGTACGGGGCCCGCCAGGGCTCGAGAACGAAGCCGTTGCCTCGGGACCCGAGGACGAGGTCTTGGCATGTGGACATGTGCGGGTCGTGGAGGACGAGGGCTTCGTAGGCGTAGTCGATTTCGAGGACTCGGTAGGAGCCCGAGGATATGTGGAGCATTAGGACGTCGTTTATGCAGTATAGGAGTTCTCGGAAGGCGTGGTGCCCGCAGCCCGGGCGGAGGGCGAAAGGGTAATTTACCGTTACGTTTCCGCAGAAGGAACGGCAGGCGTTGGTGGGGCCGTGGGCCGTCGTTGTCGGGAATAGGAAGTGCGAGGAAAGGACAACTGAGGCCGTGAGTTGTAAGAAGAGAGAAGACATGCTCTTTGTGAAGCTTTTTTTGAGGATTTTCGATTATCACTTCACATTGGAAGGGGAGAAAAGGAGTGTTGTATGAACTATGAAGTCAAGTAGTAGTGTTTGATACTTTGCTTGAGAATGTGTGTTACGCGCTTTTTTCTAGTGCCATGCTGTGTTGCTTTGAGAATCTGTTTTCAGTGTTCTGAGTAGTAATAAAATACTATTATAAGATGAAATGAATTAGAATTAATTTTTTTTCCTGATTCATGCCTGCAAGACGAAGGAATTCCTCGTGCGAACGCAATTGAAATTTCTCTTTACCTATAACGTAAGCACCATCATCGACGGAGACCATCGTTGTACGATCGGTAAAGCGAATCATATAGCGGTGTTGAGTGGTTCTAAATCGCATCGGAGCCGCAACAACATCAAAGTCTGTTACAGCAAAGATACGGCCGTCAATTAGCAATTCCTCAAAACGATCAATTCGCAGACAGTGAATAGACCCCTGCATCAAGGTATCCTGCAACCCAAGAAAACGGGAAAACATATATTACCAACAGCGGAGAAAAGGTACACCAATACAAACGATACAGCAGACCTATTCGTCCAAGAACAACAGGTCGATGCTCATCAACTCCCCATTTTTCTTCAGGTTCCGCGCCCTCCAGGAGCGCAACAAACGCACAACAATAGTTGTGCTCTCTGCCCTAGGAGTTAATGTCTGTAGGAAACAATAATTTTCGACTCCTGTCATGTCCAGGCAATAAGCTAAAGCAGGTTGAAAACGAAGTGAAGGTAGGCGCAAAAATGCAACCTATATATAGCAACTGAATGACCAGATGAAGCCTGTATGACTGCCATACACATTCAAAAGGACGCCCGTCCACATTCACAACTCTTAATTCTTGTGCCAACGAATCTGATATGGCAAGCGAACACGTCCATAAAGCCTGCATGACTGCCATTCACATACAAATTATCGATTGGACTCTGTGTCCTCTTTATTATCGAGCTCAATGCACATACAAACGGCACTCATGCATGATTCTAGTATATTAAATTCAGCGAAGTATTAATTTTCTGTCAGTGAACCTGGTCCAGTAAGCGAATGACTGCCCAAAACCTGTAAGACTGCTATACACAAAGTTTGTTTCGATTGGACTCCCTGTCCTATTTATTATTGAACTCAATGCACTTAGACAGAACGACCCTTCACATCATGCCTTACTTTTTGGGGTTCACAAACCCTGCATGACTGCCATGCACATATAGAGAACATGAACATACTAATCTGCACTGGCATACACATTCAACGAAAACGAAAAAAATTTTTTTTGGAGTTCACAAAATCCTGCATGACTGCCATGCACATACAGATAACATGGACATATTATTCTGAACGGCCATACACATTCAACGAATACAAAAAAAAAAACACATTTTCCAAGGGGGGGGGGGAATTTTTTGCCACGTGTCATCACAAGAAAGTCCCTATCCTACTTTTATAATAGATAGATTATCACAACACCTATTACTTAGGCCTCACTTTGCCCAAACTACCGAGGTTGTTTACGGAAAGTACGAGGAGGTGTCTCTTCTTCTCGCCAACTCACTCACTCTAATAAAAGCAAAAGCACAACGAGCGCTACGCTTACTCTCGACCTCTCCGAAAACCAGAAAAAAAAAGAAAATGTAGAGCTCCGTAATTACGTTTTCTCCCTCTCTCTCAGCCAATCCTCGCAAGCTCGCACCGCCTATTGCGAGGTTTGCTCCTCCTCTGCGGCCGCGCCGCGCAGCCGCCGCAGCTTCTTCCCCCGGTTTAACATCGTTGAGATCGGTCGCCAGCTGCTCGCTGAATCGGAGCCGTTGGATTTCGCTTCCGAAATCAGAGAAGAATGACGCGGCGGAGACGTCCTTACATGCATCGGCGGCGGAGAGCGTGGGACCCACTGAGAGCAGCCCGCAGGGGAAGAGCTTCGCCGACACGCTTGTCCTCGGCACCTTGTTTGGGCTGTGGTACCTGTTCAACATATACTTCAATATATACAACAAGCAGGTGATTTTTTTTTTATGGGTTCTTTTTTTTCCCTCATTTTTTTTTTCAATGCCGTGTAGGATATTGAAAGATGGCTCATTTGTGGAGTTCGAATGTTGTATATATTGAATTGATGTATGTAATGGAATATATGAAACTTATCTTCAGTTCTTCTGAGTTTTTGTTGGTCTGGTCAGGAGAAAATCAAGGAAAACCAATCGTTCGTTGCAATTAATCTTGCAAGATTAATGCTGATATGTTTATTTTGTGCAATTGAATTTGTGCTCTTAATCCTTACAACTCTCGTCCTAACCTAAGTGAGTTTGGTTCTATTTCTCCAATGCTGATATGTTATTACATTGTTTGCCCAGGTTCTGAAGGCTTTTCACTACCCAATGACTGTCACGCTTGTTCAGTTTGCCGTTGGAACCGTTCTTGTGACGCTGATGTGGGGTTTAAATCTCTACAAACGACCGAAAATTAGCAGCGCGCAGGTACTTTTATGCCCTCGAATAACTCCTATTTTTGAAAATTTCCTTGCTTTGGAATCCCGAATCTGCATCCTCATACATCATCGCCTTATATACGCAGCTTGTCGGCATTCTCCCATTGGATCATTCACTCACACAATCAAAGCTATGGAGCCGTTCTTCTCAGTTCTATTGTCAGCTTTGTTTCTCAGAGAGGTATGCATTATTTCCTCTTTTCAGTATCTAATTAGCAATTAACTGTGAGTTCTTGTTTGATGTTCGTGAATTGTTATGAACTCTTCATTGGTCAGTTTCCTACAATTTGGGTAGCTTCGTCGCTTCTTCCTATTGCTGGTGGAGTAGCTCTGGCGTCAATGACTGAGACTTCTTTCAATTGGTAAAGAATCACATAATGATAATACCACCGTCATCAGTACTAGGCTGTCCTCATTTCGTAAGTTGTAGTAGAGGTTTTCTTACAGCATTTTTAACTCTGTTGTCTTTATTGTTCAAGGGCTGGTTTCTGGAGCGCCATGGCCTCAAATCTGACGAATCAATCTCGCAATGTCCTTAGCAAAAAATTTATGGTTAAGAAGGAGGTAACTTGCACCACCTTTTGCTAGCATTCTTTCACATTGATGTTTTGACTTGCAAGAATCAGTACTTCAGCTTATGTTGTCTCTATGCAGGAGTCATTGGACAACATAACTCTCTTCTCAATAATTACGATTATGTCCCTGTTCTTTGGCGCCCGTCACCATTTTCATGGAAGGGGTTAAGCTAACGCCTTCGTACATTCAAGCTTCTAAGTTTCACATTTCTGTAATGAATCCAATCCATTTTCTTCGACCATTTGCTGCAACGTAATTACTCACGATTTTACTTTTATTCTCCCTTGTCGAAGTAAATCTACTTCTCCCTCTTACACACCAGGGCGTTAACGTTCAGCAACTGTACACTCGATCCCTCCTTGCAGCTCTATGCTTCCACGCTTATCAGCAGGTGAGGATTCTGAAAAAAAAACACTCCTTTTTTTACGTGTTATTACAGCAGGTGGATGTTTGTGCAGGTATCATACATGATATTACAGCGAGTTTCGCCCGTTACCCATTCAGTGGGCAACTGTGTTAAGCGAGTGGTGGTCATCGTTACCTGTTATCTTCTTTCGTACGCCCGTTTCATCCATTAACGCACTAGGTAATAAAATCAATTGATCTTTTTTTTAACTGCAATCGATCGTCATTCTTTATCGAACACAATATCTATCTATGTACCAATATCATGATTTTGTCTGATGTTCTTCAGGTACTGGGATTGCTCTTGCTGGTGTTTTCCTTTACTCTAGAGTGAAGCGCATTAAGCTGAAGACCGCGTGAAAAGCTTCCGTGACTGAGAGATTCTTGTATGTTAGGCTTTCTTCGTTAGAAAGATTCTTCCTTTTGCCCTTCGATTTCTGAATTTTGTCCCATTTTTTGAGCTGCAGATCTGATCATTAGATTGTTGTGTGTTGTTTGTCAGTTGCAATGCAACATGCGTGAGTAGAAAGAAATAAAAAAGACAACAGTATGTTCGAAACTACCAAAATGCAACTTAATCAAAGGATATTAACTGGCTTTCAATTTTGTTATCCACGATTTGACTTTGTTCTCTTAGTCAATAATATCTGCATTCTGCCGAAGACTTTGGGTCAGAATTTCCAAGTCAACCACCAACTCTTTCTTGATAATCAATCACTCCGATCAACCTTCGCCAAGCTAAAGCTGTTTCTTTGCTATTTCGTAAAAATTTCAAACAAGATTAGAGACCCAATAATGGCAGCTTACGCAGCGCTAGCTTCTCTGATGAACACGGTTGACCGAGTTCAGAGCTATGGGCGTCATCTGATTTCAATCGACGGAGGGCAAATCCAATCCCTCCTTGAAAAGGTAAGATTCTTGCAAGAGTATCTGGAAAATTATCCTTACACCCAATCCATCAGCGAAGATGCAAAAGCTGTGGAGAGGCGTATTGCAGAGGCAGCTAACGAGGCAGAAGATGTGATTGAATCCATTGTGGTCGACGAAATTCTTGACAGAACCCGCGGCACTAAGAAGAGAAGAAGTCGTAAATTGCCCTACGAGCTCAGAATAGCTGTCGAAGGCTTGAATTCTGCTAGGAAAATGGCGCTGAAGCTTCTCAGATCGACGAGGGGACAAATACATCAAGTTCAAAGGTTGCCCGAAACTGCTAGTTCATCGACAACGTTGATGGCCCGTCAGAAGCATTTCATGGTGGGATTCGACGAATATATGATTCGAGTGATGGAGTGGCTCGCTTCGAACCATCTTCCTCGTCGTGTCGTCGCCCTCGTAGGTATGGGTGGCATAGGTAAGACTACGCTCGCTCGCTCTATCTACGGAAACTCGTTGATTGTGCAGACTTTTACCATTCGCGCTTGGGTTACTGTATCTCAAGAATACAGTGTTCGACGTGTGCTTTTAGAGCTTCTCTCTGGTCTCAAAAAGCAGTACGTCGGGGGCGGGGATTCTGCCCTTTCTGCTCATGAGATGGATCGCAAGACCGATGATGAATTAGGCCAGGAGTTGTACAAAACCCTTTCGGGCAGGACTTACTTGGTTGTAATGGACGACATGTGGAGCTTAGAAGCTTGGGACAGAGTAAGGTTCTACTTTCCTGACAATAGCAAGGTTCTACTTTCCTGACAATAGCAATAAGAGTCGAGTCTTGGTGACCACTAGGCTCTCGAACGTGGCTGCTCGCCTTGGCGGTCCTTCCCTTGAGATGGGCTTTCTAGATGAGGATAAGAGTTGGGATCTTTTTTGCAGAATCGTATTCGTACGAGGAGATTGTCCCGACGAATTAGAGGAAATTGGGAGGAAGGTTGTGAAGAAATGTAAAGGGCTTCCACTGTCGATCATAGTGATCGGTGGTATTCTTGCGAAATCTGACTGGACAAGAGAATATTGGTCCTATGTTGCAGAAGCTGCGAACTCCATTCTTAGCTCAGGGGAAATCGAGCACTGCTCGAACATTCTATCGCTTAGCTACAATCACTTGCCTGTTGACCTAAAGCCTTGCTTCCTTTACATGGGATGCTTCCCCGAAGACCACGAAATCCACGTCCCACGTCTGATCAAGCTATGGGTTGCAGAGGGATTTCTGAAGCCTAATAGTGAGAGAACCTTCGAAGACATTGGACTAGGTTGCTTGAAAGATCTCGTCGCCAGAAACCTCATACTTGTCCATGGTTTGGGATCCGATGGAAAGATCAAAACTTGTAAGATTCACGACCTAGTGAGAGACTTGTGCTTACGAATAGCTCGCGAGGAGAATTTTCTTCACGATACGTGGCTGCCTGGGGAGAAAAGGAAGCCATTCTCCATCACGAGGATGTTCAAACGTCGTAATTCTCGAAAGGATGTTACAAACATTGAGCGGCGCGTCGTCTTGCACCAGGGCATGGGAAATATAAAGCTCAACCCTCAGATCTCTGTGTCTTCATCTCCTACACGTTCGATAATATCCAATCTCAGAGGGCGTGATAACTTGCCTTCGCCTTTGCCTTTTAAGTTGTTAAGAGTCCTCAGAGCAGTCAACAGATATCCTTTACATGCCATTGATGAGGTCGTTAACCTACGATATGTCTGATATTTTACCTGATTGTGGACCAAATACCGAGCTTTCTCCTTCAATATCATTGCATTTGAACTTGCACACCATAATCCTTAGAGGCAGCAATGAACCCATAAATCTTCCACCTGAGATTTGGAAGATGTCGCAACTTAGGCATATTGAGCTCGATAGTGCCACTCTTCCTTATCCTCGCCCGCCCGCCTCTGCTCTGCCTAGTTTATTGACCCTTTCGAACATATTGGATTTCAAGTGGACGAAAGGCGCTGTAATACTTATTCCCAGGGTCAAGAGGCTTAAGATTACGTACGAAAAGCTATCAGACTACGGTCTTGACAATCTTTGCCGTTTAACTGAACTCGAATCGTTGAGCTGCTTCTTCAATGGGCCGGGGGATTTACTGCACAGATTTAATCTGCCGAGTTCTCTCAAAAAGCTGACCTTACAAGGTAGCAGAATTCGTTGGGAAGATGTGTATGTGATCGGTAGATTGCCCTTCCTTGAGGTTCTCAAATTGGAGAAACACTCTGTCGTAGGATTCAAGTGGGACCCAGTCGAGGGCGATTTTCCTCGCCTCAAATTCTTGAGGATATGCTATTGCGGCTTGGTGGAGTGGAATGCTACGAACACTCATTTTCCCGTGTTAGAAAGCCTCGTTCTTGAGCAGATGTTTTGGCTGAAAGGGATCCCTTCGGGCATTGGAGAGATACCTACGCTTCGACGTGTGGTTTTGGACAACTGTTGTGAGTCTGCTATTGTTTCTGCTAAGGACATACTGCAAGAGCAAGAGAGCGCTGGGTACGATGATCTCCGAGTTCGAGCTGTGTTTTGGAACAAGACGGAGATGGAGAAGTTCAAGGAGAAAATGGAAGCTCGGGGATTTGCGAGTAATAGTTTTCGCTTCCACTTCGTCGGAGTTCGTAACTGAACGGTATGGGTCGTAAGTACGTTCTCCCACTTTGAATTGTTTTTCGCTGCATTGGACACAAAAACATAAAGTAAAATAAATAATAATAAAAAAATATTAAAACCACTGAACCAAGAAGACTTTGTTATCATGTTGGAAGAATCTTGGGGGTTGTTGGGCAGTTGAGGATCTTTGTCCTTACGTCCCTGACATTAATTGCTGAGTAAAGACTGGTTAGAATCTCGCAAAAGTTTACTTTTATCCAAGGCAATCTTCGGAGTTTGGTACATCTACTGAGTAGATTGTAAGAATAGGACAGACAAACCCTTTAAAAACACCATTGACTCGTTTAAGTTCCCTTACTCAAGAAACCAAGCGTATAAAACTGTCTTCCACATACTGTATCAGTGAAAGATTCCCAAAACAGACAAAAAAAAAATGGAATTACCTCACCAAATTAAAAATCTTCTTGCTGCCAAAGAAATTCTCAGAACCAGCATTGAGAAATCGAGAAATATAGTCACTGCAGTCGATAAAATCACCTCAAAACTAGATGAAAAAAGGCATACCGTGGTGTTTCTTGAAGGCGCTATTGGAGACATGGCTTCAAAATGCACAATGTATAAGATCAAACGCCATATAGATCGAGCCGTAGGGCCTGCATCTGCTGTTCTGAAGGTCCTCGAACTTGTCCACGTGCTAGAAGATTCGTTGCATGGTGATCTTCGCGCCACCGATTTGAATAGTTATATAGACAACATCAAACGCCTAAAGGAGGCCCTCGATCTTCTTTCTAACTACAGCAACCTGGCACTTCTCTGGCTCGAGGACGCAGTGCAGTTCCTGAAAGACAATGCAGAAGCTGATGAAGATGAATGGTACCGTAGTAAAGTCGATAAAGTGGTGAAAATACTGAAGCAACTGCATGGAAGGGGAGAACTTTCTTGCCAAGAGGGAGGTGTTCTATACGCTGCGCTAGACAACCTAGAGAGACGTTTCAGACATCTGTTAATGGAAAACAGTTATCCACTCTCATGGAATCCTTTGTATCTTTACCATGAGGATGAGACAGCATTTAGGTCCTCTTCGACTTTAACAGAGTCTGTTGTCCGAGAACTGCAGGCGATCGCTGAAGTTTTGGCTGCCCATGGCAGCCTAGAGAGATGCATTTCTAGTTACGTAGAAGTTCGGGTTTCAACTGCCCGAGCTTCATTACAGGGACTAGATGTATCTTACCTGGAGATTCACATGTCTGAGACCACCAGCGTTCAGATGGTAGAGGCGTATATCGATCAATGGAATAAGCACATGATGTTTGCAGTAAGGGACGTGCTTCAAACAGAGTACAGGCTCTGCACTGAGGTATACCAGAAAGTTGGATCAGATATATCGACGAATTGCTTTGCAAAGATAGCAGATAACTGTGGATTTAGAATGATGTTGGATTTTGGCAATAAAATTGCCAAATGCAAGAAGGAAGCAATCAAGCTCTTGAAGCTGCTCCAAATATTTCTAACGCTTGACAAGCTTCGGATAGACTTCAATGATTTGTTCGGAGGGAAATTCTGTACTGAGATTCGAAACCAGACAAGGGATCTTGTCAGGAACGTTGTCGGCGGTGCGTGTGAAATCTTTTGGGAGCTTTTACTGCAAGTAGAGTTGCAAAGGGAGTACAGTCCGCCAGATGATGGCAGCATTCCATTGGTAGTTTCTTTCATAACCGAATATTGCAACAATCTTCTTGAAGATGACAACAGCTTGATTCTTACACGAATGCTGGAGATATATCAAGCATGGAATCAGGTAAAATTTGAAGACGGCCTACTCCATAACGAGGTTCTCAACATAATGAAGGCACTTGAGATCAACTTAGAGATGTGGTTCACAAGGTACGCAGACACAGCCTTATCTAGCATTTTTATGATGAACAGTTACTGGTACATAACAAACAGCATAACTGGGACCAAGCTAGGAGAATTAATAGGGAATTCCTGGTTGGGGGCATACGAAAAATCTATCAACCAATATGCAAGAATGTATTTAAGAGACAGCTGGGAAAAACTTTTAGTACTTCTAGGTGAAGATGGACTAACCTTGTTCCCCAACGGCAGAGCCATTGATGGCGATTTAGTAAAGAAACGGATCGCAATGTTCTGTGACTCCTTCGATGACATGTACAGAAAGCAAACGAAATGGATAATCCCTGATAAAGCCCTGAGATGGAAAATACACCAGCTAATAATTGAGGCTATCGTCAAACCTTACAGAAGCTACTTGGAAAGATTTGTGCATGAGGCTGATATGGGGAAGCATGTAAAATACAGTGCAGGGACCTTGGAGAAGTTAATCGGCTCATTGTTCGAGCCAAAAATGGGAACTTACAGTAGCAGCAGCAACATGTGTACAGATTTGATAATCGGTGTGAAAAGTACCGACATGAATCATTTAGCATTTACCCCTGCAGCAGCATGAAACTATTGCAGCATGTTCAATGTACTTTGAATGTCATGTATAAGTAGTGACAACTATGTACTTATTCTCGTATCAATATAACTTGGCCTGTAACTTGACGTTAGCATAGATGTTCATATGATTATAGTCTGAGCAAATCCATTTACTATGTGCTATCGACCAGAGTAGCAGGCAATGGAATAGTCTTAAATATAGTTTACGTCTAAAACAGAATAGTATTCTCCACAACCACGACGTCTGACAACTTAATAGAGCAATAAGCCTACGTACAATCAATGGAAGTGTGAGCTTCTTGGGGAATCATATATTATTATAAAGCCCTTTTCTTTCAATGTTTGTTCGACCGTGAAGCCAAATCAAAATCGTTATCAACGGATGAGACAGATAAAAGCACATTACAGCACAAGGTACAGGCCTGCGTACCTCACCATTACCAAACAAATTTAGGTACAAGCCTGATAATAACTACCTCACAATTCACATTGGACAAGAACTGAGATTGGTCCGCATAATACCTCCCCTGATTAATTATTTCCTGAGTAAATGTAGCTTATTCAGCTAAAAAGCAGAAAGAATAAATAAATTGCTGTGACTCAGGAAAATGGCAAAAGAAAGAAAACACGCGTAAAGTAAGTACAATTATCAAGGACAAGACTACCTTATTAATTAAAAATAAATGTAGCAACATTTATTGGTCAGTACAGAATATGTTGTCATATGTTAACCTATATTTTTGGGACCACGAGATACTTTTTTATCCTTACATGTGGATCCAACCAATTTATAATTGCCCACCAAACATCATACGCAACAAAGTTTCCTTCTAAAATCAGATAACCAATTTTAACACTATAACATATGAGCCATGGCTGGAGGATTTGAGCTACACTCACCTGGAAGCATGGAGCCATCAGCATTGCATTCTTCTCCATCAACGAAGAGCAGTGTATTTGGAATCATGCAGATGGCTGTTGATTTTCCACTTAAAAACAAGAAGCTGATGTTCCAAGTCTTCATGATCTGCTTTACTCCTATATTGATTCTTGTTTTGCTTCACTCAGCGGTAGCCAAACCATTCATCGCAAAGGTTGAGGATGGCTATGAAAATAACTCAGTGACTAAACAAGATCTGATCCACCTTCTACTGATTGAAATCCCTTTTGTCTTGACCTTGTGCGTGGTTATGATCTTTGCCTCGGCTGCTACAAGTCTGGGAACTGTCTATATCCATGAGGGTTTGTCTCCTAGCCTCAAGGAAGTGCTGCTTCGCTTGAAACTTAGATGGACTTTTCTCTTCACTGTTGGCCTCTGCTCTTCGTTATCTTTAGCTGTTTTTACCGGGGCGACCACTTTTTTCATCAGACTAGTGCCGGGAACCGGACTTATAGCTGTAATAACATACCCATACTTAGTGTCCATTCACTCGCTTGTGCTGGTCATTTGCACCTTAGAAAATGAACATCGAGGCGAGAAAGCTTTTAGACAAGCTGTTAAAGTTGCAGGACAAGGGACGTTTCAGGGTTATTTCTTGATGCTGCTGTTGACTCTAATCACAGCACCAGGTTACATCCTATGGTATGTTACAGCGACAGACAACGAAGATGAGAATTCACTCATCACTCAATTCTTTTTCCTGTCGATAGTATCACTTCTTCTCTCCGTGACTAGTTTATATACCAACCTGGTATATGCTCTGCTTTACCTGGACTTCAAAAAGAGACAATCCGAAGAAATACGAGACCTCGCCATTCAGTATGAGGTGCTACCCACTTGCAATACAGACAGTTAGGAAGATAGTTACTGTGTTTCTTATTTTTCCGATCCTGTAAAAAACGATGTAGCTTTAGCATGTCACATGTGTATCTCTGATGGAAATTCCTATCTGAATATGATGTCAAGGATTCATAAATCACCGCTACTTTAGCACACGCCACACTTTCCTTTGATGGAAATAACTCCGAATACGATGCTCGCTCGAATCTTACCTGATAGCGGGTACGTAAAAGAGGAAATAAAATCAGTGTATGATACCAGCGAATTGGGTACATAAACAACGAAATCGTACCCACTCTAGGAACTTCTGCACGATTATAAGGAATCCAAGAACACTGCGCTCGTTTTTGACATAATTACGTAGACATAAGCTCGTGCACAGATACAGCCAAAGAAAGTCACTCGAAGTCCACAGCTAATGAACACCGAGCTGAATCATCCGAAGATCTACCTGCAATGTCCGATGAAATGCTCATAGTTCTCTGCTGCGAAGATACCTACATGACATTGAAAACAAACAATTTTGAGCACTAACATCAGAAGGCCTATTTCAGTAACACCGACCTGCAAAACACTCGTTCGACCTCGACGTCACTACGGTCTACGATTCCATTAGTCGACTTTGTTCGCCAAACCTTCACTTCCCATGCTTAAACAAACAGTCTCAAACACGGAATTTCGTAAATAAGTGTGTGTAATTACGTGATTATTGTGATCTGGGATATTGCACTATTGACTCGATTTAAGTAGGTAATCCGAGATTATTAAAAAATCAAGGGGTCAAACTGAAAAATATTTCGTGTTCCTTTAGTTGGGAAATTTGAAACGAGATAAAGATAGAACGTAATAGGAAAAGACTGCCCTTGTCCACCCACAGCTGGCCGCAAGCACGCATTACAGCTCTTTATTTCCAAAGCTGCGTTGCTGATACGTGTGATTCTTCCAATTTAAACTTCTGGGCAATGATTCTTTCCCATTTGTTGTATGTAAGGTGCGTTAACGCTTGTACTGGTTATATTTCTTGAATGTTAATGTCAGCAATCCAAGGACATGTTCTTGTTCAATTTGTTTTACTTCTTTCTGCCCTGGACTGAACTGTGTTGTTCGAGATGATATTTTTTTCGGTTTCGGATTCATTGTGTGTTTGAGTTTCGAGTTCTTCAGCTGATGAATCTTAATAGTAGGAGGTAGGTAGTTGATGTTGGCCAACGATGCTAGTTTAGAGGAAATTGCTATATCTTGATTGTTTGTCGATGAAGAAAAAGGAGAGATCAATATTGGGTTCGTAGTGGCATTCGAGCATTAACACTGCTAATCTCTGTCATATGAACCTAACTCGTGTTTGATATTTAGCATCTGAAGGCCTTTAACTATGTTAAAGAAGACATGTGGCTTTCATCTGATGTCATTTGGAGACCAAGAGTAGATTTTTATGTGCCTGCACCTTCCCATAAACAATTGCATAAAAAGCGTTCGACAAAGGTTGGGTCTCGCTCTAGAAGAAGACCAACTGCTCGCCTGTTTCATTCGTGGACAGGGAAGAAAATCTCACAACTTGTTCCAGGTTCAGCTAAAGGTATTACTTGTCTTGTTAGTTTGTTAGAATGTTTTTTGCCAATATGATGCTGAAGACTCAAATGATCCAGCGATTTTGCAGATGAAGAGAAGGTTACAAACTGTAGTACAAGTGATTCTATGGTTCCCAAGTTCTCGAAGAACGATGAGAGTGATGGCATCGGATACAGATCGTGCAATAAGGAAACATTTTCCCAAGTAAATGGATTTGTCGAGGAGCCTTGGCTATCCGTATCCCCAGGCCATGCTGCAGACTTGGATAGGACTAACGGTTTTGATGGTGGGAAAGAAATTTCAAAGTTTATAAATGGTCATCATCAGACGTCTGAATACCTCAACCATGAGGTTCAGTTTGAAGTAAATGATGTTAACATTGCAGAAAGACACAATTCTCTATTATCGAATTATCCAGTCGAGGAGCCGTGGATTTTTGAATCTCTCCAGTTGGATTCAGATGTCTTTACCGATGAATTTCCCGATGATGAGCTGACTCCCACGATACCTGATCAGAATCGACTTATACCTGAGATGCTGCTTCAAGAAGAAGAAAGTAATGCGACCACAGAAGAAGATTCTGTTTCCACAGTTATATTGATCAATTCCTCTCTGTGTACAATGCAAAGGATCGCCGTAATAGAAAATGATGAGCTGGTTGAATTGTTACTAGAGCCCGTGAAATCCACTGTGCAGTGTGATAGTGTATACCTAGGAGTGTTAACAAAACTAGTTCCACACATGGGCGGTGCTTTTGTTAACATAGGAAGCTCAAGGCCATCGTTCATGGATATAAAGCCCAACAGGGAACCGTTTATACTAACTTCATTGCATGATCCTATGAAGGAAAAAGAAGCCGATTGTCCCATATCTAACAAGGCTACAGAGCAGGTTGTGTTGCCTGAAAGTCCAATATTCTCAGACAGAGCTGCAGAGCAAGATGAGTTTGAGGATGACCAAAGTGAAGATGAATTTACTAATGAGGAGCTTGGAAGTGATGAGAATAGTTTTCATCTCAACGTCATTGAGAGTATCAAAGAAAATCTAAATGGTAGTGTTCTCAGACATGAACACGATGGTGATGCACATGAGTCCGTGGAACCGCTCGGTGAAGATGTAGAGAAACCTCATAAACGCCGGAAATCCAGGGGTGAAGAAAATAAGTGGGCACAAGTTCAAGAGGGTTCCATGATTGTCGTACAAGTTGTTAAAGAAGGATTGGGCACGAAGGGCCCCACGTTGACTGCTTATCCAAAACTGAAAAGTCGATTCTGGGTACTTGCTACTCCCTCGTCTCAATTTCAAATTTCGAATGCTCCAATCCAATATTTTTAACATAACTTCCGTGATAACGGTTGGTAATTCTCTTCATGTCTCAGATCCTGATAGCTCGTTCTAACACGATAGGAATTTCGAAGAAAATATCAGGCGTCGAGCGCACGCGACTGCGTGTAATCGCAAAGTCTTTGCAGCCTCCTGGTTTTGGCCTAACAGTAAGGACAGTTGCTTCTGGTCAGCCGTTAGAGGAGTTGCAAAAGGATTTGGAAGGTCTGCTATCGACATGGAAAGGTATAGTTGACCATGCAAAATCTGCAGCTCTTGCTGCAGATGAAGGTGTTGATGGAGCTGTTCCTGTTATGTTGCACAGGGCAATGGGCCAAACTCTTTCAATCGTTCAAGATTATTTTAATGAGAAGGTGGCAGTTTGATGTTTTGATAGATTATATATTTGTTGATAAGTCCATGGTCCTGTTCTTTGTAATTTGACTCAACACTGTAGATCTTTCTCTTCGTCTATGTCTATTGCAGGTTAACAGCATGGTAGTTGATTCTCCGCGAACATATCACGAGGTATATGATCATGAACATTAGGCAATGCAAGGAACTAGTAATAAGCTAATGTCTTTCTGTTAACCTTTTGGCTAATTGAAACTCTTACACCCATCATGCTTAACCTTTATAGAACTGGCAGTTTATTCATACTAACTGAAACTCTTACACTCATCGTGGTTTCGACCAGGTTACCAATTATCTTCAGGACATAGCTCCTGACCTTTGTGATAGAGTTGAGTTATACAGCAAAAGGACTCCCCTTTTTGATGAATACAATATCGAGGACGAAATCAGTAGCATTCTCAGTAAAAGGTCAGTGTTGTAATTTCTTGAATCCATCATGATTATGCAACTTGAAGCATTAGACTGAGCTAGGTCAGTGCATTTCTTTCAACTATTAAGTGCAACCGTTTGAGTTTAGGGATCTCATTTTACCAGGGTCCCTCTTGCTAATGGTGGTTATCTTGTGATTGAACAAACGGAGGCATTGGTTTCGATCGATGTGAATGGAGGCCAGTGTATGTTAGGTCAAGGGACTTCACAGGAGAAAGCTATTCTTGAAGTGAACCTTGCAGCAGCCAAACAAGTATATACAATTGAACTGCTATATCTTGGCCATATCCTGGCAATGACTTACTTTATTATAAAGCATTCCCACCTTAATTTTTATTTTCAAAAAGTCCTGTGAGATGTAGAAGCCGACTAAACTAGTACCAGCCCAGAGAACGTATATATATCTTTTCTTTTTACTTATCATTTTTAACATGTTAGAGATTTAGGCATGCATCTATGGTCCATTTGCTTTGGTTATATGTTATATGCACGATGTCTTTTGCATAAGGCTGACCTGAGCATTATCCTCTGGTTTCAGATTGCTAGAGAACTACGGTTGAGAGACATCGGTGGAATTATTGTTGTCGATTTCATAGACATGGTAGATGACTGTAAGTATATGGTTCTCATTACATTCTTGTTTATCCTCACGTATTCTGCTTGTACCCATGAACGAGAAATCCCAAAGATGGCTAAAAAAGTATGGAAAGCTGATGCCTATGCAAGATCTTTGTTGGTTTTTTAAAAAGCTATCACACTGTGAATTGCACATGGACAACTCTTTCATTCATATCATAAACACCTCATGTTATACCTTACGTCTTCCGTTGCAGCAAATAAGAGGCTCGTTTATGAAGAAGTGAAAAAGGCAGTGGAGAGAGACCGCTCAATCGTCAAGGTCTCTGAATTGTCGAGGCACGGGCTTATGGAAATAACCCGCAAACGTGTATGTACATATTGATGCTTTTTTTCAGTCACCGAGCCTACTTTTTTTCTTTTAGTTAACAATGAATGCTCTTTCGTATTTGATGCTCGACAGGTTCGACCAAGTGTTACGTTTATGATCAGCGAGCCATGCACCTGCTGCCACGCTACTGGTCGTGTAGAGGCCTTGGAGACAACGTTTTCCAAAATCGAACATGAAATCTGTCGCCTTCTGGTCTGTAAATTCTTCTTAAATACGCGAACTAAAGTGAAAAGAATAGTTATTCCATTATGGTTTTTCTTACCTTGTTTCTCATTCGATCAGTCGACAATGGATCAGAAAGCAGATCCGAGCAACTCCAAATCTTGGCCTCGATTAATTCTTAGGGTTGATCGGCACATGTGTAATTATCTTACTTCGGGGAAGAGGACAAGACTGGCACTTTTAAGTAGCTCTCTCAAAGTATGGATACTCTTAAAGGTAAGAAAAATTACCAAGTTCTACAGTCAAGTTCTGGCACTACTTTGCCTCTCTCTCTCTCTCTCTCTCTCTCTCTCTCTCTCTCTCTCTCTCTTTTATGTAGCAGTTAAAAGCTGTAAATGTTGTATGTTAATATTTTGCTATTTAGGTGGCTAGAGGGCTCACTAGAGGCACATATGAGCTGAAATCTTTGACGGAGGAGTCCTTACAAGACAACCAACACCACAATGCCATCCCAGTTCTCAGACCAACAAATGTTGTATCATATTCCCCAAATCGTAGTAAAGTTACGTTTTTTCCAATCAAGAAAAGGGAGAAGAGGTGAGATTTTATATGGCATAGCATTTTCCTTTTTTTGTTTCAAAGGACATCACCATAAGAAGCTTGATTTGTATATTTTTTAAGAAGCGGCAAGTTTTGCCAGGTACATGGCAGTAAGAACAGCAATGCGATCAACGAATCCCTCACAAATCCCTCAAATCAATAGACCCACAAAGTTCCAACAGAATAGAAGGGCAATTCAGTAAAGAAAAAGAACAAGGAATCCAAACGGAAAGAAAGAAATAAATCGTAAGATCATCTCCTTGGCATTGTGTTGTCTCTGTATCTTGAACACATGGGTCCCAGAAAAAAGAACCTGCATAGCAGCGCTGATAGATTTTCCAAAATCTCCTAATAATTATGGCTTAAAACATACTAATGCTGCATTGCTTTCGTTAATAGTTCCCCACGATGCGATGAAAAGATGATGATGATGATGATGTTGCGACTAATTGATGTCTCTACTAACTAATTGATGTAACTATTCCTTGCAAATGATATCCAGAAAATTCGTGGGATGAATGATATGTTAGCTTAACTAACTGAAATTGCAATGCGTTGCGTGAGAACAAGAAGAGACTGTGTCCGTGTATGTATGTAAGAAGATTGAGATCTCGCGAAATCATGCAGTTATTATCATATTACAAGCACCGCCATGAAAAGCATAGGATGTCGTTAAAATCTTACCAGAAGCACCCGCAAGTAAACCGATAATACAGAACTACATAGCCATGCAAAATGTAATGCAACCACAAATATAAAATATCTGAGATAGAGGCATTGACTGCCTCGGATGCACGTCTAAAACATATAATCTATGGAAATGAAAGAAAATGACATGTTCGCCTAAGTGACAAGGATGATGCTAATGTTGATGATATGCATGCCATAGCTTGCATGATGCATCATCCAAGCATGATGTGCAAAAAAGAACATAACAGAATATTATCCCCCCTTTGTGCTACTGGTACGGTATTGTTGGTGGTGGTGGTGGTCCTCCGTTCACAGTTGGGGAAGATGCGCCTGCATGGGCAAAGTCCTTTCTTCTCCCAAATGGATTCTTGGAATACGTATTGTAAGTCAAGAATAAACGTTGTGAATAATGATTACCATTTATCTAAAATTGAGATTACGGCGAATAGAAAGACTTCTGGAAGGCATATTTAGGGAAAGAAAGAAAAATTAAAGGATATTGAATACGCATTCCAACAGAACCAGAACTCGGTATAACAGCACCCTGCAAGTTGTGATGCACATTTGTCGCGCAATTCACATCCTATGCAAACCAGAATAAGAAATAAATACATACTCAAAACAAGAAAAAAATCATGAACGACAGATTAAATGCAAGCTATAGTAAAAACATCGTCAGTCTGTTACCTCAAATTCAATGAAACAAACAGTGTGCCTCTCCTGTCTTAATACCTTCATCTGCTTGTATCCGGGTTGGCTGCATTAGGATGTACAAAAACAAAAAAGAGGTTAATTTGAATAGTGATGCAGTCAAGCCAATATCATTAGTTTCAAGAGAAACAAACACAAGCGTACATGCTGAAAAGGCCTTTTAACTCGTCCTCATTAATACTCTCACCAAGATTTCCAATGAAAAGAGTGTTGCATGGAGGATTGTCTTTGATGTTCTACAAAAAGTAGCAAGGCATATGATTAAAAAGCATATATCACGGCCAAGAAAGCATATACAATGCAACTTCTGCTTAATCAAATGGCAAAAAAGGGAAGAAAACTGTTAACAAAAATAGCACAAGCATGACAATTTTGATTCGCTAATAACAACGGCCAGTGAACAACATTGCAAAAATTCTAAGACGTAGGATACATGCATAAGAAAAACTCAACTCTTTTGGTGTATTACCATCATCTAAAAAGTAAATATAACCACTGGTATGGCACTAGGGCTTACCTGCACGGGTAAATAACTATTCGGTGCTGGTACGGGGGGAGGAGGAGGCATTGGAACAGGCGAAACTGCATAACCTGCATAAGGGTCGTAGGACGGAGGAGGCGGTGTCATATACCTGAGAAGCAACATTATGTCAACAGATGCGGCCATTTTTCATATTGGAAGAACCACGAGATACAATGAAGTTTCCAAAGCCTTACGTACCCATGTGGTGCCCAAACAGGAGGTGGGGTAGGATGAAAAGGAGACGTTGAATAACCAGTGTGCGTATAGTCACCTCCAGTTCGCATCCTCTTACTCTGGTCATACGAGTTAGAGTCGGTAACTATGCCTGCACTTTGAAAGAACATAAAGAAAAAAAGACAAAGAATGTTTCTCAAAACAATGTTAGACAAGGAAAAACAGAAATAGAGATGTTCGCGCAAGTGAGAAGCAAGAAGCAAACATGGTTACTAATTTATTTCGTTTATATATATTTGTCAAGCTGATTTGAAATTAAGGCTTTTATGGTAAGACAAGATTCGGGGATGCCACAACAAAGTGCAACGGTCATAACTATTAACGATTAAATTCAACGAAAGGCAAACACCACCGAAAAAACCTGAAGAATATGTAGACTACATGAAAGAAATTATGAAAAGATCATGATAATTACCTTCAAACAGTCCAAACCGTTACTTGATGTCAGATACGGTAAATAGCGACAACAAAAAAATCATGTCGGCAAAAATACAAAAGCACACGTAAACAAGATCCCCACCTCTCTTGACAAAAAGATTCTTCTTTGCCATCTCAGTATGCAAGACAGACTTTGCATCTGCATCAAACACCATTCCCTGAAGTGCGTCCTTGGCAGCTATTGCATGTTGAGGAGTTGTGAAAAGGGCAAATCCCATTGGTAGCTCCCCCTTGAAGTTAACCTGTGACGCCTCATAACCGGGTAGCCATCTCAGCGAATTCTGCAGCTCCCTCTCTTTTACATCCAGAGGTAATCCCGAAATGAAAATTGTCCGTAACTACAAATTAATACCCAACTTTAGAGACTAACCAATTCAGCTCATGCGTAAACGAACAAATACAGGATCCATGGGTACAACGAAACTGACACAGCTTCATAATTGCAATTGCTACGAAGCCCTAAGACGTATAAAACGAGCATATAAATAAATAGCACAAACGATAGAAACAATAATTCTGGACTAGCTACCTCCTCGGAGTACGGACGAGCGGCAGGATTTTCCATGGGAATCGTCGGTGATGGAGCAACGGCAGGCGGCGGAGGAGGCGCGGCTGCAGGAGGCCACGGCTGAGGGTGGTGGTAAGGGTGCATACCGTTTCCAGCCATACGCACACACGCTTATAAAAAATATCGACGATTATGATGGTGAGAGTGACTGACTACAACGACCACGACGCAAAAATTGATTTTCTCTCAGGTTTCTTCTCCTCGTCTTCGTCAGACCAATTTCGTTGCGTTAATAAACAGAAGGAAGGTAAGCGTTACAAAAATAGAATAATTAAGGGACACGTGGCGGCTGTTGATACGTAACATTTTTCTTTGGGCTCTCAGTTTGGACCGTAGAAAAATTAAGAGGCTCGTTGGGCCTTACATCGGACTCAAATTCTTTCTCAAGGCCTTTGCCTTCGTTCCAATTCATACAAAACCACGATTAGTAAAAGCATGCAATAACAACATATTGACGACGTACAAATTCATCACAAAATACACCAATCAAACAACTATTACACAATGCGCAATGGGTTCGTAGGATAGCAGCACTGTCTATTCGAGAAAGCAAAAGCAAAACCAACCACAACAGTCAAATGATGTCTTAGTGGTCAGAGGAAGGAAGCATCATATGCTTCTCCACAAAAACTAATCTCAGCACTTACCTTAAGTACTACAGCAAAACGTTATTCAGCAGAAACACCAACAATCAATCACCTTTCAGAGATCAAGAAACACAAACTCTTCAACGTTGGGCACCTGCCCGATCTTCTTCAGCGTTTCCTTGTCGGGAACTTCGTCGACCCCAATAGCCATAATGGCCTTTTTGCCCTTCGTCGTCGTCCTCCCCACGCTCATGAAGCTCACGTTCACGTTACTCTCTCCGAGGATGTTCCCAACTTTGCCAATCATCCCAGGCTGATCCACCTGGCGGCAAAGTACCAAATTTCCCTCCAAGCTCACGTCAACGCCGAACGTGCCCACCTTGGTAAGAAGGGGTATTCCGTACTTTACCTTTCCTTCCACGCTTATATTCCCATTGTCCGAAAGGGCGCTTTCGAACTTCGACTCCACGCTGCTGATTTGGACCTGAATGGAGTCCAAGGGGTTCTCGGGAGAAGAGTCGGTTAAGACCCTTTCCTCGCTGAACTTTAGGCCCTTCCTCTTTGCAGTGAAGTCGGCGTTGACGAGGTTTATGTGCGCGTCTGAAATGGGCTCGATGATGCCCTTTGTGATCATCGCACGGAGGAGTCTTGTGTCGAGGTTGTCTGTGCTTCGAGCTGAGGCGTAGATAACTTTCACGGATTGGATCCCTTTGCCTCCCGCCACTAATTGCACGGCTAGGCGCCCGAGCTTCTCGGCTAGGACGACGTATGGAGCCAACTCGGACAAAACCTTTTGGTGTTAATGTAAAGAATCATGGTTGGAAAAAGGCGTGAGTGTATGTTATTAACCTTAAGGAACTACCCTGAAATCTGATTGTAACTAAAATGGCTTACTAAATCTGTTTGTCATATCGAAAGTTCGTCGATAAAAATCATTATTGTAATAAATTAGATAAAGTTTATTACCTCTGGAGGTACCATGGGAGCGTTCACAGCCGTTGCAGATAGTTCACCTTTCAGAGCACCTACAACTGCCTCTGCAATTTCGACTGCAACTCCTTCCTGTAACATTACATTTGGGAAGAGTTTATGCTGTAAGAAGCAGAAGAAGTCCTGCAGTCATTAATTTTTTGAGAAAATGAAGTATCAATATACCTGGGCTTCTTTTGTGCTTGCTCCAAGATGAGGTGTAGCTATGACATTCTCATGCTGTACCAATTTGTTGTCCTTTGATGGAGGCTCTTCATTGAAGACATCAAGCGCTGCCTATTACAATGACCCAAGAAGTTAGACAAGCCCATTTCTGGGAAAGAAGGAAGGAAGGGAGGGACAGAGACAACATTGTACTGTCAGTACCTGGGCAACTTTGCCACTGTCAAGTGCCCTCACCAGAGCGTCTTCATCGATCACGCCGCCACGAGCAACGTTGATGATGCGAGCTCCATTCTTCATCTTACCAAACGTTTCGTCGTTGAAGATCTTTTTAGTCGTAGGAGTGAGAGGCATGTGGAGAGAGATGAAGTCTGCCGTCGAAATGGCTTTCTCAAAAGAGACCAATTCGACGCCAAGGGCACGTGCTCGATCAGCGGGGGCATATGGGTCGTGGGATATTACTTGCATCCCGAGACCCTTCGCACGCCTCGCAACCTCGGAACCAACTTTACCAAATCCCATGACGGCAAGTGTCTTGTTCACAAGCGAAACTCCAACGTACTTGTTTCTCAGCCATTTCCCTGTAAGGATTTGGACGAGATTAAAGAAGGACATGAATACTGCTACCTTTTCTCCTTTCCTCTGAAGTAACCAAGGAGTTCTAATGTTTCATAGGGATAATTTCTGAAGAGAATAGGAGGCAAGAGGTCTAGATCAAAATGAATATTATATTTCCCTTATTTTTTCACGTTTACTCCATTTGATTTTACTCATTCCACAAAATGAATCCTTTACATTGCAAATGGATTTCATTATCAGCAATAGATTTTTCTTTTGTCAGAAGCAAAACATAAACAAGACCCATGAAGACCCAAAATCACCTAGTGAAAGGCAGATTCGCACAACGAGGACAGAAATAGTATCAAATGTTAGCACGCATTCACATACCAGCTTTCATGGACGCATCAGACTGCGCCACGTTCCTCGCCATGGCGGCCAGCAAAGCGATCCCGTGCTCGGCGGCGGCGATGGTGTTAGCCGTCGGCGCGTTGACCACCAAGCATCCGAACTCCGTCGCGGCGTTCAGATCCACGTTGTCGATCCCCACGCCGGCGCGTCCAACCACCTTCAGCTTCCCCTTCGCCGCCTCGAACACCTGCCTTGTCACCTTGGTGCCGCTTCGGACGATCAAGGCGTCGAACTGCGAGATCTTCTCACATAGCTGCTCGGCGGAGAGGTCGTAGAGGCACTCCACGTCGCCGAAGGTCCGTAGCAGATCGAGCCCGGCCTGGCCGAGCTTTTCGGACACGAGGATCGTCGGCCGGAGCTTTTTGGCGGTCGGATCTGAGGCTGCCGGGGAAGATGACGGCTGCTCGACGGTCTTGAGGACGCTGACAATGTGGCTACGTTGCGCTCGGCTCTGCTTTACGTCGGCCGTCGGCAGTTTTCGGAGTGAAATGGATGAATTGGAAAACGAAACTTGACTCAGATTGTTCCTCGGAGGAATTGATGTCGGCGGCTGATTCCTTGTCAAGGAAATCGAGGTTGTCGCGGACGAAGCAGCCATGTTCGATCTTTTGTGTTTTGTGCGTCTGTGTGTGTGTGTGAGAGAGAGTCAAAAGTTGTTGGAGAGGGAGGAGACTGAGATTGAATAGGTGAGACGAAGGGGAGATATTTATTGACTATTATAAGGGCAAGTATATAATGACTCATTTGCCCTTCCCCGTTTCAGATTTTCTCTTTCTTTTTGTTTTTTTTAACTGATTTCCTATTTATTCGTACATAAATTGCCTTTCTTTAATAGTTTTTTTCAAATATGTTAGATCCAACATTATTCCGTTTTATTTAATTGCAAAATGCATGCATTTGTATTATTTTTAGTTATATTATTATTATTTGGGTATGTGGGAACGTGCATGCAATTATTGGACGACGACGGTGATGCAGTAAAAATAGAAAGTTCCTATTAATTTCTGATGATTTTCACTTGTCGAAGCCCTAAGGAAGCGGAGGTGCATTGAGGTGTTTGAGGTGAATTCAGACGCTATCACAGCCCCATACATTGAAGATATATTGGGCCTTATTATTTCTTAATATTGACGAGCCCATTTATTTATTTAGTGCAGTTTAAAGCCCAAGACAATACAAAGCCTTGTCCATGTGAACCCAATATTGTTTTGAACAACCCAATAGAATGGTTCTTTTAAGGGAAGTTTGCACGTAAGTACCTTATTGTATGAAGTTTTTAACATAAGCTATATCATGTTAGAAATTAGGTACCATAAGAATTAAGGCACGCTATGCTTACAGAGATCACACAACGTATTTTTAAATTAGGCACCACGTAAACACGTGAGATGATACGTAATATACCTATAAAAAGATACATAGACAGTGATAAAATGGTAATAACAACCAAACGAGCTATGCGTAAAAACTTTATTCATGTAGAAAAAAAAATTTCTGATAATGTACTTAACCGATAAATTTGTATTCTTTTGGGTATTAAGTGTATATACACCTTCTTTTAATTACGGAATAAATCGAAAAGAAAAAGAGAAAAATAGAACCAATAATTGACTTGACACGACAATTGCATATGTGTAGTTCCACTCCACTCGTCCCACTCTCAAATGAATATGAAAGATTAGTCTTTAATTGGTTAAAACTCTCAATAATTGGTAAGCGATAAGCTGTAATTAAATGTAGTTGCCCACTCGTTTTCTTGTCTCTAAAGCTATGATGTATCGGATTTCTTATCTAGTGTAAATCAAATTCACATAATCTCAACCGTTATCTTTCTCCAAATCAAAATAGAAGCTTAGTGGGAAATAATCAAATCGATGAATTATCAAGAAAAGAATAAATGTGTACCCACACATCGATTCAAAAACCGACTTCGATAATTAAAATATATGCCAAAAAATCAAAATGGCGCATTAAGCACTTTGAGGAGTGTAACTTCTCGGAAACTTCCTTTGTTCAACTTCAAACGTTTCTCGCTTTGACGATAGGGATAGACAGGGAAATAAATACTAGATTTGTGGGAAATGAGAAGTCTTGTCCTTGTAGCTTCTTCCTACTTGGCCCTGGCCGAACAAACGTAGCGAAAGTTTGTTAAAGCGGGCATAGTTTTTTGTTTGGCCGGCAATAGTGTGTGGGTTCGCATCTTTATTTGATTCTGCTGATTTTGGCGGAATAAAGGCTCGATCTTTGCTGACTTGATGTAAGAAATTATCCATCGATTTACGGGTTTGTTTTTTTACGGTTTTCCCTGTTGTATGAATCTTATCTTCTTCTATATACTTTGTTGGGGGCATTTGCTTCTTGTCTGCGTTTCCCATCTCACGTTGACTGATCTGACTTCGTAAGGAAAGTTGATTCGTCTGATTGTTGAACGAATTTAATCTTCTGCATTGGCTATTTTTACTTTCGTGATAAGTGGCTTCACTCTTGAAATTTTCTGAGATTGATATAAAGGTCGAATTTTTATCTCCTTATTCGATAATGTGGGGTCTTCTTCTTGTGGCAGTAACGTCGTACAGATTTTGTGTCCACTTCTGACCTGCTTCAGTTTGAACGTCAGTGTGATTGTATCCAAGAAAGACACAGTTTTTATGGGTTTTGATATAGATCGAAATATACCCTTGTATGAATGTCCTGATAAATTTTAGCTATATCTGTAGATGGGATCCGTAGAAGAGAAGATAGGCCTCGCATCTGATGAAGAGACAGCGTTAAGCCCATCTAACTCGTCAAGTAAAAAGCAGTTTCCAAGCTTCGGAACGTCTCACGTCTTACCGCATTCAAAGCCTTCTACGACTCCATGGCTTCCAATATCGGTGCACGCCAATGTTCTGAGAAGTATATATATCGTCTTAATAAAAGCGAAAATCAACGTTTTGCTGCCCTTCGGTCCTCTTGCGATCTTTCTGCATTATCTCACCAATAAGCATGTAAGAGTTCAAGATTCGTTTACATCTATTGCAATACAAATGCGTAGTCTGTATTGACATACTTATAAAATGAAATTCTAGGGATGGGTTTTCTTTTTCAGCTTAGTCGGAATTACTCCTTTAGCAGAGCGCCTCGGTTATGCTACCGAGTAAGCACCCTCTCTTTACAAAATGGTTAAATGTTACCTCTTTCTTAGGTTGGTTGAAGCATCTAAAGTATTTTCTGATAAATCTTGTTTTCAGGCAACTTTCGTTTTGCACAGGCCCTACAGGTAACTCAGAGTTTCCACCTTTTTCGTTACAAATACATAACTGTCTTAAAAAAATAATTATTACTGACCCTAAACCGTTTATGTTCTATCATCAGTTGGCGGCCTTTTGAATGCAACATTCGGTAATGCAACTGAAATGATAATCTCTATGTACGCATTGAAAAATGGTATGATCAGAGTCGTTCAACAGTCGCTGCTCGGTTCGATATTATCAAACATGCTTCTAGTTCTCGGGTGCGCTTTCTTCAGTGGAGGGCTTATTCACCGCCATAAAGTACAGAAGTTCAATCAGGTAATAACATTGATCGCTAAACGTAATAGAAATTCCACGTCTCGTTTTCAAGAAATGCCCTTTTAACACGTTTCTTGATTTAATTTTCAGGCCACTGCTGTCGTTAACTCTGGTTTACTACTAATGGCTGTTATGGGAATATTGCTGCCCGCAGTTTTACACTTTACGCACACCGAACTACACAAAGGGAAATCTGAGATCGCTCTTTCACGAGTCAGCAGCTGCATAATGCTCATCGCTTATGCAAGCTACCTTTTCTTTCAGCTCAAGAGTCAGAAAGCTCTGTATAGCTCCCTCGATGAGGTTTTTGTTCCTTACTAAAACCGACTTTCTTGTATTTGATTATTGTTTAAGTTTTCTGATTCCTATCATTACATCCCGCCATTTTGTGTAGGAAAGGGAGAATAACGAGGAAGGAGATGAAGACGATGAGGTGCCTGAGATTACTCACTGGGAAGCTATAGTTTGGCTCGCTATTTTGACTCTGTGGATATCAGTATTATCTGGATATCTTGTCGATGCTATACAGGTAAAATTTTATATAGGAAAAACACCAGAAATCGAAGAACATTATGCCCATTTATTTGATAAATCGTAGCTTATTACTGTGATTTTCAGGGAGCATCTGATTCGATGAACATGCCCATTGCTTTTATCAGCGTCATTTTGCTGCCTATCGTGGGAAACGCTGCTGAGCATGCGAGCGCCATAATGTTCGCAATGAAAGACAAGCTTGTGAGCATTTCGAATATTACTGAAGACATTATTACGTTCGATTCTTTTTGAATCGTCGCATTGTTAGTTCCATTCCAATCTTGATTAATTCTTCCCAGGATATCACTCTTGGAGTTGCGATAGGCTCTTCGACGCAGATATCTATGTTCGTGGTAAGTAGGCATTCTTTATCCCCTAGAAAACGCTACTCTACGAACCATAATTTCTTACAAATATTAGCTACTTGATGTGTAATGCAGATTCCATTTTGCGTAATCGTTGGGTGGTTCATGGGAAAGCCTATGGATCTGAATTTTCAGCTCTTCGAAACTGCGACTTTGTTCATAACAGTGTTGGTCGTAGCGTTTATGCTTCAGGTTTGTATTCTACAGCGCTTTTTTTTTTCTTACATCCAATATACGATCTACTTATCGAGTTGCCTTTTTCTTATTATAGGAAGGCCAATCGAATTACTTCAAAGGCCTAATGCTCATATTGTGCTATGTAATAGTTGCTGCTAGTTTCTTCGTTCATGTCGATCCTTCGACAGGTTAGTTTTCGCTCCCGACTTAATTATTCGGCTTAATATATTGTTTATATTTATGCTGCTTCTGTGCAGATGATGATTGAATGCAAAGACATCATGGGTTCGGCGTACTATTATGCGTTTTTTTTTTTATTTAAATTCGTCGGTTTTATCTGGTGGCCGAAGAAAGGAGCGATATATTAGCTTAACGAAGATTCTCAGTGTGAAGAAAAGAAACTCGGTATATATTTCGACTCGGTGAAGAAAACATTCCTTACTGATGTAGTGCTGGTTTTTGGCATGAATTACAAAGGTTTATTATTACATTCCGTTACTTTGGTAAGATAGTTCGAATTTTACGTCGAAATTATGTGTTACGATCTTCGAATACCATCATATATGCATGAAAACGTACAAATACATTTATCGCCATACATACGATCTATTCGATCACAGTTCGAGTGTTCGAATACATTACAGAGGGACGATATGAATGCATGGTCGAAAATTAAAGACGTCGAAGTATCTCAGCATTCATCATCAAATGGAATCAATCAAACTGCCTCCGTAAACAAGCATCGTCTTCGAAAAGAAAATGCGAAAAAAAACCCTAACGATGGAATCTCATTAACACCGTTTAGGTCCAAAACGTACGATGCATGCTATCATATGCAAGATATGACCTTTTATGATTTTTCTAGCTCAAACACTTGACCTATCTTAGGCTATAAGATGGAGAAGTTTTATTATATATATATATATATATATATATATATATGTTTTGAGGAGAAGCAATTGGAATCAATAATCATCTGTTTCGATATACGAACACAGAAGAATGGTGGCAAACCGTCGAAGAATGTAGATTCGAGCTCTTTGTTCTTTAACCAAAGGAGCGAATTTCCTGGTGAATCCATTGCTCTTTGATCTCTTATTCGAAGAAACACAAATATTCTTTAGGTCAGCCATTTCTTATTGATAGTGTATAGTTCCAAAGAGAAAAAGAAAAGAAATGCTTATAACCCAAGAGGTGAAAAAAGCTCAGGGAGAGCTGAACCCTTGAGGAAGAAGAGCATTATGATCACTAGAGAGACATTTGAACATTTATATACGCAAAGACAATGAATGGGTTGACAATGGAGATGATCATGATGACGAACAGATTAGATCAGATAAGATCAGATTCTGAGAATCTGCATGGGAAGATGAAGCTGGGCCGACAGCATTATTGCTATATTTAATTCTTACCGCCATTTTTATTTTAATTTATTTCTTCAAGCGTTGGATGGAAGACTAGAGAAGTTAATTGGGAAGAGAAGAGTGTTGACTTGACTCTTCAAAGTAGATTCGAGTCACCAATTTTTAAGAAATTGTAGGTAATATTGCTTATTTCGTACGACAAAAATTCACACAACAACTACGAGCTTGTAGCACAAATTTTGGGATTGATTGAGACTATCTCCATATTTCAAAATATGTACATCTTTTTAAATTTCCAAATAAATTATATATGCAAAGTCGGTGACATTTGTTAACAATTTTATGTAACATTTGCTAAGTAGAACTTGGCACAACCCACGAGCCCTTTTTCAAAGACAATATATAATATAAAAAATAGCAATTAAATACCAAAACGGCCTCTCCTTAAAGGTTGGAGCCATAAACTCGAACAGGTTATCTTGGAGATTAAGGTTAGATCCGATCATTCAATGAATGGGTTGAATGAAAAAAATAAAAATAAAAAAGAGAGATGTGATCAATAAAAAGTTTAAACGGACTCTCATTTTTAGTTGAGTGTCACTCGAACAGGTTATCTTGGAGATTAAGGTTAGATCCGACGAATGAATGGGTTGAATGAAAAATAAAAAAGAGAGATGTGATAAATAAAAAGTTTAAAAGGAGTCTCATTTTTAGTTGAGTGTCCCCTCAGCCACCACATATGCATTGTTGTTGTACCTTCCAATGTTAGAAACAAAGCAACTTAAAGCACGGTTAGAGCCCTTTTCACATTCACAAAGAGCCAATGGTCAATAACGAGACTTGCAGTTCAAGTTATAACATAACGAAAACACAGCTAATGAGTTTGCTAAATTGCGAGCTTATTCTGTTTATTTTTCGAGCCCGAGCCTAATATTAAATTTTTGGAAATTCAGTCGGGTAATTTCGAGGTTTCGACTTTTCCAGCTGGTACCCAAAAGCTTGTTTCGATTCCGTCTGGAAGCCTCGAGGTTTCGACTTTTTCGGTTGGTACCCAAATTTTTTTCGATTCCGGCCGGTATCGCTGAGTTTTATGAAATGTAATTTGGTACCCCTGAATTATCAAAATTGGATTTAAAATATTTAAAATAATCAGAAATTTAAAAATTAAATATTTTTTATTAAAAAATAACTTATATGAGTTTTCCCAACTTATTTTTTATAATTAAATTTTTTTAATAATAAATATTTTATTTTTGAATTTCTGATTATTTTAAGTATTTCGGAAAATATTTTTAAAAATATTTATATAATTTTTCGCAACTATATACTCCCTCCGTCCCAGCAACTTTATCACATAAGTTGCTGGGCACGCAAATTAATGTGGCATTATTATAATAATATAGTACAATGAAAAGGTAAAAAAATGAATATTTTGACATGCCTTTTAAGAATATTTGATATTATTATATTGATTGCTTGTGATAGTTTTTTGTTAAATAAGGAAAGATGATAAAATTATTGGAACGCCCGAAATAGAATAGTGTGATAAAATTAGCAGGACGGAGTACTATTTTTTATAATTAAAATTATTTTTATTAATAAAAAAACTTTTATTTTTGAATTTATGATTATTTTAATATTTTAAATTCAATTTTGATAATTCAGGTGTACCAAATTACATTTCATAAAACCTCAGGGTATCGGCCGGAATCGAAGAAATTGGAAAAGTCGAAACCTCGAGCGTACCAGACGGAATCGAAACAAGCTTTTGTATACCAGCTGGAAGAGTCGAAACCTCAAGGTCACCAGACGGAATTTCCCTAAATTTTTTAACATAGAATAGAAAGTTTCAATCTTTCTAACATGGTCTAACATAATAAACACAACAAACCCCATAGAGGGATGCAAAGCCAAACTGAGAGGTGCTCTTACAAAGAAAGAAGTGTGTTCGAAGCACAGACAACAACTCGAAACGAAATGGAACACATCAGATAGAGAAGGGATAGATGAAGACGATGATATACTTCTCACAGGCGATTGATAACTTCCTCAACTTCGGAAGGAGGGTACAGATGGTAATTTGGTGCTACCCTTGCGATATCCACATTGTTTGGTGTGACCTGGAAATTTTCAATGAGATGTTAAAAATGTATGTCGAGTTTAGCAATGTCTAGATGGAGAAGATGATGATCGTACTAAGTATGAAGTAATACCTTTTCCTCCATGACTTGCTTCAGGATAGAAAGAGCAATAGTTTCGGCTTCTTTCAGAGTCAGATCCTGCAAGCCATGAGACAGGATTAGCTGAGATATCAGAGCACGACGAGATTTTAAGATCATCGATTGGTTTGAATGTATATGGCCATTAGTTAAATGAAAGAAAATCAAATCTAACCATGGTTCAGCTCAGGTCATTGTAGAGTTAAATAAATGCACACCTTATTAAACTGCTCCTGCAAAGAGCTGTCGGCGCCCTCAGAACCTGATCCAATGGCTTTTGCATTGCATTGCCAGAAAGTGCCAGATGGATCTGTGTAGTATCTGAAACAAACTTCCCAGAATTGTCGATGAGTTTGTATGTTGAAGCCAAAAATTAAGCACGGACATGTTTGGTAAACAGATGAAATGGGCAACTTACAGGCTTGGACCATTTTCATCATGGCCAGCAATTAGAAGAGATACTCCAAAGGGTCTTGACTGTATAAGACAGTATGGAAATGAGGAAGTTAGTGAATGTCGAGAATCCAAGTTGAATGAAATTTCTTGATCTTGAGTTTGTAGCAGTTATGAATCGCAGTAGTCATACAGATGACTACAATTTGCAGCCCTGTTAAACTTTTCGTAATGATCACGTGGATATAACGATCGTGCGAAGCATAAAAATAACCAGCAGCTACTGAGGATCCAAATTTTCTGATATTGAACTTCATTAGGGCGATTCAAAAAAAAAAAAAAAACCAAAGCACTCACCATTGATTCTTCATCTCCTTCACCAAACCTCAGGGCAAGATCACAAAGAGCCTGGGTTGTGGACTCAACTGTCATAGGTTCACCGTAGGAGAATCTATGATTCTACGTGATTCAAAAAAGTGCCATTTGTCAGCTATGATTCAAGATCATAAATAACAAGAACGAAGATAGTGGGTGGTGTTTCAGATTAATTTACCTGAGTTTCAACTCGAGCATGTTCAACTAGAGTGCGAGCATCAGCAATTAGACCACTCATGGCACAACCAATATGTTCATCAATTTCCATAATTTTCTCAACGCTGCTGGGCTCCTGTTGGCAGGGAAGAGCGAATTACTAATACAAAATGGGTCGTAATTATTTTAGAAAACCCGACGTATGGAAAGCAAGCGGAAAGTGAAAGAAGACCCCTATAAAAGCTTGATTGTAAAACAATAATGTTCAAACTATAAGATCAATAAAAACACATATGCATACAAGCACGGCAACGGTTTCTGCACAGCAAGAACTAGGAGAAGCTCAAATACGAACACATTAGCTGAAAAATGGATATTCCGTAAAATTCAAAAATAGGATAGACTCGTACATACCAGAAGTGGCGACGTAATGCGTTTCTCAACAGCAAGAACCACACCTTCCTTAGTCTTCACCCCAATCGCAGTTGAACCCAACTGGGGAACAGCTCAGACCACCACCACAGTTAACAAACAAAACGAAAAAAGAAAAAGAAAAACACGACAAACAAAAAAAAGTGCACCTTTTCATTAATTTAAACCTAAATCAGCATGGAAAAACTCACCTTGATAGCTTCAATTGCATATTCGACTTGAAACAGTCGTCCTTCAGGAGAAAAGGTGTTCACTCCTCTATCATACTCAGTCCTATTTATATATTAACAAGTAAACTACGATCGGTTATCATTGTACGAAGAAACAACAATAGACACCCAAAACTATCAAACAGGAACTGACAATCCTTACCTTGTGAGGAACATTTTCTCGCTGAAATACAAAGCTCAGAGATCTCGATCCAGAAGCTAAGGCGTGATCTTTTAGCTGAAATAAAAGATTCAGGTCAGTACAAAAAAGGAAGAAAATACCTGTGACATGAAATCCAAGCGTGAATCAAGCGAACAGACCAACCTTTCAGCAGAGGAAAAAGAAATCAATCATTACACACGAAAAAACCGAAGAAATGTGATTTTGTCGAGGTTTTTAATGTTCAGTTCAGGGTAGAGCTGTTGATGTTCTTGTTGAGCAAGTCACCAATTCAACGAAAATGGGCCATCAATATTTGGGCCGAGTAATGGGCCTCAGGAATGGATTTTGAACGTTTCGGCCCAAACTCGGTAAGCCAGCTTGCTTGACTGAGCTACACTCCCAAGTTAACCAATTTTCTTGATCTCCATTCATTTACACCCCTAAAATTAACTCATCGTATGTCTAATTGTTACTTTACTATAACAGAGTTCTGTAAATTAGAATACAGTATCTATTTGACGAATATAGTATAGTATTATATTTTGAAATAGATTTAGCCCAATAAATTAAGCATAAACCCAATTCAAGTCAATTTAGGTTTTTCTTTTTTTTTTTGTTTGTTGTTAAAATTATTCTTCTTCCTCGGTTCCCCCCCCCCCCCCCCCTTATTCCGCAAAAATCAATGCTGACGCCACCATCCACCGTTCTATCGCCGGTCGCCGGCGGTCGTCCGACCCCCTGATCCCCTCTTCTTCAGTCGCTGATTGAGTTTGAGCATTATATTTCAGAGTCAACCTCGGAGCCCGTACATCTAATGTTGTACATAAAGACGGAGAATTAGATACTAATATTACTTTCGGATGATGTCAGCCGCTTATAGCCCATCGAGGAGCTCTGCAGTGTCAAGGATGCAATTGATAGGCCCCAGCGCATCAAGGCTGAGATCTTCATCGTCGAAAAAACCGCCTGAGCCACTACGTCGAGCTGTAGCTGATTGTTTGTCCTCTGCATTTCCCCCACATCTCGAAGCTTCTAGAACATTGCAGGTTTAATATTTCTGACAAGGACTGTTATTGCATTAGGTTTCGTTTAGCTTTCTTTGTCTATGTTTTTGGGTGAGAATTATGTAGAACACATCTCTGAAGTTGTAGTCTTAGTAAGATGTTGTTATATTGTCTAGAGGGGGATATGAGGATGTTCAAGTTAAGAATTTATGTTTGTTTTATGCATACACTCCCGAAGACAAGGTTTACAATACTACGTTCGAAGTCTAGTCGAAACGAGTCTTTGCTGCATTGATTGTTTTATACATGGCTGAAGATCCCCCCGCGTATTATGTCGAAAAAGTTAATTAAATGAATGAAGTGCCATTCCTCCTTATAAATTAATCTTATTAATCTCAGAAGAAGCATAAATGAATTGTTCTCAGCTTCGGTTATTTAGGCTGGATTATGGTTGCTTAATTTTAAACACAGTTGTGTGAGTGTTTGTTCGAAAATTTAAATTGTGCAATCATTTGTCCTTATTGTCTCCTTACTCTATGGAAGGATTATTTGGCGACACAAACAACTGTTGATTTGGCATATGGCGTGATTCTAGAACATACTCTAGCAGAACGAGAACGCAGGTACTTAGCAATCGTCAGAAAATCTTTGTTTTCCTCTTTTGTGTGGCAAGTTGCTTTTGTTAAATTTTGAAAATTATCAGTAGATTGAAATTATATATCATAGTCTCTGGGTTTTTGGAAATTCTGATTAATTTTTGATTGGTGGTTTGTCTTTTGTAAAACAGTCCTGCAGTGGTGGCAAGATGTGTGGCACTCTTAAAGCGATATTTATTAAGGTGATTTTTATGAATGTTTAATTCTTTCTCTTCTCTTGATGCTAGAATAGAATGTAGCATGCCAGACATTATACAAACCAGGAAAACTGTTTCATTCTTTGGTTGACGCTGAAAGGCAGGGCAGGACTTTGTTGTGATAGTGATAGCATATATCATATTTAATCATTGTTGAGACTTCTATATAATGTTTTGCTTAAGCGTAAGTGGGTTTCACAATTCTAAATTCATCTTTCATATTTGGAGCAAGCAGTCGTTTCATTCTTTACATCCTCTTATCTGTTTATGAGCTTGGTCTTCTTGTTCAAATTTGTTTTGATTTTCTGAATAAGTAGTATTTGGCAACTTTCTTTTATTTTTTTCTTTACTGCAGATATAAGCCCAGTGAAGAGACGTTGCAACAGATTGACCGGTTTTGCACAAGTATAATTGCTGAGTGCAATGTGGGCACTTCTCGTAAGATGGCACCTTGGTCACATTCATTGAGTCAACAATCTGCTGGTTCAGTACCTTCAACATATGTACCTCCTTTTCCCGTGTCCAGTTTTGCTTCTGGGGCACTCGTGAAGTCCTTAAATTATGTTCGCTCTTTAGTGGCTCAGTACATCCCTAAACGTTCATTCCAACCTGCTGCTTTCGCCGGAGCTGCAACGGCATCTAGGCAATCCTTGCCAACACTGTCATCTTTATTGAGCAAATCATTCAATTCACATCTTAGTCCTGCAAATGCCAAAGAACTGGATAGTAAAGAGTCCTCACTTACATCAGTTGCTGAGTCACAAAATATTGAAGAAGCTGATGAACATGGAGATCAGGAATTTATGACCCTTGATATTTTCAGATGGCGTTGGCGTGGAGACCAACAGTCATTACTGTTAATGCCAGAAAGGTTGCCTTCTATTAGTATATTCTTCGTTTGCCTAATCATTTAATCATTTCTGGTTCTGATTTTTTTACTTGATTTGTAGCGATCGCATTCTCTGTCCCTCGGGCATGCAGACTCTTAATTTCCTTGAAATAGGTGCTGCTGCTCTTCTTGTTGGTGACATGGAAGCCAAAATGAAGGGTGAAGCTTGGGGAACTTCTGGTGGTGCAGATATGGCTTATCTGGATCAGCTGTTGCGACCTTCATTGCTTACAACCATTACAAATTCAAACTCAGCAGTTGCCCATTTGAGGGCAATAGCTGCTCTAAAACGTTCCAAAACAGGCACAAACCAGATCTGGCATGTTCTAGCATTTTTTTCTTTTTTTCCATTTTTCTCCTCCTTTCATTTTGTTTATTATGTGTCCATTGTTTATACAGTCTTTCACCTATTCCTAATTTTTCGTTCCTCCTTTATATCTACGTATATGGTATCATTTGTATCTTGATTGGTATCTATGGGATTTCACAGGTTTAGAGATTATAGTAGATATCTAGGTATATCGTGCTGAGAGCAGTTTATGTTTTTGGAGATCTATCACAGCTTGTAATATTATTAGTTTCGTAGTTCATGATAATCCTCTATATAAGAGGTGGTCTTTTATTGAATAATACTCACGTTTGCTCATATTCATTATTTTCTACTGGCACAAGAGTAGACTCATTTCCTGCCTGCTGTTGTTACGTGCGATATCTCGTGTGTGGTTTCTGCTATTTGCTGGTGATGTTGACGACCGTTTTTCCATTTTCATTTGATTTCTTTTATTGTTGCAACGTGGTTAAAGTGCATTCTTAGTTGGACTTGATTGATCTTCTTCCCAACTAGGGTGGAAATTTGTTGGCTAAGCATTTGTTAATTATATAAGAAATCTAGGTTTATTGCGCTAACAGGAATGTAGTTTTTTTTTATGTGAATATGATCTACACTGTCCTGTATTTCAAGTCAACATACTCTCTGATCTATGCCACTCTTTTAAGCAATCAGGAACTGATGTTTCTTCTATCTCAGGGAAGATTCTCCTCTGAACACTTTACGTCCACGTGCGAGACCACTGTTTCAATATCGCCATTACAGGTAAAGACTGTCAAATTACCTAGACACTCTTAATGTCTTCTCGACAAGCAGAATTACTCCCTATTCTGAAATCCAATAACAAAGAAGGTTGTATAATCATAACCTTTGTTTTCTGCGGGTTTAGTCATGGGGAAATTTCTGTTCTACCTCCTGTAGTTATATAATGTCGGTGCAGTTGCTTCCATGGTCTCTTTCTGTCTGACAATGGTCTGGATTTCTGTCAGTGAGCAACAACCCTTAAAACTGAACTCGGTGGAGGTCTGTGAAGTTATTGCTGCAGTGTGCTCTGAGTCTGATGTTGATTCTAATGTCTCAACTGTCTCTTCGAAACTGAGACGCAGTGGAAGACCATCAATGGACGTGGCTGTGAGCGTTCTTGTCAAACTCGTAATTGATATGTGCGTTATGATTCCTTTTCCTATACTTTATTTCAATACACTTTGGCACATAGGGATGTATATACATCTTGAAATACAGATGTTTATGTGCTCTAAACAAATGAGTGGAATTGTATGCATGTGCATGTGTGGCAGAAAAGGTAGGAGCATGCGATCAGTTATGAATTTTCACTTCGTAAATTTATAATGAATAATTTTGGTAAAAATCTGTTTAATGGAAGGGTAGTGTAAAAACCTAGAAGCAAGTGTCATATGATGTCAAGCTTTTCAACGTGATATTTGAAGATGGTCAACTCTAAATCATGGTGCAGGTATGTTTTGGATTCCGAGACTGCTGGTCCTCTCACTTTATCCTTGCTTCAGGTGCTGCTTCCTCCACATACAACTTCTATTCCAACTTATTACTAAGTCTTATTGTTCCCTAATGCATCCCATAGGACATGCTGAATTCCCCTAGCGTGATGTCAAAAACTCGAGCCTTCGATTTGATAATCAACCTAGGAGTGCATGCTCATTTATTGGAACCTCCAGCGCCGGATGTCACCACAGCCATTGAGGAACAATTGTCCCAGGAAACCTTTTCTGAGAATGGAACTCAAGGTTCTTTACATGGAGAAAGTAGATCAGACAAACACAAAACAGAAAATCTTGCAGCTACCAACAGATTTGAGTGCTGGATTCTCGGCATTCTATATGAGGTCCTCCTTCACCTTGTTCAGGTATGCTGTGACTTATCCTACTTTTTTATGGCGGAATGTCGTTTTCACCTCTTTTTTTATGTTCTTCATTCTACTTTTGGCGGCTGCTTTGATGGCATGCTGCGGCTTTGGAAGGAAAGATAGTTTTTTTACGCACTTGATGTGGTGTTGGCATGTGCATTACTGAGAATGGCTATCTGCATAATTAAATTCAAATTAACTCCTCAGACCCGAGTGATTCAATCTGAGGTTAAATTCCTATTTGTTTCCCCACGGAACTATTTTGCAGGTCGAGCAGAAGAAGGAGGCTGTCTGGGCTTCTGCTTTAAGCTGTTTGTTATATTTTGTATGTGATAGAGGCAAAATTCGTCGGAGCAGATTAAAGGGACTTGATATTAGAGTGAGTGTTATTTAGCCCCATGTACGTAATAAATAATTGATTCAACATCAAACTCATTGGATGTATTGATCGAGGATATGTGAAAAAAACTGCTACGGCTATTTGTTTGTAGGTGATCTTCACTGAATGTTTCTGTTTATTTGAAAGATCAAAACATACGACCAAACATGAACCATCTCTAGCTAATGGATCCTGCATTTTCATGTAGGACTATCCGCATATGAATTTGATCCTGCATTTGTCATTCTGGTTTCGAGGTCTTATTATCTGACTGTTTTATATATGTACCTTTGCAGCGCTTTTCTTCATTTTAGAGTATTCCTGCTAAAATCAATCCTGGTTTTACCGTGGGCTCAGGTTATCAAGGTACTCATTCAGACTAGTAGAAGAAACTCTTGGGCAGAAATAGTCCATTGCCAGCTTCTATGCATGTTAACAAACATGTTTTATCAAGTTCCTGAAGGACCTGATAAAGTTAGTCCGGCTACTCCATCTTTTATCATTGAACAGGTGGAGCTGATTGGAGGAATCGATTTCATATTTGTTGAGGTATTGGCATATAAATTCTTGCAAGCAAATTTTTATACAAAAGGCTGCCGACTGTAGTGTATCAAAATTCGACTTCCCCAAAATACACCTGGATCAAAAATTTTGACTTCTCTTGCTGAGCTTAACTTTATGCTTCAAACTACCTCGTAAAGATGGCATAAAGTCCTTGACTGATGTACCATTGCAACAATTTTTACTGAACAAGGTGTAGAAATATGATAAAATATTGCTTGTCTTTTTTTGTAATGCAGATGGTGCGTTCTAACTCTTCGGAACAGCGGAGAAACCTACACCTTGTGCTTTTTGACTATGTTTTGCATAAAATCAATAAGGCATGTACCGTGGCCGGAGCTTCTGAGTATAGCGATGATGAAGTTAGACCTATTGCTACATTACTACTGCTCGCTGATGCACCTGAAGCTCTCCGTATCTCTGTCAAGTTGGGCGTTGAGGGCATTGTGCAATTACTGAGGAGATCAATTTCTGCAGCTCTGTCTAACTATCCGAATAATGATCGCCTTTTGATGGTAATCATCTTCAGCAAAAAATTATAATTTAATTGTCATTATTCCGAGGACAGAAACTAGTCCAGTGATAACTATATTTTGGTTGTATGTTGATTGAGGAGAGTTGCAAAACTCCACCCTCATCGATTATAATGTATTCTAGTAAATATAACCTGGGAAGGTACGGAAAGTTTGACAGGAAAAAGCTAGTTAAAATTATCCATGGTAATTATGACAGGTTCAGATGCGTACATAAAATACCAGTTTCCATTTAGACACAGTTTTTCATACTAGCGTTGTTGGCGAGCTGTATTATACACTTCCGGTACAATTTTGATTTCAATTTGAAGTGAAGTGTTCCCACATTCATACATGTCTTGGAAATTAATCAACTGATCCTCTATGTTATTTTACAGCTTTTGGAGAAGATAGTTGAGAAGTTTGATGTGCTCATAGGGTCATTTACACATTTGGATAAAGAGTTCACCCAGATGATTCAGATGACAAAATTATTCAAATCAACTCAAAACATTGATGTTCATGGAAACGTTGCCTCTATGAATGCAAATTTGTGCTGGACAACTTTACATTCTCTTCTTCATTCTGAACGAAGTGCTTATCGGCACAATGGGTACTTGTGGTTGGGGGAGTTGTTGGTTTCAGAGATCAGCAGCGAAGGGGGCGGAAAACTCATGGCCAGCATTAAAAACTTGGAGAAGAAAATTTCCGTTGCTGGTGTTAACGATTATTCAGATTCTTTGGATGTTCCTTACCCCGTTTGGCTTATGTGCGGTCTTCTCAAGTTGAAGAATAGCAATATAAGATGGGGTTTCTTGTTTGTTTTGAAGAGGCTGCTGATGCGATGCAAATTTTTGCTAGATGAGAGCGAAGTTCAGCACGGTCAATCTTCAACAAAGGCAAGCAGTGAGGACCGTCTCCAAAAAGCAAATGCAGTTATAGATATCATGAGTTCTGCCTTGTCCTTGATGGCTCAGAGAAACGAAACCGATCGCATGAATATATTGAAGGTAAGTCTTTTGTAAGTGTCGATCGTCATCCTTCAACTGAACTTCCAAACTTCTATGAAATAACATGTCGTTGGCTGATGACTCATCCTCTCTGTATTTTTAATTTTGTTTTATTTGATGCCAATGAACAGATGTGTGGTATTCTATTATCACAATTGTGCTTGAGAGTTCCACATCCAAGTGCAACACAACACGGAGATGTGAGGCATTCCAACGCTTCTATTACCAAGTCAGAGTCTGTCAAGATTAAATCACCCGAACATTTGTCCTCAACAAAAAGCATATCTCGGGGAGATTTTATCGGAGATACCAAGAGCAAAACGGGGAATGATGCAAATATTTCGAGTCGTGACACAGAATCCATGGCAGCTTTGTTACTTCACGGACATGCTATTGTTCCGATGCAATTGGTTGCTCGTGTTCCCGCTGCCCTATTCTATTGGCCCTTGATCCAGCTTGCTGCTGCTGCAACGGACAATATTGCATTGGGCGTCTCTGTGGGAAGTAAAGGGAGGGGTAATCTCCCAGGGGGCACTTCGGATATAAGAGCTGCCCTTCTCTTACTTCTGATCGGAAAATGTACAGCGGACCCCTCTGCTTTTGTAGAGGTTGGTGGTGAAGAATTTTTCAGGTATTTTTATTGCCTAATTGAAAAGTAACTCGTGTTTTAAGTTTAACATATTTCCCAAGATTTGTTTCTGTTGACTTAACCTGAATATAGAAATGACAGGCTATTCCATTTAACATCAATAGATCTTAGGATAGACTCCAAATTATGGCTTGGTATTCATGTCAGTTTAACTCTATATCATAACTCATTATCTCTGAGTGCTATCACATGTTTGGTTTTAAGGCCTCCCACCCTTGAGAGGATGTGTAGAGAATGCTCATAAGATAAAGATATCCATCCGCTCGGTATATTGTTGAAAGAGTAATATGTTTTAGGATATGACCCTAGAGTTGGACTGGTTCCTATCCTAACTCCTTAGTATATATACTTCTAAATGGCAGAGAATTGTTAGATGATACAGATGCAAGAGTGGCATATTACGCGTCGACATTCCTTCTTAAGGCAAGTTATTCGATCTCACTTTTCCTTGGACTATGAAATTGGAAGAGGATGGTTAGTGTGATTGAAGTTTGAATGATGCAGAGAATGATGACCGAAGAACCCGATAAATACCAGCGAATGCTCCATAGTCTTGTTTCGAGAGCTCAGCAGGTGCATCATTACTTACGCAAAGTATCATGTCTCTCCTATTTATTCATATTGCTCTGTTTTTTTTTTTGACCTATGGTTGATGCTTTGCCATTTCAGATTAACAATGAAAAGCTACTGGAAAATCCTTATCTTCAGATGCGTGGATTGCTTCAGCTATCAAACGAATAAAAAAAACCTTCTTGACATCACGACATTCTGTACATCAAGGCTCAAACCTTCTTACTTTCCCCCTGAAGAAACCTAATGTAGCTTAAAGGTACTCTCTGTCGTCACCTCTTTTGGATGAATAGATGCTGCTATAACAATGTTGTGAGCCAATTTTGGACTCAAATATTATGCCCTTTCGAGAAAATTGCATGGTCGATTTTTCATCCATCGTCTGTGCTACACGCTTTCTTGCATTGTTCTGAAGATTTAATCAAGACACCGTATAAAATTACTCGAAGAAATGTGCTGACGTCTTTATGTCGTCAAGTCTGTTGCATTTGGGAGCCATCTTCAGGCAGTTTTGTTATTTCATTTTCAGTGTAATTTCCCCTGATCAGCTGTTCATTAGACTAAAACTACTAGTTGTTGCAGCCACTGATTTTAGGGTTTTGTAGGCTTTTTGTTCATGTTTGTGTGTGGTTTGGTGTGGATTGTATCTTTGAGGTTTCATTTATTTAATAAGTTGTATCTAATACATGGTGGTATATATATATATTGTGATTGTTTCATAAGCTATATAACTAATAATATTATTTTCGAAATATATAAAACAAGCTGAAATCCTTATTTGGAGCATCATAACTCATAAGGTATAAGGTATAGGGGTTTGCGATTTGGGGTTTAGGGTTCTTGGTATAGGGTTTAGGGTGTAGGCTTTTGGGAATAGGGTATAGGATTTCGAGTCCAGAGTTTAAGGTTTAGGGTGTAGGGTTGCTGCAATTCCTTTTAAAATCACCACAATTAGGCAGATGGGGCCTCGGCGGAAGCCGCCAGGACGATGACTTGTTGTTAACGGAGGCGATGATATCATTTCCAGTAGTGGATTTTACTGCTGCATAGGTGTTCGATGGAATGCCATAAGACGTCTTAGAGCTTCCCCTTTTGGCCAAGGCAACAACTTCCCAGACTTTGTCCGCTGGGAAATCATCGAACACCAACACTCTCCCGCCATAGAATATGGTCAGTTGGGACATTTTAGTTACCTCCATTGTCGTTGATTTTCTGCGGGAAAGATTCTTGTAGTGAGCTTTTAAGCCGTATGCTTAAATAAATTCGGTTACCTATTTAGGACTGAATTTGGGCTATGGTTCATTAGCTTAACACTGCCTCTAACCACTGAGAATGGAGGTAAAACAGCACCTTATTAGAGGGGATATATCTGAAAATTCTTCTGTTGAAGCAGCATGGTTGCTTACTGAAATGATTCAAAACAAACGTGTTTCTCATTCCATGTCCAAAACCATGCATGTATTGTATTGGATAATATAAGAGAAGCATAACTTTTTACCTATGGATTCAAGGTTCTCAATCTTGGCAGCAGTTTGCAGATTGAAATCTCTTAGACTTCCTTTGCGTCTCTTGACATATCGACTCAGAAGACTGCATGTTTGGGCAAAGTTGGATCTTTTATCGCATTCTTTTCTTTTCCTGAAGCTGTTTATGGAGTAATGTCTTGAACTGGGCATCTTCTTCACCTGGAATCTTGGACTTTATATGCCCTTTTTGTTCACCTTAGTACTTGTCTGAAAATGGGGCGTATATATGTACACATATAGATATTAGTATAAATGGCTTGATGACAATGAAGCACGTGATAGTTATATTTGCATGGTGTGGGGTTTTGTCAGACAATAGAAGAAAAGAAACACGTGCCTGAAATTGACCGTCATGAGGTCAAATGAAATTGTTTTGATGACCTTTCTGCCCTTGAGCTTTTACTCGATCTCTATAGGTTGTGAAATGGTGTTTTGGTAAGTTCACGAACCAAATAAACAAGAATCAAAGTGGACGTAAACACATGGAAGTCTGCTACGAAACAATCCACGTTTGCATCGTTGTATGCCAAAGGAACAGTTCGAGTGTGACATTAATAATTGTGACTCACAATTTGTGAGTATATTACATGGAAACTTTTTTTTACACATAGCTTTTAAGATATGGAAAAAAAAGTCTAACATCTCATTTAATTATTTTTTTTTCCCAAGGAATAGAAAAAGTTGAGTTCATATCTTCATCTTGCGGCCAATGAGTTCCTTCTCATTTTGGCAGAACTCAAGTTAATGTCCGAAGGCTCAAAGAGTATATATATCATAAAGCTCCATAATAAACTTATCATTGCACAACACATGAGGTATCATTACATATATATAATTATATCCAAAAGAATACCATAATATTACAATGGCCATGGAAAAACCGAGCATCTCCTCTTAATCTATATCTCCAGAACGATATCTGCAAAACAAATATTTAAATTACATCTGTTAAGACAATTATCAACTTGTTAAAATAAACTATTAATGCACATAAGCTTACATTCAGAATCAGTCTTGTCCCATTTGGACCTTTCAAGAGTATTATTATTATTACCATCTTCTTCCTTCGCCTTATCACTCGAATCCTCTATGTATCTCTTCATCGACGAACCCCTCGAAGCATTTCGCTGGTACACCTTCTTCGTCAGCATCGTCCTCATAAGCTGCGTCGATTTATTTATTACAACTTACTACGTTTTGTCTGATAAATTCTATCGATACGTATGCATGCACACACACACACACACACATATATATATATATATATATATGTATATATCACCTTTTCCATTCTTGATTCTTGAAATGTATCCCTCAAGCTCGGAGCACTGGGGATGAATCCACTCGTACAGACGAACATCTTCTTGAAGAGGAAAGAAATTGACTTCTTACCGATTTCCTTGTTCCTCTTCTTCTCGCAAACGTCTTTGCATCGTCCCAGAATAATCCTGATCGTTCGATCGATCTCTTCTTCGTCAGAGTAAACGCTGTATCGATCTGAGACCGTTCGATCGACCTCCAAGCTCGAAGGGCAGTTGAGGAATCTATCCAAGGGAAGCTGATGATGATGATCATCGTTTGCTGCAGCTTTAGGTTTTCTTCTCAGAAGCTTCGTCAGCTCCTTCTGCAACTTCCCTACTTCTTCGGCTGTGAACTCCGAGAAATCGGGCGAAGAACACTCATCTGCTACTTCAGCTTCGCCGTCTTTATTATTAGGGTTTTGCAGATCATTGGAAGTGATGCTACTTTCTTGCATGCTATTTGAGAGATCTTTGTTCCCAAACGTTCCTATGGAGAGCAGCCCATTAGGCCAGTCGCCGAATTCTTCTTTGGGCGGTTCCTTATTTCGATGATCTGCGATGAATAAGTGAGTAAAAATCGATCGAATAAATAACAAAAGCATGCATCTTTTATAAGATATGAACTGAGATCATATGGCTAAAGCTTTACTTGATGAAGAAGAAGGTGCATTAGGCGCCCTTTTATCCCCAGCATTGAACTTGTTCTGAACCCAGCTGAAGAACTGCAGGGAATAAATGCATGAGGAAACAAAATAAATATACAAATATATATAAGCATAGCCATAGAAGAAGGATCAAATTCGTATTCAGCTTACCTTCATTTGTTCTCTTACAAGTTGTTCAAGAATAGAAGATGGATCAGTGATTGTTGAAGGGGAAATGCATAGAAAAGACGCGGAGATTCTATGAAGAGCATCCAATGAAATGAATGATCTTATGGGCTTTGAAGGTATATTAATGATGAAAGATATGGTTGATGAAAACCATGGCCGCCAACCTGAGCTGCTTAGCCATTGGTTAATACAAGGCTCAAGTTCCCAAGTACTAAAGAGGAACTAGCAAAGCCTAGCTAGTTCATTAATAAGTAAAATTGATAAAGAAATATATACCCTCATACACACAGTTCCAAATAAAGAAATAAAGAACATTCTCCGTTTATTACAGAAGACAATCCTTGCACGAAAGACGGTTATACAATTCCTCGAGATGCATGTTACAGCAGACAAGTTAAAGAGGGCCTTAGAAGATCGAGGACAATTTTTCCCATTTATCAAAGATATATGGGAAAGGTGTGAAATATTATAACTAAGGTTTACGAGCCCATGTGAGTGAGTAGTACAACAACTATATCTCTTTGTTGCTTTCGAAATCCATCCCAGAAACTGCAATAAGGGCGACGTGGGCTTACCATATATGGAACGCTTTAAATCTTGTGCTTGTGTATATAAAAAAGGTAGTAATATGATGTGGAATCATATCCTCCATAAGTCTTGAATGGTTGACCAGCTCGCATTTTCACTACTATTCTTGATCATGGTGACATTTTTTATTGATAGATATTTGGTAAAATTGGCAGCTCAAAAGAAATTATTAGTACAATTCATGTATATGGTTTTTGTAGCCTAAGAGTATAATGTTTTACCCTCAAAAGTTTGCGTGGAAAGATTGCTTCGATATATATATTTCTCGTCATTTCGATGTTTATTATATAAGAACTAATGAAATCCTCGCTACGATTCTTACGCCTTCGATTTTATTAAGGAATCATTTAGCATGATTCTAGGAATTATTTTACTTAATTGTAGATTTGATTCTATGAGTGATTCTAGCAATCACACTTATGATCGTATTAAATTCTCTGTGTATATAATAGGTGCTATTGTATCATTATCGGATATACAGAAATCATTATTCATAATATCATTATCTTTCTTCTTTTGGTATCAGAGCTAATTTCCATGGCGACATCAACCATGCCCGCACCAACGAAGCTTCCCCATGTTTCCTCCCCATTTTTCACACACCCATCCGACCATCCCGGCATGTTAATAGTCCCTGAAGCACAGATACTCACAGGCAACAACTACTCGGGGTGGTCACGAGCCATGATACGTGCGTTAAATGCAAAAAATAAGGTTGGGTTCGTGGATGGATCGGTTAAGAAACCCGGCGCAGAAGATCCCAACCTTCACTGGTGGAAGATTTGTAACAGCATGGTTGCGGCTTGGATCTCTAATTCACTTGACAAGGTTCTACAAAATAGCATAGTCACAGCAACTGACGCCAAGGCTATGTGGGATGAATTGCGGGATCGATTTTGTCAAGGGAACGCACCGCGTGTGCATCAAATCAAGACTGAATTAAGCCTTCATCGTCAAGATGGAAAGGCCGTAACGGAGTATTTTACAACCCTAAAGTGCTTATGGGACGAGCTCGCAGATTACTCGGACCCGCTCGATTGCACTTGTGCGGCGGCTACTAAGTACGCAGCGAAGGAGGAGGCGGAGAAAATCCACCAATTTTTGATGGGTCTCAATACTGAGACATTTGGCCCTATTCGATCCCAGATCCTCAGCATGCCTGCACTTCCACCTATGACCAAGGTATATGCTTTGGTTATACAAGAAGAACGTCAACGTGCCGTGAACCGTGATCGTGAATTACGAGACACGGCTGTGGGTTTCCATGCTAGCCGAGGAGTAGGACGAGACGGAAAACCGCAATGGTGGGCCACATGAAGGCCCGTTGTTACGAGATTATTGGGTATCCAGACCATTGGGAGATTCGTCGCGATGGCACAGGGCGAAAGAATTCAAACAAGAATTCAAACAATGGCTGTGGTAAGCAGTCACAACGTCCTACCAATGAGAAGGGAGGAGTGGCGCATGCCGCATGCATGGTAGCTAATGAGGTAAATGCGACGAGCAGTGGAGGTCGACAACTCTCAGACGTTGAGTATCAACAATTTCTTGGACTTCTCAGAAACCTCAAACCACCACATGCGAACGAACCTGTAGAAGGTAACATTAAATACTCTGACGACTTATGGATCCTCGATTCAGGAGCATCCGAACACATGACCGGACGACTTTCTCTCTTAGCCAATCGAGTACAGATAGAGGGTCCTTGTCCAATCACAACGGCCGATGGAAGGATTCTCATGCTACAATGCGTGGGACCATAAAATTTGGCGATAATTTCACCTTGCGTGACGTTTTATATATTCCAAATTTTTCATGCAATCTCATTTCCATAGGGAAGTTGACGGCTGATATGAATTATTGTGTAACATTTTTCTCTTCTCGGTGTTATATACAAGACCTAGCCTCGAGGAGGTGGATTGGAGCGGGTGAGCTTCAACGGGGGGTTTATTGCATCGGTAGAGTAGGAGTTTGTGCGGCCGTTGGGACCGACTCTATGACTAGTATCGATACGTGGCATTGAAGATTAGGTCATCCTTCGTCTAAGGTCTTACGTTTGTTATCCAGTATTTCTTCTAATAAAAGTCCCGAGTCTATTTGTGATGCCTGTCATCGCGCAAAGCATGCACGATCGTTTTTTCCATTAAGCAATAAGACAGCAACTTCTATATTTGAATTATTACATTGTGACGTTTGGGGTCCCTATCGCACCAAGTCCATTGATGGTGCACATTATTTCCTACCATTCTTGATGATTTCAGCCGAGCGACTTGGGTTTATATGCTTAGAGAAAAATCAGAGGTTTACAAATACCTCACCGTATTTTGTACGACGATCAACAACCATTCTAGTCAACCCATCAAGCTTATTAGAACTGACAACGGCACCGAGTTTCTTTCTCATAAAATCAAGTCCTTCTTCAACACTCAGGGAATTACCCATCAGACGACCTGTGTTTATACACCCCAGCAAAATGGTCGGGTTGAACGAAAGCATGGTCATATTCTTAACGTCGCTCGTGCTCTTCGCTTTCAAGCCCATCTTCCGGTACGTTTTTGGGGAGAGTGTGTTTTAACAGCTGTCCACTTAATTAACCATACTCCCACTCCTTTGTTGTCCGGCAAATCGCCACTCGAGGTACTTTACAATAAACCCATTACTTATGACCACCTTAGAGTTTTCGGATGTCTCTGTTATGCTAAGGTTTTTCCTCGAGATTCAGATAAGCTCGCACCCGTTCTCGTCGGTGCATTTTTTTAGGGTATCCTCACAACACAAAAGGGTGGAAAGTTTATGATCTTGAATCCAACGAGATTTTTCTTTCTCGCGATGTCATTTTTCATGAGAGTATCTTCCCATTTCAGCGAGATTCGTTATCAAAAAATTCAACATCCTCTCACGATCGTCCCATGAACGCTGTTAGTCCAAATATGCCCCTTGAGGATAACCCACTTGATACACCATCCTCACCACAGTTAAACAATACCGAGCCACATGAATCAGCCCCACCATCCATATTACCATCATCTCCGCATGAATCAGCCCCACCTACCATATTACCATCATCACCATCACCGTCTAGCAACACAGAGGCGTCCGAGTCAACCCCAATAGAAATACTACAACCTCACACTTCTTCCAGTACCGTGTCAGACCCCCCACACCGATCTTCAGTCACTAACTTTTCACCGGCTCGGTCACAACGTGCTCGTCGCCCTCCATCACACTTAGATGATTATTTCTGCTATACTGTTGCACCTACCCCTCGAAGATTCTCGCTCGCTTCCTCTTCATCTTCTTCAGGTATGGCCTACCCATTAGAGAAATTTATTACATATAATAATTTTTCTAGCTCTCATCTTGTCTATCTAGCAGCACTTGATTCAGAAATTGAGCCTCGATCATATTCTGATGCGGTTAAGGATAGTCGTTGGCGTGATGCAATGACTTCAGAGATTCGAGCTCTTGAGGAAAATGGGACTTAGACAATTGCGCATCTCCCCCTGGAAAACGACCAATTGGTTGTCGATGGGTATATAAAATAAAGAGGCGAGCTGATGGAAGCATAGAGCGCTTTAAGGCACGTCTTGTTGCCAAAGGATTCACACAAGTTGAAGGGATGGATTTTCATGAGACATTCGCCCATGTAGCCAAGATGACTACCGTCCGTTGTCTCCTCACTGTTGCTCTCGCTAAGGGCTGGGAACTGCATCAGATGGACGTAAATAATGCTTTCCTTCATGGAGATCTAGATGAGGAAGTATACATGCGACTACCACCTGGTTATTCTGCTTCTTCGTCTATATCAGTTTGTCGATTACGTAAGTCACTATATGGGTTACGACAAGCTTCTCGTCGCCAAATTTGCTACTGTTCTTAAATCATATGGTTTTCGACAGTCACTAGCAGATTATTCACTGTTCACTTTTACTTCAGATGCTGACTTTTTAGCAGTTCTTGTCTATGTTGATGATCTTATTATCGCGGGAAACAGTTCTTCTCGGTGCACCTCTTTTAAGAAGTATCTTCACGGTTGTTTCAAGATTAAGGACCTTGGACCTCTAAAATATTTCTTGGGGATTGAGATCGCTCGCACTAGGTCAGGCATGTTTCTCTCTCAGCGTAAATACATTTTGGAGATTATCGAAGATTGTGGTCTCTCATCTGCCAAACCAGTAGCATTTCCAATGGACCAACGACATCAGCTCGCTTCGTCAATGAGTCCCCCACTATCCGACCCAGCTCGGTATCGTCGTCTTATTGGGCGCTTCCTTTACCTCACCATCACTCGTCCTGAACTATGCTACTCAGTACATCTTTTAGCTCAATTCATGCATGCACCTCTTGAGAGTCATTGGGACGCTGCACTACGTGTTGTTCGATATCTCAAGCATAGCCCGGGCCAAGGAATTCTGTTAGAAAGGCCGACTTCCTTGAATCTCGTTGGTTTTTGTGATTCTGATTGGGCAAGTTGTCCAATCACTCGACGGTCAACCACAGGCTATTTTATCACCCTTGGAGGATGTCCAATCTCTTGGCGTACAAAGAAGCAAGTCACGGTATCTCGGTCATCTGCCGAAGCCGAATATCGTTCCATGGCTGTCACAACAAGCGAAATCATATGGTTGCGTAGTCTTCTTTCATCACTCGGCATTTGTGAGACAACTCCGGCTCGCTTATTTTGCGACAATCAATCAGCGTTGCACATCTCAGCTAATCCGGTTTTCCATGAGAGAACTGAGCATATTGAAGTTGACTGTCATTTTGTTCGCGAGCGCATACAATCTGGCGAACTCATCGCGTCTTATATTCCTACAAAGTTACAGCTTGCGGATATTTTTACGAAGGCTTTGGGTCGAGATCGATTTCATTTTCTTCTAAACAAGTTGAGCATTCGTGATCTTCATGCTCCAACTTGAGGAGGAGTATTAAGGAATCATTTAGCATGATTCTAGGAATTATTTTACTTAATTGTAGATTTGATTCTAGGAGTGATTCTAGCAATCACACTTATGATCGTATTAAATTCTCTTTGTATATAATAGGTGCTATTGTATCATTATCGAATATACAGAAATCATTATTCATAATATCATTATCTTTCTTCTTTCATTTGTTGTTGGGACATACGAACGTTGAAGTAAACATAAGTAAGGAGATAAAAATGATACTGTCTTTAAAAATCTTCAGTACAAACAAAAAACCAGCGATACAATACACACAAGTCAGACTTTTTTTCTCCAAATAAATAAAGATAAAAAAACCTAGCTTTTACATAGTAATGCAAGGTTTTTCTTCATCCTACTGATCAAGATTTCACAATCTGTGCCCACCATATTACTAATTTTTTAAGACAGATTGATCAACTTTCTAATATTCTTGTCTTGCTTATCTGATTTGTCACAAGTACTGTTTCTGAATTCTTGCTTTGTTCTCCTCCCACCAAACCCTTGCCTGCGTTTCTCCAAACATTTCCCGGCTGCAAATAACCATGGTTAAAGATTATATATACGCCTTCCAAACAAATATCTGTATATAAAAGAAAAATCACCTGAATCTAACTCTTCTTAGCTCACGACCACCGTTAGGCAACGCCCTCACAGTAATGTAAACGCCGGGCTGGTCTTGTTCGACCCATTCGTTCTCCAAATCGCTGGCAATGCTCAGCTCTTCAGAGCGTTCGACTTCTCCCGAGGAATGGCTCGACCGTGCAGAAGCATCCACCGATGAAGCCTCCTCTGTTCTTGCAGCGCTGACGCTCGAATATTTCGGAGTGGAATTATGACATCTATCATTATGACGACAACGACGATGATGACGTGGCGTCGATTGATTGGATGATTTAGAATGATGGAAGTGCTTAGGAAGGGGCTGCTCTTTGCTCAAAGGGGGTGTCATGGGGCTTTCCTCATCGCCAGATTCTTGCACTGAGTCCTATGATGACGAGGCAGGGATAGTAATGCAATAAGAACATTTTATAAGCTGTTTTTTTTCGAATTAATGATGCTGATTGGTAATAAAATGATCTGATGTGCCAATCTACTACCTGGTCTTCGGATCGTGGTTGATTTGGCAAAGGGGCTTCGTCGTCTTCGTCGGGATTTAACCTTCTTCTGACGTTGTACAGTTCGAGTACTTTATCGTAATTCTCCGTCCACCATTTCTGAGCTTGCCACTTGTTGAAGATCTCTCGGCTGTAAGAAGGATTTAATGTTACGTTGTTCGCTATACGATAACAGCATTTACTTCAGAAAAAGAAAGCCACTTTAGATCTCTGAGAACAAGACAAAGAACTTACTTTTACAGAATCATATTGATCATATCCCAGGTTTAATTATAACGGCGTTGCAACTAATCTTTTGAAATGGATCTTATAGTTAAAAGTATTCTTAAATGGCTAGACAACATGGGCCACCCATCTCCATAAGGGTTTAGTGAATCACACTGTGCCTTCACATGCACCATTTATTATTACAACCATATATCACAGCAGTCATGAAACAAGTTGCTAAAAAAAGTACCATACTAATCAGTGAGATCCAAATAGAACTCTAGAAAGAACTTATATCATCATTTCCCGTCAGATTTCTTGATTATTCAAGTATTGCATGGCACCTGAGAATCCACTATTACCATGACTATCACTAATATTCTAGCAGAATCTGAATCCTTAAGAACTGTTTTACCTGAATCTAATCCTCTTAAGGTCGTTCCCGCCTTGTGGCAACGAAACGAATGTGATCAAAACACCAGGTTCGACCTGTGCGACCCATTCTTTGGGCTCATCTTCTTCGACGAATACGACCGAGTCTATCCTGCTACTAACCGAGGCTGGCGTCGCCGAGCCACTCGAATAGGCAGCTAACTTGGCTTCCATTTCCTTTCGACGATTGAACCGAGGAGTGGTTTGGTTCGAGTAGCCGGTCCTTCGATAAGAGCCATAGAACCGTTCTGACACTGAGCCCACGTCTGAGTCTTCGTAGCCATTGTTTCTGTCTTGGCCCGAACATGGTTTACAGTTCTTGTATGCAGACGATGCCTTCAATGCAATGTCCTTGATCTAATGACCGAAGATCGTAGGAAAATGGAAAAGTTATATCCTTCTTTTAAGTATGTCAATGAATTTTGTCGACCTATTAAGGTTGTAGTGCAGCAACGACAACAGTAACGCTCCCTGCAATATCTTTGATCTAACGGGAATTTTTACAAACACTTAAGCAGTAATAGACATTTGCAAGTAATATCCGAAGACAACAAACAAATCAAGCTAAGGGTGAGAAGATTATCCACCACGGCACTAAAACCACCAAGAATTGGAACTACGGCGCGTGATTAACAATCCAAGTAACACAGTTCTCAAATCAACCCTTCTTCAGAATTCGAGATTTCATCAAGGATCCAAATAACTACAACAAATGCCAAAAAAAGATTTAACTTACTTGAATGGTGAGTGACTTAACAGCTTGCTTAGCTGAAGGGCTGTTCGCATTTTCGTAATCTTCTTCAAGTGGCTCTGGTAGAGAAGATCCATTAGCCTTCAGCTGCTTCGAGCAAGCTATGCAAGTCAACATCTTCGAAAGCAAAACACACAAAGATCCAAACTTTGAGTCTATGAAAACGTGAAAATGGGAATCATGGGTCAAGCAAGAAGGGATCTCATGAAAAAACAGGAAAAAAAAAGGTGGCCGTTCAGATCATGAGAGAGCTGTACAGCAAATCGTCCTTAGTTTATTCTATATTTATGTGTCTCGAAGCTACACAGCTCAGCATTGGGAATGGGAGGAGAGCGAGCGAAGTGAGAGAGAGAGAGAGAGAGAGAGAGAGAGAGAGAGGCTTACTATAACAAAGTACACACGGAATCATGAAAGTCGCGACAAATCATAAATAACTCTGTCAACTCTCTCTGGCAATCGTGTGATTTGATTACTACACAATGCTGCGGATTCCGATGCAATAAATGGGATTCAAAAAAGGCCGTTAAGATCTGTGGGTGGCGTTCGTATCGTATATATACTTTTTTCTCCATTTCGAAATCGGGTCGGGTCGAATAACGTGACGGAATCCGCGGATATCAGGGTCGGATATCGGAATACTTCTCTGATTAATATTCTTTGCATCAATTTAGACTTAACGGAAATTCCGGGCCGGCCGGGCCGGGCCGGGCATGTCATGATAATATCTCTACCTCTAATACAATGAACGAAAATCACAAATTACTCCAATCCATAATACCTTTTTAAACTGATAACTTCTCAAAACAAAGCTTACAAAAAGCACCAACGAGAAATCTAAAAACCAGGAGAAAAGAAACGAACAAATCTTCATCGGGCCCAAGGCCCGACCCGGCGTAGGGTGCTCGAAAACGGCGAAAACTGAACCCATTCTCCATAGCGGTGCGAGCAAACCTTCCTACTCTTCCCCGACTCTAGATCGCACGAATAAACCCTATCCTTCGTCGCAAAAAGCAAAACCGTCCCTCTCACGACCGCAAAGCCCGTAACCCTAGGACCCTCCGGCCCGACCCGCCTCGCTCCAGCCCGATCCATCATAGCCCGAACCGTCATCTTAAATGTACGCCTCCACGCATACCCATGATCACCTTTCCTCCTCATCACCCACACAGTGAAGGTTCTGCCATTGAAGAGCTTGACCAAGCAAATCGTCCCCTTTTCAGCCCCTTTAAATATTCTGAGACTCGACGAAGGCCCGAAAATTCCCCTCCTCGTACGTTTCGGCAAGTCGACGATCTCCGAACGTCGAGCCCTAACATCGTGGGCTACGACGTAAGGCCAATAGTAGGGATTATCGCTCTTCCTATAACAGCCGTCCGTAGTAGAAACCATGTACAGCACGTCGTTGTCGACCACCATGCAGTCCAAGTTCATGTCCCTCGCGCCAATGTACACGTCGCCTCCCTCGACCCAATCGTTCGTCTCTCGGGAGTAAACCCTCAACGAAAAAATCCTAAAATTGTCCTCCTTTACGTCCACGGACGCCAGGAAGAAGCCCTCGTTATTACAGTCGAACGCCAGCCCAGTCGCATGGCTGAAGCACTTCCACGGCGAAGGTATTTCGAAGTAAGCTTTCGTGGTGGGGTTCGACAGGAAAATCGAGGGGTTGTCGCGGTTGACTGCGCAGATCAGCCCGTTGCTCGAGGCTAAGATCGAGACGTGGTTGGATAGGCTTTTGAGGGACTCGTAGGGGATTGTTTTCCTGGGGCGGGCGGGGCCCGCGATGGAGTGGAGTTCGAGCCTGCGTATGAACGGCCAGTGGGTGATGAGGTGTGGCTCGAGGAAGAAGGAGTCGAGGTGTGGGGATTGGTCCATGTGTTTGCACTGAGCTTCGACGAAGAACTTCGAGGAGATGAGTTGGTTTGAGGCTCTGCAAAGGGTGGAGAATCTCTGTAGGGAATTTGCTGGAAGCCATGAAAAGATTTCGAAGAGTTCGCCGTCGAAGGACATTTGTTTTAATGTTGCGAGAGTTTTTTGCTTGGGAGGAGTAATGCGTTTGTTTTTCTTATGTGTGTTTGTGTGCATCAGAAGATATGTGTGGGTGTTGTTTGTATACAGTGAAGAGTACGTGCGAGGATTTTGCTTTGGAGGAGTTTTCCCTAAAATATTTCGTATGAAGATCCTAACGGATATTGTTGGAAAGAATATATGTTTAGACGTGGCTATGGAAAACTATTTGATTGTTTCCCTAAATAATCGCGTTCTCCTTTTCTCAAATTTTTGAAATTGAGCACCTGATAGATTGATTTTCGAGATTTTATTAACTATTATTAAGCATAAATGGAAATACAATGTTAATAGTATACATGGAAATATACCATATCGAAACAGTTTGGCGAGGTTACATTTGGTTACTAATTTGCGGCCCACGGTGCACGGTTTCGTATAAAAATATATATCAACCTATTAAGTTGGGAGTTGTGGTTTGCAAACACACCGAGTGCAAAGCAAAAAAGTTCTCGAGGAATATATATACAAAAACTTGATTACTTCCCAATACTTATTAAGCATAAAAATACATATTATTTTATATAAGAAAAAAATAATTTGAGGAACGTATTCCCATAGTTTCCGCGGATTTGAATTTAATTCTACGTAAAATCGTTGCGTTCTTACTACGTTTTATTCGATCACTACTGCTCATAACAACAAAACATGAAAAAAAAAATTCTAACGAGGTTAATCGAAAATCATGCATTCACATTACTCTACGTACAAAAACAACCTCGGTTTCGTTTCCTCCACCAACTGTAACAAAAAAAGAAGCAAAAGAAAATCAACACAAAAACCACCCTCACAAAGAGAAAACTGATCTAACCCTAACAAACAATTATCAATTAGGAATTGACAAAGAAAAAAAAAAAGAGGAAGAAACTTTATGTGCATAAATGGCGCAATTTTACGTTAATCGGTGCTGCGGCGAACAGCTAACGTTACCCAAAGACGAATACTTCTTCTGCAACCTTCCTTTCAACTGCCTAATCTTAGCATCGACCCTCGCCGTGAACCCAATCTTAGTCTTCTGCCTCGCCTTCGAACGCTCAGCTCTCCACATATGCCTATCTTCGACGTCTTTTCTGTAACACTTAATCTCTTGAATCACATGATGATCCAAAGGATTAAACGATCTTTGGAACGATATGTGAGCGAGGTATGGGAGATTACAAGCAACTGAGACCAATAGAGTCGTCGACCAGTAAATTGGGGCTGGGGCTAACACCTCGGTGAGTATTCTAAATGCGTTTACGTCTGAGGAATAGCTCGTCTCGCCGTAGATAAAGAGAAAGAGGTACCATGAAGCAACGCTGCCCCATACTAGGAAGTGCTGTATCCATGTAAAGTGGCACATCGTTAGAGCAATTTGACAGTTCACTGCCCAAATAACGCAAGTGAACATAGCTGTGCCCACGGCGATCATGTCAGCTGTTTGGCCGCCCGATCGAAAGGCTTGATCGTAGAATATGATTATGTTGAGGAAGAAAATGATTAGGGAGGTGTAGAGACCGTTTCCCATCCAACCGAAGATTCTGTACCAGTCGAAGAATAGGTTTTTTGGGCCTTGTTGGTATAAGGCGGGAAACTGCATTGGTTTGACAGTTGGTCAGTTTTGGTAAGAACAAAATGGTGGTAGGAAGTTGAAATTTTGAAGTTTGGAAATGCTTTTTTTTTTGTTTACTGACCTGTAAGCATACTTCGGAATCGACGTCTTGTTCGAATACGCCAAGTGAAATGACGGGCAACGATGTAAGGACGACGTTGAATAGCAGCATGTACCAGTCCACATATATTGACTGCCCAGAGAAGCCAGCGAATGCCTCGAAGTAGAATATTGTGAGGCCGAAAGCTATGTTTTTGTAGAAAAAGTAACATATCTGTAAAAAAGAAAAAGATGATTGAAAAGTGCTCTCTTCAAGTAGTTATGATAGGGAATCAAATTGACTTTATCACATTCGCTCATGGATGATACCATTTGTGCGATTCTTTTGTAGCACCAATGCCCATGTACAACCAAAAGCCTCTCAAGAAACTGGAACTGAGCAATTGCGAAGTCACTAGCCATCACAGCCTACAAACAAATTTTATGTTAATTTCTAGGTTATCTAAAAAAGGAGTAGGTGATTCCAAATAATCTTCTGGGTAATGTAAGTCTATTGTGCAAAGTTGAGTCTTCTTTAGGATTTGATTTAATGGAATGGAAGTAAAACGATTGTCACCGACCTGCATTCCTTCACATCCACTGATACCAACACCTATGTCTGCCTCCTGAATCATGCCAACGTCATTTGCACCGTCTCCAATGGCTAAAGTGGTTCTACCAGTACCTTCTTTTACCATTCGTGTCACCTAATCAAATTACACGACCGAGAAATGGAGGAACTTAAAACAAAGTTGACTGTGACTGTCATTCAGTGTGCAGAAAACATGGTAGATAAATAACAAAATTTTGAAAAATAATGATACCAGAGCTTTTTGTTTGGGTGAGACACGGCAACATATGACAGAAGCGCAACCAATCGCCAAATTCAAGAACTGCTGCTTCATATCATCCTCCAGTGTATGAGATAAAGTTTTCCCGTCAATGATCAAAGCAAACGCAGAATGGGGATCCTTTTCAAGCTTGATCATTTGGGTTGCATTTGTAAGTTGCATTAAGATATGTTCCTTTATTGCCTGCTAATGAATCAAAAAATAAAAAGAAATTAAAGCCTACCTTACATTAGAACGACATGCTATGTGTAGTTTAATATCCATCCGTGTTCACCATTTACCTCCTTGGATTCTGGGACTAATCCATCGGTGTTCAACGTTGTTATACATATCTGCTTCATGCCCTGACGAAGCAAACTACATGCAAATCTGCAGCATGGGAACATTTTACATAGCACTTATCTAACTTTTCACCATCAAATTGCTAAATGATCAAAGAAAAACTAAAAGCTTCATTATGCTGGAGAGAAAACAGACCCTATGTTAATTGCAGTTTCCATCTTATCACCTGTCAGAACCCAGATCTTTAGACCAGCTTGGGCCAATTTGTCTATGCACTGAGGAACCTAGAGAGATGTAACCACAAGAATATGACCGCAAATCAATGGCATAGAAAAGAGACAAAGCCCAAAAGCTTCAAATAGTTCGACATACTCCTTTCTGCAATTTGTCTTCAACAGCAGTGGCACCGACAAGAATCAAGTCCCTTTCCATACTATCTGATAGACGCTCAAGCATTGCTTCCCTGTCACCACCAATTGAAGTTTTGGCTTTCATGAACTCCTCATTCCAAGAAGCATACTTAGCCTCATCGAGTTTCTTGTAAGCAAGTGCTAGAGTTCTCAGTCCATTCTCCCCGTATTCATTTAAATGCCTCGTTGTGGCTTCCTCGTACATTCTACCATTCTTGGCTAACCTTTCAAAAATGATGCTGTAAACCAAAGAAATGCTTTATACAAAAGAAAAAATTAAGGCCAGCAAACTGAGAAGGGCCTGATATAAAGATCCAACAGGAGGTGCAGCGAATGAGAGAGGGAATTTTTGAACCAGGTTATTAAGCTAGTCCTAAGACGTTGGCCATAAGGAACAGACAACAATTAAGTAACGACTAGTGCAAAGATGCTGTAACTGTTTGGTTTATACCTTTCCGTTTTCACTTTTAGTTTCTTATTTTTTAGTGGGTTTGCAAAAGACATAGGTTCATACCTGTCAGCTCCTTTGCACAAGAGAAAAATCTGTCCATTCTCATCCCTAACTATAACAGACATCCTCTTCCTTTTGCTAGTAAAATCCAACAAAGTAAGTAGCTTGTATTCCCTGAATTTTTAGATAATGTACCTGATTAAAGAAAATAGTTCAAAGAAATTCTTGCATCAAATAAAAAAAATTCTTGCACTCGTTTTACCTTTCAACGGGTTCTTGATGGCTAGGATATCTCTCACGAACAAAAATGCTCGACTGTGTTCTCCTACAAAATTCAAATCCAAATTCTCTAGCAGCAACGAGAAATGCTCCTTCATCTGGTGATTCTGCTTCATAGTTAAATGTGCCAGTGTCTTCATTTTGCTCGGGAATTGCAGTGTGACAAACTGATAGTATCCTGAAAAATAATAAGGCGACTTCTGGGTTGGGTTCTCTCATCCAATTCCCATTCATGAGTCGGCTATCCTCAAAACTGAACCCTTTAATAGCAGGCTTACGATCAACTTCAGTTGATGATGTAACAACAGTCTCCAGTTCAATTTCTGATCCACCAAATCCATTCTCACTTCTCTGCCATGAATGAGGAGTACCATTCTGCCCCTGACCCTCCAAATCCATGGCCATTTGCTTTTCAGCAGCAAGTTCTACGTCACTAGCACGTAGGCCATAGGCATTACCAGCAATAGAACACTTAAGAAAGTCCATTTGGTTACACGTTAAAGTCCCAGTTTTATCAGACAGGATAGTATCAACCTGCCCTAGTTCTTCATTTAAGTTTGATGTCCGCGCCTGAGCAGGAGTCCCTGTCTCTTCATCATACATAAGGATGTCTTGGTTTATGAACAAAGCTTGGAGGACTTTCACAACCTCAATCGACACATATAGAGATATTGGTATTAGGTATCCATATAATATAAGAGCGGTAATTAAGTGATAGAACCCTGAGACAAATGGTTGGTTAGGATCATAAAGATGTTGACTATCAGGGACCTGTAAATACCACAACTTCGGTAAATCATATTTTGTCTTTGCAACGAAACCTGCAGAGCTGATCAATGAGATGAAAACCAAGAGGGTGAAAAGGATGTAAATGATTTTGTCCATTTGCTTCTCGACTTTGCTCCTTTTCGAGGGCGATTTAGTAGAATTTTGCATAACTTTGCTGTCGTGGCCAGTGAATATAACCACCCCATAAACGAAAGCTGTGTTTCTTAACTTCGAATCCCTCAGGAGTATTTGACTAGGATCAATAGGGTAAACCTGACGATCATAATCAAAATTCCCCACAAACGAGTAAAGATTTGGATTTGGATCCTCACATTTTATGGTAGCTCTAAAATCAGTAAAGGTGGGATCATCATCTAAAAGTAATGTTGCTTCCAACGCTCGCTTCACCTTCAAGTTTGTCTCACCATCTAAATTCATGGTCTCAACATAACAAATTCCATCTTCATAACTCGACGATAGAAGCAGTAGATCTGCAGGAAAGAACTTATCCTTCTCCACCTTCACCACATCTCCAACGCGAAGTTTCATCCATGGTTTATTACCAAATGTGCCATTTCTTCTATGCACAGTTGCTTTCCGTAGGTTAACCTTCATATCCTGTATAAACCTTCTCCAATCTTCCAGAGCCTCTTTGGCCATACTCAGTCCAACGACAAAGAGCAACGGAGCAATCATGCTCACAGGAGAGAAGGGAGATATAGGTGTAAGTGATAAGAATGCTGCTAAAAGAAAGTACAAGTTGGCCACACGTCTAAACTGTTCAAATATAGCCTTTGGGAGAAACGTAACGACGTTGTACTTAGTGGTGGAAATGTAATTTGAGCAGTATTTGGTAGGCTTTTGGGTATGCATATGAGGCTGATTGCAATGAACCATCCGAGAATACCCAGGTCCCTGGAAATCATGAGGCCTCTCTTCCTCAGAAGTTTTCGGTCGATAACAGGAAAATGTATAAAGATTGCTCCTGCGTATTCTCGCTCTTATCCTCCCATGAGCCATTTATTACAACAATCGATCTCAATTGCAACTCAACCTTCAGACAACTATGACCAAACACTCCAATGCTTGCCTCCCCAGAGCAAGCAACGAAAGCTCACTCATATGAACTCCACTCTCTCAAGTGAACTGGCATGCCAATCTACAGAACCGAAAAATGTACATGTCAGCCAGCAGATAACCACAATTGAAAACATTGCGTATTAATACCCATATGGAATAATGGTTTTACTCCCAGTTCCTTCAGAATTCATTAACTTATAGATCACTGATTTCGAGATTTAGCCATGTGAAGAACTAATAAATGATCCATGTCCAGATTTTACAATCTCCATGACAAATTCAAGTCCAATTGCAGCTCAGAAGACAAGACATATTACACATGCAAATCAAATATTACAGTATCGAAGTCAAAGGACAAAAAAAAGATTATCTTGCGCAATTCAAGCGTTGCACATAAGGGGGATTTATAAAAACCAAAAACAATGTCGGCACAGAAGAAGATCACAGTTTTCGCCAACATTTCAACGCACCAGGAATCAAGAAACAAAACTCACATGGCTCTCAATAAATCTCAAAAACGAAAATATGTTAATGCACCACACAAAATACCAGCTCAACCATTTCAGCTACAGAACTAACGGAACGGCGAAATCATAACGAGCGATCACATTCGTATCCAACCTCACCTCCGACTGTTTTCAATCTATTGCACAAAAGAAAAAAATCGAAATGGTTCGCTGATTCAAGTAACAAAACAGATACACTTTCGAATGCGGCATTTAATTATCTCGAAATTCAATCGATTTTACCTGACGAAAAATTCTATATACGGAATTTGAGAAAATCCCAGATAACGTATCAGCTGCCAGATCGCAATAGACGAAATGAAAGGAATTAATACTTCTGATCTCTATGTTGTGCCTCTCTGCGTGTATGTGTGTGTAATGAGAGAGAGAGAGAGAGAGAGAGAGAGAGAGAGATCTATGGCGAGGATGGCGAAAAAAGAAATAGAAAACAAAAAATTCTGAAACAATGCGAGCAGCGGTATTTTACTCTCCCACTCGGAATTATGCAAAGAATTGTTTTTTGAATTTATTTCCTACAAATATAAAGAAATAAGAAATAAATCGGTATTGCATGTTATTTTTCACATTTCTATATTTGTTTAGTTATTGGATTTTTGCCGAGGTATCTCAAATCACAATAGAGATTCAAAAAATGAAAAGACTATACAAAGTGGGACCCAATATGTTGCTTTCGTGGAATTTAAGCTCTGCTTAAAATTAAATTCTAAATGCATGCCTATCCCACCATTACAATATTATTTTCATCCTTTGAAACTGCTAAAAATACCTATCGTAATTAAATTTAGTCAATTTTCTACAGTTAGCAAATATACTTAGTCTTCAACAATTAAGATGCATCGATTCTTGGTTCCTACATGTGGTCCCGTATTAATTACATAATTAGTATAAATTTAATTTTGATTCAGTATGTGATAATCTCAACTTGCCATAGAATTAACACAAAAGGAATCACCTTGGAGAATAACAAAAAGTCAACTTCTTAATAGTTTACTTTGACAGTATCATATGTATAAGAAGTGTTACGCACGATATGCCATTTGATTGACTTTTGAATATTAGTACACGTTTTTTTGGTATCTAGTCATTGGAACCAACTAAGCCAAACTGTATGATATGCATGAATCATTAAGAGTAGGACCTAAAAATATCAATAGATCAAAGAGAAGTGACTTTTATATTATATTTCTCTATTAACAGTATCATTAACTACTATCGTATGAGAAAAATGAATAAAAACTTATAATTTATCAAGTAACTAAAGTGGTATAAAGTGAGTAAAGTGGTAATAAAGAGGAAAACACTTTTTTAAGCCGACAAACAAAGCAAAATAAATAAATAAATAACTAGAACACACACACACACATATGTATATATATATCGTGTTGGCCTGCTTTTTTCTGATCTTATCCCAAGTCCAATGCTGGAATGATAATATAAGTTATTAGGATTTGATGCAAGATTAATTAGGAGTTAACAACTTAGGAACGAATATATCTTCGAATCTTATGTACATTTGTCCGAACTCAAATAACGAAAGCTTTTGTTCAACACAAGTTGACAATAAACTTATGTAGTCAACAATCAACAGTTCTTATAACACAATTTTATTACAATAGATTTACTGTTCAAGGAATGGAGATAGATCTATTAAGGCCCATTGGGTTTTCATTAAATCAAGAACTGGGCCTTTTGGGCTTTAGTTGGGCCCATACATTGTGACTTTTCTTTTTTCTTTTTCTTTTTCCCCCTTTATTTTCTTACCTACCAATCAATGCCCATACAATAAATTTCACGTGATTTATGATCTTTCATTTAAATTTAAAAGAACTGTAAGTACAGATTATATGGGTCCTCATAATGTGCCATATTACTTTCAAATCGAATTCCTTTATTATACATCAATAAATAAGTCAATCCAAAGTGGAATATTGAGTTAAAGAAACAAAGAAAGGAGGGACCTTTAAATAGATGAAGACGCAAGCTCCGATTCAAAAACCCAAAGCTTACTTACTATCCGTTATAAAACTTGGGGAACTCTCTGTCTTTTTTCTTTCAAAGATTTCAAATTTCAAAGCTTAGACACACTCCGCTCCACCATCTGTAATAAATTACAAACACCTAAAATCGATAGTTCCAAGATTCCCAAACGTCGTGCATCTTAGCTTCTCTTCGTTTTTCAGCTTTTTCTCGTGAAACCCATTCGTCTATTTTGTCATCGTGTTAAAAAAAAAAGGCGAAAAGGACTTTTTTTCTGTTGTGATATCTGCTCTCATGGGTGCTTCAGTGAAGTGGATAAAGTCTCTTGTTGGCCTCAGAAAACCTTCTCAACATGAACAAGTAAAGCTAGATTCATCCCATTTAAGCTCAAGTTTTGATCTTTACGCAGTTGTTCTTATGCTTCATATGCAATAAGTTTTTGCTGCGTCCTTCTTTCCTCCATTACAGCAGCAAAAGAATGGCTCCAAAGGCAAGAAATGGAAGCTATGGAGGAGTTCATCGGAGGGATTTTCCAGTGCAACAAAGGCCACAAAAGTAGGCGGCACCATTTCTTCTGAGGCCGAGGAATCATCGAAGATCTCCAATTCATACACTTTAGACCATGAAATGGCTGCTGCAATGACAGCTCTGTCTAAAGCTACGCCCAAAGATTTCATGGCCATCAGAAGAGAATGGGCAGCTGTTCGAATTCAGACAGTTTTCCGTGCTTTCCTTGTAAGATACATTTCACAGTTTCTTGAGATCTTCGAGTTTGTTATCATTAAAAAATGATACCTTGAAATGTGGTTTCTTTTAAGGCTAAGCGTGCCTTGAGGGCCCTCAAAGCACTTGTGAGACTACAAGCCATAGTTCGAGGACGACTAGTGAGAAAACAAGCTGCTGTTACTTTAAGGTGCATGCAAGCTCTTGCTCGGGCCCAAGCTCGTGTAAGGGCTCAGTGCACTCAATCTGATGGACTGCTTGAGAATCCCGACTCAACTAGTCCTGCAAAGTTAGCAGAGGTTTGATTTTGTGATTTTAATTGATATAAATATGGCTACTTTTTCGATGAAATTATTGATTGCTTACGATATCCTAGGCTGTAATACCACAGAAAGGGTGGTGTGATGTCCAAGGCACGATCGAAGAAGTGAAGTCGAAGCTGCAGATGAAGCAAGAAGGAGCAATCAAGAGGGAGAGGGCCATTGCCTATGCTATTGCCCAACAGGTTATAAATCAGTATATACTTACAATGTTTATTCAACTTGAGAAGATTTTGAGTTCTTACATGGATTGATATTACGTTCCAAGCAGCTACGAAAGAATCCAAGCTCATGCCCGCGGTGGAACAAGATAGGCACGCCACAGAGGACCATCAAGAACGGCTCGGGCCTCAGCTGGTTAGAACGTTGGATGGCGACAAAGCCTTGGGAATCTAAGGTCTTCGATGATTCATCTGAGAAAGATACGAAACAAAAAGGCTGTAATAAGCTGAGGTCAGACCCGTATTACCCTGACAAGGGTTTTGCAAGAGAAAGACGTAAAAACATTACCTCAAAGGTATTGAGAAGTTGCCAGCTCCTCCAAGCTTCTTCGCCTTACTCTGATCCATCATCTTCGGAATCTTTGTATGATGAGAGGACGAATTCAAATTCGTCAATTACGACCGTTTCAGAGACTTTGGCTGCTGCTGAACAGAGTGCTACTAAGCCTAATTACATGAATCAAACAGAATCAATGAAGGCCAAGCGGAGAAACTGTGCCCATCCATCATCTCCGTGTAATGCTCGTTCCATGCAAATGAATTCAGTCGAGGATTTACCTTATGTCAGAAAGTCGAGCCCTCTTTCGAAGGTTAATGCTAGAAGAAGTGTCGATGCAGCAGGCAAAGATGGTACCGATTATTACAGATACAGCAAGTGGTTCTGAGTTTCGATATGTCATGTGATGATATATCTAGTCTGTGGTGTGCTGTTAGAAAAGAGTTCAACTTCTTGTTGGTCTTCCAATTTTCATGGATTTGATTGGCATTACATTGCAGATTATCTTAAAACAACAAAGCAAAAAAACTTCCGAAAATTCGATAAGTCGACAACAATAGAGCGCAATGTCTCCTACTGTTTATAAATAATACATCTATAATGGTACAAAATTGCAGCACATAATAACGACAATGAAGCCCAGAAGCACAATAGTGACATTCATATCAAGAAAACTACTCCATCTGATGGAAATACTCGTAAAAAACACACGCATTTCTCGAGTCCATTAATAACCCACACAACCAAACAAGAGCTCACTGTGATTTGTGATGTGAGTTAGGGCTACTTGAGTACTCTGTTCCATTCTCGGATGTAAGAACTTCAGAAGATGCCGTTGAAGAAGCAGCACCAGCGTAATCTTTATTATTATTATTATTATTATTATTATTATTATTATTATTATTATTATTATTATTATTATTATTACTACCACTGTGTAAGTTTGGGCGGTTGTGCTGAGGATTGGGATTAGCGGGTCTTTGACCTTCCTCGGCTAGCTTTTTCAGGAGACTCATCACAGTAGGCAGAAATTTCGTCGATAATGATAAAATTCCAGGCAGCTGTGATTGAAACAAAGAAACTCTAATGAGTGAGTTTTCAAAATTGAAATGTAGGTTAATAGACGTTTGAAGATAGTTGTAACTGTGAAGTGGCACTTACAGCTCCATTTCGAAATTCGCCGGTTATGTCTAACTGGACCCAGAGGGCTTTAGCAACGAGAAAAACCACGAAAATAACACCCAACCACAAAGGGTTCCTGAGAAGTGAAGCCAGAGCATTGACACGTTTTGAGAGCAGTTGATCAATACGCAAAACAAACTCACAGAAGAGATACAGAAAAACATAGGAAAACAAGAACAAATAACGATGTAGCAAGAGAATAGACCAGGAAAGCTTAAGAAGAAATACCTCAACAGAGTCATAAACTCGTTAAAACCCAAAACAAGTAATGCAATAATCGCCCATGGAGGTGGTAACCAGTTGTTACTTCGCCTGCTAGCCTCCTAAATGTTCCGAGACAATTAAACATTAAGTGTTACCTTTTAGCATCATCAAACAGATATATTTGGTTTAAAATAATGGTAGAACACGGAATTAAGCAGATGTAAGTGGACTCCGCGAATAGATTATGAATATAAAATATTTGATCCACTAGAGTGTCAGAAAGAAGTTACAAAGACAGTCGACTTTACCTGAGCAGAGATGGCTTGAGCAACAGTATACTCGGTCTCCGTTTTAAACTGCCTCCACAATGATTTACACTGAACTGGCGTCAATAAGGTTTTTGATGGTGGGACCTGTATGGGAACGACGGATAAGTTCTGACGAGTTGATGTGCTACCAATTAGATGGTGAATCATATATTCCTCATCAGCGTAAAATTGAAACAAGAACACTACAAACACAAGAAAGCTATACAAAATGCATGCTTGCTTATGTTACTTTTACATCGAAAGTAGAATAAATTGATCACCAAATACAGTACAGTACGTATTTGCATAAGAAAAATAATTCTCTTTTTAAAGGCTCCTCAACAAAATATAACTACCTTCTCCCAACTGCTTGAGGCAAGAGGATCAACTGAGGTACTCCTATAGGTAGAAGCCCCACTTTTGGGTTCAACCAGAGCCAGAGAAAGTGTGTTCTCAATGGAATCTGATTCATCATCAAGACGAATGGCAGCCATAACAGACATTAATTTCAATGACTGTTCACAGAAACCGACAAAGAAAAAGGGATGAATAACCTGTTCATGGACTAGACATTATAAATGACAAGAACTCTACAATAGACAAGTTACTGCAACAAAAAAGGTACGAGAACTATTATTACTAATTAAATTACATTGGTATTTTCCTAACTATCATGAAACCCATTTACTCATGCAGGACTGTAAGAATGGATTCCAAAGATTCTTTAACTTTGATCGTCAGTATATTGATCAAAACCAAAAATTCAAACAACGATCCACGTACAAAATAAAACACATGCTTAACAAGTAGTGAAAAGTATCATACAGCAGAACGGGCAGTTTTGGTGATAGCTCTAATATCTTCCTTTCCAGTCCAGACCCTTGGCAATGAGTCAGAATCATGGCTAAATATTGTTGAAAACCTAGCAATGATATTCTGAAAGTTAGGTACAATTGCCAATAAACACTCAGATCAAATATGAAAGAACAAATAAAAAAAGGCACATACCTATCTTTCATGCGGATTAGAACCCTGCTCGCTTCTTCTTTCGCCTTGGTTTCTACCACAGTTCTTGCATAAGTCTGCAACCTTGAGAGAATTTTATCTTTTGCTACTTCATCAAGTTCAAAACCAGACAATGCACTGGCAAACTCGGTAACAGCTGTTTCAGTTTCACGCTGGAAAAGTCTCCGTATTGATGGCCATGTTTCATCACTCGCACCATCTAACAAGGCCTCCACAGGTCCAGCAAGCGCTTCATTCAGCTTTGCCTGTCCATCACATTCATTACGTACATGGCATAAATTAAACAACCACAAAGTGACGATAGATGCCATCGGTGAAACGGATTACACCAACAAAGTAGCCTCTCATGGCACTCGTGAAAGTATGGATTAAATCCATATTTTTAAGAAAAATAAAGGTGAAAATTCTCACAAAGGACAAAGTTAAATCTTAAAATTTAATGCACTTGCAATGAAACCAGTTAAATTATTCAAGCTTAAGGGCCATTTCAGCCATTTCAGCCACGTACTCAGTAGTAGCAAGTGTTCCATACCTCATAAGTGCTAGTGAGTTCAGACAGTTTAGCCGCACGGACTTCATCAATGTGCTCATCTATATCACGCCTAAGCTTATCTCTTACTTTAGACGAGTCCCAATTTGCTTGGCCGACCTCCGCTTCTACAATACACAATGTAACCACAATCTCATGAAACCACACATTGGCCAGGATACATAGAACAAGTATCCGATGCAAAGATAATTAACCTGCGGATGCTTCATCAAACTGAGACATGAAGTACTCGGAGCAGTCACGTGCTGAAGAAGCAAATCCTTTCCCTCCATTTAAGGCACTTTCAAATGTTTGCTTGAATCTTTCCAATGTTCCCGAGCGTATGTGTCCCAACATAAATTGGTACGCAGGTTGGACAAGCTAATGTAACAGTTGATGATATGAAGTAAATAATGGAGAAACAAAAGAACGTTGAATTGAAAAAAACTAAATATAATGTACAGGGCGACTGAGATGAAAAGGAAGGAAATATACAACATTGTACGTCATATTTCAAGACTGAAAAATGGAGGATAAAGATGAAAATATTACTTGTAAGAGTTTTTCTTCCAGTTGTTTTCGTTTTGAAGACCGGACACTTTCATCAAAATATGTTGCCTCAGTGTCATACCTTAAAACGGAACAAAACAATTCATGTTAGCATCACCAAAAAGGAGTTAGCAGCTTAAAAAGAGCACCAAAATTTGAACAGTTTCAACAATAGTTTCAATACAGATAAACAAAATTAGAATACCAGAAAATATATTTCTACAGGAATATGACATTCTTCCAATAGATGCAAACCATAATAAATTTAAGCATAGGTAACGCCTAACTTACTCAGACAGACAAAACTCAAGTATTGAGGTAAGCTTCTTGCCAAAGCCAGGGACTGGTTGGGATTGCACAGTGTGCTCTAACTGACACCATTCCTATTCATAAAGAAAATGGAATTTCTAGCAAGAAGTATAAAAAGTAGGTCTCTAACAGAAATATAATTTTCCGTACGGAAAATACCTTATTTCCAGTAAAAGAAGAGAATTTTTCATTAGCAATCTCTTCGCAACGTACTGTTGCAACCATGACCTATCAAATAGAGAACAAAAAGGTGAAATGCCATCACTGGTCTTCTTTGATATTTGAAAGCAATCCCAATATCATCAGCTTTGACATAAGACTGTTTTCAAGTCAAAACCTTGTGTGCAGGCAGGTCAAGGTCCTTGTTCTCCTTTATGACTTTCCATATTTGTTGTGCACTGAATGCAAACCCTGATGCAGGGACTACACCACGCCTATCCCCAGCAAGCCCACCAGGTGCAATAGAATGCATAAATCTCTGTCTTAGATTAGCCACCTTATGACAAAACATAACTTAATGTAAGATTCAAGTATCCAATTATAGAAAAAAGCACACGTTCCTAAAAAAAGTAACAAAATGAATATATCTTCTACGAAGATCAGCAATTAGGGTGCAAACTTCCACCAGTTAATAGGGAACGTAAAATTGGGGGTGGGAACAAACCTGCTCTTTGAACTGTTCCTCCTTCTCCTCATAACTAGAAAGTGCTACTACTTCAACCTGCCACAAAATATCTCAGAGAATGTTCCAACAATTTCTCAGAACTATAAACACAGAATTAATCCTCTTATGGCTTACATTGAAAAATTCACTTAGTGGTGTCTCCTTGTGAGCTTCTGGCTTAGGAACTGAATCCCATATCTTTTAAATCGGGCCAACAGGGAGAGGCATAGAAGGGAAAAAAATTAGTCAACTTACACATCTGCTGTATAAGAAGAATAAAAACACCGGCATATGACATACCTTCTGAATGTCTTCCCTCAGGACAGGTTCCAAGTTTTCCAAAGGTGTCTACAGAAACACATAGCATGGACACAACAGTACCAAATAAGCAGAATATTTTGAGAATGCAAAATGCCAATCATGGCTGATGAAAACGAAACAGCATACCCTTGTCTTATCACGAATGACGAACATCAACGTTGTTTTCCGAGGACTAAACAACCTCATCATGACCTATCATTTTATAAGTCCACAAGTCAAGCAGTGAGTCTCTTAAACTAAATTAACGTGTATATCAAATGGACAACTCACCTGAAACACAGTTTTCAGAAGAGGCTTATTTGCAGCCTGCTCACGTCCAATGTCATGACACCACCTACACATGTGAAGATTAAACAAGCAATTGGATTTAAGATATGGTGTTAAGTTGCAAGAACAAAATGCATAAACATTATTCAAATGAGTCAGTGCACTCACATGTTTATCAGCACTATATCTGAAACTGCAAGAGCAAAAAGAGCACTTTGCTTTTCAAAGGCAGTGTCATCCTGGAACAAGGCAAAATATTTAGAAACCTATCAAGCGGACTTACAAAGAAGATTTCGAAATATTAGAACCATGATTAAAAGAAAATGGAGTTGAAATATTTTCCAACAAAGAAATAGACATCATGATCCTACCCCAGAGTTATCATAACCATAAAACACAGCGAATTTTCTATAATAGAAATGTGGCAGCATTATATAACATAGCAGGACTAGAAAAACTGCAATGTCAAATGTGGAGGTAATTCGCGGTAGTACTAATTCAACAAGAAGACATGAAATCAAACCGATAAACAATGTCAATCCAAGCTAAATCGCTGTATAAGAATCTTCTACCTCCCCTCGTTCTCTTCCATCGGTACCCTCTAAATCCATTACAATAGTACAAGGTTCAATACCAGCACAACGAGCCAACCAAATGCCTTTTGTAGTTTGAGACCTAAAGAAAACAGATACTCAGAAAACATATAACTGACTAATGAAAGTAACAATAGGTTTAAGAAGTGCATGCCTCCCCCTATAAGCATCCATCTCTCTGAAATTGGTTCCAAATAGGTGGTTTAACAACGTACTTTTCCCTGTAAAAGTCATAACAAGTGCTTAGAACAAAGTAATTGGAGTAGGTAAGGCGAACGTAAACAACATTCGTAACATATTGCAAAATCGATAAGGGATCATATGAGTTAGAATGCATCAGTAAACAGAGGGGCTCAATAAGTACAGATCACCCAGACATCCAACTTTTGATAAAGATGAAGTTTGTCAAATAGATATATCATAACAGCTTTTTTAATCAGAAACTATACCACTACTCTGAGGACCCATAATTGCTACAACAGCGTATGAAAGCCCACATTCAGAAAGTTTCACTTCCTTAATAAAGTTATCGAGACCACCAACATTAAAAGTGCCATCCCCGTCAATTAGTTGCGTCGAACAACAATGATCTCTGTTATCTGAAGAAAACAAAAAACAAAAGAATTGCATTAAAATAACGATCTCATAACAATAAACGACAAAAAAATACGCTAATTCATTAACCACAGTTTCAACAGACATGTTGAATCGCTAACCCTTAATTACCAAACAAAATTGCACAGAAAAGATTCAATAACAAAAGAAAAAATCCATCTTTGACACTCTTTAACCATTCGAGATAAGATCTTATATCCACCACAACCAGTTGCATTCATAACGAACTAATTTTCCAACTAGCTTAGCATTAAGTATGAAACTGATCTAGTACTCTAGCCGGGGAAAAAAGCACTGCTCGACAAAAAAGAACTAACAGAGGGAAGTCAAAACGAAGAAACCGAATCATAGTTCCCTAAACCCCAAGCTAACGCCAAAACCCCCTATCATGGATAAACAACACACTCGAGAAAACCTCAGTATATGGTAAAACATCGCCAAGAACAACGGAAAAGAGAAACCACAATATACAGCGGGAATGAATGTAGAACCTAAAGTTAACTAATCAATAACATAACTAAATTGAGGGTTTTACACTAGGTAAAGAAATTCAATCCTAACAGCGATCAAGTAATCAAAAGATTACCCATGTGCACGAGATCTGCTGATCGACTCTGGGATGCTTATCAAATGTTAAGCGATCGACTAATCGGAGACGACGAAGGTAGGATTGAGATCGCAAAGGGTTGGTACATATTAATGTCTTGAGGGTACGTATATATACAATATGCACTATCTGAGAAAAGTGGATTAGCCGTGTGGAGAGAGATGAATTTGAAAAGAAAAAGGAAAAAGGATAATAGAATGAGAATATGATTTTTATTCAATATAATCTTATTTTTCAGACTTTTTTCTTCTTTCTCCTTCCAAAATAGATTGAACGTTGAACTTCCTAAAACTATTTGATAACGTTTGATGATAAAGAATTTTGTTTTGAGATATATTTCCCTTCTACGTTAAGATATTGTCATGGTCCTCATGATCTATGAATTTAATTTGAATCATTCCCTAAAAACTGCCCAACCTTAATCATTCCCTTATCAATCTTGATTATTAACTTTCACTAAAAATTCTAAATTTATTAAAGTATACACAATTAAAGGAAAAAAAAGGGATGGCATGCTGCGAACACCGACTATGACCCCACTAAAACCGTCCACAAATCTTTCTTGTAATTATATTTTTTATCACAAAGCTATTGTCCATTAACATTAAAATTATTCAATTAAAAATAAGAATTCTATCATGTGCTTGGGAAGCGATGCACACGATCCAATGCCCCCACTATCAGATTTGTTATTTTGCTATTCAGCTCTCTGCTGTTTTTCTTTTTCAATATAGAAAAGTTATTTAGCTAACAACTTATTATAAAATGAAATTGCTTCAATACTTTTTTTTTAGCAAAGACCCCTTAATTAATAACAAAGATACATGCTAAATAGCCAAGGAGTCTCACTGGTACATCGTCAACTGAGAAAACACTCACAAAGGAGCAAAACATTCCCATAAGGGAAAACAAACACTCTCACCAGTGGGAGAAAAGGGTCCACAAGGGACAAAAAATCGACCGAAAACAGAACACCATTATCTACGGCCAATAACTAAAAAAATTGCTTCTATACTTACTAATCCAATTATGAACCAAACATTTCACTGGCGGTTAATATAACACCGATAAGAAGCGAGAAAACGGTCTCAATAAGCAGAGTCGCTTTTCATAACGCCGTTTTCCCCTTGGTAAATGAACACTTGATAATTTCATAACGCCGTTTTTCCCCTTGGTAAATGAACACTTGATAAACTACAGTTACTGAGGAGATATTACCGTTCGATGAAATCTTGCTTACGTGTTATTGTCATGGATGATCCAAAATCATACCTTCGATTAAGATCATTACATATTCTGGCAAATGCCATGGTTTCGCAAAGAGCAAGGAGGGCGTCATTACACGTACAAACTAACATGACAAAAGATCTTCCATAGCTTCTTCTCTTCAATCCCTGAAACTCTTATCTCAAGCTCAGAGAACTAAATCTCCTTGACAAAGAAGACTCATGTTCGATTCGAGCATTATCGTATTCATATTCTTGATTCCGTTCTGTCCAAACCCTCCTCCCTCTTCGATTCCCAACTCCAGGCGATAGGCTCGAGTCCATGGCATCTCCTTCGAGTATTCGTATCACCTATTTTATTTATTTATTCATAGAAAAAAACCCCCCTTAGCCGCATTGCCTGCGATTGATTCAGTCGTAAATTACTGCATGATAAAGCTCCTTTTTTTATTACCTGGGACATTTTGGCTCGAGCATGAGGATCCTTACGCAGGCACAAAGACGCCGCGTGCAACATTGAATACACTTCATTCTCGGCGTAGTTGCTTCTTATTCGTGGATCGATGAGTTCTTCGATGGCATACGCTTCCAGCAATGGCCTTGCCTGTCGAAAAACAACCAAATCTTATTACAGCACCGTGTCGGGAAATTTCAGACATGTTCTTGTCTTGTCTTGTTTGTGTTCTGGTATGGCATGTAATAAGAATTGAGGGCTAAGGCTAACCCATTCAGTGAGACACTGCTGGCCTTTCGGCCTATTTAGGTCAACCGCTTTACGCCCAGTGACTATCTCCAGCAAAACAACGCCAAACGAATAAACGTCGGCCTTTTCTGTGATTTGACCGCTTTGAGCGTATTCAGGCGCCAAGTAACCGAATGTCCCGATCACCCTCGTTTGGACACCTGTCTCCCCGTCGGGCTGCCACCTGGCAAGCCCAAAATCGCCCACCTGGCGCGAAAACAGTTGTCAGAATAGATTCAAGAACTAAAAGGGTTAGTAGTAGAAGAAAAACAGAGGTTTTTCGTTTATTTCATTACCAATGGCTCGAAATCGTGCGTAATGAGAATGTTGTTTGGCCTCATATCTCGGTGGACTATGCAACCTACTCTGCATTCTTCGTGGAGATATCTCAACCCTCTCGCGGCTCCTACAGCGATCTTCTGCCGCGCGTTCCACGGTAAGGGATCTTTGTGACGACCTGGAAAAAATTCGATGAAGAATCAAGACTCAAGAGATTATTGTTGAACGAGTCGAAAGTCGAAGAACTTACCGTAAAGATGATAATCGAGCGAGCCATTGCATATGTACTCGTAAACAAGCAACCTCCGACCATCCTCCACACAGAAACCAATCAGCATCACAACGTTTCTATGCTGAGCGCAGCTCAACACTTCGACTTCGGAGCAGAATTCTTGATCACCTTGAGAGCTGGCGAGCTTGTGCTGCTTCACGGCTATGGCGAGCCCATCTTGGAGAACGCCTCTATGGACCGAGCCGAACCCACCTTCGGCTAAGAAGTTAGCCTTGGAGAAGCCCTCGGTGGCTAGCTCGAGCTCGCCATAGGTGAACCACCTTGGCGGTTTTCTGAAGGCTGGAGTTTTGTGCTGGCATATTGAACATAGAGGTGGTGGGCCGAGCGGTGGCGTGCTGGATAATGAAATGGCTTCTCTCAAACTTCCGCTGAAATCCATGGATTGATAGTTTGGGGACTTATATCCTATTTCTTCGCCTGATTTTGGTAGTTTTTCTAATAGGTACGTCGACGATGCTGATTTTTGAGGACGAAGCTTGGAAGGGCTCGAGACGTTTACGAGGCGGTCCATTGACTGGGCCCGCGAAGGTAAAAGATGGGACATCATCCATGGTTGAAACCTCAAGCTTGACGAGGATGATAACGTCTCGTTTTCACTGTCTGAATCGGATTCTTGGATTTCTTGGCCTTGCTTTTGCTTTTGCTTCTGTTTTTCGAGGATGTGTTTTTGCTGTGCGATGGCGAAGAAAGGGGAAGAATTCCCGGGATCAGAGCTCGAGACAGATGAATTCCCAGTCCCATTTTCTTCGGTAGAAGTGAAATTCTCGGGACTGCTCGAAGGCGTAACGCATGGGCCACCTCGGTTCGAAATCGAAGAATCGCTGCTTTTGATCTCTTGCTTTTGAAAAGTTTCTTCGAGGCTGAGGTTTTTCGTCGCCTCCTCTTTGTTCCTCGGCGAACCGATGAGATTCAGTCGAAGGACTTTGGGCTGGGACTTGCTCATCACCACTATGTTGCACTGAAGCTCCTCCATACATCGCTTCTCTTCGTTCTTAAGGTGTCTGCGTGGGAATATGATACATAGTGTCTTAAAAATTGATGTCTGAAGATCGATAAGTGGTTTGTGTAAGAGGATTTTTACTTGTCCAAGACGACCCAATTAGCTCGGTTTATCTTCGCCTCTGCAGCTACTGATCCACACGGCGTCCCAGACACAATTTTTATCTTAACGTTTATCTGAAAAAGCTTCGAAAGTCAGCCAAAGAAGATGCAAAAGTATATATAACATGAAGATTCCATTAGACTCACTTTGTTAGGATCATAAACATCATGGAGCTGAAGAATCATCTGAGAGCAATAATCTGTGATATCAGATTTCTGCTCCGAGCTCGTGCCAGTGAGTGATCTTCTTGCCTTGTGGGCGCTCGCACAATCTCCTGCAAATCTTGGGAAGCCCCAAAACCTCTTACCTGAGATTACATACGATTCGAGGAAGAACAGAAGAAGAAATCAGATGCAAGAATTTAAAGAGAAGAAAGATGCTAAAATGTTGTCTTTATCACCAGGGTTATGAGAGGAGAAGACAACAAGAAGTGTAATGCAGTCCCCAGGCTGAACAACATGAGTCAGTGCCCAAACAAGGGCAGTCTTAGGTATCTCCTTAGATGCCTTAACAGCTACGACAACCTTCTCGGAAGAAAACTTCTTGTCCATCTTCAAATCTGCACTCATTGCTTTGGCCCCCTTGAAGAAAGAATGGTCTTAGTCTTGTCTACTCTTTAGTCCTTTCAACTCACCCAAATAAGAGCCTAACAGCAGCTAGATTCTAATAGGGATAAGCACAGATGGAGAACTGTTAAGGTTTGTGGTCTACATGAACCAGCAAGAAACAAACATTGGGTGCATTATTGTGTATGTCCCTTTACCCCACAGCAACACTAAGAAAAATTACTACACGAGAATTCCGAGAGAGAGGTTGTTTTCCTTTGCAGTCAAAGAAAGCAGAAGCACTGATGAAGTCAACAGTAGACTGTTCACAGTACCATGAAACACTGTTGCCTGGATCTGTTAAAATGGGGATTAAGTAAAGGCTTCTATCACCACAACTACCACACTTTCAAATAGCTAAACAGAGATTTAGCTTATCTGAATCTGATTTAAGGGTAAGAAGATTGAGGCAGCTTGATGATTTCTTTTAACAGAATCAAGATTTCAGCTGCAGACGAATGCAGGAAATTAACTAATCAAAGCTTCAATTTTTTTCCCTTTTTCATTCAATTCTTGCCTAATCCTGCAAAACCCATAAAACACAATCAGCAGGCACGCACTCACATGGCAGCATGTGAAGATATGTAGATAAGAGAACAAAGAGCTACGGATAAATAGTTCCTCAAGTCGCTTTCTTCTTTCCACATCAAGACAGCTAAAAACAACAGTGATAGTGTAATAACGAAGAAGACGAGGCCCAGCTTGGTAAAAAAACACCAAATGCTGAAGCTATAGGACGCACTCAATGCGTGTTCCTTTTAGCGTGTGTGTGTGTGTGTGACTGTGTGTGAAAGTGAAAGATTAAGAGTTGGCACATGGGTTTCCCTGTATCATATTGCAGAGATTATTACAGTGATGATAATAATGAAGATTGGAGGTTCAAGAAAGAGCTTACAGCTTCGTTAATGTCCAAGATTAGAACTTTAAAATGTGGGAAACAGAGCAAGACGAAAAGGGGCCGAGACGGAAACTGAGAACGAACAGATATGAAATCTTGGAGCGCGCACTGAAATAGAGATTTGGCTTTAGTTAAAGCTTTTGTCTTTTGTGTAACATTAATCTTTTCTTTACGGCAAAACTACATATTTGCAGATTATCTGCGAAAAGGGCAATGATTCCCTAATGAAAACAACTAGACAATTGAATTATTTGAATGCCGCCCTTCCCAAATTAACGGCACCGTTTAGTCAGTTTGCCGGCGACTTGCCGGCGGCGACGTAGCGTTGCCGCTGTTTTTGACGGCGGACGTCGTTAAGTCTGACTGAGCCACTGAAATCCACGTGGTTCGTCTCTTCTTTGGAACCTCCGAAATTATATTTTTTAAAAATCGAGGGGCTTCTGAATAAATAAATACTTCTTGTTTCAAATTGACTGTCTCATGTCTCTGTCTGCTTTATTTTGAAAATTACCATCTTTATTTTGTTGTGAAGCTTTGACAAAGTATGTACATATTTCTTAGTTAATATTTGAATATTAAAAAGGTTTGGCACCGCACAGTATCTGAGTTAATTAGATAAATAAGTATATTTGAACCATTGGATTCCAAACAATTCACATACAAATAAAATAAATACTACTAGGGGTGGGAATTCGGTACGTACCGAACCGTACCGAACCGAATTTTTTGATTTTTTTAAAACCGAAATTTGGTTTGGTATTCGGTTATACCGAATTTTTAATTCGGTAATTCGGTTAACCGAACGGTTAACCGAAATATTTAAAAAATAAAAAAAAAAAAATTAGGTATAACCGAATTTTAAAATATTAAATATATTAATATTTTTTAATTTGAACCTATTAAATATATTAACTATATTAATTTTTGTTTAATTTTATCAAATTTAATATATTTTTTAACTATAAATATAAATTTCGGTAATTCGGTTCGGTTCGGTATACCGAACTGGTATATCCGCACCGAACCGAATTACCGATTTTTTTTTAAAAAAAAACGAATACCGAACCGAATTTTCGGTATTCGGTTCGTACTGAATATTCGGTATTTCGGTCGGTTCGGCCGGTTTACCGAACTGTGGTCACCCCTAAATACTGCGACGTGCAATACGGTTTTATTTTTTAATTATCCCATGAAGCCTACATCAACTTAGCTGTCTAATTTATGAATGCATGTGATTTAGATCACATAAATCCCTTAAAAATCGGCAACAGTGCAAAGTGGTCCTCGTTTACAGTATAAATACGTGTGTATGTGTGTGTTATTAATTTATAAAAAATATTTTGAAGTTCGTTTACATTTATTTTTCTTAGTACTACTTGATTAGACAATTCAAAATCGATGAATCTTATCCAATTTATGGTATGTGTGATTTTACTAAGTCTTCTTACAAGTTGCTCACTATCTCCATTCTATTCTATGGCTATCCTTTTTTAACATAATATATATCATTTATTTGTATACATAATTTCTTTATTACAACGACAATCGCAGATGTTTTAAAAAAGCCCAGCTTCTTTAAATAAACCATCCAAATTCTCCTTTTGTTGGACCATCCTAATTCCAAAGTCCAAATAGTACGAAATGGGCCGACGTGGATAATGTGATATTTCGATATCATTGTAGATATATATTACATGAATTTCAGACTTTTATTTTTCTTTCCATTATTTCATGAATTTGAAAATTATAAAAAACACAGAAAAGCCAGTGATGTGACGTTCCTATAGCAGGCTTTGTCGAGAGTGTATTGTATGTCCTAAATCCAAGGTTTTGCCTATCATCTTGGAAAAATATCATTTTCCTTATATGAATGTAAGCATCCAATCATTTAATCGGATGTATATAAAAATAAAGATTTAGATCAAAGGACACGTATTTGCCTGAAAAAGCATATATTATTTTCTGAATCCTATTATATTACAGTCTTGGATTTTGTGTAATCTCAATTACGATGACATTTATCCATTCCACCAAAGTGATTAATTCATTATCCATAACACAAAAAAGTTTCTCAGATTAACACACTATTGTTCATTAAATAAACTTGCAAACTACACTAAAGATCTCATTTTTATCCGCCGAATTCTCCTAATCTTCTCAAGCTTTCCTTACCAACCCAGTGTCGAGCGATCGCTGAAGAAACGTTAGTCTTCAATCAGCCCATCGCCGATTTCGTAATTCCATAGTAGATCGAAGAAATGGGTAAGGTGGCGGTATGCGCGGCCGTGATCGGAGCAGTGGCCGTGGCGGGAGTGGCGACGGTGGTGGTGCGCCGGCGGATGAAAAGCAGCGGAAAATGGAATAGGGCTATGGCTATTTTGAAGGAATTTGAGGATAAGTGTGCTACGCCTGAGTCTAAGCTGAGGCAGGTCGCCGATGCAATGACCGTTGAGATGCACGCCGGCTTAGCATCGGAGGGCGGCAGCAAGCTTAAGATGCTCATCAGCTACGTCGATAATCTCCCAACTGGGTAAAAGATTGTTTTTCCCCCTTTCTTTTAGCTGTTCATTCTCTCAAGAAATCGTTGTAAGTGATGATTTGGTTAGACTTAAGTTAGTTGGCTTGATCTGTAGTTGCTGCAATAGCTCTCTCTCTTTTGATCTATAAGACAGTCTTACATCGTTGTATGAGGTCTTTGCCTTGAGAAAAATCGAAAGATGCTTATTATTTTGGGGCATTATTAATCAATGCTAGGGACGAGGAAGGCGTATATTATGCTTTAGACCTTGGTGGGACGAACTTTCGTGTTTTGCGAGTTCAGTTAGGAGGAAAAGAAGGCGGTATTGTTCATCAAGAATTTGCAGAGGCGTCAATTCCGCCGGCCTTGATGAGTGGTTCTTCGGATGTAAGAATTTTACCCTCCTCGATCCTTTTCTTGTTTCCTGTCTTAAAATGGTTATCGGTGAATTTTCAGGCACTGTTCGACTATATTGCTGAGAAACTCGCTAATTTCGTGGACGAAGAAGAGAAGATATACGAACAACCTCATGGAAGGCAGAGGGAGTTAGGCTTCACCTTCTCTTTCCCCGTAATGCAGACATCGATAAATTCTGGGACTCTGATAAGGTGGACGAAAGGATTCTCCATTGATGACACTGTAATAATAACATCCTTCTGTGACGTTCTCTTCTTTTATTGTCTTGCATTCTTTTTATGTAAACTTTTAAATCGAAATTTTTCCTAACGTAGGTCGGGCAAGATGTTGTAGCTGAACTGACAAAAGCCCTGCAAAGAAAGGGCGTCGAAATGCGGGTAGCAGCTTTGGTAGGTTCTTTTTCTTCGTTTCTATTTCAAAGAATGAGAAATACAGATGCATTTATGCACATATATATATATATATATATATATATATATTCATTAATTTAATATTTGTGACGATTATTACAGGTTAACGATACAATCGGGACATTAGCAGGCGGGAGATATGCGAACAAAGACGTAACCATAGCAGTGATTTTGGGCACGGGGACGAACGCAGCATACGTGGAACGTGCCGAGGCGATCCCTAAATGGCACGGACCTTTGCCTAAATCTGGCGAAATGGTAGGCAAAACCTTTTCGTTTTTTCATACGCAAATAAATGAATGTCTCCATTCTCAGTTGTAAGAAAACCGCGTCGAAAGAAGGCTTTTTTTGAAGGCGTAATAATTTCGATTCAGGTCATAAACATGGAATGGGGCAACTTCATGTCGTCTCACCTCCCAATAACAGAGTGCGATCACCAATTGGACGTCGAAAGCCTTAATCCCGGCGAACAGGTCGGAGAATTAATGACATTGATGACCATTTTGAAACGTATTTTGATTTAGGACCGTTGGTTTTTTCCCTTTTGCGAATGCAAAAAACAGATATTTGAGAAGCTTACTTCTGGCATGTACTTGGGAGAAATCTTACGCCGAATCTTACTTAAGATGGCTGAAGAAGCATCCCTTTTCGGCGACGAGGTTCCTCCAAAGCTTAAGATTCCATTCACATTGAGGTAATTCATTTCGATACTCATAGTCCCAATTCATCTCATTACACTGATATCTCAAATCTCCGAAAAAATGTCCAGGACGCCCGCCATGTCTGCAATGCACCAGGACAAATCGGCCGACCTGAAATTGGTAGAAGCAAAGCTCAAGGACATCTTAGAGGTAATAAAAGGGAGAAAAGAAACTATCCTCATCTTTGAAGCTGTTATTATCTTATGAACTCAGAGCCTTCATTTTTCTTGCATCCTCAAGATTTCCAGCACCTCCATGAACGCAAGAAGGGTCGTTATCGAGCTCTGCAACATAATCGTGGGGCGTGGGGCCCGCCTAGCTGCCGCGGGAATCTTTGGGGTGTTGAAGAAGATGGGAAGGGACGGTCCTAATTCAGACAAAGATGGAGCTAGGACAGTCGTAGCCATGGATGGTGGCTTGTATGAACACTATACAGAGTACAGAGAGGTGTTAGAGAATACTGTCAGCGAACTCCTAGGAGATGAGTTGGCTCCTTCGTCGAAGAGGGTTGTGTTCGAGCATTCTAACGATGGGTCTGGGATTGGTGCGGCCCTCTTAGCTGCGTCTCATTCTCTGTACCTTGAAGAGGAACAGTCTTATTGAGGACGATGTCGGAAAAAACAGAGTACTTGCTCTGTTTTCGTTGATGATGACGACGATGATTTAGTTTTTGGAATCGTTTGATCCTCGGAAAGATGTTCGATTTTTTTTCTGGACTATGAGTTCTATAGCGTGTGAATTGACTTCAATTGTTTGAGATGAGATGTAGTAATCTAGTTATTATCTTTTATATCTTGGTATGTCAAATTGTATTTCCTACTTTACTATTCTAACTTTTAATTTAAATGTTTTTCAGAGTGTCATTTTATCCATTGATTTTAGATTTATTAGATATATCCTCGGAAATTAACTTTTTTATATCCTTAAATATCCAAAATTAAATTTTAAATTTTAAACAAAATATTTGAAGTTATAAATGGCCCGAAATGTAAACTAATGTTGTATATACTATCATTCGAACACACAATGCGCTTGTACATAAAAAAAAAACTACTGTAATAATAATCACGATTAAAAACAAGTAATTGTTATAAACATGGGTCTTATGCGGATGTCCACTCATTATTCAACTCGTAACCTCCCCAACCCATAACCTCCCCAACTTTTAATTGTATCTTATGTAACATCAAATGTTAAGGCTACATCAAGCCTATAAATAGAGGTGATTGTGAAGTGAAAATGGATAAGTGAATGGAAGAATTCTTTCTTATGCTTTATACTCTCTTGCAATAATTTCATAACACGTTATCAGCACGAGACTCTAGCCGAAGCCGACGTTTATTTCTTATTGAGTAAGTTCTGTTCTTTGTACTTTACGAAATTTCTACTATGCTTTTTCGTTATGGCTAACCTTGCAAAACTTGAGTTCGTCGCTCTTGATATCACGGGGAAGAATTACTTGTCATGGGTTCGAGATGCTGAAATCCATCTAGATGCTAATGGTCTTGGTGAGACCATAAAAGCCGAAAATGAAGCCACTAATCAAGAAAAGGCCAAAGCAATGATATTTCTTCGTCACCATCTTGACGAGGGGCTGAAAAGTGAGTACCTGACGATCAAAGATCCACTTGTCTTATGGACGAGCTTAAAGGAAAGGTACGAACATCAAAAGGCGGTTACTCTTCCACGAGCTCGTTACGATTGGATACACTTGCGTCTGCAAGATTTCAAAACCGTAAGTGAGTATAATTCAGCAATCTTTAGAATCGGTTCTCAATTGCAACTATGTGGCGAGAAAGTACCGATGAAGACATGATGGAGAAAACTTTCTCCACTTTTCACGCTTCGAATGTGCTCCTGAAGCAGCAATATCGTGAGAAGGGTTTTAAAAAATATTCCGAATTGATCTCTTGTCTTCTTGTTGCTGAACAAAACAATGAGCTTTTGTTGAAAAATCATGAGGCCCGTCCAACTGGTGCTGCACCGTTTCCTAAAGTAAACGCGTCAGCCGTGCAACATGATTATAAGCAAGTTAGAGAACGTGGTCGTGGTCGTAGACGTGGAAGGAATCATTATAATCGTGGTGGTTATACCAAAAATGCAACTCACCACCAGAAGTGGAAGGGTAACAATTATGAGAAAGGTGGTGATCAAGGTAAAAAGAAAGTGAAAAATGAATGCCATCGTTGCGGCTTGAAAGGCCATGGTCTCGTACCTGTCGTACGCCAAAGCATTTCGTCGACCTCTACCGGGCATCGTTGAAGGGAGAAAAATGTCAAGACAAACTTTCTTAGTGATCTTGGTCTCGCCGACGATGGCTAAATGATTTTTCTTCTCTAGATGTTGCGGATTTCTTTGTCAGTAACCCAGAAGGTGAAACTAGTGGTAGTCAACCCCAAGGTAAAACTATTGTAAATTACCCTGATGGTGATAATCCTAGAAATGTCTAAGAAGTCTTTTCAATTATACTGATGTAATGCAATTTTATCAATAATATTTTAATTTATCCATTGTATTATATTTCTCTTAATCTTTATAATATTAATATTATTTTATTTTCCTACTTCCAAGAAAATGGACGTTTCTCGTACGAATGTCAAAGAATTATGTCTCGCACACAGTGCAACAACGCATTCGATATTTAAAGACAAGAAATATTTTTCTTCTCTCGTGATGAAAGAGTCACATGTTAGTACTATATGTGGTAGTACAAATATTATCGAAGGCTCCGGAAGAGCAATAATAATTTTGCCCCGAGGAACAAAATTTTGCGCAGATGATGCATTATATTCTTCAAAGACTAATAGAAATTTATTGAGTTTTAAAGATATCCGCCGAAATGGATATCATATTGAGACTAAAGATGAAGGTAAAAATGAATACTTGTATATTACAAGTATTATTTCCGAAGAGAAAGTTGTATTGGAAAAATTACCTTCTTATTCCTCGGGATTGTACTACATGCATATTTCTACGTTTGAATCATATACAATTGTAAACCAGAAGTTTACAAATGATGATGAATTTATTATTTCGCATAACCGGTTGGGCCATCCCGATTCAATAATGATGCGAAGAATTATTGAGAATTCATGTGGTCATTCTTTGAATAATCGAAAAATACTTCGATTTAATGAATTCTCTTGTGTTGCATGCTCTCAAGGAAAATTAATTATTCGGCCTTCGCAATTAAAAATAAGAATCTCCTAAATTTTTGGAGCGCATACATGGCGATATATGTGGGCCAATTCACCCACCGTGTGGACCATTTCGTTATTTTATGATTGATGCATCGACGAGATGGTCGCATGTATGCTTATTATCAACTCGCAACCTCGCATTTGCGAGATTATTAGGTGAATTGATTCGGTTACGCGCTCATTTTCCCAATTATCCTATCAAGATAATCCGTCTTGACAATGCTACTGAATTTTGTTCACAAGCATTTAATGATTATTGCATGTCAATTGGGATAAGTGTCGAATATCCAGTAGCTTATGTTCATACACGGTCTTGCAGAATCGTTTATAAAGCGCTTACAATTAATTGCTCGGCCATTATTTATGAGAGCGAATCTCCCAACTTCTGCTTGGGGGCATGCTATTTTGCATGCGGCATCGCTAATTCGCATTAGGCCAACGCATTACCATGTCTCCCCAATGCAATTGGTTCAGGGTCAGGAACCAAATATTTCCCACCTAAAAATATTTGGGTGTGCGGTTTCCGATTAATCCACCGCAACGTACAAAGATGGGGCCTCAAAGAAGGTTGGGAATTTATGTTGGCTTTGAGTCCCCATCTATAGTTAAGTATCTCGAGCCAAAGTTTGGAAATTTATTTAATTCCAGATTTGCTGATTGTCATTTTGACGAATCAGTTTTCCCAACATTAGGGGGAGATGAAAAAATGCCGGAAAAGAAAATTAGTTGGAATGAATTATCATTATCTCATATGATCCTCGTACTAAGCAATGTGAACTGGAAGTTCAAAAGATAATTCATTTGCAAAATTTAGTAAATCAATTACGAGACGCTTTTCTTAACCCTAAAAGAGTTACTAAATCTCATATTCCGGCCGTTAATGCTCCGATTAAAATTAGTATCCCTGAAGGACAAATTACCACTGCTAGTGAGTCTACGGCACGTTTAAAACGTGGTAGACCGATCGGTTCTAAAGATAAAGTTCCTCGTAAAGAAAAGGAGCAATAATTTAAGGTGGTCCCGAGGAAACTACTCGTGAAGGGTCTACTGACATGACGATTGAAAAGTTTCCAGAAGAAACACAGGTACCTGAAAATGTTGATAATCATGAGATCTCAATAAATTATGTCATGAGTAGAAAAATATGGAATCGAAATGAAATAAACGTCGACGATATTTTTGCATATGCAGTGGCAAAAACAATTGTTAATGATAATGAGGATCTTGAACCTAGGTCTATGAATGAATGTAAGCTTAGAGATGATTGGCCAAAGTGGACGACGCAATTCAAGCTGAATTGAATTCAATGGCAAACCGTAAAGTTTTTGGACCAGTAATGTGCACACCAGAAGATGTGCAGCCCGTAGGGTATAAATGGGTTTTTGTGAGGAAAAGAAATGAAAAAAATGAAATTGTGCGATACAAGGCGCGTCTTGTAGCACAAGGTTTTTCTCAAAAACCAGGCATTGATTATGATCGAACGTATTCCCCCGTAGTGGATGCGACTATTTTTCGATATTTAATAAGTCTGGCATCAAACGAAAAACTAGAAATGCGTTTGATGGATGTTGTCATGGCATATTTATATGGCTCGTTAGATAGTGATATTTATATGAAACTCCGTGAAGGATTTAAACTGCTTGAAGAATATAGTAATAGTTCTCGTGATCTTTACTCGATCAAACTATGCAGATCTCTTTACGGTTTAAAACAAGACGGACGTATGTGGTATAATCGCCTTAGCGAATACCTATTAAAAGAAGTATATAAAAATGATCAAATATGTCCTTGTTTATTTATAAAGAGATCAGGTTTAAATTTTGTCATCATAGCTGTATATGTCGATGACCTTAATCTCCCGAAGAGCTCCAAAAGGTGTCTGATTATTTAAAGCAAGAATTTGAAATGAAGGATCTTGGCAAGACAAAATTTTGTCTTGGTTTACAAATTGAGCATCTTGATGTGGTATGTGGTATAATCGCCTTAGCGAATACCTATTAAAAGAAGTATATAAAAATGATCAAATATGTCCTTGTTTATTTATAAAGAGATCAGGTTTAAATTTTGTCATCATAGCTGTCTATGTCGATGACCTTAATCTCCCGAAGAGCTCCAAAAGGTGTCTGATTATTTAAAGCAAGAATTTGAAATGAAGGATCTTGGCAAGACAAAATTTGTCTTGGTTTACAAATTGAGCATCTTGATGATGGCGTATTCTTGCATCAGTCCGCTTATACTGCAAAAGTGCTTAAACGCTTTTATATGGATAAAGCACACCCCTTGAGCACGCCTATGATAGTGAGATCACTTGATGTGAATAACGATCCATTTCGACCGCGTGAGAATAACGAAGAACTACTTGGTCCGGAAGTACCATATCTAATTGCAATAGGAGCACTAATGTATCTTGCAAGCCATACCCGTCCTGATATATCATTTGCGGTTAATTTACTAGCAAGGTATAGTTCTTCACCCACACGAAGGCATTGGAATGGCATTAAGCATATATTTTGATACCATCAAGGTACGATAGATTTGGGTCTTTACTATCATAAAACTGCAAAATCCGATCTCATAGGCTATGCAGACGCTGGTTATTTGTCTGATCCGCATAATGCTCGGTCACAAACGGGTTATGTATGGCCTTGCCTAGGGGCATATCGGTTGAAGTTTAATGTTTTTACATGTGGTGGTACGGCTATTTCTTGGCGCTCAATGAAAAAAACTATAGCCGCCAGTTCTTCAAACCATGCAGAAATTTTGACAATACACGAAGCAAGTCGGGAGTGTTTTTGGTTGAGATCAGTGATTCATCATGTTCGAGGAACATGCGGCTTAAATTTGGACAAAGGTGCTCCAACTATATTATTCGAAGATAACGCCGCATGTATCGCTCAACTAAAGGAAGTTTACATAAAAGGTGACCGGACGAAACATATATCACCAAAGTTCTTTTTCACTCACGATCTTCAAAAGAATGGTGAAATTACCGTTCAACAAATCCGTTCATGTGACAATTTAGCGGATTTGTTTGCAAAATCGTTGCCGACTTCAACATTTGAAAAACTAGTTTATAAGATTGGAATGCGGCGAATGTAGAATATGAAATGATATGCTCAAGAGGGGGAGAAATACTATGTTGTACTCTTTTTTCCTTAACCACGGTTTTTCCCACTGGGTTTTCCGGGTAAGGTTTTTAACGAGGCAACATTGTATAGGAAGATGTACTCTTTTCCTTCACTAGAGTTTTATCCCTTGGATTTTTCCTAGTAAGGTTTTAACGAGGCATTTTACCGAAAAATGGACATCCAAGGGGGAGTGTTATAAACATGGGTCTTATGTGGATGTCCACTCATTATTCAACTCATAACCTCCCCAACCCATAACCTCCTCAACCCATAATCTCTCCAACTTTTAATTGTATCTTATGTAACATCAAATGTTAAGGCTACCTCAAGCCTATAAATAGAGGTGATTGTGAAGTAAAAATGGGGTATGTCACACCCCTAAGTTACTTAGAAAATTTCTTTCGCGTCTAAGAGTCTAAGGGAGTAACACGGCAGCGACTTGATATGGCCGTACCAAGCCGCCTAAGCCTTATGCGGAATGATCGTTCGAAGGGAAGTTCTATCTTTTACTCAACTCACGAAATTGAAGCTAATGAGTGTATCTTTGTTAACCTCGAGCTCGCACCAAGGAACTCGACCAAACTTGGAACACAAGAATTACGGGAGCAGACTCCCAACCCAACTTTATTTATGAATCGGGGGCCCCAATTTACGGGGAAGTACAAGCTAAGTCCGTAGACTATCGTGACTTATACAAGACTCGACTAAAACACGCACACACAAGCACTAGGCACAAACACTCTACCAATGAAGGCTTTAGAAGACCTCCTTGTTCTTCTATAAATACCCATGACTTAGCTCATTTAGAGGGAGTTGAGAGAGAGAGTGGGTTATACTTTATACTCTCCTGCAATAATTTCATAACAGTAATCATAATCATGAGTAATTTTGTTGTTCAAAATTGTCATTTTCTTCGATTGAGATATCAAACTAGTAATGTTAAGTCTTAACTGCATAAATAAAAGGGAATAACCCCAAACCATAATCAACATTTATTATCTCCGAAATAAAAAAAAGAAAAGAAAAAAAAAAAGAAAAGAGAATCAGACAACATTTGATTTATCACATTCAACAACATAAACTTTCGCCAAGAAGATTGATTAATCAGACATATTATCCTCAGCTTCATCATCACTAACGCTATCAGCATCATTATCATCTTGGACCAACTTTCTCAGCCTATTACCACTGCTACCAACATTTTTACTTCTCCCTGCATCATCCTGGAAACCATATAGTATATAAATAAATACACTTATAACTATACATTTCAAGGTTCACACACACACACACAATACCTCATCTTCTTTGATTTCCATAGCAGATACATTAAACTTCTTCCTCACAGTAATCTTCTTCGGGACAGGAAATTGTTCGATCTCTTCGGTTGATTTGCCCGCTCTTGCCCTCCTTTTCTTTAAAGTGAGTTTAGTGGGAAGGGGCTGGATAAAGAAGATGATGATTAGTTAGCAGGTATTACTATATATGTACGTACCCAGAAAGATTGACTCGAAATAAAACATTTTAATTGAAACAGACCAAGTAGCTAGCTTTCGATTCTTCAAAATTCACAAGGTATGTATTTGGATCATCCGCAATACTACCGCGAACCTGCCATTCATGAGCAATGTATAATCATGCTACATTCGAATTGAGAAATTACAAAAGAAAAGAAAAGAAAAGGAAAAAACAGGGGAAGGGAGGAGGAAGAAGACTTACATCCCCGTTATATTCTCGCACCCACGAATATGGGATATCTTCGTTTTGATCGTGCATGTCCTTGCCTAGCTGCAACCGTTAACATATAGGTTAATTTTTTATGTCCATTATTTAAGGTGGAGGGTTGTTAGTTACCTCGTTACACCAAGGCACCATGTAAGCCAAAAACTTGTCACGGTTCTCTGCATCTGAGCTGGTAGAACCATAGCTCTTCATTATCGCCTGAATAAAACACAGAATCGGCATGAATGTAATGATTAAAAAGTTTAGTATGGTATCGATCATATTCTTATTAGCACATACTCTTTTTTCAAGCTCATCACGATCAGCTGCACTTAATTTTCTGTAGATTTCTGAGTCCCCGGTTGGAGCACTATCGAAATTTGCGAGGACAAACTGTTGATTGTACCTAGATAAATAAGACCCATGAGCAGTTGTAATCATTCAAGCAAGTAACTTGTAGGATATATCAAATCGAACCATGAAACTTCTATATATAATGCTGCGTAGTAAATTTTATGCACAACATTCAAAAACAGTATATCAGTACCAAATTATCAGTAGTAAGTAAAGTGGGCAGCATCCACCAGAGTTGGGGTGGGAATTGAGATTTTCCAGATAGAACTCTTCATATTTCTTGGCGCACCACAAAATAACGCAAAAAAACACGCACATACATGACTTACGGATGCAGTAAAGCGGAGAATACCTGTCAAAATAAGGAAAGAACGGCAGAACCCTTTTTGGTTGTAATTGTGGATTGGTTGCATGGACAGGAATGGACTTGCAGGCCTCGAAAGAAGCTAAAATATCCTTCACTTGCCTATCCCTGAAGAAAAGATAAAGAAACTTCTTTAAGTTCATTCAGGACATAACATGTTAGTCTTCTGCAACGGCCACAACATAAGAGCACAAACCTATCATTGAGATTCTCCAAGAGATCCTTATCACGAGCTTCCCGCAGTTCTCTAGCTTGCCTCTCAGGCAGAGACTGCAGGTAAAGATCAAATTAAACCGATCAAGCTCCCGTAATTTCCGTTTTAAATTTTACGAAGGAAATATGAAACAGAACCTGCTTAGCTGATTCCATATTGATTGGAGATATGTACTGAGTTTTAACCAGCCAAGAGACACCTTTATCAGTTGGCCGGTCTTTCCTTTTAATGCCATTTTCTTTAATTGGTGTTATAGGCTCGTCATCGAGCAATAACGCTTCGTCCTTCGGGTCAAGGGTAATCGTCTCGCTTGGAGCACTGCTTGAATTAGAGATCCAGTTATAGAAAAATAACTTCTGAGTAAAGGGACAGAGGATTTAGTAACAAAAAGACGTTTACTTGTATACGCTCAGATCAAGAAGGTCGAGTGGAATCCCGAGACCTGGTTCGATGTACATTTGAGGCTTCCAACTTTTCTCCAACGACGTAATGCGGTATTTGCAGTATCTGCAAAAGCTCAAAAATAAGGTCAAAATAGAGGTGTGACTGCGTAAGCTTTCATATTAAAATGTTTATCAGTCATATGGTCAACCGTGCAATTGCATTGTGAAGTCACATACCGATCAGGATCTCGCTTCAACGGCATAAGCTTATACTTTGCAGAAGGATCGGGAAGGTCATTGTGAAACCTGAAAAAACACAAAAATGAAGTCTCTTGCTCATCCATTTTCAACCCCACTTACAATTCCAGGGACACGTTATTTACAGATGCTAGTTTTGCAAATTACCCTATCAATTATAGAACAACAAATGAAGAGGAAAAACACAATCAATGTAGAGAAAGTACTTCAGCAGCATCGTCATTAAAGGGAGAAAAATACATTAAATTGGATGGAAACGACACGTATCGTAACCCCACTTACATGTCGAGCACGTGTTATCTTAGACCAGATGTCAATTTTGCACATAGCTATTATGGACAGCACGGCGAAAGAAGAGAAAAATCACAATAAAGTTATAGACAAGTGATTCGGACAGCATCATCATTACAGAAAAAAATCAGCACGGCGAAATGCAGAGGAAAATCAAAATACGTTTAAGCAAGCGTTTTGCAAGCATCACCATTACAGGAAAAAATCAAATTAAATGGAATGGCGACACGTATCCAAAACCCTCCTTACATTTTCAGGAAGATGTTATTAGAGCAGATGCCAGTTTTGCACATAGCTTGACTTATTATATAGACAGCACAGGCAAATGAAGGGGAAAATCACAATCATGCTAAAGGCAAGTTTTCCAGGCAGCGTAACAGTTAAAAGGAAAACAGATGAAACATTATACGGAATGGCGACATGTATCTAAAAACCTCCTTACAATTCTGAGGACATCATGTTGGAAAAGATGTCAGGTTTCCACATAGTATAATCTAGATAGACAACACAACAAGGTGAAGAGGAAAATCACAATAAATTTAGAGAAAAGTATATCGGAAATCGTCATCATTAAAAGGAGAAAAACATTAAAGTATTTGGAATGGCGACACGTATACGCAAGGAATCCGAAAATGTGGCTTTCACTATAACATTTTAGAAAAAATTTCACTCTGGCAGAGTAAAATTGAGAAAAGAATTCACAATTTAATATTATTGTAACACATACCCGAGGAACCTCTCTCCTTATTGCTATAAATTTACAATTTATGATTCTAATCTCAAATTAGATAATCAAATTTTATACATTGCCCAGAGTGCCGTGGATTATCAACTTATGTAATCCTCCTAACAACATCTCCTCAACCACATCCCCAATCCCGACCGTGTTCAACGGACGACAAGTGGCACAACGAGATTAGTTGGATAATTACGCTAACACGACAAAAAGTACCAACCAAAATCAGGGAGTTCATGATAGCCACGCGGAGACACATAAAAAACAGAGTAATCAAACACTTCACACTCACTTTAACTTGCAGATAAAAGTTGTTGGCTTATTCAACCGGCTTTCGACCCTATCACCCCTCAGCAATGGCGCAGAAGCACCACTCCTCTTGTCAACCACGTGCTGGGAGCCATGCCCTCCTTTTGCAGGCTTTTCAAGAGCCTTACTTTGACTCTCTCTAGATTTCTGCTGCTTCAGTCTCTCTTCTTGCTTCACTTTCTCGTACTCCCCCCTCTTCCTCGCCCTCCTCTCCTCCTCCGTCTCTGTTCGACGCTCATTCCTCTCATTGCCGCTCGACGGCATGGGCGGTTTTCTACTGTGATCTTTTTTAGCATAAGGCAACGGTGGAGGTGACGAGGGCTGGGGTGGTGGAGGCGGTGGTGGTGGTGGTGGAGCAAAAGGTGGCGGGGGAGGAAGTGACCGTGGCGGCGGCGGTGGTGGTTGAGGCTGACTTAGCCTCAAATTCTGATTATGCTGAACGAATTGTGGGTATTGAGACGATGACTGGTAGTACATCGAAGGCCGCGGCGGTGGCTGATATGGCAAGGGTGGTTGTTGCCGAGTCGGCATCAAGCTGTAGCTTTGCTGTGGTGACTGGTAATTAGGGTTCCGAGAAAAATTCGGATTGTTGCCATGCCAATTCGGGCCGCCCCGCGGCGGCAGCGGTGGCGGAGGTAAAATGCTCTGATTCGACGGAGGTGGAGGGACGTTGGGCTGCTGCGGCGGGTGCAGCGGTCGGTACGATGACATTAGGTGTTGTCGATAACAACAATGCTCTAGGGTTTTTGATGAGATTCCACAAGCTTTCGATCGCAAATTCAGTGGATTTCTCAATTCCAATCGAGATTGGAAAGAACTCGACGATAGCTTAAAAAGAATTCGATGAACTGCCTCCCAAAAGTATAATGAAAGGTCGCCGATTAGGAGGCGGTTGAAAACAAGCTGTTCACTCCATATCGGAGAAATTTGTCTGAAATACTCGTGAAATTAGAACCCTATTTCATGTTCCTATAGTTAAAGAAGACGCCTTTCTGTATCTTAAGCGTCACAATCTTATTTGTCACCTTTGTAGTTTGTAACGGCTTCTTGTACTTGTACATGTAATGAATTTTTTATCGATTTTTGTTATTATTTTTCATAAGTTTATTTATATATTTAACAAGCAAAGACATAAAAATTAGTACAACACTGAAGATGAGCTACACCCCTGGCCCTGAACTAGATAGTCCCAAAAAACACGAAGACAATATAAAAAACTCACAAAAAAGACGAGAAGATACAACAAGAGAACATGTAAAATGTGAGGAGAAACAATCCCATATTTCATTTTTTTTTTCTTAAATTATGCCATCTAATGATTCTTCAACGGTAGTTGCGATAATTCGGGCTGTACATACAGCTTTCTGCGTGCGCCACGAGGTTCTCAGGCTGTGGTAGACGAGTCGCCAAACCTAAGATATAACGAAGCAATCAAAATTAGACGAAATATCGTTATTAAGGATTCGTATCTTTTTTCGCCAGAATGTATACGATGTTCTTACCTAATTCGTAAGCTTTAGCAGCAACTTTAGCTGCAATCTGAGCAGATATCTTTCTGATGTTCGAAAACGGAGGGTATATGAGTCCCTTATCTAAGTTCTCTTGGCTAACTTGCTCTGCTAATGCTTCGGCTGTTTTTTTTTTGTCAGACGACACAAGAAAGTTCGTACGGTTTATAATTTATTACAACGTAACTAAACAAAAAACATATGATCAAAAACTTACAAGCTGCAAGAAGCATATCATCATGGACTCGTATGGCGCCAGAAATGATCAGCCCGAGACCGAATCCAGGGAATATGTACGCATTATTCGCCTATTTTATTACAACCATTTGAAATTAATGTCAGCAGTAATTAGAAGGCATGGCGAGCAATAAAAAAAATATTGAATATGAAACCTGGCCAGACGCGTAAAACTTGCCATCGTACTCTATGGGGCTAAACGGGCTTCCGCTAGCAAATATGGCCCGGCCCTGAAGAAACGAAGGGCGTGGGCTTACGAACATTTTAAAAAACCGAGCCAATTTAGAGTTAGAAGAAGGCCGAGGAACGATTCTCACCTGACTCCAAGTGTACGCTTCTTCGGCTGTGCATTCAGATTGTGAGGTCGGGTTTGATAGTGCAAGAATGACGGGTTTCTGTAGGCATATGAATGGTTAGATGATGCCATATTTGTAATAAGATAATTATGTCTTAAAATGGTAAATATATCCGACCTCGTTGATGGAAGCCATAGCTTCGACAACTTCCTTTGTAAACGTCCGACCAGCGCCAGACGACCCTATTAATACTGTTGGTTTAATGACCTTCACGGCGTCTAACAGAGTTGTGACGGGCTCGTGTTCGTGGGCCCACGGCCTCTTAAATTGTTGAAGGGACTCCATACGGGACTTAACGATCAACCCCTGAAAATAAAAAATAAAAAATTGTGTTAAAAAGCCGTAAAGGTGGAAAAGAGAATTTCGAAAACCATCACCTTTGAATCGACGAGAAAGATCTTCTTGCGAGTCTCTTCCAATGGGACACCGGTCAGCGTATGAAGGAATGGGAAAAAAATTACACCTTCGAACATCGATGAACAAATGGTTATGGATTTTAGTATGTTTTTTTTCCTCGTTCCTTACTTGTTTGGACATTTCGAGGGCTATGAGTTCTGCAATTCCAGTTCCTGCCTGTTTTAGGACAAGGTAACAGTCAGAGGCTGAAATGTGTAAGAATGAAATAAGGGAGAAATTTTAAGAGATGCAATGGTTTGATGGATAATGATAGATCTTAAGAGGAAAATAAAAACATGTAGAGATCGGCCGTAGAGCAAAAACCTCTCCAGCGCCAAGGAATAAGAACTTTTGATCGGACAAAGTTCCTCCTACTAAGTTCAGTGCTGAAATAAGGCCTGCAAGAACCACTGATGCTGTACCCTGATGCACCAAATATAGGAAGAAAATAAAATAATAATAATAATAATAATAAGAAAATCAAGAATAAAATAACACGAAAAAGCGACCGAATTTGGACAGGGAAACTAAAATGAAGTTATATGCCTGAATGTCGTCGTTAAACACAAGATGTGTTGTCCCGTACTTCGCAAGGAGGTCGAAAGCATTGTGATTTGCGAAGTCTTCAAACTGTTAATAGATCCAAATTGTGTCGATAGATAAGAAAAAAGGAAGAGAAAAATACAACCTCAGATATAAAAGAAATGACCAAACCTGAATGAGAACTTTCTCTCCATAATTTTGCTTCACTGCTGTCATAAACTCATGGAGAAGCTCAGCATATTCCTTTTTTAGAACAAATGCATCGTCTCATTACCAAGCTTAATAATGCTATCAGTAATACAAAAAAATTATCGAAATCGGTTGGGATTCTTTAAACCTGTCCCGTCGCCCGCCTTCTTCTAAGCCCGATATAGAATTCATCGTTCAACAGCTGCTCATTGTTCGTTCCCACATCAATGGTCACTGGCAAGCACTGTGATGATGAATAAGAAATGAATCAAGTTACAATTTTCAGTCGCACATCAATTTGTGCAACAAAGAAAACTGAAGCTTGAGATATCCTTACAGCAGATGGACGTATACCACCAAGAGCTGTATATAGTGAGAGCTTTCCCACTGGTATACCCATTCCCTATCGAAGTCAAAGATTAATAAAGGACTACACAAAAAAAAGATATAAGAGGATAAAACTTTACATCGAGGAAGGAAAAGAAAAGGTCATAATGTAATAAGATACCTGGCACCCAAGATCCCCGAGTCCCAGAATACGCTCACCATCAGTTACAACAATGACTTGAATCTTCTTCTCAGGCCAATTTCTCAAAACTTCACGGATTCTTCCTCTGAAATAAATGAAGTTTACATGATGATTAGCTCGGCAATAATGGGATTTAAACTCGTATTAAAATGAGTGATGATTGGATATTACACATACTTCTCTTTCAAGCTAATGAAGAGGCCCTGAGGCTGTCTGAAGATGCTACCGTACTTTTGGCAAGCTTCGCCAACAGTGGGAGTGTATACCACTGGCAACAACTCCTCGACATTGTCGATGAGAAGCTTATAGAATAGCTTTTCATTTCTTTCCTGAAACGTCGTTACACCCATTAACATCGAGACAACTTAGTCAGGCAATTAAGATGATAAAACAGAGGAAAATATAACCTGAAGATCCATCATGGCCATGTATCTTTGCAATGGGACTTGGTATTGGCGCATGTTGGCAATCATTTTCTTGACCTGCTCAATGAATGAGACGAAAAGGGAATAATCAAGAAAAAATATAAAGAAAAACCACAGAGGAGCCTTAGTCTATACCTGAATATCTTGGCTGATAACTACAGGTGGAAGAAGACCTCGTAAGAAATGAGCATCCCTTTCTCTCTCGGTGAACGCAAGGCCTTTGTTGTGATGAGGGTCACGCAACAATGGATATCCACTACACAACAGAAGAATGACTATGGATCAGACAAAGTGTCATCAAACCTTGGAATCATCGAACCTCACCAGAAACCTCAAAATACCTGGCAACGGTGACAGTCCACGGCGTGATGTACTGATCCTCTGTGGCACTATCTTCGCCGTACACATCCTCAACGCCACCGCCGACGGTGGGTTCTACCTCGACAGCAGCTAATGAAGAAGGCTGAGACTCTACAACCTCCTTCACATTCAGCGTGCTCTCCACCAAAACGCCGACGTTTTGATCTCCAGGCTTCCCATTTATTGGGCTTACGGAAGCTACTGCGATCAATTGCGTCCTTCTTTGAGCTGATTGCGATAAGCCTTTGGAAACGCCATAAATAGAGTTGCTCTAAACGCATAAACACGTACGAAAAATTGACGATTTCGTATGAGATTCAACGGAACACAGACAAAAATGGGGGCTTTAGCTGATTCATGCTAAACATGATGAAATTTTGCAAGACAATACCAGAAAACTGGCTCCGTTCACGGCGAACATGGTGGAATTACTGGACTAAATCCTCCGATTCGTTGCTGAAACAGTGTACGGATGGGATAGACTAAATGGAGAGATAGATGAGAAGAAATAACAGAGGCTTTGTAAACTTCGTCGCTTCTCTTCAACGTGTGCTGTGCTCTGTCTCCTCTCTCCCTCTCTCCGAAATTTGGGTTGAAGGTATTATTTATTATAATATTACCTTTTACAAGGGCGTGTTTGGCTGCAACGTAATTAAGTGCCTTCTTTTATTTCTGAGTACATCGTGACGTGTCAACAGCTACTTGGATAAGGCAAATAATTTCAGACAAATTCGGTCTATGTTTTTATTCAACTTTGCAAATATTATGCATTGTATCGTTTTATTGAAAAAAATGTCATATTACATAATTTAAATTTATGACTGAAATTTCTTTCTACATGATGGGTAAAAAAAAGAGGACCACAAAGGGGCTTTTGTACAAGAATTGGGGGCAATTTGCATTGCCATCACGTGATGTTCGTGTTACGATGATTTTCGTCCAAATGGTTATAAAATTAACCGTGAGTATAAAAAATGATTATTATCATTGAGATTATTAGCAATTATTGATATAGGAATTATGGGTTTTCTCTATTGCCACTCATTAAGTTGTGAATCTAAATTTCATACTTACTTGGATTTTATGAGCCACGCATATATAAATGGCTCTCAGCGTAGTAAAACACTATCTCTTTGGAAATGTAACATCACAAACTTTGTGATATCCGCTTTGATATCATCCAAGAAAGTTAGGTATGGGCTATTCTTATTAATCCCAAATAAAAATTAGTGTCAGGTAGTTGAACGTTGGCCAACTGATTTATACAGTATTAAATTAAATTTAAGCTATAGACAAGACAAATTTCATTTCATTTTATTCGTTATTGTATTTGTTTCTTATTACTTGGTTTTATTGAAGGATAAATAAAAAACAATGTTGTGGCTGAAGATGGACCGCGTCGGTTCGCTGCATCGGGCTGTTATTTAATCAAATAACTGGGGCCCATTTAAGTGCTCTCCACTAGGGTTGTCAACGGGGCGGGTTCGGGGCGGGGATCCATTCCCCGTCCCCGTCCCCGCGATGCATTCGGGGACAGAACTTTCCCCGTCCCCATCCCCGCCGGATCCCCGCGGGGCGGGGATTCCCCACGGGGATTCATATTTTTTAAAAAATATAATATTTTTAATATAATATATAAATTTGGATATTTTTTGTTATAAATATTATATAAATTATAATTTTTAAATCTTATTTGTATTATTATAATATTATTTAATCTATATTTTGATATTATTTATCAAATTATAATTAAAAAGTATATATATTTTAATATATAATATAGGTTCGGGGCGGGGCGGGGAACGGGGCGGGGATCCCCGCGGGGAAAAATCAGTCCCCGTCCCCGCCCCGCGGGGATAAAACTCGGGGATTCCCCGCCCCTTTCGGGGCGGATCCCCGCGGGGACGGGGAATCCCCGCCCCACTGCCATCCCTACTCTCCACACGCTTAAAAGGTGTTGGGTCTCAGTGGGTACGATGGCCCATGAACCACAAATCAATTTTTTGATGGTCGTCGAATGCATGGCTGAAATAAAAAATAAAAAAGATATAAAACATATAAACGTTGTATAGTTGTTAAATCTTGTTATGATAAGTTTAATATATATGACGATCCACATGGAGAAGCAAACGGGTGTTGCATTGTATGATATAATTGTGTTTTACAACGATATTATTATGTACATTAAATATTCGAAACCAGAGACTACTTATAGGCAATTCTGTCTTGTATTACAGCCAAGTCACATGATAATTCATAGAAATAGTTCATAATTATAGTAAAGTAATAAATAATATTGGGAACACCTGATGAACTTATTCAATTTTATCCATGGAAAAGATAAGACACCAATTATTTTGCAACCTGTCTTAATTGGGCTTGCGCAGTGGGTCGAACTGATTTTCAATAGAACTATATTACATGGAATCCTCTATTTCACTTTCCGTATTCCACTCCGTATTCCAACGAATGGAAATTGTTACACCTCACCCCGATAAATGTTAAAACACACATAAACATCATTACACCTATAAATTTCAATACAACAAATGTTTAAACAAAAAAACCTCATTATTACGTATTTTTCTATTTTAATATATAATACTGATTTTTTCTACTCCATATTAGAAAATAATGTAATAATGAGGTTTTTTTGTTTAAACACTTAGTAATGAAATTCATAGGTGTAATGATGTTTATGTGTGTTTTAACGGGAGGTGTAACGATTTTCGTTCGTTGGAATACGGAGTGGAATATAAAAAGTGGAATAGATATCCCAACCCATTCCACAAACGTTATAAACTCCAAGAAAAGATCGACTAAACATAACGTCCATGTTATGGTGAACCAACGAACGTGTTTATATAATGAATAATTACAACTATATAGTTTAAGTCATCATAAGTCATATTTGAGAAGATAGAAACTAGGAACGTCGAAACAATAAAGGCGGAATATGAATTCCACTCTCCCATAAAAATACAAAATAGCAACACACTTTTTTTCTCTTTACCGTCGTTTTACTCTTCGTTTCGTAGAGAATTCAAACAACTTAGTGAATATACCATACTTCACAAAAAAGCGACGAAAAAAGAAAGACACACACGCAAACAATATATATAGCGGTGTTTTAATTCATCCATGCATTATAAAGGCTTACGTATAAATTGATCGAACCATGGTTTGCTTGGGTTTCTTCCTTGGGTGTAAGCCATCTTCGGTGAAAGGATACGTATTCTCTATTCTAATCATAATCGGTATTCTTATTTGTATTCGCTTGCTGTGCCACGTCATTCGTGCTGCATTGAAAAGAAACGAAGGAGAAGACACGTGACCGGCACGTGATTGGAGGGATTACTGTGGAAGGATCGACGGTCAGGATTCACTGGTCAGATGATGAGTGGACGGCGGCGATTGATTGTTTGGGTAGACGATGGGGAGCTTCAACCTCCTTTTTTTTTTAAACTCTTTTTGTGTAATTCGTGTAACAAAATATCGTCAATATTTAGTGAATTCATTTGTTTTAAGATGGAGTTTTATGTAGACTTGAGAATGATCATTGATATTAGCCTCTATAATTGGAATTATATCATAGCGGACAATGATGTTCAAATTCGACTCACCATTCAATTTAATCGAAGTGTGAGACTACAGTGATTTTGTGCGAAAATACTTCTGGCAATAGGTTGGATATTTTTGCGCCATTCTTAACTTTGTAGAGACGAAATAAAAGATAAAAAATAAAAAAATATGATCTATAGCAATGAGAAATTTCAAAACTTGAACAATAAAATCAAGTATATAATTAACATGGATTTTTTTATATACAACAGTCAGCTTATTTTGCTTGGGTCCACAAAGTATGGGGCCTCATTTTGCTGAGCCCAAAACGAGCAATTGAAGCCCAACACTGTAAGCTTGGCTGATGACCTGATAAATCTTTCTGGTTTCTTTTGGTTTCATTTCAGATGATACCGTGGAGATAACTGTTCGATACTCAATGTGGATATACTTTAACTCACTCTTTCTGTTGATTTAGCATGCTCTTCGATATACTTGGTAACATTGATGGTTGATAGGAAAACTTCGATTCAATCTTTAGCTTGTGATTGGTGATTTGATGACTTTTTCATTAGGTGCTTAAAAGGAGTCAGAAGTGTTGGCATTTTGTTGCTACTCTACTGCAGAATACAGGTGCTTGTTTTTGATTCAAAGTGTCTGTTGTTTGCCCTTCTGGTTGTGTTATAATCAATGCGATAAGCATAAATCTGTAACAACATGATCCCTTTCATGTCAATTGTCATCCTAATCGAAGGAAGAAAAAAGAAAAGAAAAGAAAAGAAAAAAGTTGAATCTAGGTTCGTTCTAAACTTTATCTATGGCTGGGTTGACCTTTTTGTCTATGTTTATACATGCACTTTTGGTCTTGTCACTGAGAAGCTGGTCGCGCGTCTCTGCTATATGATAACTAGTGACGAGCAGTTGGACTTCTCGAGCCGCCGAGCTTCTCTATGTAAGATACTCTAGTGCTTGTAATAACATTAGCAGGTTTGCTCAAGGGCTTCGTCTCAAATTCGTCGTTCGACTCTTTCTTTGCGTCTGAATCTCCGTTGTCGAAGTTCCATCCCATGAAATCCAACAATGTCATCGAGTTCTTAGGCGTTGAGTCTGCTGAAGTCAGCTTTTCTGTTTCGTCTCTAGCAAATTTCTCGGCCGTAGGTTTCTCTCTTAGCAGGGCCCTCTTCTTATCTGTATTCGATGGATTTCTTGCTAAGGTATCCGCGTGCATTATGTCTTCTATCCTTGACAAGACTGTGAAGGCTAGGCTTTCTATGATTCTTGAATAGCTCTCAAGAATCGCTTGCCCCACATCCTGCAATAAGATGCGTAAGTTTGTTTTATGTGCATATAAGATTAGAACAATGTGTGTGTTCTTACTCTGTTATATTGGATCTTGGTGATGTCTAGATCAGATTGAGGAAGTCCCGGGAATCTATGCTTCAATATCAGCAGAATCGTCTCTGCTCTATCTTCGAAAACCTCTCTCTTCTCCATACTAATAGCAGAACCCCAGGAAGATTTGTTGTCCTTTGAATTCATTTTCCTTCTCCATATTACGATCGACGCCTCGATCTTGTTCTTGAGATCCAACATCTTGTGCTCCGTCGACAAGTCTAGCGTTTGGAGAAAATAGTCGGGATCGAAGAAGTCGTCCGTGATGCTCTTGTAGATTGTATCCCCTAGGCTTGCTCTGCCATTCTGTCCGCAGTTTCACAAGAAAGAAACTAGAAAACATTAGAGTAAGTGTGTAATGGCTATCCATATGTAGGTAGCAGTAACAATTCCTTTTCTATTATTACCTTGGGAAGTGCCTCTATATAGCATTCAGGGATTTCCATTTCAGACAAGACTTGGGCGTTAATGGCCATTGCAGCCTTCAGCACTTGATTTACCGAATCTTTCTGATATTGAAGCCATTTTCTGGTAACCTCGGATAAACCGTTAACTGGGACTTTGGGCATCGGTATCCACCATTTATCGTCTTTTCGTTGGTCTTTCTTGTCTGAACTTTTCTCGTAGTAGAACTCGTTTTCGTCTTTGAAGTTGTCTAAACAGTCCTATTATGAGAAAACACATCATCAATAGTTGATGTAATGAATCATAGATCAAAGGTTGAGTTTGAGTATGTAATGTTTTTTCCTTACGAGAAGCATAACGTCGAGCTTGCGCAAGGCAGGTATGTTTATCTGTAGATCTGTTCTTTGCTTTGTTGTCATAATCTGTCGTATAGTGTCGTAAGAATATGCCCTATCATATATGCAAGAGAGAGAGAGGGGGGGGGGAGAGGGAGAGGGAGAGAGAGACCTCCATAATGTTGCCATCTTTAGACTTCTGTTTAGAAGGAACAAGCTCGACAATGTGATCTGTGACAGATAGGAGCCACTCTATCTCCTTTCTCCACCTTATTTTAGTCTCTGTTGCCATTGGCTCTAATTTCTTCTGTTCTCCAAATGCAGAAGCTGATGAAATCCACCACATAGGGTTTTTTCGTATTTTTTTGGCCAATATCAAGAAATTGTATCACATATTCGATCTACAGAAGGTAAATTATGATCGTATATAATGCTTTTGGAAAACTGTTTTAATTACCGGCTAAGTTTGTGATTGCATTGGACAAAGCCAACGCCGAGGAAACGCCTTTCCCACCGCCGGACATATCCTCGCCGAGGAGCAATTTTGCGAATTTTTCCTTCATCATTTCGACGTCTTACAGATAACGAAGAACATTAAATATTTTACGAGTTTATGTTTATAGGGGATTGAGGAGAAATGTATTTATCTTTTGTATCATTTTACCTGAACGGCCATTGGCCGAGTTGTCATCCTCCATTGCTCCTACCATTTTGTTTTTCATATATTTTCTGAAGTTTTATGGTCGTTTTCGATTGATCATAGAAATGTGCAATGAAGACGAAGGAAAGAAGACTTGGGTTTCTCTCCTCTCGTAGAATCGTTGGTATGAATAAAAAAGATGGAGAGGCAAAGAAACATAAAAGTTTCTCAATGATCCAAAAGACGATCGTCTATGCTTCGAAAAAGAGTTCCTTTGACATTTTTTTTCTTTCTCTTGGTAATAAGTGTTTACGACGTGGGGCGCTGCTTGTTAGAGAAAGAATATCATAGGAGTTAACTAATTCGAGTCGTCAATGATATAAATCTTTGACCTCGTATAAGATTCTCTTAAAATATATAGTTCTCTCTGTATGATTAGCTTCATGGGCCGGACCCTTTTAGTTTAACGGGTCGGGCCTTACTGTGAAGCCCAATTAGTTGCTACACTACAACGTGTCGCGCCGGTAACTGAGATTCAGTTCAGTTCAGTCGTACGTTTGTTTGTTTGTCCAGTTGCTGACAGAAGCAAAGCAAGACATGGCGGAGAAGCCATGCGTCATCATGACGTACCCAATGTCTCCTTATTTGGAACGCGAATCGAAAGGCGCTTCACCCTCGTCAAGCTCTGGGAGGAGTCGGAGGAGGAGGAGAACCGCCGGATCCGCCGCTTTGTCTCCGCCGAGGCGGTGGTGTGCAATACGAAGGTCGGCGCCGACGCCGGACTCATAGGCTCGCTGCCGAGGCTGGGGATAGTGTCGAGCTACAGCGTGGGACTGGATAAGATCGACTTGGATGAGTGCAGGGAGAGAGGCATTAGGGTTACGAACACGCCGGACGTTTTGACCGCCGACGTGGCTGATTTGGCCGTCGGATTGGCTCTGGCGGCGATGAGGAAGGTATGCGCCGGCGATGCTTTTGTTAGGGATGGGTCGTGGAAGAAGGAGGGCGGCGTTGGATTGGGATTCAAGGTTGGTTGATTTTCCCTTTTTTTCTTGCAATTTAGGAAACATAAAATTGGGAATAATTATGTCTGGAAATTGATATTACTTCCCAGTTCAGTGGAAAATCAGTAGGCATCATCGGACTAGGTAGGATTGGGGCAGCCATAGCCAAGAGAGGTGAAGCATTCAACTGCACTGTAAGCTATCATTCAAGAACCAAGAAACCAAACACAGATTACAGATACTACCCAGACATCCTCGATTTAGCCTCAAATTGCCAAATCCTATTTGTGTCTTGCGCCCTAACTCAAGAAACATACCACATAGTGAATCGACAAGTCATGGAAGCTTTAGGACCAAAGGGGATCCTTGTCAACATAGGACGGGGAGGGCACGTCGACGAATCTGAACTTATTTCTGCACTGAGCGAAGGAAGGTTAGGCGGGGCGGGGCTAGACGTGTTCGAGGATGAACCCGACGTGTCTGAACGTTTATTGGGACTTCGGAATGTCGTAGTGGTGCCTCATGTTGGGAGCGACACTGTGGAGACGTGCAAGGACATGGCTGATCTCGTGCTGGCGAATTTAGAGGCTCATTTCTCAAATAAACCACTTTTGACTCCTGTAGTTTGATTTATGAAGGACTCAGACCAAGATTTTTTCTTGATTTGTATAATCAGTATATCACATTTTTTTATCTAGCCCTTGCGTAAATTTTCCACATTTTTCTGATGATCAGCAGAGGGATGATGCGGTTCTTGATCATCGAAGAATGAGAGGTATCATTTCGTTTAGTCTGTTTGTTAAATGCTGGTTCGAAGCTGTCTTGTGCCGTTCTTGATTAACCTGGGCCTTAGCTCTAAACTTATTTACAAAGAACTTAATCATGAATGAGTTTCTATAGTTTTTCGACGAGTAATTGCTAACCTTTCTTTATTTTTCAGTTGCTATGTAGAGAACCATTGATACTCGGAACGATGCTGCCTGCACCTGAATGATCGGGGATGGCTCGTTGGCGAACAAATACAAGCCTTTCTCATTCCTTTGCTTGCAATCACCGCCAGTCTCTTCCTTGCAACCTCTTCTATGGCTTCGCCCGTCGATGTAATACACAGCTTCATAGGACAGGTAAGTACATGAGGCCGTCGTCGGTTATAACACATCTTGAATTTGAACCGAGGAAATTGGTTTTTTTCGTTCTCTGAGTTATGGGTTTTATTTTGTTATGCGTAAGGTAGAGTACGAGAAGGTGGGATAGGTATATTTCTGTATGAAGTTTTGTCGGTATTCTTTCCCATTGGAGGAAAGGAAAAGCTTGGGATAGATTCACAGAAAGGGTTTGCTTTTTTATCTTGTTAGAATCTTCACTTCTCTTCTTGTCAATAAACCCATGTCAAGAAACTTTTCGACGAAGAAAAAACAATATTAGCGCATCGAGCATTTTTACGCTACATTTTGATTGTTATATCGTTAGACCTTTTCCACGTCTGAATCTTTACACCAAACTCGTTTCGAAAATTAACAATCGTAATGATCGGTTACATTACGCGTAAACGGCAACGGAAACAAAAAAATACACATCATCCGTAATATCGACGTTCGCTCAAAGCCGGCAAACGAAAAAAAAAGGGAAAGTCGAATGCAACTAATCGAGGGAAAGCCCGCAAATGACGATCACAACGTAGAAACTACAGTCGATGAAAACGCCCCTCACCGCCTGATGAAGAACCAACCCCATCTCAAGCAGCCTAACAGCTCCATCCCAACTATCGTTATTATTATTATTACAATTACTACCATTTTGGCGTTCTTCTTCATCTTCGTCGGCCGCCTGGGCGTAGAGCGCCAGCCTCCCGAAAACGATCAGAATATCGGTGAGAAGCACCACGAAAAGCGGCCTGTAAGAAATGAGGCTCGTCGACTTCACCACCTTATGCGGGATGTTGACGTTCGACAAAACGACGAGCGCTGCGATTACTGCAGAGCAGATCGCCCTCGTGTTCTCCGACGATATGATGCTGTTGTTCACCTCCTTTAGGGTTATCGGCCCGTTCTTGCCGGAGATGCCGGCCGGCGTTCCTACGGCCACCACCCCTTTCTTGTCAGAATTTGCTGCTGCTGTGAAAATTGAGGTGTTGGCGCGTCAGTGATTGTTGATTGTAGTGCTTATTTATTTATTTATTACCGTGATGATTTTCTGGGAAGAGATGTTCTTGATTTTTGGTTGTCGCCGGCGACGGTGGTGATGATGGGCGGTGAAGAGGTGGTGGTGGGGCGGAATCTGGATCCGGCTCGGTGGGTTGGATCCGACCCGTAATCATTGCCATGCGATCTGTGCCGTGAGACATTATCTTCTTCCTCCTTTCTTGACGATCCATTTTGGAGGCGATTTTTGCTTCGATTTGCTGATCCTTTGCGTACGTGCGTTGTATTTCACTTTTTTCATATACGTTTATTTTATTTTATTTATTATTGGGGTGTTTAATGGGCTGACATTTGGTATGTGATTACCAAATTGTGGCCCAATTTGAAAAGAAGGAAGATCTTTCTAGAAGAAAGCAGATGCCTGACCTGAGACCAGACACTTCGAGGCTCGTCCATAAACCAGCCTCCCCTTTTACGAATTGTTTATATTTCTCCAGAATTTACCACTCTCTTTTGATTCTTTCAGCTGTACGAGTTGGTAGTGTTTGGCGGCGCGCTCGATCTCTTGTTAGGTATAGCGAATCTGAGGAAGGTTTTGTTCGCTTGTTGTCTTAGATTCAGCATGTTTGTTGGTTTGCCTTTTTTTTTTCTTGTGTTTTCTTTTTTATTTCATCGTTATTTGGATTCGATGGGTTTAGATCAAACTTGTGTCGATTTTTTAATCGGCGGTGCTTGTGTTTCTTCCTTGTCTCTGGATCTTTCTGTTTATGGATGTTACGGGGTCTGCATATGGGATGTGGTGGACGCGGTTTATGGGTTTTATGATTTTTCAATCGTTGCCATTTTGAGCGATGGTAGGACTATGATGTGATCTAACATATAGCAATGGTGATAACTGTAGTTGCAGTAAATATATGTGTGATTTGTCTCGAACAAGTGTGATTTTGGGTATATGCTGTCCATTCATGTGATTTTTCTTTTTTCACAGCTTGATCCTGAATTTGTTTATTCTTATACCTATTACTTATAGGTCAGATACACAAAGCAAATATGAGCGTGGTTGGTTTTGATTTTGGCAACGAGAGCGGTGTGGTTGCTGTTGCAAGGCAACGGGGAATTGATGTTGTCCTTAATGACGAGTCTAAGCGTGAAACGCCTATGGTTGTATGCTTTGGTGACAAACAGCGGTTCCTAGGCACGGCTGGGGCGTCTTCGAGTATGATGAATCCGAAGAATACTATTTCGCAGATAAAAAGGCTTATCGGGCGCCAGTTTTCAGATCCCGAGCTGCAACGTGATATCACTTCATTTCCTTTCTCGGTGACCGAAGGGCCTGATGGTTTTCCCTTGATTAATGCTCGATATCTAGGGGAGGTTCGGACATTTACACCGACCCAGATCTTGGGAATGATTTTGTCTAACTTGAAGAGCATTGCCGAGAAGAACTTGAATGCTGCTGTGGTGGATTGTTGTATTGGAATACCCGTGTATTTTACTGATCTTCAGAGAAGAGCTGTTATGGATGCTGCCAGAATAGCGGGTTTACAGCCTCTTCGTCTCTTTCACGAGACTACTTCAACTGCTTTAGCATATGGCATTTACAAAACCGACTTGCCAGAAAATGAGCCTGTGAATGTTGCTTTTATCGATGTCGGACACTCAAGTATGCAAGTTTGTATTGCTGCTTTCAAGAAAGGACAGCTGAAGATTTTGGCCCATTCGTTCGATCGTTCCCTTGGTGGAAGAGATTTCGATGAGGTTCTTTTCCAGCATTTTGCTTCCAAGTTCAAGGTGGAATACAAAATCGATGTATACCAGAATGCTAGAGCTTGTCTGAGGCTTCGTGCTGCTTGTGAGAAGCTGAAGAAAGTTCTTAGTGCAAATCCCGAGGCACCACTCAACATCGAGTGCTTGATGGATGAGAAGGATGTCAGAGGTTTCATTAAGAGAGAAGAGTTTGAGCAGATCAGCATACCTATTTTGGAACGAGTGAAGAAGCCTCTTGAGAAGGCTCTTTCTGAAGCTGGACTGACTATCGAGAATATACATTCTGTGGAAGTTGTTGGTTCTGGATCTCGAGTCCCTGCTATCATCAAGATTTTGACTGAGTTCTTTGGAAAAGAGCCTAGACGAACAATGAATGCTAGTGAATGTGTTGCCAAAGGCTGTGCTTTGCAGTGTGCTATTCTCAGTCCGACCTTTAAAGTGCGCGATTTCCAGGTAATGGACGATATCTACCATTTGTATGCTATTGGTATTTTGTTATTCTTTGCTGACTGTGTCATGTTTTTGTAGGCTGATTTTGATGCATTGCCAAAGCATATATTGTTCCCAAGTATTTAGCTCAAATTCTGATCTATGACATTGATGACATTCCATTTTTGTGTTCTGATCAATTAATCTTTCTTTTTGCGTGGGACACCTTGAGATATGGTAATGGGGTTGTGACATTGGAGTTCTCTTTTGCAGGTTACTGAGAGTTTCCCCTTCCCTATTGCTTTGTCGTGGAAGGGTATTGCGGCAGATGCCCAAAATGGAGCCGCAGATAATAATCAAAGCACCATTGTATTCCCCAAGGGTAATCCGATACCTAGTGTGAAGGCGTTGACTTTCTACAGAACTGGTACCTTTTCAGTAGATGTCCAGTATGCTGACGTCAGTGAGGTGCAGGCACCTTCGAGGATTAGCACTTACACGGTAGTGATGCTGCGAAGTAGTCTTGAATTTTTGGGTACATTTTACATTGGATCCTTCAGCATGTAAGTGTTTCATGTTTTTTTTTGTGAATGCAGATTGGACCATTCCAATCAACTAAGGGGGAAAAGGCAAAGCTAAAGTTGAAAGTGCGGCTAAATCTTCATGGAATTGTGTCGGTTGAGTCAGCGACGGTGAGCCTTTAAGATATTTTATCCTGACTTCCCTTTGAGTGGTGCCACACATAAATTCTTAGACCTTTTATTGTAATAAAAAAATTTAAAGCAACCATAGCGAGTGAAACATAAAGGGTCAACTTTATTATTAAGGGCTTCAGTGTTGCAACTTAAACGAACTCGTGTTCTCTTATCTATTCTATTTTCTAAACTTTCCCTTAAATGCTCATCGAAGCAGCTATTGGAAGAGGAGGAAACAGAAGTTCCGGTGGTGAAAGAGTCGGTAAAGGAATCGGCCAAAATGGAAACTGATGAAATTCAGCCTGAGGTTGCTCCCCCAAGCAGCAACGAAACTGATGTCAACATGCAAGATGCTAAAAGCGATGGTCCTGCACCTGAAAATGGCGCATCAGCAACCGATAAGCCAACTCAAAGCGAAGCTCCAAAGAAAAAGGTTAAGAAGACTAACGTGCCTGTGTCTGAGACCATCTATGGAGGATTGGCCACTGTGGATTTGGACAAAGCTGTGGAGAAGGAATTTGAAATGGCACTTCAGGATCGTGTTATGGAAGATACAAAAGACAAGAAAAATGCAGTCGAGGCATACGTTTACTACATGAGGAATAAGGTATTTGGAAGTCTCTTTGGTAATCATAAATTAAATTATCTCAGTTTGTTTAGCCATTTGTTTATTTTTGTCTCTGCAGCTTTCTGACCAGTATCAGGATTTCACCACGGATTCAGAGAGGGAGCAGTTTATCTCTAAACTCCAGGAAGTTGAGGATTGGCTGTACGAAGATGGGGAGGATGAAACCAAAGGGGTGTATGTTGCTAAACTAGAGGAGCTCAAGAAGGTATGGACATCCCTTTTTGTTTATTTATACACGTGCGTATACGCAAAGCACAACATACACGCTCTCATTACCAAGAACATCAATCCTTTTCGCATGTAACAAGACTTGTGGTTGATATGAAATCAACATGTTGCAGGTAGGTGATCCCATAGAGGAGCGGTACAAGGAGCATACGGAGAGAGGAGCTGTAATTGACCAACTTGTTTATTGCGTCAATAGTTACAGAGAAGCAGCAATGTCGAATGACCCCAAGTTTGATCATATCGACATAGCTGACAAGCAGAAGGTAAATAATTTATTTCACCCCATTTCTTGGCAGCCACTCCCTTTCTCTCTCTAAACACACACACATACACACATACACGCTCTCCTAGTCCATTGAGTGCAATATATTCGCCCACGCATACCTTTTTAGGTACTAAATGAATGTGTGGGAGCTGAAGGTTGGCTAAGAGAGAAAAAGCAGCAACAGGACACCCTACCAAAGCACGCGCAGCCTGTTCTCTTGTCTGCTGATGTGAGGAAAAAGGCTGAGGCTCTCGACAGGTATTCAACACTATATCCGTTACTTCCCCTTTAATATTACGTATTTGCTGAGCCATCATTTGGGGAGAGCTCTATGGTTTTCGTACGATTATATTCCCTTCTTGCACAGGACTTGCAAATTTATGGGATCTGTAGTAAAAAAGGCTTTACTTAGCTCACACAATAAATGCTTGTTTGCAGGTTCTGTAGGCCAATCATGATGAAGCCGAAACCAGCAGCAAAACCATCAACGCCCGAAGCAGGGGCGACACCACCACCACAAGGAGGCGGCTCTCCGCAATCTCAGGGAACCGAAAGTGCTAATGCAGACGACAAAAATGCAAATGCAAACGAGGCAGAAGAAGGCCACCAAGGAGGAGAAACTGAAGTTCCACCTCAGCCTATGGAAACAGATAAGCCCGAGGAGGACCGTTGACTTAGACGGTAAACGTGTTTTCGAACTAATCTATTATTAATCTATGAATCGTTCGGTTGAACCTTTTATTTCATTTGGAACCTTTTAGCATCTGCTTTGATGGATTCTGATGGAACTGAAAACAAAAAATGCTCATGAAGCTGCCGAGGGCTTTGTTTGTTTTGCTTGCTTGATTGTTATTCCTATAGCTATATTTTGCCCATAGTGAGGCGCGCACTCTGCTATATTATCTTTTTACTTCTTTTGCGCTTTGTCTCTCTTTCGTACAAGAAAAAGGGTCCTATGTTGGGCTTCCGCGTTCTATTTCGAGCCTTATGTGCCTACTTTTTTTATATATCCGTCTTTTTTTTGGAAAAAATGCCCATTTTTCATTACACAATTAACAGCTTATACGAAAAAAAATCAAACTGGCCAGCTAGGGTTGTAGACGAGTCGAGTTCGACTATTAAAAATAACTTGCGAGTCTATCCGAACTCATTTCTCAGCCCATAAATCACGCACTTTTTTATTTTATATGATAAAGTTTTGTGGATCTGATTACAGCATTATTACAAAAATCTTATTTAGCGAATTCAACACTTGTAATAAGGTTTTGACAATATCCAAAGCCTAATATTATATATGAAGCAATAACACGACGTCCTTCTATCGTTAACATTAGGAGAGAAGAAACCGAGAAAATGAAGGCCTCACTAGTAGTAGCAGCCATGCTCACGATAATGGTGATAAACTTCTCTGCGAAAGCTGATAATAATAATAATAATAGTAATGATAGCAATGTTGGCGTGGAGAAGAAAACCCCATTGCCGCCGGACGGGTTTGTTGTGTGTGTTAGCGATTGCGTCACGACTTGCAAGCGAGGCGATGTTCGGTGCTACACTGATTGTCTGGTTAACTGTTCGAAGTCAACTGCCATCGGTCGAAAGCTCTTCCCCTGAAGACTTATTATATTAGCTTTTACGTAGAATGTTTGAAGAATAACGAGAAAGTTATGTATGTTACAACAGCCCAACAAGATGCTCTAATAAAGAATGATGAAGAACAAACATCGAAAGAACAAGTATTGAAGTTCGAATAAGAAAACCTTGAAGATCATATTGCAAATTGAGCTATAATCATTAAACTCATATCCTAATACTCTTTATTTTTTTGGAATTTTGCTGATTTAACTAAGGCTTGTTTGCTGCCCATATTAGCCCTTCATGATAAAAATAACAAGTTATATTTTGTTGGGTTCAGTTATTTAAAGCTGATTAATGGACAAGCACAATATTGATAGATATGCCCGAGGCCAGATAAATTATCATGAGTTTATGAACTTTAATTTATGATGGCCGCTTATAACCAAAGATGGCCTTAATGTTCTTAGGAGTTAGTCATTGGTTGCCTTCTCATTGATCTTTAAATCAAATATACATTCATTCTATAACTGCATTGCAAACCAATTTTCATTAGTGTGCTGAATAAATTATAAAATAAAAAAGCAATTGGGGTGAGAGAGGCTCGAACTCTCGACCTCAGGATAACTCAGAAGCTATGAGACCTACGCGCTAGCCAACTGCGCCACCACCCCTTAGGTGGTTGCTTTCTGTTGACTACTGATTGTTTCAGGATTCAGTTCCATATTGCTGAAGAACAAAATCATTCTGAGATGCGTTTCGCCGACGCACGCTAATCTCGGTCGCCCGCTGCCGGTTTCTGCCGCCACGTCTCAACTTAATCTGGTTTGTGTTGCTTTCGTATTTTGTCTAACCTTTTACGCGATTTTCCGTTATGTCCTCTTTATTCTGCACATTGGTAAATGCTCGATGGAATTCTGAAACGGCAGTGGAGCTTTTGATTCGATGTGCGGTCCGCAAACAGAGTTGAGGACATAATACCTATCGCCACCGGCCACGAGCGCGAGGAGCTCGAGGCCGAGCTTAAAGTTAGTCTCCATTTTGTGTTAGTTTGGTTCCTAATTAGGGCAAAAATATTCTGGAAATCAGCTACCCCATGGGTCCTTTTGGTACTAAGGTCGGTTTGCCTCAATACATGAAAGAGGACTTCTTCACGTCTTGATTTGGACACATACGAATTGTTGTTTGGTAACCTGCAAAAATCAAAGAACACTGTTTCTTAATGAAGATATCATTCTTGTTCTCCTTCACGCAGGAATCACCTGCGATTATTCAATCGTATTTCAACAAATGAATCGTGGGTTGCCCTGGAGGTGAAGGAGGTTAGTGAATATTTCTCTTCTTTTTCTAAGGAAGTATGATTCTTGGGCTTAACCAGTTGCTTTTCTTCCCCTTTTCGGTCATTCTTGGCCTAATAATTTAACAGAGGATGACCACGATGTTGTTTGGTTCTGGCTAGAGGGTGGAAAGCCAAATGAATGTCCAGTCTGCACTCAATACTTGGCTGTTAGTGCCTCCTTTCATGAATGTGAATTTTTGTTATACAAATTCCCTCACATAGTCTTTAGATAAACTATTTATGCGTTTTTCGATAAACCTTTCTGTCTGCAGTGGAAGTCGTGGGCCCCGGTGGATCTTCCGACGGCCACGCATACGACGACGAAGAAGCTCACAAGCATCACCGAATAATTCGATAATTCGAAAGCCTATTTCTTCGTCCAACTGTTTGACGGTAAATTTATTATTTTTTTTAGGTTTCTTCAAACACTTGGAAGTCGTATTGACTCCCACCGTACCTCTTGGCTGGTACGTAATCGATCGATTGCATCGAGCGATAGAACGTGATAAAACAAGTCCCGAGTTGTCTTTGATCAACAACTGATCCCATAAACTTCCAATCGGTAAGAAAATCTAATCGAAGTCGATTTATTGAAGACTCGCCATCGACAAAGTTCGAAGTTATAGAAAACGATCTTCGTCTACGCCTTATTCGTTACAGCGGATAAATACAAAAACTAATCTGCTTCCATTTTCTTTTCAACTACTTAACAGAGGCAAGCGACGAAGATCTTCCCAGCCAATAACATTCGTCGAAGCCATACCAAATTCCACGAGGGACGGGGACGTTGTAGTAGAAAGAAACGGGCCTCGTGTAATAACCGTACACGGTTACATCGTACGGTATCCACCCATCGTATCCGCTCCTATACACGTATAGGTAGCATATCTGATACGTACACGGGCCGTACAATATGAAGGTGTCCGATGAGCAAGCTTCGAACGTCCCCGAGTATGGGTCGTCGAGCCGTGGCGCGTAGACCTACACACGCAAGTAAGTGTAGATTTATTACAAGCTGTTGGGTGTGCCCTTTGTTTAGAGCGCGTTTGGTATGCGGATTTTGATGCAGAAAAAAAAGTGTGTGGTTCGTATCGAGTCATTGCACGTTACGGTTCGTTCGACTTTTCCTTTTTTTTTTCTTTTTAACGTCGAGTTATGCATGCCAAACGCACCCTCAGAGTCGTGTAGGAAATATTCAAACTGGACCAAATCAAATTGGACATGCTATTTCGTTAGGTTTGAAAAAGACCATAAAATGTCCTTGTTTCCCTCTATTATTTTATCATTTTCGGACAATTGGGATTTAAAATATCGTGACGCAAACAAAGCGTATTAATCAATAAAGAACCTGGTTTCCATAAGCATCCCCAAAGGCAAGACTGATACGATCATATGTATAAGGTGTGGAATAGCAGCTAGTCCTTATGATCACAGTGTAAGAACAAAGCCAAGCGTTGACACCCTTCTGCAAGAAAATCGACAAAAATACTCTTTTTTTTTTTTCTCTTTTTAAGTTCAGTGTTAGGATAGAACAAGGAATACTTGCCTGGACTTTGTTGGCCTTGATAGGGGAGAAAGTCGGCATGGGTTTAGGGCGTCGAAGGATTACTCTCGACTGTGATGAAGTAGTTGCGATTAAGGAGACGAAGAAAGCCCATGTGAACACAAGGAAGAACAGAGCCCTTATCATTTTTTCTTTCTTCGAAGCTGAAGACAGTAGTAGTTAGAGAGTTTGTAAGATCATCGAACTTTGAAGAAATTTTACTTGTTTTTTTATTTATTTGACTTGTACGGTGGTGTCAGTTTTCACGATTAGAGGGGTAAATTCGTCTTTTCGCTGGCTGCTTGGTGGGAGCTGGTTACAAGTGGCAAAGACACGAGGACACGGCACAACCCTCTGTTTGTTGTTTGGATTTAATGTTTCGTTTGGTAAGAAAAATGTGGCTTAAATTCCTTTCGGAAAAAAAAATGTGGCTTAAATATTTTTGTGACACGAAGAGAAACAAGCATGGTTCGCATGTCGTTTTTATTGGTGATTTTGTATAATTTATTTTTCGTAAAATTTGAAAGGAGTTCCATCCTAAACACTGATTGATAATAGGTGGAATAGCTCGACAATTTTAGATGTTATGTTAGTCAGCCTCTCGGCGATTAATTGTGTATTTGACGATTAGGTTGGGGTAATATTCTTCAACATATTTTTCCGAAGTTGGGACTATTTGTGTTATTCATTAAATCCAAATATCTTCTTTAATCGTATACGGAAAGAGCATCTTAGTCGTTAGAAAAACAGAGTCTCAATTATAATTCGACACATGCCATGCGAACCGTACCATGCAATGCAACGTTTCTCATTCTTTAATTTGGACGATTTGGTGGCCTTTTTATTTGAAAATTTTCACCATTATATACTTTTGAACACTTATTGATTTAAGGTTTATTTATCTATTCTATATTTTATTAAGCATTAGGGTGGCTATAAATTGCCGCTTGGTTTGTCAAATTTAAAAAAATATATATATCATAATAAAATTTAAAAAATCATCTACTATCTTATAATTACTATTTTTAGTTATTTACAATTTTACTTAATCACCATACCTTCAGTTTTACAATTTATTTATGCATACTTAAATATACACTACCAGTTCACTGTGAACTAAAATAAATTTACCTTTATATATTTATATATGCACACAGTATTTGAGTGTGCAGAGAGTATTAGTACTCTTTAAAGAGCGGTGGATAACAACTGTCAAATTGTAATTTTGATAAAGATTATTTTATCGTTAATTGCTTAATTATAATTTTACCTTTAATATTTTAATTTAATACAAGTTTATCCTTAAATTAAATTTTTTTAAAATAACTTAATTAATAGTATAAAATGTTTACAATACAAAATAAATTTTTGATTAAGTTATTTAAAGCCCGAATTAATAGAGAAGCCCGATATTTATAGATATGCCCGATATAGAGTAACTGAGATAAAATTATCTTGTGCTTCTTAATGTTAATTTATAATGGGCCCTTATTTTGAGCTTATAACCAAACATGACGCCTACGCATATACTAGTATTGACCTAAATGGCGCACGTAGGGTGGCTAGTAAGCTGCATTTCATCCTACAATTTGTGGATTCTATTGTGCCACAATTCTTAGTTCTTTTCAAATGCACGTCTGATATTTATAAGCCCTTTCTTAATCCATTCAACTCCTTTTTTTTTTCGTTCTAATTATTAACCTTATGATACCATCAACGTGTCTATCTAATTATCTTTTTAACAATTTGACTTTTAGCAGCTTGGATCATCACCATCTTAAAACGAAAGCTCGAAATACGATCGCATGTGTTATAGTTGCAATCACGATTGCATTGCAAGAAGAAATTTGTACGATGATGCTTGAGGAGTGTAATAAAAAAGGTATGTACTGATCATTTTATACATGCTTTAGGTAAACACTCCAACTATATTCAACGACTATCATGGGCAGAATTGACAACTTCGTAATCCTCTGTAGTTCCATGAACTTGGTCAAGAATCAAAACAAGCCCCAAAGCAAAAGCGCCGTCGAACCCAGGCTTCACTGATACCGAGAAAGCGTCCTTCCCAAGGACGACTTTAGAGTGAGAATCCACCTTTCGCCTTATCTCCGCCACCACGCCGCCGCCTTTTCCGTCGAGTACGACGCACTTTCTGCTCGCAAATGAGCCCTCCACGTAATAGTACTCCACGCACTGATCGTTGTACGTCTCGACGGTCATCCTCAGCCGTCCGATCATCATGGACGATCTGCGGACGCTGAATATGGGCCTGCCGTCCAAACCCTTCCTCTCGCCGGCGTAGCCCTCCCATCGGTGGTGTAGGCTCATCCTCTTCACAGATAATTAATAATAAGAGAGTAATGATCAATAATGGGTCGATTTTGAAATTAAAAAGAACTGTTTTTTTATTTTTATTTATTATACACCTTGCGTCGAACGGTGAGTAGGCAGCGTCCGCCGGCGTCCATGAGCACGACCTCGCCGGTGGGGCCGCCATAGGATTCAACTCGGAAGACCACCCTTCCGCCGTCGTCGTAGGCGGTGAACCCATCGCCGGCGAAGAAGAGAGACTTCTTTAACACGGTGAGGTGGGTTTCTTCCTTGCAGACAAACCCTTGTTCCACTATTGCCCTCGAGCCAAGATCTACGTTGTCGGCCATTGTTTTCAGCTACATATGTATTGAATTTGACGAAGACGTTTTGTTTGACGATGGGATGTGTTATAATATAGCTTGGGAAGGGGAGGGATCGGATATATTAATTAAATGATGAAATGCGTAGAATATAATATAGTACGTGCATTGATTGATTGGTATATGATGAATAGTAAAAGGATAGGATTTTTAAATTGCCAGACAAACATGGTAGGTCAAAGGTTGAGCCCTAACACGACATATGCCATTTATGGCAGGTTTGTGACTCAGCCGTAGTTTGTTTACTAGTTTTCGTATAAAGTTACGTACTTTGATGAAAAGTGTATGTTTCGTCGCAGGTGCCAGAAAAAATCTTTTGGTTAATCGTCGGTGGGAGAGGAAAATATTATCATTTTATAAATGGTAATTTTATATGAATACCAATGCAATGGTTTGATGTCTACTACTTGAATAACATTTACTGATTTATATATAAATACATATGTGTATAACCTAATGCGAGAGTTATTGACGATTAAGTTCACCCTGTGCAATAAAATAAAGTCAATTATAAATGTTATTAATAAATAGATATTAAAAATAGCATTTCGTAGTTATTACGATGTTATGTGACATACGCGGTCTAATAAGTTCTTTTTAATATTGTAGAAAAATCTGATGGGTCAATTGATACAGACCAATTAACGTTTTAACCTAGTCCATTATAAGTATAATAGAATAGATGTTCATGGGATGTTTTTATTAACCTTGATTTTGATTTGTTCCAAAAAATGAGGATTGAAAATTAAAGAGAAGAATTAATCAAAGATGTTTTGTTCAGTATGACCTACAATTTTCGGACGTAGAACTTTTGTATAGTAGAGGTGATTACAGATAATTAAACATCGTAAATAATGTATACACCAAAGCGATATTGGAGTATGATTAAGGAAAAGCTTGAAATTATATTCTAGATCATCAGTCACGTGCATATCGATCATTCTTACGTTTACATAACGTCACGTGCGTGCTTCCGATAACTCGTTACTGGCAGCGGCGATTAATGTTAATTTACAAATATTCCTACATTCTCGTAGCATATATACGAACATTATCCGATCCATGTTTTACAGAATTTCTCCGTCGAAAGCTATGCTCAGTCTACACTCCCCACACATATCCACTGCGCTGAGAAACGCTCTGTCGAGAAATTCGATCATCGCCGCCGCCGGCCGTTCTCCGCTCCACTGCCGCCCGCCGCAGGCACCCCAGGCACCGATCGAAGTGGAGGTCAAGCTCCGACTGCTCTCCGCCGCGGACCACCATCGCCTCACCGCCGTCCTAAGCCCCAACCGCCGCGCAACCCACCTCCAGGAAAACCTCTTCTTCGACACCCCACAAAGCCTCCTCTCCTCAAACCTCGCCGCCCTGAGAATCCGCTTCTACGGCGCCGACGGCGTCTCGCGGTGCGTCCTCTCACTCAAATCGAAGCCCCAAATCTCGAAAGGGGTCTCTCGAATCGAGGAAATCGAGGAGCCAATCGACCCGAAAATCGGCCGCCTCTTCGCCGCCGAGCCGCGGCGGATTCTCGAGATGGGCGGTTCCTCCTCCGGCGTGGTCGCGAGGCTGAAGGAAGATTTCGCGGCGGCGGGGGAATTGGTGGGTTTAGGCGGGTTTAGGAATCTGAGGGGGGTTTACGATTGGGAAGGCCTGAGATTGGAGGTGGACGAGACGATGTTCGATTTTGGGACGTGGTACGAGGTTGAGTGCGAAAGCGACGAGCCTGAGAAGGCGAAGGAGATGATCGAAGAACTGCTGACGTCGGAGGGGATTGGGTATCGTTACTCTGAGTTCAACAAGTTTGCGTTATTTCTTCGTGGGAATTTGCCTGATTGAATGACTAAGATTTACCAAGTTGTGTCTATGAGAAGAAGAAGATAAGGAGGAGGTGTTCTTTATTTTTATTACTTCGGGGAATTCCGCTATTTTATCCCCGCGGGGCGGGGATGGGGAATAATCTATCCCCGTTGGCGGGGACAGGGATCATAGTCCCCGCCCCGTTTCTCGCCAAATATAATATCTAAATAAATAAAATTATACCTAAAATCAATATTAAATAATATTTTTTTATACAAATTTTTTATTATTATAATATAAAATAAAATTTAAGTAATACTTTTTTACCCAACTGTATTATTATAATAAAAATACTAATTAAAATATAAGTAAATAATATTTACAATTTATATATATTATATATATATATTTATTTAAAGTCGCGGGGATGGAGAATCCCCGTGGGGCGGGGACCCGGCGGGGACGGGAACGGGGACGAAATTTTCCCCGTTTAATTCGCGGGGACGGGGACGGGGATTCTCTGTCGACGCGGGGACGGGGATGGGGATCTAATCCCCGCCCCCGCCCGCCCCGCCCCGTTGACAAGCCTAAGCTATAGCAATCGGAAACTCAAATAGATTCTCAAAATGCAGTAGTTATTCTCTAAGCGATACACTCATTTTCAAACTCAAATGATTATTTTTGAAAAATTACATCTAGACAACTTTTTTTTTATTTTATAACTTCAAAAGAAAAATAATATTTTAATAACATATTAAACTAAATAAATAAAAAATACTGTCGTTATAGTTCTATAAAACTTTCTAATTACTTTTTTTATATATTTTAATTTATTTTTATTTTTTATAAGGATACTTCAATTATTTAAACGAATAAGAGGACATTAAATGAAATTACTAAATATAGAACACATTACGCGTTTAATTGCATCTATGTGTTTAGTGGAGGAGAGAGAAAGCACAAAATTCATTTTGTGATTGGGTTTTGGATTAGTTTTGAGTGATTTTAGAATATTTTATTGGGTTATATGGTTAGAGATGGTATTAGGGAATGACAATTGATGTTTGTGTCAATTGAGCGAGATACATTAGGAAAAAAAGAAAGAGAATGGCAATTGTTCCAATTCCAACAATGAAATAGAAATGGATATTTTTTTTCCTTATAGAAATGGATATTTTGCTACTCGGAAGTTTACATATAGCATTGACGTTGTTAGTTTAGTTAGAGTTTAGACCATAAAAATCAATTTTTTTTGTTTTTATTTTCTAAATGGTAAAATGGCAGCAAGGAAAAAGTCTTGAGATGATGTCAGGAAAATCATAGAATTCAATTTCAACTAAAGAAAACAATCAAAACATTATTAAATAACTTAAAGAAATAAAGAAAGTCAAGTTTCAACTTGTATCCTCCAATCCAATCGCTCGACAAGGAATCGTAAGAAATCCTCAAATATATATCTATGGCGTCTCCTCCCTTCTCCGATTCGTCAAAATTTCATTGCTTCTATTTTTAGCAAGCGATCTTCAACGTTAGATTCCCAAGCATTGACCTTGGAGATCCATAGCTCAAGCTTTCGAGATCTTCATCAAATTCCTGCGGAGGTCTCTTCACCACCAACGCAACGACGACGATCTGTTAACAGACGCAGCTCAGCCCATTGTTTTTCTGCTTATGCTAAAACTCGCGGGCATTTCTTCGTTTGTTCGTACGTAGAGGAAATATAGATCCATGGATCTCGGCTACAGTAAATTAGATCCGCCAGACGGCACTTTTGGATCCAAAAATCAGTCTCAGAGATTGATTCCGCCCAACGAAGACGAGCTAGACGACCTCGATTTCGACGAACTTCCCCTAATCTTCGGGGAATCTAAGAAGAAATCTGGATCTGGAATTTACGGCGCCGTGTTCAACCTAACCACCACGATTATCGGCGCCGGAATCATGGCCCTACCGGCGACGATGAAAGTCCTAGGCCTCGCCATGGGCGTCGCTCTGATTTTCGTCATGGGAATCCTATCGGAGATCAGCGTCGAGTTTCTAGTCAGATTCGCCGTCAGATGCAACGCTTCGTCCTACGGAGAAGTCGTCCAAACCGCCCTGGGTAGAAAAGCTAGGGTTTTGTCCGAAATCTGCATAGTCGTCAACAACGGAGGAATTCTCATCGTCTACCTGATAATCATAGGCGACGTAATGTCAGGCTCCATCAGGCACGCCGGCGTCTTCGATCAGTGGCTGGGCCACCACGGCGCTTGGGACCACAGAAAAATCGTCATCTTCATCGTCGTAGTACTCTTCCTCGCCCCACTCTGTTTCTTAGAAAAGATCGACTCTCTGAGCACTAGCTCCGCCGCCTCAGTAGCCCTAGCAGTGGTCTTCGTCGTCGTCGCCTTCTCCATAGCCGCCGTCAAGCTTTTTCAGGGCAAAATCGAACCACCTCGACTTTCGCCTGACTTTGGGTCGAAAAGGGCCATTCTTGACCTCCTAGTGGTGATACCCATAATGTCGAACGCCTACGTTTGCCACTTCAACGTTCAGCCCATATACAACGAGCTCGAAGGGCGTTCGCCGAAGAAAATGTACACAGTAGGGAGGGCCACGACTGCCATATGCGTATTGGTCTACGCCTCGACTGCCTTGGCGGGCTACCTTTTGTTCGGCAGGGAAACCGAGTCTGACGTTTTAACCAATTTCGACAGGGATTTAGGGATTCGTTTCGGCGCAGCGTTGAGCTACGTCGTTCGAATAGGCTACGTTCTTCATTTGATTCTTGTTTTTCCAGTGATCCATTTCTCGTTGAGGCAAACTGTGGATAACTTGCTCTTCGAAGGGCTTAATCCTCTCGCTGTGAGCAGAAAGAGGTGTCTTTTCTTGACGGTGGTGCTCTTGGCGCTTATATATTTGGGGTCGACGATGGTTCCTAATATTTGGACGGCGTTTAAGTTCACTGGGGCGACGACGGCGGTTTCTTTAGGGTTTACTTTCCCGTCCCTAATTGCGCTGAAGTTGGGCGGCGGGGAAGGTAACGTTGATGGGTTGAGTTTTTCGGAGAGGTTGGTTTCGAGGGTTATGTTGGTTTTGGCTGTTGTGGTTAGCGTCGCGGGCGTGATAGGAAACATATACGGCGTCAGCAGTTGAATGTTGAAATCGCACGCTGATGTTTTTTTTGCGCATATGATGAATGATGTAATGGGATATTTAAACTGAGTGAAAAAAAACGTTGCTCGTGAGATCTTTTTTGTAGTCGAATGTGCGCAAGTATCTCGGTGGTAGAACATTCGCCAAGTTCTAAGTTATTGGAGTGAGGAGGAAGAAGAGTTTGAGCTTATGAGAGAGACTGAAGAAGCATTATTATTGATGGGATTAAGAATCTAGTGTTTTTAGCACCTTCATTCTCTTCAAGTTCTTGTTTTTCCTGTTTCGCAGAGCTGAATGAGTCAAGACAAGGATTTTCAGACAAAGTAAAGTAGTTTGTTCATTAGGCCATCTCCAACGGATTCGCATATGCAAACTCAATATGAGTTTTCGAGTCCAATCGACACGCATATCAATACCTATAATGAGTTTTGACCAATTTATACAACATATAAACGGAAATTTGAGTCTATACTGTTCATGTACCTATAAATTTTTAGTTCCTACAAAATGGCCCCAACTAAATTATTAATTTAGTATTATACCTAAATATTTTACTTTCGCTTTTGAATTGGATCTGTTTCTTTCATCATATATATAATACATAAATAATGTTAGTAATTGCAAATAGTAATGAGTCGTATTATTTATGAACAATAATATATAGCCCGTGATCTAATTTTAATAATATATATATATATATATACCAATAATATATAGCCCGATTTCAATCATATATAATACATAATATTTATGAACAATAATATTTATTTATTCTTAATTCTTATTCATATATTTCTATTGACTTAAAAATAATCCCGTTGTCTAATTTGAAAAAAATATAAAATATGTGGGTCGTATTTAAAAGTCAGTGTGAAAGGGAATATTACAATATAGCCTTTTGAGTTTGAGAATGGGTATAATGGTTGGAGAAGAATTACTGCATTTTGAGTTTGAGAATGAATTCGAGCATGAGAATAGGTTTTTCGGTTGGAGATGGCTTAGTTAACCATTTTTAATTGTCGTCTTTCCTTCACCATGGAGATCTTCTCTATGTCTTTGAGTTCTGCTAAGCTCTGCAAAAAATGAGCATGGCCCAATAATAGTACTGTAGTTGTTATCCGAGCCCAATTAGGCCCATTTAGTTGCAATTTGACTGGTGCCACGAATCTTTTATCTTCTCCATTTTCACTTTCAGATTTCAATTATTGTTAGCGAAGAAAAAGGTTAAAAAAAAAAAGGCAAAAGAGGAGGCAACTTGTTTGTCCTTTATTTTAGAGATAATATTGTTTCGCCATTGATATATAATAGCAATTTGTGGTGCGATTAAGCTTGTTGGATTAATATGCCTCGCGCCTCTTCGAGACAAACAGCTGCGAGTTCTACTGCGTCAGGGATGGATCTTTTTCGTGCAGGTTCTTTCAAGTTATTTTATTTGATTCCTTTTTGTTTTTTTTTCCGCTGGATAATCGGATTGTATTATGCGATTGAATCGAGTTTCTCCTTTTTCCCCCTTTGGTGGGCGATGCATTATATTTGAGTTTGGATTTAAATTTTTGATCGAATTTGAAGTCTTTTGATCCTAGTTGTGAGCTTGATGTTTTTCACATCGTCCTTGTTTTATTTTTAGCTTCGCTGAGGTAGATTCATAAACGAATTCTTTGTCTGACTCTGACTATGATTGCAGTATGGGCACCCATGTGTAACTTGCTCTTTGTAGTTAGTCCTTTATGTTTTCGTTAGATCCTGTCCTACAATGTTTTTCCTCAGCTTTGTGTTTGTTTGCCATCCAGCATCAGGTAAAGCAGCATCCAAGGAACTCGAGAGGATCGATCAAATCTTCTATTCGTACTGCAACAATTCAACGAAAATAATAGAGTAACTGTTTTACTTATGAATGGATGTCCTTTTGTGTTGATTTTTGTGTCTGTTTCTTGGATGTGCCTAATTTGCTGTATTTATGAGCAGTCCTGAAGGTGTCGAGGCCCTCTGTTCAGATCTTGAAATCGATCACACCGATGTTCGAATACTAATGCTTGCATGGTGCGTGAGGTTTTCTCTCCTTCTTATTTGAATTATCCACAATTTTTCTTATATTGGAACCGATTGGTTGTTTTGTTGTAGGAAAATGCTAGCAGAGAAACAAGGATACTTCACCTTGGTATGCTTATTATTCTACCTTTACCTCTGTTGGTCTTCAAATAAGATGTTGATATCATATCACGTCCGTTTTGCTTTCTTGTTTCCTTGCTTCAATTTGAAAATCTATCTTAAAAAATCTAGTGTATTTTTCTCTGGTGCCGAATGGCCTTTTTCTCTTTATCTGACGTACATACATAACATGAAACTGCTCATATCGTTAGGATGAGTGGAGAAGAGGTCTTAAAGCGCTGAGGGCAGACACATTTGCGAAATTGAAGAAAGCTGTCGTGGAACTTGGGAAAGAGGTACATATGGTTTCTTGTAACAATATGATCGACTGGAATTGTTGTAGATCAATTCTTAATCATCTTTTTATCTGACAACTTCAGGTTGTACGATCAGCAAGCTTTGAAGAATTCTATTCTTACTCCTTCAAATATTGCCTCACTGGTATGTTATCCTTGGCCATAGATTCTTAACTCTTACACGCCTTCTGTTCCCTTCTTCTGATTCGGGCCTATTTTTCTGGTTTCTCCGTATCCTTGCAGAGGAGAAGCAGAAGAGCGTAGACATAGAAAGTATATGTCTTTTGCTAGATCTTGTCCTTGGACAACAATTCCGGCCTCAAGTTGATGCAATAACTCAGTACCTCAAGGTGAATAATTTACATAAAAATCGTATAAATCTTGATCTCAAACAACATAAATGAACTGCATTTATGTTTCCTTACAGGTACAGATGGATTACAAGGTCATCAACATGGATCAGTGGATGGGATTCTACAGATTCTGCAATGAGGTGATATTTAATGTATACATATTCATACATATGTTTCCTATGTTTATGAAGATCATAATAGAGCTTAAATTTGTGACTTTTGCTATGACAGATAAGTTTCCCAGATCTCAGCAATTACGATCCAAACGAGGCGTGGCCGTTGATCTTGGACAACTTTGTCGACTGGTTCAGATCCAAGCGTGGGTAATAATAACTCCCATAAACAACAGAGATGCTTCTGCCGATATTGTATCTCTCCATCGCTTATTGTGCACGAAGAGCTTTCTATTATTTCTTGTATTACTATTGCAGAACAATAATTTTATGTTGGAGTAAGCTATTGGTACAGCAGATGTTTTTATGATTGATTAACTAAAGCTATTAAAGTCGATTCCACCAACCTATCTATTTTTGAACAATATGTCAGATATTTGTCGTCTTTTTAGCAGGCAGAAAATTGGTAGCTTTCCCTTTCTTTCCATCTTTTTTATTTCCGGCAAATGTATCTGAGAAGCTCTAGTGTGCTAAAAAGGGTAAAACAAGTAATAATGGATTGTGCTAGTGCAGGTACATATACAGCTCAAGAATGAATTTAACATGAAAAAAAGAAGAAAAAGGTGTAGTAGCAGCAGCAATAATCAATGGCTATAAAGAAATATTCCCTTTTGATGGCATTAGACTGATATTGATGATTATTAAATTAAATATAAAAAGTTGCAGACAACCACTGAATGAATCAGCTGCCACTATTTTCAGCAGCAGTTGGTGGAGAGCATGATGAAGAAGACAGAGACGAGCAAGAAGACGAACTGGGCTTCTTCTTTTCCTCCGCCCCACGCGCCGCCTTCTGACCGCCGCCATCCTCCGCCTTGCGGTGGTGCTGACGGTTGAGTATCGCCAGATTGTTCAAATCCACTGGGATTATACACTTGCATAGATTTCCTACAAGGAGTTTGACCGAATATAACATGGGCTCAAATCAAATCAAAGCAAGAAGGACGAACTGAACTGTTAAGATATTAAAAAGATTTACCGATTCTTGCTAGACGATTGATCCAACTTGGGATTTGATTGCCAGTGAGCTTAACGCAAGCTTCGTTGCAGAAATGGTTGCAGTTTTGGGAAACGAGGTTGTAGGCGTCGCCTCTGTATTTCTCGGCGAGCTTTTGCATCATCTTCCTCACGTCGCCGGCCGTCATCTCCGTCCATCCTACGAAGATCGACTTTCTGAAAGTGAAGCCGGCGAAGTGCTTAGGCTCGCCTTCGAATATCCCAGTCGTCGAATACTCATGAGCTCCAAAAGCGTATTCAACGTCGTAAACTGTTTCAAGAACAGAAAAAAGGAAAGAGCTTTTAGGTTCTTACAGCAGAAGAAGCGCTGATGAGTAAATCTTGTTAACAAAAGAAAGAAAAAAAAAGACAACCTTGGACGCCTGAATGGTAGATTCCCAGGCCAAACCAGTAAGCGTAGCCATTAATGGAAGCAAGGTCGTACACGTTAAGGTACACAGGCGCCGTTCCACGGCTGATCTGAACCGTACTTTTCCGACACAACATATCCCAGAATTGCGATTTTTCTGATAAATTCAAGAAAACTGAAAACTGGGATTCTTGCAACGTGAAAGATAATGGAGAAATCGAGCGTGGGTGTTTGGTCACACGGGCATGTGATATATCTAACTTTTTGGTGGAAGTTGAAGACCAGTGTTTCTTTCTGGGACTTGCTGAGAAAAAAGAATGTAGAGGAAGAAAGAGATTGTGATTGGTTGGGTTAGGAGCATGAGCCGATGCGTGTATTTAAAATTTGAAATATCAATTTTCTGTTACTCGGAGAAAGTCGCGTAAAGCAAAGCTAATAATGAGGGAAAGTGGGATTAGGAATTGTACGGATTCTCTAAATATGATGAGATGAGCTGTCATTGCGTTGGGCTTTGCTTCTTCAGTTGTAATATTTGGGCTCTCTCAACCCCAATTGAATAGCAAGCAATAATCAGCTGCTTCACTTCTGCTTTTTAAATCTATCCATGGCTATGCTGTAATGGCAGCTTTGTACCTTTTCTTGCAGCTCATTCCTTTGAGCTTTTCCGCGATACACAGCTAATATTCTAAGTTTTAGCTCAGCGTAGAATATACGTCGTCGAGTTAAAGACTCTGTTTTTTTTACTTAAAAAGAATTGTGCAATACCGTTTCGCCGTTGACAGCTATGCATTTGAAATTCGGTTATAACGGTCGAGAAATTGTAACAGACATATCTATTACCAGCCAACAATTCCAAAGAGAAGATCAAATTTCGCATTCATTAACTACAAAGGTTCAGAACAGCGAGCAATTGCAAGCAGAAGGATAGTACAAATGGCGACGAAACAGAGTATGGGAAGAAAGAAAGGACCTACAAATTCACATATTCTTTCCTTATTTGACTTCCTCAGTACGATTTTCAACACAAATTTCTAACTATGAGTGGAGGTCAGACCATTATTCTCCACTCCCAAGCCATACAACACGCCGACGTACTTCTCCAACGAGCCACTGAACATAGTCTCCTTCAATTTCCTGAAAGTGAACAGAGTGAGCAAACTGTCCGAGCCCGCCTGATGACAGACCCCAACTCTCTCGACTTCCAACAACTCAGCCAACTTATTCAGACCACCGTGGAGGCTGTTAGAGAACTTCATCAGATGCTTAATGTCGTAAAGCACTGGGAAATACATATTGAGCAGAGTAAAGAACCCAGTTTGTGTATCGGGCAAGGGCTTGCAAGTCAAGACTTTGAGCAAGTACCCAAAGTCATAGCCACTGTGGAAGGTTACCCAGCTCACACAGTCGTTTAAAACGATCCCTGAAGACATGAGAAGCTCAGCAAAGCGCGTGGCATCGACACCCTTTTCCTTGTTCTTTGCAAAGTCTATGCCACTTTCGCGGAGGAGCTCGATCGAATCGTTGGCGAAGACGTCCTCGTTTGGGTCGAATTCCCTGAAGTTGAACTGCCATATACAGTACTTATCCGTCCCACAAGTTGGTAAATTGCCATTCTCATCAGAGAAGGTCAGCCCAAGCTGAATCAGCTTCAGCAAGTCGACGTTGTCTTTCAGCGTCTGGTAATTGAAATCGCTAGAGTTCTTGAAGCTCCCCACGGGCCTCAAGACTATCCCAGGAAACTCAGAATCCATGGCGATGTAAGGATAGTCATCGACAACCTCGCGGATCAGATCGAATTCCTGCTCCAAATTATCAGCCCATACATCCCTGATTTGAATCGACTCGCTCTTTGACAAAATTGACATCTTGCATCGATTAGATCTGAACTTTCCCCAAGCGATAAAACCCTAGATTCCCAAAATTCGCTGCGCCGAACGGCCGAGATCTGAACTTCACTAGAGCCCAAGACACAGATCTGCGAGTGAAGTAAGGTCGCAGTTGTCGAAACAAATCAAATCAAAGAATCAGCAAATCGGTAAATCATCAGCAAGTCAAAGCATGTCTGACAAGAAAAACAGCTGATGAGCTGATATTCCAAGTCATAATCTTCCTACAAACTCAAAAAGTGGAGAAAGCTACCTTAAGGCGAGATCCAGTAAAGTCCTTCACACACGTTACAAAGAAAGATCTCTGTTTATCGTTTAGATATATTTAAGGTGAAGATGAACAGAGAAGCTGTTAGGGGTTGAGCCGTTGAGGACGATAAGGTATATAAGATATGAACGGCTTAAGAAGGAGAAAAGTAAAGCTGAGATTAAAAAGAAAAGAAAATCAAAAGAAAAATGGCTGAACTGTAAAAACTTGAAATTCCGTTCTTGAATTTAATATTTTTGTGAAAACTTGAATTCAATATTTCTTTTTTTTTGCCCCCTTCACATGAGATCCACAACTTTAGTCAAATAATGAGTCAGAAGTCAGATTAATCTAACTGAAAGTCGAGATTATTGCATGATCTTCATATTGGATTTAGATTTAAAGCGTGGAGGAAGTACAAAGGAAGAAGTGTGTTGCCCTTTGTAGAAAGGAAAAACACACAATAGATTAAGAAAAATAACATCTTTTCATAAATTCAACTTATTTTTCAGACATCTAAATATACCCAAAATCATTCCCAACTACGAAGCCATCTGCCCATTGTTCTCAGCTCCTAACCCATACAAAACGCCAGAATACCTCTCAATCGACCCACTGAAAAACGCCTCCTTCAACTTCATAAACGAAAACATCGTAAGCAAACTGTCTGAACCCGCCTGGTGACAAACGCCGACCCTCTCAACCTCCAAAAGCTCGGCGAGCTTATTCAAACCTCCATGAAGATTGTTCGAAAACTTCATCAAGTGCTTCACATCGTAAACGACAGGAAAAAACGCACTAATCAGAGCGAAAAACCCGCCAGGCGAATCGGGCAAATTCTGGCAAGTCAGCACTTTGATCAGATAACCGAAATCGTAGCCACTGTGGAAGGTAACCCAACTCACCCCATCGTTCAAAACAATACCCGAGGACATCAGAAGCTCACCAAATCGCCAGGCATCGATTCCCCTATCGTTGTTCTTGACGAAATCGATCCCACTCGTGCGAAGAAGCTCGATGGAATCATTGGCGAAGACGTCCTCTTCAATGTCGAATTCCCTGAAGTTGAATTGCCAGATGCAGTAGTTGTCCGTGCCGCAGGTGGGTAAATTCCCCTTTTCGTCTGAGAAGGTTAGTCCTAATTGAATCAGCTTCAGCAAATCGACGTTCTCTTTTAGGGTTTGGTAATGGTAGTCGCTCGACGTCTTGAAATTGCCCACGGGCCTCAGCACGATTCCTGGGAATTCGGTGTCCATGGCGATGTAAGGGTATCGATCGACGATTTCGCGGATTAATTCGAATTCTTCTTCCAAATTATCGGCCCAAACATCCCTAATTTGAAAAACCGTCATCTCCGTATATACCGAATGAGAAAACCTTTCAGATTGTCGCGATCTCAATCACTGCAGATGAAGATCGCTGTTACCCTCGATTCGATATCTGCCAATAATTTTTCAATTGCTGATCAAAAATTGGGGTAAACCGCGAAAACAGATCGATTGGGCAAATCAAATAATGCATGCGATACAAATCGGAAAAGAAAACATTACCTTGCAACTATGACTTCAATGTCGAGCGCAGATAATCGCACGGCCGAGATTTGATTGACGCGTTCCGCCGTGTAGTAGATTGATTCGGAAAAACTGGGAAATGCTTTCTATTTTTTATTTTCTTTTTTAATTGTTTTGGTGATCTTTGCGTTTTTATTTTTCTGAGTTTTGCATATTTCTGTTGTATGGGAGAAAAGCCACAAAGATAAATTATTAGAGATGGAACAAAACTCCTTTACCGAGTCTTTGGCACTCTTGTCATCTAATTATTTACTTACTTTTTAACAGAAAAAAAAAATAATAATGTGGTTGTAGACTTGGAAAAAGATGGAAAAATACCCATATTTAATGATTATTCTTATTATTACTTATTATTCTAATTTGAAGTTTTAAAAATCTAGCGAACACAAGAATGCGTAATAGGGCTAAGCCGAGTAATTAGTGAGCCCATTAAGCGTGATTAATCCTTCTAACATACGAACTATACTTTTATCACTTGATGAGATTACTCATGCAATTTTTATTTAGTTCTATCCCTATTTTTTTCCGCAATGCAGTTTCCAAGAATATTAGCATTATCTCATTTTAATATAAAATTCATATAATACGAATATTTCTTATTAGTGTATACAAATACATATGAAATTTCATTTAAAATACCGATATTTCTTTTTTTTCTTTTCTTTAGTAAACATTATAACAGACATATTATATAAATGAATGTTTCTCCTATAATATTTCCTATATAATATACATATTCCAAACTCAAAAGAGAAAAGGAAATAGTCGGTGAAATTTATTTTCTTAATTTTCATACATAGAGAGAGTTGAGATAAGGTAAGTAGATTGAAGTCGATGAAAGTAATAAATAAAGCATGATAATAAAAGAAGGGGGTGTAAATAGTAATTTAGTGGGTGCTAATAGAATGACCCTTTTTTTTCTCAATTAAATGGTGGAATCTTGACGGTGGAATTAATTGGTTATGTTAATCAAGTTCAATGCATGTGCAATATATACGATATATTACTTTATATTTTAAAATGAAGAATTAAATTATTTTTTATATATATAATTGATGTAAGGATATAATTGTAATGAACTTAGAATATGAAGAACATAATTGACGCACCAAATTGTTTGGAAGGTAGTATTATTATATGATGCCGAACAATAATAAAATAGATAGACATCTGATGCCAAAAGACTCTAGGGCGTCGATGTATCTGTCTAGTGCGGAAATCTTATATATCGGTAAAAATTTATATATTTGGCGATTATCAAGTACTTTTTCACTTACATTGTCATTTTTAATTCAACAAAAATGAAAAAATATACATTAGGTGAAAGCAATCCACTAGCAACACAATTAACATTAGATTTAAAAAGATTTATTATATGAAAACCACACATTAAAATTTGGAAGTTCTTAATAATTTTAATCATAGTTATTTGGAGCGCGCCTAGGCGGTGAACGAGGTGAGGCGGCCGCCAATCGCCTCTACGTGCTCAGAGGCGTCGTTTTTTGAGGAGGCGCATCTGAGGAGGCGCATCTGAGGCGGCGCCTCAGCGTAGGTTTTCGAGGCGCCTAGGCGATCAGGCGGCCGCCTTGGTGAAGATTGGTCGATTTGAGGGTAGAGAAAGATGGGAAAAATATTTGCAGGCCAAGATGAAAAACCCTAAAAATTTCCTCAAACGGGCTTTGATTTGGGCCTATCTAATTAATTTTTAAAAGAAACTTTAAGATATTAAAATCTTGAAAAGCCCAAATGAGTTTACTTATTATATTTTAATTTTTTTATTTCTAACTATGCAACTTAATACTCAAATAATTGATTTTTTAATATATAATTGATTAATTATTATTACTTTATTAAATGAAATCACCAACATTAAAAAATTTTCATATGAAAGCATCAACTATTATTTCATATATATATTATGTATAAGTTCTATTCATGTATTCAATAAAAGTATATTATATATAATATTTTACGTGATGCAAATCGCCTCAAGTTCATAAGGCGACCGCCTTATTTACGCCTCGCCTCTGAGGCAAGACAGTGCCCTTTCGCCTTTCTGCGCCTCTCCCTTTAATAACTATTATTTTAATAGTTTGATGGAAGTAAATCAACCGAAAGTTCAATGTATCAATCAATATTGTTGCACATATAGTTTGCTTTTTAAATATTTTCCTAAAAAATACCGTAATTGTTTTGTCAATCCGACTCTAATTATTATTATTTTTTGTAATAAATGAACTTTTGAAAATGAAAAGAAAGGAAAAACCCCTTCAAAATCCCAAAACATGAGATACATGCATATGGTTCAACTTTTCAGCTGACAATAAATTTCAGCGATATCTCCATAATAACATTCCCATATAATCCCAGGGAGAAAGGGGAAAAAAAAGTTGAGATCTTTGTAATATTCCGATTTCGAAAATCGGAAAATTGCAATAATGAACGGCAACGTCAAAAGATCGGTGTGGAGAAGGGCCTATTTATTGAGGGCTCTGCATGCCGGACAATTTGCAAGAGATCCAGATATTACTCTCACCTTACATCATCAGCGTTAGGTGTGGATTCTTGTTTTTATTCGGTCTTGTAACGTCTTCTGATTTTAATTTCCGATTTCTTGTTGAGGAGCTTGTATATAATTGTGGGCTATTTTAATTTACTTCCTTAACGTTTTATTTGTTCTCTTTTCGTAGTTCGACAGATTATTGAGAAATGGCTTCGACTTCCAATGTTTCCGATGCTGTCGTGGCTGAGCTGCGCCAGAAGACTGAAAAGGATTTGGTGGCTGTTGGGAAGAAGCTTCAGAAGTTCCCTAAGAATAACGAGAAGTTGCTGGGCGTTCTTGAGGTAGTCAAAGCTTTTTTATTTTTCCCTTTAATTCGTAGGTTGTTGTGTTTGTGTAGGTAAAACTGAGCTATTCTCTTTTTGTGCTTCTTGGGTATGATTTATATGCGTTCGTGGGGATATGGAGACCCAATTTTACTGCAGATATATGCAGTTTTTGTATCTGGTCATTTTGTTGGGATTTTTATGCTCCTTTGGGAATGAGATTCTTATGCTTGTTGGGTTAATGTTGCTGGAGATTTAGATCTTTTTAGGAAGTTTATACGATTCGGGATTTTCCTGCATTCATTTAAGTAGCTGTGTTTTAGGATACCGTTGGGATTTCTAGAAAAAAATGTTAGCTTTATGAATACCGTTGATCATTCAGCTCTTGTTTTACTTTACCATGTAGAAGAAAAGATTTACCATGTCTGAATATCTGGGATAGCTGCATTGGGGCAAATCTATGGATAACTTGATTCCTTTATGTCAAATGAATGTGTTGAGTCTTTCTGATTTAGTAGAATGCTAGTTAACGAAGAACCCACATGGACTTTTCGATGCACATGAATTTCGGTAAATTAGTTGGCATATCAGATGCGCAAAAAACCTCAATTTCGATATCATTTCCCATCTCATTAATGCTCCTAACCATTCCATTGGTTGTTCAAATTCAGGAAGCAAAAGACGTCCTCACAGAGGTCTACCAAGGCCCGCCAACGTCGACAAAGCAAGCCCTCGGGCCAATCATGATTGGGCTTATGGACGACCGACTGTTCAAGAAAACAGATCGGAAAATTCAGCTCCAATTGGCTTTGAACCATAATGAACTCATGAGAATATCCGCGCCAACTCAACCCTATAACGACGGCGTCATGAGGGTGGGCGCAAACTTTCCTACCTAAGCTTTTAATACGAAATACGTATAGCATTAAACAAAAACCGTATGCTCTTTTTTTCTCATTCTCTTATGGTTGGTTGCAGGAAGTATTCATGCTATTCCTTATGGCTTTCAAGTTCTTGTGTGGAGAGCCTATGTATGCGTACTTGATAGCTCTCGACATTCTTTACATAATGGCGAGATTCAAGACTATGGTGCTACTCTTGGACCTTGATGACTGTGAGCCATTGGTTAGCTTGATATTTCAGCGCTTCTTTGCCGCTGTTAAGTAAGTTTCTTTTTTCCATATTTCTTCTCTCTTTTTGTACTTGAGAATGAGTCAAAATTGACCTAACCGAGCTTTAATTTTTGATGAAGGTCCAACCCTTGTGCATTCATGATTGGGTTCATCGAGATAGTCGTGAGCTCAATCATCGAACAGAGCGACGAGTTCTCATGGGAGATTCTGAAGCCCCTCTTGGCAACCGTAGAACGGGCAAACGAGGTCCTTATTCATTAGCTGTGATTTGTTCTTTTTAGTTACTTATATGCTGTTTTTCCCCTGCTTAACGCATTGCAATCATTATTTTTACTGTTATTCTCAGGATATAGCGCCTGCTTTGTTCAAGCTGGGAATAAAAATATTTCAGAAAAACTCGAAGAAGCTCCAGCCATGGCTCATAGAAGCCGACAAACAGAAGAAGCTTTCTCACGATGACTACAACGGGATAGTCCGTGATGTCATCTATTTCGGGCATACCGATAGATTCAATATCGAGGTTTGTTCTTCTCCTCGGCCTTAGTTAGATTCGATTTTTTTTGTTGATCCTTTATTTTCTGGGGGATTATGAAGATTGTGTACTTATTCTCATTTTCTTATTCAGGAGCCAACTGAATCTTTCAAGGATCTCGAGGAAAGCTACTTTAGTATGTTGGACGGCGTCGGTTCATCTTCTGCTGCGGTCAGCAACGAGGAGATGTACAGGCGCCGTCTCGACGAAGTCAACGAAATGTGCGACAAACTGCGCTCTCAGATTGTTGCTGAGAACGAAGAGAAAGAAGTAGTTGGCTCCTCAAAGTCGAAGAGAGGAAAGCGTGGGAAAAAGAAATCCACGCCTGCTTCTTCTGTTGTTGTCTCTGTCCCTGCCAAAAAAGGAGAAGATGTTCAAGCGGGCGCTGAGCGAGGAGAAGATGGGCCAAAAGCGACTACTGCAAAGGTATGTTATGCGCTGTTCTCGTCAGCGAAGTTTGATGATAATTGATATGTTACGGACTACGCTGGTCAATGATTTCTTTCTTTAACTTTTTTTTTTGTGATTTTCTTTGCGATGTTCAATGTAGGCGGAGGGGTCTGAAGGGGGAAAATTTAAGAAGCGCAATAGTAAATCCTCTTCAGAAAAGAAAAAGGCAGAGCCAGGCGAGGAGTGGGTCAATGTTAGGATCAAAGTGTATCGGCGTAAGGACAACAGAACGTGAGTATTTGGCTTGTATGAAATATTTTATGATGGGCTTGGGTTCTAAATTTGCGGAATTATGGGATGATCTTTACATTCATTGTTCTTTCCTTTTTATGTAGTTTCCGCCCGGGAACTATCCTTTCATACAACCCCGTGACGAAGTTGCACATGGTGATAAGATATTTTCCTTTCTCTCCCTCTTTGTTTCCTTTTGCCTCTGTTCGGTATGGTGTTCGTCGTCTCTTACCTTTTTTCTTAATTGTTGCAGATTTTATACGATGGTCGTGAGAAGGAAGTAGTCTTCGACATGGCAACAGAAAAATGGGAGCTATTTCATGAAGAACGGCTCTTGCAAGTAAGAGCATCCTTATATCTTTGTTATTTCTAACCATAACTAAGCATAATTTATTTGATAATTCAGACAAACTCCTTCGAGCCAAGTCGCCATCGATCTCCTCCGAGCCAAGCCGCTTGCCTCGCCCAAGAAAACGCAAAATCAGTCTTCTCTGCGATGAATCTTAGGATTCGCAGCCGTTGGGGCAATGCTAACTCTAACGACGAAGCTTCTGATTCGAACTGAAGGGAGATTCAAGTCGACGATTTAGCTGCAAAACTAAGCCCGCCCGCTCGCTCTGTTCTTCCCAAAGGCCCATGTAAGCAGTGATGGCTATGGAGATAGAAGGTGGACATACATGGACAAGAATCCTAGGAATGAATGCCCCCCGACGTTCGAACGGCCGACATATTTCCAAGAAAGACAAATTAGGAAAAATGGCTAACCACTGAGTTAGTGAGTTCCTTAATGGAACTTGAACCTCAGTATCAGCTATGAGACAGCCATGGGCTTCAGCGGGGCTAATTCTCCCATGATCGTTCCCTCTTTGTTGACGATTCCTTGTTGATGTAATAAAAAATTGAGTCTTTGTTTAAAAATTTTGTCCATTTTGGGGCTTGGATATGCCTGTTTAGTACAGATATGAAAGAGCTAAGTTTTTCTGCAGAAATATATAAGTGGTTTATGATTCTCATTCGATTCGACAACTGAAGCTTTTGCGCTACTTGAGCAAAATTACTTCCCGTACGTTGGCGGATCTATCAATTCAGGTTTTGCCGAGGAAGGCGTAGAACCGAACGCAGATTCTGGGCCGAGTGGCTCTTCGATGGGATGTATCTTCGGCGCTTGAATGAAGCTAACGGAATAGTGCGAAAAAACTGCGCTCTCCTATTGTTAGTTGCCGAGAAATGTGCAGTTGCCTCCTCCCAATCGAAGCGTGGAAGACGGGGGAGAAAAGAGCGCATCGAAATCGAGAAAGATAATGGATTGAGTGGAAGCGATTTAGAGAGGACGGGTTATGCTGTCGAGCGGAAGATGATGACCTCGCTAGACGACGAAAAGACGAGCGAGAAAGCTACGACTGATGCGAAGTTGTATGCTATGCGTTGCTATATCGTCGACGAATTTGATATTACCGACGATTTTAACGCCGAGAAAAGAAATCTTTTGACGAAAGATAAATGCTACTTTTTCTCGACCAAAAAAGCGCAAAATCAGTCTGCTCTGTGATGAGAGGTATTGGCATTTGCGGCCGCGGTGGTAGTGCTGACTCCAATTTGGTCGACGGTTTTGCGCAAAGTAAATCGGTTTATATATTCGGATTTATTTTCGGTTTTGTTGTTAGTAGTCTATTCTATTTTATTAAGCGCGAGGGATGAGTATAAACTGCCCCTATCAATTTCACAACATAAATTAATATTTAAATTAAAATAATCTTTTAATTATTATTTTTAGTTAATCACTATTTTTAGTTAATTCATCTACCTTTAATTGTATAATTGATAAGTATACATTCATAATTAAATTGAAATCACAATTTCAATTAAGTATTATAAATTAAAATTAATTTCACCTTATATAATTATATATTATAACACACGCATTGAGTGTGCATGAATACTAGTTGTTCAATTGATGGCTATGGTGTTTTTTTAATATGATAAGCAACTTAATAGGTTGGAATGGCATCAAGTAAATAGCATCTGATTTTAGAAAATAGGGTCCAAGTGTGTATTGATCCTTGCAAATCGAGGCTCACATAGCAGATTTATGGTATAATAAATGGCAATTTATGATATTGTTCAGAACTCAGTGTGACAATGTGGATTTTAAAAGGCAAAACTATCCTTAAAAATTATATTCTTTTTACAAGAAAAGGTTATTTTGAAAACTCAATGCACAATGTTACGGCAAACATATTCCAGAATAATAGAAAACGGATAAAGAACTATAAAGCTACGTGTAATATAACCTTTTAATACGCTTTTTTGACACATCACTAGCAATTAGACTCGTACTTAAATTGCAAAGGTCCATCTTTCTTTTTGTTTGTTTATTGTTCTAAAATTAACATGTGTAGTTACACTTGTATGATTTATATTTTAGTTTGTTTCATACCAAGTTATTTTCTTGAAGCTATGTTCGTGACAGTTCCCTTTTAAAATAATAATAATAAAAAAAAGAATTAAAGAGAGTTGTTCTCCTTCTCACGCGCTCGAGTATATCTTCAATCAACTCGCTTTCTTAGCAGACAAATCAAATACACTCTGTACTGCTTAGGAGCATAAAAATAAATATTAATAATCTTGGCAAAAGGGACACGATACAACCTAGTAACAAGAAAAAGAAACGATTTTTACAGAGAAAAAAAAATAGGTTTCTTAAAGAGGGAAAATCAAATGATTTCGAGGTAGAGATGAGCGGGTTAGAACCAGCCCTTTACTGACTTCGATCGTCGATTTTTCAAAGTTGCAGAATTCAATCGTTTTTGTTCGCCTTCAAGATTTTGGGAAAGTGGGCTGCGGAGTTTTCAGATCAGCTCAGGCAGAAAGCAAAAAAGAGTAATTAGAAGATAAAAGAGGTGATTTTGAAGAAAGAAGTTAGGTCGTAATGTGATATGACAGTATCGTTTGCTGTCACAAACACAGAGATATGTCGTTTTACGTTGGTCGCGAGGCTTCGAAGGTTCGCCATCGTCTGCTTTTTATGTTTCAATCTTTTTGCTTTGCCATGAGTTTTCTTTCAACAGTTGTAGCTAGGTTCTTTATTATAGCTGACTGGGGTATTTTTTTTTTTTGTTTTTATCTGTCTTTGTGATGAGAAGCTATGGAAGAGGTTCTGCGCGGAGGCTACGGTAGAAATCAGCTTGCTTGCAGAGAATTGGAAGTACATCTTAGGGGGTTTAATTTGTCAGGTTTGTTCTATGCTTACCATTTAACTTGTGGTTTTCTTCAAGTTTTTTTTTAATCTTTTTATGGGTTTGATTTTCATGTTATTGAACCTAAGACCAGTAATGGCCATTCCATGTTCTGGTCTTCATCCCATTTGTGTGCCATTGCAGTGACTTTGTACGCAATCTAGTTCTTGATCCTATGTTTTTTGACAGCTTAGGAAATGTTGTCTGATTTGGAAAATATCTAATCGTAATACCGTGTGTAGCCATCCCTGGATACAATTCTTATTATTGCTCTTTTCGCTTGCAATTTGCTTAAGTCATAAAAAGTTTCAAATCCCTGCCTTCACCCATTCTTGATTTTACAGAGAGTTTATAGTCAGTTTCAGCCTATTTCTTGATGCTATTAGTATTCCTTGTTTGTTCGTCGAGTATTGAGATGTAATATTTCTGTATTTTCTTGAATAGTACATTCATGGATTAGCTGCCCGAGGGGTTCATTATTTTCATCGGCCAGGACCAATACTTCAAGATGTCGGTTTCTATCTTCTCCCGGTGAGCATAACTTATTAACTTTTTTTTTTTTTCAATTTTTCTTCCCAATTGTTTTGATTGCAAGCAAGCTTGGACACACATAATCTGATTTATATCATTATATATTATCTTGCAAAAAACTGTAGGAACTCGGACTAGACAGAGCATACATTAGCGAATTTGTATTTACCTTCATTTTCTTATCTTTCGTATCGGTGAGTTGTTTTTTTCCTCGCAAGCCATTTTTCCACTCCGACAAATGCCACTCTTACAAAACGTTCTTTTGATATAATCTGCTGTGCAGTGGACTTTCCATCCATTTATATTCAAGAGCAAGAAAATTTACACCGTCCTTATATGGTGCCGTGTGTTTGCATTTTTAGTGGTAAGTTCATTATTTCGACTATTCTCCCATTGGGTCGTCATAAGTTTGCAGGAAAAATAATTTTTTATCTGTCACGTCATAAAATCGATATACAAGATTCAATTTTTCATCTTTCTTTTCCCTTTCTTCAGGCATGCCAATTTCTTCGCATCGTAACATTCTATTCTACCCAACTTCCAGGACCGAACTACCATTGTAGAGAGGTTTGAAAGTTCGTGATTTATTAATTTTATTTATTTATTTCCCGATGATTCTGTGTTGATTTTGATATCTTTCTACCTTTTGCTGCTATATAGGGATCGAAGCTTGCTACATTGCCTCGTCCTGACAATATACTCGAAGTTCTTGTGATTAGTATGTAAACGTTCTCTTTTTTTCTATTTTTCTTCCCTTCTTTCGTCCTTAAAACTAATGTCATAACTCTATCGAACTCTTGAGTTACCTTCTTCATCGCCATTTTTCTTTTTTTTTTGTGCAGTTCCTCGAGGGGTCCTCTATGGCTGTGGCGACTTGATATTTTCTTCTCACATGATATTCTCCCTTGTCTTCGTTAGGACATATCATAAATATGGTTCCCTACGGTAATATTTACTTTGCAACCCATAATTCCCACCTTAATTCTTGAATTTGTTTCGAAACATACGTAGAGTTCTTCAGATGTTCATTTTCTTGTGGCAGATTCCTAAAGCAGCTAGCTTGGTCGACGGCTGTGATTCAGAGCTTTCTGATCGTTGCATCGCGCAAACACTACACAGTTGATGTTATAGTTGCATGGTAAGAAAAGCTTCGATTCGTTCAAATTCGTCTGATTAAAAGGATGTAATAATTTACATTCGACTGTCTAAATGTTTTTCGCAGGTACACCGTGAACTTGGTTGTGTTCTTCCTCGACAAAAAGTTGCCAGGTTCGACAAATTTTTTTATACCTTTTTCCCCCCCCCCCCCCCCCCCCCTTCTTTTTTCTACTTCGTATTAATTTAGCTTCGAATTGTTTGTTTTGTTCGCACGCACACGCACATATGAATAGAGTTGCCCGACCGTTCTAACAGCAGTTCGGCGATCGTGTTACTACCTTTGACGAAAGAAAGTAAGAGTACCAAAGAAGAGAATGGCAGACTACTAAATGGGAATTCATTAGATTCAGCTGATTGGGTATGAAACGAAACGAAAACTCAACTTCTTCCTTTTAAGTTCGCTTCTTCGATATCGTAAATCTTACGTTTCTTTTTCTTTTTTTTTTTTTGCAGAGGCCAAGAACTCAAATCAATGGCAAGATTATGGAAGAAAGAAACGTTGTACATGTCGAAGCAGTCATCAATGGCGTCGTATAGAGTGCTGTGCATCACTTCAATTCAACTGCTGTCTCCCTCTCTTATTTTCTTTTTTTTTTCTTCAAATACACTGTAAACTACTTGATCTACTGTGACTGAAGTCATCAAATACTTTCTTGTCAGCAAATACTTATTATTGTTTTTTATAAATAGTTCGAATTCGAACTTGATTGACTCTAATCAAGCTCAAAATCAGCCTAGTTTGGTTTATTACAGTCCTATCCTCTTACATAAATATTTGGGATGCCACCGTATAACTCCCTCTAATTATTGTTACTATTTACGATTATTATAATTATTATTATTAGGGAAATTTACATAAAAGTAATTACTTATATAAAAAACTACGAGTTAATACCATGTCAGTATTTTTTTATATGTAAGTACCTAAAATTTCTTGCACATTGGTATCCGTCCCGCCGCAAGGTACGTCATATACACATTTATGTATCATTGATAAACGCATTGTGATACATAATACAGTGAGGAATGGTATATCATATAATACACTAAGATGACGTATAGAAACGTAGGTACCATATAAACGACGTGGTACGCAATACATATAGAAAAAGATGCGTCAAGATTTGGAAAAATGGTACACACGGTCAAGCGAGTACTTATATAAAAAATTTTCTGACATGGGTAATGACTTACAAATTTTTATATAAATGTTTATTTTTTTGTAGATTCACTGTAATTACTGTTGTTATTATTATTATTATTATTATTATTATTATTATTATTATTATTATTATTATTATTATTATTATTACATAAGGGAATGGGCTGTGAAACAGCGCATCTATACATGTTATTTTACATCCATGTGATGCCTATATGACATGATATCTTTGTGTTGATGCTTTTGGGCGGCATATTGTCCCCTTATGTGTTTATAATTTGTATCATATTAAAAATTATAAAATAGATATGGGAAAGATAAGAAGGCCCCCCACACACACACTGTGATGATAGTGAATCATGTTGGCGCAATTTATGCAAGTAATTTGAATGACAAACGGTCATGTCACCATACATTTGAAGTCCACATTCAATTTCTCACAAACATATGTATATATTATTATACGTCAATTTCTGTACCTATGACCACTTGAACTGAACTAATATCATTTAGATGACAATTCAAGTTTATGGTCAAATATTTCATTGTATTAATGGATTAGGATCATATCACATAGATGCATGTTTTAATTACATAAAATAGACATATATATATATATATATATATATATATATAGGAGGTGGGGTGGGGATTGTATTCGTCGATAACAACAAAGAGAAAACATTGTGGAGAGTCAAATTATTAAATTGGTAATTATCTGGCAAAAAATTTCAGGGTTCATTATATTTGCATGGGACCAGAGCATATTCAGTCAAAATTTAATCAGTTATCCCTAATGTCATCATTGAGTCACGCTTACTCGCACTTTTATAAAAGAATCCCAATTTTCAATTAATTGCATATTAGCGTGAACAAGTTACAAAAATTAAATATATAAATAATTCCTCAAATGGGCACAATCATATGCCAATAAAACAAGAAAACATTTGTTTCCTCAAATTAATCGGTGCACAACACATGCTATGTTGTCGGAATTTCTAGACGGTGGTTGAGATAAATGATATTCAAAAATGGAGTAAATATAAAATGATAAAAAAAGATATAGTAAGTTTGACTCAAGATTCAAACGGATAGTGAAAAAATGTGTCTTTTTTTTAAACTATCAATCTTGAATATTATCTTGCAAAATATATACAATGCAATCAATAATGTACCTCTTGAAACTAAAAATAAAAAGATAAGGGACGATCTCGAATCCGTCACATGATATTTTCTTGAACTATAACTATAGAGAAGAGTGTGACCCTTTCATTCAAAATTTCAATATATTCTCTTTGATACCCTTTTTTTGTCTATTTTTCAGAAATGTCACTATTTATCCATAATCATTGTTATTATTATCATCGAAACAAAGGGAAAAAAAACCCAACTAAGATAGAATGATGATGGTAGTTCAAAGGCATGCAGCATAAAAAGCAGAAAGCTAAAAGCTAAAATAAATTAGAAACTAAAATAAATATAAAAAAGTCCTTTTCTTTTACATAACATAGGGTCTTTCCTTGTACCACTGTTCAAAAAAGTGCGACCACATGAGAAAAAATCATATCGATAGTACGTACGCCCTCACATACCAATCTCATGTTCTGAGAACGAATATATGATGCATGCTTTTCTTCATATGTGAGATAACACAAGCTTAAAAAAAAGCAATCTTTATCTCTCTCTCTTCTCCGAGTCTACTGTATTACAGAATTACTGTTCTCGAATCTGAAAAAAAAAAAAAACCAATCTTTTCTTACATATAACGTCCCAATGCTGCCCAACTAAACATTATATCTCCTGTATTAAAAAGGGATACGCAAGTTCATTTCTTTTTTCAATAAATCTGTACCTTCTAAGTTCTATCATCGTTAAATGGGTGGAAAGTGCTCAAAGTTCTCCATCTGCTGGTGGCATTCACATCTGAAGCAATCTGTTCTTCAATCCTCTGATCATGGTTAGACATATAAATATATATATATATATATATATTCTTGAATATGTGATGGTTTCTTTAATGGGTTTTCCGTTCTTTCGCCAGAAAATGGAGAGAAGAACGCATTCCCAAGCTTCGAAGAGTTCACCTGGGAAGAGCTAAAAGCTGCAACGAATGGATTTTCTTCGGACAACATAGTCTCAGAGCACGGAGAAAAAGCTCCCAACGTAGTATACAAAGGCCTTCTTGACAAAGAACGATGGATTGCTGTTAAGAGGTTTAACAAGTCAGCTTGGCCTGATTCTAGGCAATTCTTGGTAAGTACGTCGAAAGTTAATCATCAATTTCTCTTACATGGTTTTGTTCCGATCATCGAAGTGGTTAACGATTGATTAAAAGGATGAAGCCAAGGCTGTTGGGAGCCTAAGAAGCGAACGATTGGCCAATCTGATTGGTTGCTGCGTCGAAGGAGAAGAGAGATTGCTTGTAGCAGAATTCATGCCCAATGAGACTTTGGCTAAGCATTTGTTCCATTGTGAGTTTCACTGAGCTCATCATCCATGGTGAACTGTTGGAAAAAAATGCGATCTTTTTTAGATTAGTATTCTGATAAAGAAAGTTATTACATTATAAAAACAGGGGACACACAGCCCATGAAATGGGCTATGAGGCTAAGGGTGGCTCTGTATTTGGCGCAAGCTCTTGAGTACTGTAGCGCCCGAGGGAGGGCGTTGTACCATGATCTCAATGCTTACAGAGTCTTGTTTGATGAGGTGGAAAATGTCGTGTTTTTAAAATCGTTGCAATAACTATGACACGGTAACTAAGTTATCACCTTTGTAGGATGGAAATCCGAGGTTGTCTTGCTTCGGTATGATGAAGAACAGCAGAGATGGAAAGAGCTACAGCACGAACTTGGCCTTTACGCCGCCAGAGTACTTGAGAACTGGTAAAAAGGAAAAAAAAAAAGAACCATTTTTTTTTTGCAGTTAATAAATAACATTCGATATTTCTACTGTTCTTTTGATTAACCTACCTTCTTCATCATCTTTTCCGACCATACGCAGGTAGGGTGACGCCAGAAAGTGTAGTCTACAGCTTCGGTACAATGTTGCTAGATCTTCTAAGTGGCAAGCATATCCCTCCAAGCCATGTACGGTTTTCGTTCTTTATTGTTTTCTAAACAATCAACTTCACCTTAATCAGCGCCCCCTCGGCGTATTTTTCTGACACAAAAATATATTCGGACAGGCGCTCGATCTCATCCGAGGAAAGAACTTCTTGGTGCTCATGGATTCTTGCCTTGAGGGACACTTTTCGAACGACGAAGGTACAGAGTTAGTTCGTCTCGCCACACGCTGCCTGCAATACGAAGGGCGAGAGAGGCCCAATGTGAAGTCCCTCGTCTCTTCTCTGTCACCTCTGCAGAAAGAAACAGAGGTAAAAACTTCAACATCGTCTAGTTATGTAAGAATTCGATCGATGTAATAACTTACGTGTGAATGAATCTCAGGTCCCATCTCATATTTTGCTTGGAATCTCTCGAGCAAACTCTAACATAGCCCAACCGCTAGTTCTCAGCCCTACGGGCGAAGCTTGCCTGAGAATGGATCTCACTGCCATACACGAAATCTTGGACAAGGCTGGGTACAAGGACGACGAAGGGATTGCTAACGAGGTTTGTATATTAATACGAATTTCAAAAAATAAAGTCGGCCCACTTACCTTTTTCGCGGCGTTTCTCCTTTTGGATGCAGCAGCTATCTTTTCAAGTGTGGACCGATCAAATGCAGGAAACCCTAAGCTCCAAGAAGCAGGGAGATGCTGCTTTTCGAGCCAAGGACTTTAATGCAGCCATCGACTGCTACACACAGGTAAACAACTATATCAAGCAACATAATCCCATGAACTGTAATGGAATGATCTACGACAAACTAATGGGCATGTGTGTTTTGCGTAGTTTATCGACGGGGGAACGATGGTATCTCCTACCGTTTATGCAAGAAGATGCCTCTCTTTTCTGATGTGTGATATGCCAAATCAAGCCTTAGCTGATGCTGTGCAAGCGGTCGTGGTTTCGCCAGAATGGCCGACTGCGTTTTATCTGCAAGCTGCTTCCCTCTTCGTGCTTGGGATGGAAAATGATGGACAAGAAATGCTCAAAGAAGCTACGAATCTTGAAGCTAAGAGGAGCAGAAGCTAAATGTTTTCTTGTATAGATTTCTCGGTTGAGTTTTTTCGGGTCTATTTCGTCTCTGTGTGTAACATCTCTTTCAGACGTTCATCGCTGAAGGGTTCTCGAATTTCTGGATTTCTGTACGGACTTAACATCTTATATTACACGAAATGAAGTGCGCAACATAACACTAACAACACAAATAGCAGAAAAGACACAAACGTGATAATCAGTGTTCTGAAACTTAAGTGATCTGCAACATATACATATAGTCTCCATAGTACTTAGACTAAGGATGACAACCTTTGTAGGATGCAAAACAGATTAAGAAGCTGAAAATAATTCCGTGAATAATTGAGGTTTCGGATCAAAGTAAGTTTCGTCATCTTTGTTCTCTTAGCTCTCATTGATCTGCTTCTCTTCTCGCATATGGTGAAAACAAATACCCATACTAATTGCTGCTGAACGAAGAAAAAACAAGTAAGCTTTCATTCTTAATTTCTTGTTAATATAATGATACAAAAAAAGAATCTCTAAATAAGTTGGGAATAAAATGGGGTGACCCGTTATCATTTGGTATAAAATCTCTGACCTGTTTTTCTCTCATTGGCAAACAAGAGTCAAATCATTCTCTGTAATCGGCGGCACAGAAACCAAGATTCAAAATCATTCTCTGTAGTCAGCGGTCAGGAACCAACATTCAAAATCATTCTCTCTAATCAAGGATCGGTGTAATGGAGAAGTATCCCATCCCGTCAGGCGACTTCTTCAAGAGACATTGTAAGCAAATCAGAAAATACCGGAAACTCATCTATTCGTCCTTCTCGGCTCCGGCCCGCGCCGCAGGTTAGAACTACACGCCCTCAATGCAGTGGATATTCAGTCGACCGTAATGTCGCCCGACTTGCTTGACTTTCTGGTCAGACAGTGCCAGAGTCTTGTTATAAGTTCTTCTAGCACGGCCTGCTACTCTTAGAAGATAGCAAATTGAGGCTGAATGGCCGTTATGCTTCTTTAATCCCGCAACTCAAAGCTTTCTCAAGATCTCAAATCCCTTCGAGGGATCCTCTTTCGGGCTTATATTCGATTGCAACACCGAAAAAGAAAAATGCGATCTTAACTACTTGATGGTTGCCAAAACATGCGGAAGCCTCGACCACTCTTATATCAGTCCTACGCGTATATACTTGCCAGAGTTGGAACTCTGGCTGGACGGACCGACGATAGACATCGGACCAAGAGTAGGTCCAACTCCGGCAAGTATATACGCGTAGGACTGACATAAGAGTGGTCGAGGGTTCCGCATTTTTTGACAGCCATCAAGTAGTTAAGATCGCATTCTTATTTTTCGGTGTTACAGTCGAATACAAGGCCGAAAGAGGATCCCTCGAAGGGATTTGGGATATTGAGAAAGCTTTGAGTTGCGGGATTAAACAAACATAGCGGCCATTCAGCCTTGATATGCTATCTTCTAAGAGTAGCAGGCCGTTGCTAGAAGATCTTGTAACAAGACTCCGGCACTGTCTGACGAGAAAGTCAAGCAAGTCGGACGACATTACTGTCGACTGCCTATCCACTGCATTGGGGGCGTGTAGTTCTAACCTGCGGCGCGTGCCGGAGCCGAGAAGGACGAATAGATGAGTTTCCGGTATTTTCTGCATTTGCTTACAATGTCTCTTGAAGAAGTCGCCTGGCGGGATGGGATACTTCTCCATTACACCGATCCTTAATTATGGAGAATGATTTTGAATGTTGGTTCCTGTACCGCTAACTACAGAGAATGATTTTGAATCTTGATTTCTGTGCCGCCGATTACAGAGAATGATTTGACTCTTGTTTGCCAATGAAAGAGAAACAGGTCAGAGACTTTATTCCAAATGATTCAAACGGGTCATCCCATTTTATTCCCTTGTTTTTTTGTATCATTATATTAACTAGAAATTAAGAATGAGAGCTTAATTGTTTTTTCTTCGTTCAGTAGCAATTAGTATGGGGAATGGGATTTGTTTTCACCTTCAAAATATGCGAGAAGCAGATCAATGGAGCTAAGAGAACAAAGATGAGGAAACTTATTTTGATCTGAAACCTCTATTTGAAATCCTTTGCGTCTCATTCACGGGATTATTTTCAGCTTCTTAATCTGTTTTTCACTAACCGTTTAATCTTCCTAAGTCCTTTCTTCATGGCGACCATCGTCCATGATTTCCATAGAGGTGACATCTTTTCCTTCACTGGACTTAAAAGAGCTCAAATCCCCATATGAAAGTGTTCCCCTTCTGATGATGCTTTCGTCTCTTCAGGGGTAATTGCTACAACAACGTTACTGAATTCCAATTCAGGCTTACTGAGCTCCTTCCGACGGCGTCTCAACTTTGAATTCGAGTGATTCTTGATAGAATTGCCTGTTCTCCCATGCAATAAGCCTTGCTATTGGTGCCCACTTATTTCCATGGATGGCGTGAGCTTCTAAGATCATGAGATCTTCATCTATCATAAACAAAAATCCCCTTCAATGACTGAAAGCCCACTACTATCAGAGAAAGATTAATAATAACAAGGGTCAGAAGATTGAATTTACCAGAGAAGGGTTTGTGTTCGACGGAAGGGTCGAGCTGATTACACCACCCCAGGCGGCAAGATTTGCCCGATCTCCCACACGCGATTAGTCTCCAATTTTCGCGCCGAAATTTCTGACAAGCTCACTCAGCTTCCGTCCGCATCCGCTACATCGCGAACCTCCGCCGCCGTCTGCGGCGACGGTGGTCGCCGCCGTTTATTCGCCGTCGATTTCCATTTTGTCAAAAGACACTCTTTTTGACCTAAAATAGGCGGGAGCGGCAATTTTTCTACGGTTTCTTAAAAGGGCCTATCGTGATGGTGGGCTCCATATTTCAAGGCCCATTTGGGGAACATAAATAGACAATGTCCACAGTTAGTCCCTCAAGTTCTATAATATTTCACCTTCGTCCTCGATTTATTACCTCATCTCAATTTGTTACCACAATTTAGAAAACGATATGCGTTAAACCCTACGCCAAATGTAGATAACTACATTTTGCTTACTCATTTCAACATACAAATTGAATTTATGTATTAACACGAGGCAATCCAAATACGTAATGAATGCGAAGAGTTCTAGAGAATTAATTATAGAAATGCTAAAATGATATCAAACTGACAAATGCAGTCAACATGTAAATCTTGAATATTCAATTTCTCGTGGTTGTTGAAGCTATCTACGTATATTCTTTAGATTACTGTTGGCCTACTAGACACACTGACTTTCGATGTATTCATCTTGCCGTGAAAGTTAAGGTTACATAAAATAAAACTCAATTTTATACCCCTAATTAATAGATATACAATCTTATGCAAGGGTTGACTTAGTAATCGATATACGATCGATAAGCTCAACATGTTGCTTCTTTGAGTTTATATTAGTTGATACATATCGCTTTTTCACGATAACCACGCACAATAAAAAATTACTTGTTTGATTTTGTCGTAGAAAGTAAGTGGTGGCCATGATGGAGAAAGGGGGGTTGTAACGCTATTTCCTACTTCAACGAATTTATCAAAAGTATTAAGAACTAAGTACACAAGAACCTATTTTCACTAGCTAACGAAATGAATAATGACCCAAAATTACTAGGTTATTTATGACGTATCAGTTTGAATGATCCTTTTCACCGAGAGCCTAATTGCATTAAATTTTTTTAGTTTTATATTTATATTTCTAAAAATTCCCTCACGTTTAAGCTGATGCTTTTTATTATCCCAGTGAGTACACTTCCTCGCAAATTGCGATAGTTAATGAGTTAATTGAGATCAAATCTTAGAAAATTTCGAGATAAACAAGTAATTAGATTCGTACGAGTTAGTAGTTACTAACGTTGTATGTTCATTAGTTGTTTGAATTTGGTAAAGTAAAGAAAATAGTTTAATTTAATCTGATGACCAACTCAAAACCGTTGGATAACGAAGTTTCCTCTAACACCCAAAATATTCAAAATCCGAGGCTCTTTTGTTTTTCTTTATGTCTATATCATATATTCACCCTCTCACGCAATCGTGGAAACTTAATGCAAATTATTTAAATTATCTGAATTTTCAACTCCCACAAACAATCCCTATATATAAACACATCGTGACAGCCCATATGGCATCCACGCCAAGTTTCTAAACTTGAAATTTTTCTTTAGTAAATCACACCATCATCCCTTTGCCGCCCGCCTATATCCGTTTTTCTTCTAGTACAAATAACTACGCACATACTCACATATATATAAGTATATATTAATTCATGGCGGGTTCAATGGCGTTCTTGATATTTTGTGGTTTGGTTCTTTTGGCTTCTGCAAACTTGGCCTCATCTGCACTCGTAGAGCATTCGTTTCATGTAATGCATTGATAGCTAAACTGCATATATTCATTATTTACACACACACACACACATATATATATATATATATATATATATACAATACAAATTAATGTTATTACATGTATATATGACGCAGGTTAAGAATCTTACAGTGAATAGACTATGCCAAGAACGAGTGATAACTGCAGTCAATGGTAGCTTACCAGGGCCAACTATACGTATACACGAGGGCGATACGCTCGTCGTCCATGTTTTTAACAAGTCCCCTTACAACCTTACTATTCACTGGTAATAACATTATTACCTTAAATTTTAATTTTTTTTAAGTTTAACGATGACCATTTTATCTAAAGATCCTATTTTATTTTCAAGCATTGACGTTTTCTTTTATTGGTGGTTGTGAGATTCTTACTCGTAACATTTCGTCTAAGCTACAATACCATGTTGACCAATTTAAGCTTGATTGACTGAGTAAATACCCTAATTATTTTTTTCGGACAATCACAAATTATTATCATTGCTTGTCCATGCAAATCAAAGACAAGTATTCTGAAGTGGGTGGTAAACTATCGATATCCCATAATATAAAAATGGCTGACGAATAGAATAAAAATTATAAATAAACAATGGATTAATCCATGCGTGAGTTCTCTTATTTAATCAAACTATCATTATCACAAAGAGTCTTTGTCCTCCAATTATTCAATCTACAGACAATTGATCGCTGTTATTATTTAATTGGTATAATACAGGCACGGTATTTTCCAACTGCTCAGTGGTTGGTCAGATGGGCCCGAATTCGCGACCCAGTGCCCGATCCGACCCGGACAGAAGTACACTTACAGGTTCACCGTAACGGTCAAGAAGGAACCCTTTGGTGGCACGCCCACGTAGGTTGGCTCCGAGCCACCGTTTACGGCGCCCTTATTATTAGACCAAGATTGGGCCATTCTTACCCTTTCCCCAAACCACATAGAGAAATCCCATTAGTCTTAGGTATTTTAATTATATTATCAATGTCGTAAAATATAAACATATATATGAATTTTAAAAATTAATTAATAAACAAGAATTTATACTATAAATCTGCAGGAGAATGGTGGAATGCCAACGTCATCGACGTCGAAAACCAAGCCCTAGCCGTCGGCGGCGCGCCGAATCTCTCCGACGCCTATACGATCAACGGCCGACCTGGCGACCTCTATCCCTGCTCTTCAAAACGTAATTCATTTTTAAATAGATTTTCTATGAATATATATTTAAGTTTCACGCAATAATTTTGTATATATATTTTTTAAAATTCAGGTATGTTTAGAGTCAGAGTGGTCCCGGGAAAGACCTACCTACTACGCATCATCAACGCTGCCCTCAACAACCAGCTATTCTTCAAAATCGCCGACCACAACATGACAGTCGTGGCCGTCGACGCCTCTTACACAAAACCATACGTAACCGACGTGGTGGTCACTGGGCCGGGCCAGACCGTCGACGTACTGCTGACGACGAACCAATCGCCGGGCCGATACTACATGGCGGCCCTCCCGTACGCCAGCGCGGCCGGCGTCCCCTTCGACAACACCACAACCACAGGCGTCCTCGTCTACGAAAAATCGCCCACTAAAATCGCAAAAATGCCCGTCCTCCCGCCCTTCAACGACACGCCTACGGCCCATGGGTTCTACTCGGGCCTAACCGGGCTGGTCTCGAACCCGTTCTGGAGCCCCGTGCCCCGACGGGTCGATGAGCGGATGCTCGTTACGGTGGGCCTCGGGCTATCGGCGTGCCCTAGCGGTCGGGCTTGCCAGGGCCCGCAAGGGCAGATGCTAGCGGCGAGCATGAACAACGCTTCTTTCCAATTCCCGACTAGAATTTCGATGCTCGAAGCGTTTTTTAGGAACGTTGGTGGTGTTTACACCGAGGATTTCCCCGACGTCCCGCCCGTTGTCTTCGACTATACGAATCAGAGCAATAGCTTCAACACGTTGCTTTTGAACACGACGAAATCGACGAAGGTGAAGAAATTGAAGTACAACGCAACTGTGGAAATCGTTCTACAAAACACGGCCTTGATTGGGATCGAAAATCATCCAATTCACTTGCATGGGTTCAACTTCTACGTCTTGGCTCAAGGTTTCGGGAACTACGATGACTCGGTCGATGGGAAAAAGTTCAACTTTGTCGACCCGCAGGTGAGGAATACCATCGCCGTGCCCGTGGGCGGGTGGGCGGTTATTCGGTTTCGGGCCGACAATCCTGGTAAATTTGAATTTTAATTTTTGATTTTTAAAATTGTTACGCGAGCGCTTCTGTTGAATTTGTTATTGTCGGTCGTGCGAGGATAGGCGTGTGGCTTATGCATTGCCACTTGGACGTGCATTTGCCGTGGGGATTGGCGACGGCTTTTGTCGTGGAAAACGGGCCGACGAAGGAGACGACTTTGCCTCCGCCGCCGCCGGATTTTCCCAAGTGTTCGAGTTAATTAAAAGTGTGGATTTTTGTTATAAAGATGTGTACGCTTTTGCAACTTTTTTTTTGGTTTGATTTGTTTTGTTGTTTCGTTAAATTGTTGGCAATTTCTATCGTGTTAATTTAATTTGATTTTGATTCTTTTGTCGTCCAGCTATGTAATACATGTAGTATAATCGTGACTTGTACCTTTTCAATTATCTTTGGAAATGAAGTAATTTTTTTTTAAAATATTTTTTCTTCTTCATCATAATTGTTCAAATGTCATGAAGTCCTCTCACGCCTTCGATATGAGTCGATTTTGAACCTCATTTTTTACTTTGATTATCCCATCTTTATGTGGAGAAAGCAAGACAAATCAAATTAGAATTCTCTAATGATAAAGCGTGGTAGTCTAAGGATAAGAATTCAATATTATAATCATTAGTGAGGTAAGCAATGACATACATATTATTGTCATTAAGCTAAACCTTTAGCCTATAAATAGGCTTACTACATTCATTAGAAAACACACCAAAAAAAAACACCAAAGAAAGAAAAGAAGAGAGAGAGGGAGAAAGAAAGAAAGAAAAAAAAAATAGAGGGTTTGTTCGGTATTTGCTCCAACAATAAAGAGAGATAGTGTGTGTTTTCTCCTTTATAGATTGAGAGGTTGTAACCCCTGTTTTTACCCCAGTAATAAATTTCTACCTCGCCCGTGGTTTTTTACCCCAAGTTGAAAAGGGGTTTTCCACGTAAATTCCCGTGTTCCATTTATCCTCACAGTCATTTCCAATTTCATTAAGCTGTCCATTTCGCAACAAGTGGTATCAGAGCCAACCCTGATTGATATTCCAATTATGCTCCGTGGTTGCAGCTTTGTCTGATCTTCCACATCAGAAAGGATATCGAAAAGGTTTATCGTTACGGAAGAGTTTTTTTGGCAAGTCGTGGTAATAGACTGTGTAAGTAAGTTCTGTCTAGGTGGCTGGTGCCAAGCGGGACACATAGTGACCCCACCAGATCTCATCTGGGAATTTACTTAGAAGGGTAATTTTGTCTTGAAAGCTGGTCGCTACCCTTTCTGCAAATTATCTGATCAGTACTATTTGGCTGGACTGTCGAATTTCTCCGACGATAGCGACGTGGGAAAAATGGCAGCTAAAAATGAAATTGAGAAATTCAACGGGAAAAACTACTCACTGTGGAAAATGAGGATAAAGGCAATTTTACTCAAAGAAAATTGTCTGGAGGCGCTCACTGGCAGACCAACAACTATTGTTAGTGATGCCAAATGGAGGAAGATAGACGGGAGAGCCATCGCCAATATTCATCTGACCTTAGCAGATGACATATTATCAAGTGTAGAAGAGAAGACTAGTGCGAAAGAAATATGGGACCATCTTGAGAAGTTGTACCAAGTCAAGTCTCTCCACAGCCGAATTTTCCTCAAAAGAAAATTATACCATCTACGAATGGAAGAATCTTCTTCAGTGACCGAGCACATCAATAAGTTGAATACTTTGTTCTCTCAACTTAAAGACTTGGACTATAAAATAGAGCCAAGTGAACGTGCCGAGCTTCTACTACAAAGCCTGCCAGACTCCTACGATCAACTTGTCATCAATCTGAGCAACAACCAAGCTGTGGGAAAACTTATGTTCGACAATATTGCAGCTGCGGTTCTTGAAGAAGAAAGTCGACGCAATAACAAAGAAGACAAGTTGATAACGTCCCACAGGCGGAAGCATTGGCAGTGACGAGGGCAAGATCAGGAGCACGTGGTCCAAACGTGAGCCGAAAACGGACAAGACCCGGAGAGTCTGGTCCAAGTGGGAGTCAAAAACGGCAAAACCTTGTTACGAAAAATAAGAAGGCTATAAAGTGTTACCATTGTGGCAAGAAAGGTCATCTAAAGAAAGATTGTTGGGCTCTAAACAAGACTCCCAATGCCCAAGGAAATGCCGCCAATACTACCGACGATGGAATTGCCTTGGTGTGTGAAGCCGCAACCACTATCGCTGAAAATGGAAGATTCAACGACGTGTGGCCATGGACTCAGCAGCTACTTTCCACATGACCTCTCGAAGGGAATGGTTTCACCAATACGATCCAACCTTTGGAGGGTATGTTTACAGCTGCAACGACCAAGCGCTGAAGATTGTCGGGGTCGGTACGATTCAAATAAAGATGTACGACGGCACTGTGCGTACCATCCATGCTGTGCGACATGTGGAGGGCTTAAAGAAAAATTTGTTGTCCGTGAGGCAACTGGATGATCTTGGTTTTAAAATTGAATTGGAGAATAAGATCATGAAAGTTTCCAAAGGAGCACTGGTGGTAATGAAGGGAGAAAAGATAGCTGCAAATCTATACATGCTAAAGGGAGAGACTCTGCAAGAAGGGCAGGCATCTGTTGCCATGACAAGTTCAAATGAAAAGTCTACGATGACTTGGCACAAGAAACTTGGTCATATGTCTGAACAAGGCATGAAAATTCTTGCGCAAAAGAATCTACTTCCTGGTCTCACGACGGTGACGCTACCATTCTGCGAGCATTGTATTGTCAGCAAGCAGCATCGCCTGAAGTTCTCCACTTCAAATTCTAGAAGCAAAGAAATTCTAGAATTGATCCACTCTGATGTATGGCAAGCACCAGTTGCGTCCCTGGGAGGAGCTAGCTACTTCGTATCATTCATAGACGACTACTCCAGGAGATGCTGGGTGTACCCAATCAAGAAGAAGGACGAAGTGTTTCCTATCTTCAAAACATACAAGGCGCGAGTTGAACTTGAAACCGGCAAAAAGATCAAGTGTCTCCGGTCCGATAATGGAGGGGAATATATTGGCAAAGAATTCACTGAATTCTGCAAAGGTGCGGGCATCAGAAGACAGTTCACCACGGCGTACACTCCACAACAGAATGGAGTGGCAGAGCGGTTGAATAGGACCCTGTTGGAAAGAACAAGGGCTATGTTGAGAACTGCGGGTCTGGAAAAGAAGTTCTGGGCGGAAGCAGTCTGTACTACCTGTTATGTGGTGAATCGGGCTCCATCTACTGCTATAGAGATGCGAACACCGATGGAAATGTGGACTGGTGCACCTGTAGACTATTCAAACCTCCATATATTTGGAAGTTCAACGTATGCGATGTACCACAACCAAGAAACAACAAAGTTGGATCCGAAGTCCAGGAAATGTTTGTTCTTGGGGTACGCTGAAGGAGTAAAGGGGTATCGCTTGTGGGATCTCACTGACCACAAAGTGATTATCAGCAGAGATGTTATCTTCTTGGAGGATAGCGAGCAAGAGCAAGTCGAAAATGATAGCAGTTCAAAAGGCATGACAAAGACTACACCGGTGAAACGAAAATTGGAGCAATATAATTCTTCTGAAGCTGAACCGGCGCACGAAGAGCTCGACCCAGTCGAATCTGAAGTACCGGATCTCTGGCGGTCATCGCGCGAGCGTAGACCGCCAAGTTGGCACTCAGATTGAGATAGAGAGCAATCTCGCATACTGTTTTCTAACTGAGGATGGAGAGCCAACCACTTTCCAAGAAGCACTGAATAATTCAGATGCGAGTCAGTGGATTTCAGCAATGCAAGAGGAAATGGAAGCTCTCTATAAAAATAAGACGTGGGAGTTGGTGCCATTGCCGCAAGGAAGGAAACCCATTGGCAACAAATGGGTGTACAAAATCAAGCGGAATGGTGATGACCAGGTAGAGCGATACCGTGCTAGACTGGTTGTAAAGGAATATGCTCAGAAAGAAGGGATTGACTTCAACGAAATTTTCTCACCGGTGGTTCGACTTACAACAGTCAGGGTGGTCTTGTCAATGTGTGCTATATTCGACTTGCATCTTGAGCAGCTGGACGTGAAGACGGCTTTTCTCCATGGTGACTTGGATGAAGAAATATATATGCTTCAACCAGAAGGTTTCGAGGAACAAGGAAAAGAAGATCTGGTTTGCAGACTGATCAAATCTCTCTACGGGCTCAAACAAGCACCTCGATGCTGGTATAAGAGATTTGACTCCTTCATAATGAGTCTTGGCTACAACAGGCTATATTCAGATCCTTGTGCATATTTCAAGAGATTTGGCGATGACGATTTCATCATGTTGCTGTTGTACGTCGACGATATGCTGGTGGCAGGACCCAACAAAGGTCGTATCGCCGACTTAAAGACTCAACTGGCCAGTGAATTCGAAATGAAGGACTTGGGGCCAGCAAACAAAATCCTTGGTGTGCAAATATCTCGAGACAGAAGCAAGCGGAAGATTTGGCTTTCCCAAAATAATTATTTGAAGAGAATCCTGCGGAGGTTCAACATGCAAGATAAGATGTCTCGACTGCCATATGCATCGGCGGTAGGAAGTCTAATGTTCGCAATGATCTGTACCAGACCAGACATTGCTCATGCAGTGGGAGTTGTTAGCCGATACATGTCCAACCCAGGTCGGGAGCACTGGAGTGCTGTTAAAAGGATTCTCAGATATATCAAGGGAACGTCGGATCTTGCCTTATGTTACGGAGGTACAGATTTTACTGTCCATGGTTTTGTTGATGCAGATTATGCAGGTGAACTTGATAAAAGCAGATCCACAACCGGATATATGTTCAATCTTGCTGGCGGTGCTGTAAGCTGGGTTTCAAAACTGCAGTCCATTGTTGTAACATCAACAACGGAAGCAGAATATGTCGCTGCTACGCAAGCCAGTAAAGAGGCAATATGGTTGAAGATGTTGCTGGAAGAACTCGGCCACAAACAGGAGAAAATTGTTCTCTATTGTGATAGCCAGAGTGCATTGCATCTTGCAAGGAATCCAGCATATCATTCAAGGACCAAACACATCCGGGTCCAATTCCACTTTGTTCGTGAACAAGTCGAAGAGGGGACTGTGGACATGCAAAAAGTTCACACTGCGGATAATCTGGCAGACTACCTGACCAAAGCAATTCTTGTGGGCAAGTTTATGTGGTGCCGTTCCTCATGCGGATTGACCGAGTATAAGCAACATACAATGGCGAGCTAGAAGAATGGTGTGAAGATCTGATTGTGCTTCAATCAAATCTTCAAGTGGGAGATTGTGGAGAAAGCAAGACAAATCAAATTAGAATTCTCTAATGATAAAGCGTGGTAGTCTAAGGATAAGAATTCAATATTATAATCATTAGTGAGGTAAGCAATGACATACATATTATTGTCATTAAGCTAAACCTTTAGCCTATAAATAGGCTTACTACATTCATTAGAAAACACACCAAAAAAAACACCAAAGAAAGAAAAGAAGAGAGAGAGGGAGAAAGAAAGAAAGAAAAAAAAATAGAGGGTTTGTTCGGTATTTGCTCCAACAATAAAGAGAGATAGTGTGTGTTTTCTCCTTTATAGGTTGAGAGGTTGTAACCCCTGTTTTTACCCCAGTAATAAATTTCTACCTCGCCCGTGGTTTTTTACCCCAAGTTGAAAAGGGGTTTTCCACGTAAATTCCCGTGTTCCATTTATCCTCACAGTCATTTCCAATTTCATTAAGCTGTCCATTTCGCAACACTTTACTGGTCTCATATCCACGAAAACAATGATTGTCAAAGATCCAACTCTTGATTAATTTATTTTCAGCAAATGCAGTTGTAAAAAATTTCCACCAAGACAAAAGTCGAAACTCTACATAAGTACCAAAAAATTAATCAAAAATATCGAATCTCAGTCTATGTGTGTATGTCTTGCATATGTGCAAGCTCTCTAAGCTTTCTGTGTAAGTGTACATCAAAAATCTATTGTAAGAACACAAATAATCACACGTCCTAACATTGCGCTCTCGTGTAGTAATTCCTCGACGTGCCTCTCGCCAACTACAAACCTAAACCGTCCGAAAAAAAAACTATCTTCGCGAAGAAACGCTTCGAACCTCCCTTTTCCGACCGTCCCCTACTTCTCGAGAAGCCTTCTTACACACGCATCCCGGATAAGGATTCGCGTAAAAATTCTCCTCCGTCCTCAGCGACTCGCCATGTTTCCTTAGCATCGGCACCCCAATTCTATCCCCGTGCAACCTCTTAACCTCCGACGCGAATTCATCCCAAGAAATCGAACCCTCGTCGAGCGAATCGACAAGTCTAACGATGTTCAACCTATCGGGATTTACAGTCCTCTTTAGCCCCTCGAAAATCCTGTGCCCTCGCACCGCCTTCGCCATATTCCCGTCGTACGTATAAACGAAAGCGTCGCTCTCGAGGGCGACGATGTAGTCCAGGGCGGCCAATCGATTTTGGTAGCGCTCGAAGGGCCGAAGCTCCTCCTCGGCGGCGAGGGTCGAGTGGGAGTGGACGTCGGGGAACTCTTCTCGAAACGCTTCCATGCTCTTTTCGCCGTATATTTCGCCGGCGACGATGTATATACGCGTCGAGGATGGGTAGCCCATCGCCTTGAGGAATATCGCGGCTTCTCGGGGGGACATGGGGCAACCGCCCTGCTGGCGCTTTTCTTCGCTGTCGATGTCCTTTTCTTTCCAGTGCTTGACGTTGTACCGCATTTCCCGGAGCTCTTCGGCTTCTTGGGAGGTTAGGTTGTGGTTGCAGCCAGTGAAGGCGAGCATGTCCTTTTCGTATCTGCGTAAGAAGAAAAAAGCGCAGTAAGTTCGTGGTGCCAGTAACTAAAATTCAAAAAATTCACGAAATTCACTTTTGGTCCTCTAACTTGTCCCTGTCAAAAAAATGTTCGATAAGTATTCACGAAATTTGTTTTTGTCTTCTAATTTGTCCCTATAATCTAGTCCAATATGTTTGCACCATTTATCAAAAACAGTCATTTTTGTAGTATATCATAAGCACCGAGTATTGTTGGAAGGGTAACATGATATGATTCATCTACTTCTACAGTTCTAATATACTACTGAGATCGAATTCGATCCCATAAAAGCCCAACCTCAGAAAATTCCATGTATGGTTCCGCTCTACGACCAATTCGTTGTAGATTGAGTAACACGAGTTTATATGCATGTCAAAGTTGTTTCATCTTATATGACATGGGATTGAGTTTTGACACCCTTAACACATATGCTATTTTTAATCAAGCCAGCTACTGATTAGCGATATTACCTCAGGTGAAGAGCGATGAATGGCTCTCCGTCGTCCCTCAATCTATCCACGAGCTTCCTCCCGAGATCCTCGATCGCCGGCGTGTATCGGAGGGCTTCGTAGTTCGCCCGACACCTCAGCTTCTGTATCGACGGCGGCAATTCGTTGTTCGACAGACGCGAGTCAGTGTGGGTGAACTTGACCACCTTGTGCTTCTTGAGGAGCGCAAGAATCTCGCCTCTGTAATAACTAGCCTACAAACGGAGTAACGCCCACATGTGAAAAACAAAACAAAAATAAGCGCACGAATTCCCGATGAATTCATTCATCGTAGACTTGCGGTTTTCCTTTTTTACCTTTGACCAAGAGATTGGAGCTTTGACGAAGGGGCTCAGAGAGGCGTAACGCGGCGGCAATTTCTCGACAATTTGAATGTCGTCTTTTAAGACGTCGATGAAGTGGCGCCAGTCGAATATGTCCTTGAAGCCACTGCGTTAGCTAAAATCGATTAATGTAGACATAAAAGAAAAAAGAAGAGTGTGAATAGAAATTGAACCTTGGATCTGTCCAAAAGCTCTGATGATCAAGAGATGGCAAAACGAGCGTTGCATTCATGATCTTCGCCACCGCTACCATGTCACAAATCTGAAGATCATTATAAATAAGATTTTGGTACGTATATTATATGTTTATATTAAGACTCTTCTTACTCCTGTTCTCATTTGATTTAGTCCACCGTTCGCATGAACTAATAGATAGCCATTTGTAGCATTTCCTTCCCCTGTAACATATATATTTTAAGAAATTTGAGAGTTTAACACAAGATTTCATATATATTATTAGAAACGAGGGGTCATTCTTAAAACAATTGGTAATAGGAATAGAAGCCTCTTATATATATACTAGCCTAAAGAGCTTGAACTATCCGATGTGGGACGAAACCCATTTAAAATCTCAACACGCCCCTCACGTGTGGCATGACTGACCTAACACGTGGACATATGAATCGGGTGACGGTGAACGGAAGCTCGCTCTGATACTATATTAGAAATCGAGGGGTCATTCCTAAAACCAATTGGTGATAGGAGGACGACTTGAATTATCCGATGTGAGACGAAACCCGCTGATTTTGTGAAACATACTTATTTTGTTCTTGGGTCGTGCGATGCATTGGTAGTAATTGTCGCTGTTTGGCTTCATCCATATTTCTGGGATCTGTCGTGAATGTTATTGAGAATTAAGTAGAATATAAAAAAATAAAATTTAGGAAAAAAGTAGGAATTTGCAATGTCTGAAATGGCAGCTCAACGGTCAATAAATTCCACATGGCATGCAATGCAATGAATGGTTTTTGTATTTAAGTCAAAACAACAAACGAAAATTCACAACACGTTATTGCGTGTGGCTGCTAAATAATCATATCATTTAATACCGCATAAATATTCTTAGGTTCATGCTCTTCAATTAATTAATTGTCAAAATATCCCATTAAATTCCTAAATGCAATCATTGACCGATCAAACTTCTGATTTCTAGGGTTCATGCACAGAAGCAATAAATATATTATAACTAATGAAATTTCAATAAATGAGAGACTTTATTTGAAAGACGAAACGTGAAAAGAATATGAAAAGAGATTGAAGAAAGAAAATTATTGGTTCATTAATTTAACTCACGGGATATTCCTTCATTCTTCTTTTCTGCAAATTGTTATTGGAAGAGTCAGATGACGTTGACGCCGCCGACGACTCTTCCATATCCACGACGAGCTTCTGAGCACCGCCCAAGTAATCATTCTTCATGCTCTGAATGAACAAAACCTCCTTCTCACTTCGCATCGCATCTCCTCCTCCTCCCCCAGCGGCGCCGCCGTTCATCACCACCGTGAATTTCAAGAACGCTGAAACCACCACCATCGCCAGCAGCAGAAAGAAAATGCCACGCCTCACCATTATTATTCTCTTCCTAAGGTTCAAACCGCCCCACAAACCCAAAGCCACGTCCTCGGCCCACGCCGCCCAGTCGGCGGATTCTTCCCGACGAGCCGCCCAGAAGCTGTAATAGTCGCCTCTCGAGCCGTCGTATGACAGCGCCGAATCTGTGGGCGGCGCCGCTTCGCCTTTTGAATGGTGGCCGTCGACTTTGATCCGGCCGTTTCCGTCGCGGCGGCGGTGGTGGGCTGCGGTGGCGCCTCCGTTGGAGGCGGTGGTCGACGAGGAATTGTTGGTGGTACTCACGCCGCCGCTTGACGATGATGACATTTCACGGGGATGAACACAAAGAATAATAAAAAGAAAAGTTCCGACAAAGTATTTTGTTTTAACGAACGTTCAATTCAAGGGAAAAAAAGGGGGAAGAGAAAATTGTGGGAGAGTAGTGGACCATAAAACGTCGCCTTTTGTGTTCGATGTTCGCATTTATATACGATGATGATGGGTTATGGTGGGTAAAGAATAATTAATCAATGGAAATTATTATTATATTATTATTATTATTATCATTGTTGTTGTTGTTTTATTTATATTTTTAGGAACTTGGTGGTTAATACCATGATTGAAGGAGTACACTAAAGCAATAATACATTTAGGACGAGCCACAGAGAGCAATTCCTCTCATATGTGACAATTTGATTTAAATTTGCTTTACACTAAATTTAGTACAAGTATGTGGACTACAATATTATTACATGAAATACAGATGAAAAAGAAATGGGCATGGAAACTAGAATACTTCACCAAGAAAATTGGAAAAAAAAAAGAAGAGTGAATTTGGATGCTGCCCTGTGAGTTGCAGTTATAGAATCATATGTAGGAAGGTTGACTTTTTGCAATGGTTTTTATTTATTTACCATTCAACCACGTAATAAATTTGTGCGTTATGTTTATGCCTATGTTGTACCGCTCCTTAGGTAAAAATGACTTGCAAGGGAGCAATGACTTAGCTAAATGGCGACACATAACAAAGATTTCGATACTCAAGTCATTTAATTTGTATTACTATTTATTTTTTCTATCATTCGTCACATTTTATTTTGTTCCAATCTTTCATACACGTTTTTGGACAGTTCATTGCACGCGCTTTTGCCTCCCCTTTGAATTTGGTGTGTGCCACGTGTCGCTAACTATAAGGACCAGAAAAAAACCTAAGCTATGTTGTTAGATGTGTAGTAAGAAACTAATTATTAATGTCTCGTATTAGTTGGTATATCTTCTGTTGTGAAGAAATTTTTATTGTCGATTAAGTTGGAATATCTCGACATAGTAAAAATCAAGTTATGGGCCAATGTGTGAAACATGGGAGTTTATTACGTAATACTCCGTCCGTTCCAAAAGTTTGTTTACATTTTACTAAATCGGACGTCCCACCTCTTTTGTACATTTCCTTATTTAGCAAAAAACTATCAAAAACAATCAATATAATAATATTAAATATTCTTAAAAAACGTGCCAAAATATACACTTTTTTACCTTTCCAACACACTATATTATTAAAATATTCAGTTTCTTAAAACCCGTGACAAACAGTAAATGTACAAAATGCAATGGGACGACTATAAACTTGTAAAGAATCCCACGATCGGGGTTATTTCATAATAACAGAAAAGTACGGACCCTCTCCAGTAAATAAAAGCGGATTCTGTAAGAGGAGAGAAAGGACTAGGTGATCGCACTTCAACACACACTAAATTTGTAAGAATTATCCTTATCAGATAAGAAAAGAAAAATTCAACGTAAATAATCCATTTTTTAAAGATTCTCAGCTCAACCCTAAGCTTCCCACTACTCGGCGACTCCGCCGTCTTCGTGTTGAGCTCGACTTCGTAGCTGGATGATTGTGTGATCCGTTGTTTGATACGCAAGTCAAGGTGCATATTTCGGTTAATCTCTTTCTAATTTTTTTGTATTGGCTTGTTGGTGTTGTGATGGGGGTTTAAATAGGCGGATTGTATTTGTGACGTCGTTTACTCCTACATCTGATTTTTGGATTGGGTCTCCACGTCGTGTCGCCTTTCGTTGTGGCTGTGGGAGAATAAATTGTTTCCCTTTTCCTCTTCAATCTCAGCAGGATATTCGATTTCGAGTGACTGACAGATTGAATGTTATTAGATTAATAAAGGAAGAAAAATGGTCGAATGAGAGTTTGCATCGACAACGTTACAAAATTGGGTTTGCAGTATCTCAATAACCGTTACTTGTTCGTGGCGGCAAAATCTTTCTCCTTCTCTAAAGCTGACATTAACTATCGTACAAAAAAGAACGGTAATAGAAGTTGTTCTTTTATTGGTAGTAGAGAAGCAGCACTAGTAGTTCCGCGATTTATGGGGTCCCAGCCAGCGGAAATTGAGTGGCCTGCCAGGCGTGTGAGAGAAACTTTCATTCGTTTCTTTGAAGAAAAATCCCACGTGGACTGGAAATCGAGCCCCGTTGTTCCCCACAATGATCCTACTCTTCTCTTTGCAAATGCTGGTAAGCTCTCATTTATGCCTCGGTTCTGTTGTGTTTGTTTGGTTATTGGTTTTCTTGGGTTCTGAATTCTAATGGTGGTTGACTTTGTGTTCGTCCAGGTATGAATCAGTTCAAACCAATTTTCTTGGGAACTGTTGATCCCAACACCGAGTTGAGCAAGTTGACCCGGGCATGCAACACTCAAAAGTGTATACGTGCTGGTGGGAAACACAACGATCTTGATGACGTTGGTAAGGATACTTACCACCATACATTCTTTGAGATGCTTGGAAATTGGTCGTTTGGGGATTACTTTAAAGAGGAGGCTATCCAGTGGGCTTGGGAGCTTCTTACCAAGGTACATCAAGCCTTCCTGTCTTTTTATATTTTCAGTATTTTTCTCCTTTGCAAAAGACTGAGGATGAGATTAATGTCGGTAATGAAAAGCGTAATGATGTTATAGTATTACCTTGCAGGTTTATGGCTTACCAAAGGACCGGTTTTATGCCACTTACTTTGGTGGTGATGACAAACTTGGTCTTCCCGCTGATACTGAGGCAAGGGACCACTGGCTCAAGTTTCTCCCCGCTTCTCGTGTGGTACCTTTCGGTTGTAAGGTATATATTAGATAATAGCATACATCAAGTTCCTATGTATATGCATTCTTCTTCAACTAACGAGTATTTATGCAGGACAACTTCTGGGAGATGGGCGACACTGGACCTTGTGGACCCTGCACCGAAATTCATTTTGATCGGATCGGCAATCGTGATGTTGCGGCACTGGTGAATAATGATGATCCTACGGTAATTGAGATATGGAATCTTGTCTTTATTCAGGTAATTTCTTTTAAATCATTTTCCTAATATGTACTCGCCGTAAATGTCTTCAGATATGTAGTAGCTTTAATGTTTGCTTTTCTTCACAGTTTAACAGAGAAGCTGATGGTTCACTGAAACCTTTACCTGCGAAACATGTTGACACTGGTATGGGTTTCGAGAGATTGACTTCTATTCTTCAAGATAGGATGAGCAATTATGATACCGACGTTTTTACGCCCATATTCGATGCAATACAACAGGTAGTAAAGGCTATATTATTACCATTTAGCATGGTCTCATTTCATTTCAGTTCTGAAACTAATATTAATTTTGTTGGTAGACAACTGGAGCCAGACCATACACAGGAAAAGTTGGAGCAGATGACGTGGACAACATTGATATGGCATATAGAGTTGTGGCTGACCATATTAGAACAATTTCATTTGCAATTGCTGATGGATCCTGCCCAGGTGAAATTTCTGGTGTTTTCGTTGTTGCATAGATCAGAGCTGTTCTGGTTGTTCTACTTGAATAATTAGAATCAGAATCCAGGTTTCATCTCTGCCTAAGTGAATGTTCGTAATGTTACAGTATAGATAAATGATCCTGAAGTTGCTTCAATTTTTTATAATTTTCGGTGATAATATAATTCATAACTTTTGTTCAGTTGATTATGATATACGTTGAGCTTTTTGGCTTATTTTTGGAGTTCCCTTAACAAAAAATTGTGCAGGTAACGAGGGACGTGAATATGTACTCAGGCGGATCCTTAGACGAGCTGTAAGATATGGCACTGAAGTCCTCAAGGCCCAGCAGGGTTTTTTTAACAGGTACGACTTACTACCTGTTACACTCTCTTAGGCCTATCAGTATTATTTTGTGGAAAACTGACATGCATAAATTAACTTATCTATCTTCTTGTCTGAAAAGTAATGTTTTGGCAATGCTAACTTCATTATTCATGTCGGTTTGAAACAGGCTGGTAAACGTTGTGGTAGATGTCATGGGTGATGTTTTCCCGGAACTGAAACAGCATCAAGCAAAAATCAGGGAAATAATTGCGGATGAGGAAGCTAGCTTTGGCAGGACATTGGTTAAGGTATTCGACCTTCTAATAGGTTGAACTCCTAAGTGAAGTTCTCAGAGCTCCTTGCTTTTTAGTTCTGTAGAAAAACATCTTATATGACATCTTATAGGGCATTGAGAAGTTTAAGAAAGCAGCACAGGATCTTCAAGGGACTGTTCTAAGTGGACAGGTGATTTGTCTCTTGCAAAATTTGAACTTTAGGGTTGACTTTTGTTTAATTGAAAAAAAAAAGTCATTTTAGTTACATGTTTCTGATTTATGATCTGTACCTTTATTTGCACCTATAGATTTTTGTGGTCCTGTATTTCAACAGTTTCGTTCAATTGGACAGTCGTTTGGATCTTCGATTTTGCATTTTTCTCAGGATAAGCCTCTGATTGCTTCCCAACTGTAATTTAATATATATCATTTAACTGCAGGATGCATTTGAGCTGTGGGACACTTATGGGTTTCCGTTGGATCTAACTCAGGTGACAGTTCGCCAATAAATTAACTTGCGCCAATTTTTTTGTTATGTGGAGCTGACTAATAATGATACTGAATCAGCTGATGGCTGAAGAAAGAGGTTTATCTGTGGATGTTGAGGGCTTCCATGTTGCTTTGGAGAAGGCAAGAGAAAGATCAAGGAATGCTCAGAACAAGGTGAGAAATATTATGTAATTCGAAACATCGAAGAACAATCATGTGAGTTTGATCCTCACTTATATACTTTTGGGATACCAAAATGGTTTAACAGCAAGCTGGCGGAGTTGTTACCATGGACGCTGATGCTACAGCATCATTACGCAAAAAAGGGATTTCTGCGACTGATGACTCATTCAAGTTTACTTGGTTTCAGGTTATCATTTATTGATAATTTTACAATCAGTTGAAGATGGTCACTATGTTCCTAGATGATAGATCTTACAAATTCTCTTTATAACCAGTGAAGGGGACAATATATTTATTTCTTGGTTCATTTGATCTTTTTAGGATCATACGAGTACAATAAAGGCAATTTTTACGGGGAGTGAGTTTTTGGAAAGTGTAATTCCTGGTGAAGAAGTAGGCATTGTCTTGGAGAGTACAAATTTTTATGCTGAACAAGGTGGTCAGGTGATGATGTGGCTAGCAGTACTTTTTCTGACGCTTAAGTTCATCAATTTTAGTTCCATAACGGCTGCTGTTCATTTTTCACCATCCCACATATGATCTCATTTCTGGTTTGGAAGCTTTATTTTGTAATGACTTATTTTCATTCTTGTAGATTTACGATATGGGGGTACTGAAAGGTCCAGATGGAGATTTCAAAGTGAATAATGTTCAGATTTATAATGGATTTGTTGTTCACATTGGATCATTTATTGGGAAGACTGGGAGATTGTACATCGGTGATAACGTTGTTTGTCAGGTTATAACAATTCTTGGCTTATGCTTTTGATGATACCTTGGTCAATTGATATATGTTTGTGTCTTGGATATTCTTGTCCTGAAAACATTTAACAGTTGTTTCGGTAAACCAGGTTGACTTTGACAGGCGAACAATGATTGCTCCAAATCATACCTGCACACACATGTTAAACTTTGCCTTAAGGGTATGGTCAAATTTTATTGGAGATGATAGAGGATGCTAATTTGGCATTTTTTCACGTTACTTTGCTCTGCCTGTCCTATTGCAGGAGGTACTTGGAAATCACATTGACCAGAAAGGGTCCATTGTTCTCCCAGAAAAATTGAGATTCGACTTTTCTCATGGTAAGCTATTAGATATTTTCAATGTTTTTTTTTTCTATTTCGACTTTTCTCGTGGGTAGTTAGCTATCGGTTATTTTGATTCATCGTCAATTCCAACGTGTATTGATTGTCAAAAAATCCTTAACAGGGAAGCCTGTGAAGCCTGAAGAACTTAGAACGATCGAGTCAATTGTAAACGAACAAATTCGGTCTCAGTTGGATGTGTCCTCAAAGGAAATTAAGCTGGCTGATGCAAAACGCATCACTGGTCTAAGAGCTGTTTTTGGAGAGGTAAAACACTTCAACTGACATGTTACTACTAATTCATTATATTATACACCTATACGAACGATATTTACACTAAATTTGCAAGTATAGGAAGTTCAATTACATTGTTTCCCTATCGAGTTAGGTATACCCCGACCCTGTCAGGGTTGTTGCAATCGGACGCAAGGTTGAAGATCTGCTCGCCGATCCTGAAAATCAAGAGTGGATGTCTATCTCTTCCGAGCTTTGCGGGGGTAAGTAAAAATATAATAATCCCCATTCGTTTTGGTTTTATGTGAGCATGTACAGTTTGTGATTTGAGCAATTGATTGCCCTTTCCTTTAATTTCAGGCACACATATACCAAAACACCAAGGAAGCAAAAGCATTTGCTCTCTTGTCTGAGGAAGGCATTGCTAAAGGTATCCGTAGGGTTACAGCTGTAACGCTGGATTATGCTTTCAAAGCCATCGAATTGGCGTCCTCACTCGAGAAAGAAGTCGAGGAGGCTTCCAACGCCAAAGGAAGCATACTAGAACAGGTTTTTTCCCCCCTTATTTTCTCAACTCATGCACAATTACCAATTATGTAAAAGTTATCATGAAATTAACCGTCATCCTAGATTGTGATTCATTTGTTTTTTTTCTAATTCATTGTTCCATCTGTCTGATTTTCAGAAAGTAACGTCCTTAAACAACCGTGTGGAAGGAGCATCAATCCCTTCTGCGAAGAAAGCGGAGCTCAAGGACAAATTATCTGCCCTTCAGGTTTCCCATTATACTTACACGTGAATTATTTATACTAAATTACTTAGCTGAGGTCGATCTATGAAGAACCAACCACCTCATATTAATCTTAATTCATACAGAGGCGTGTAATAAATGCCAAGAAGAAGGTTGCAGAAGAGAACATTCAGAAAGCCATTCAAGCTGCCTCGGACGTGGCTGAAAAAGCAAATTCTCAAGGAAAGGCCTTTTGCGTCTCAAATGTGGACGTTGGCTCAGACACGTCTGCCATCAGAGAGGCAGTCGTTAAAGTCATGGAACAAAAGGTTTTAAACATACTATTAATCGAATCAGTCGCTTATCGTATATATATGTTTTTCGACAGACTATTTGATATCCATAAATGTTATTCATGGCTTTGAACATTATGAAGGGAATGGCTGTTATGGTGATAAGCAAAGATGAAACGTCGAACAAGGCTTTCATATGCGCTGGTGTGCCCGAAAAAGACAGCAAGTACAAGCAACTGAACGTAACTGAATGGTTAAAGAAAGTGTTGGATCCTATCAATGGAAAAGGCGGTGGAGGAAAAGGGGGTCTTGCCCAAGGCCAGGTGAGCAGCGTATTAGTATTCGATCTTAAGTTTCATACTTCATTAAAAAAATAGAGAAATCAATTTATGAATTTTATGCCGTCCCTTTTAACAGGGAAGCGATGCTTCGAGGATTGAGGCTGCAGTGGACATTGCAGAATCCTTTGCAGCCATGAAGCTGACTTGAACGACGATGCTCTGAGTTGAGTATATCGTTTATACGTTTTATTACTACATACACGTCAACAATATATTTGTTTTTATGAAATCTGTTTGCTATTTTAGAACCTTTTACGATCTTCGTTCTTTTAGCAGAATTTGGTTGCTCAGCTCTTCGTGTTTTTGGTATCTTTTCAACTATGCGAGACCATAGCGTAGGGTTTTTATAACATTCTTCAATCACAAATGCAGGTTAGTTTTTTCACCATAATCAATAATTTCCGCCTAAAGGCAATAATGCAGGTTACATATATAAAAACGAGTAGTTGGAAAACGTTTGTTTGTTATGGTTAATGATAACCAATGAGATCATAATGTGGCTCCTTTTTCCCAGACAACAAAGTAAGTAAATAAAATCAAACTTTGTGCCACTCTCTGTTTCTTGCATGCTGACCCGATGTCCACCAACTAAAAACCGATCTATACACATGCATGCAGATATTAATAAATTATGAAAATAAATGTTACATATTCAATAAACATTTCCTATTTCGTTTGGATTCCTCAACCGTTATAACAACAGGACATGCATCCTTTTACATTGTTGCGAAATGGATAGCTAAGTAATATTGAAAATATATGTGAGGATAAAATGGACGGGGAATTTACATGGAGAATTCTTTTTTAACTTGGGGTAAAAAAACACGGGTAAGGTAGAAATTTTATTATTGAGATAAAAACATGGGTTACAACCTCGCAATCTATAAAGGAGAAAATACTCACTATTTTCCTTTATAGTTTGAGTAAATACCGAACAAACCATCTATTTTTTCCTTTCCTTCTTTCTCTCTATCTCTCTTTTGTGTGTTTATAGCTCAAAGCCCCGTAGCCAGTTTATAGGCAAGGACTCATACTAATACCAGGGTTTTTAAGACCGGGTCGGACCGGACGGGTCAAAATCCGGCTCCGTTCCGGTCCGGTCCGGTCTATATTATTAAAACAAATTAGAAAAATATACTTAATGAATGGGCTGCTAAATATGTAGCATAACAATGGGCTTGTAGTGTGGTGGCAATGGCATAGTTTAGTGCTATCAAGTTTAATGTTTATGGTTCAAATTCCATTTAGAACTTTTTTATCTAGATTAATATCTTTATAGAAAAAGGAAAAAAAATACGAAAATCTAATCTTACATTTTATAATTAATTTTTTTAACTTACTATAATTTTGTTTCTTAATTTATTGATTTATTTTTTAACATATCAGTTATAATTAATATTTTATTGCCAACACATTTTATTTCATTGATTCGTTCATAACATATATATGTGTTATATTTAAAGATGCCGGTTTGAGTCGGGTTTGATTTAGGTTAAACTTCTAAACCTTAAACAACTAAAATTTGCGTCCGGATATAAAATCCGATTTCAGAACATGTTAATACAAATATAATATTACTATAATTAAATAATAACATAATTAAAATTGCGGTTGAGATCCTCTATTCCACTTTCTGTATTCCACTCCGTATCCAACGAACGAAAATCGTTATACCCCCCCCCCCCCCGACAAGTGTTAAAACACACATAAACATCATTACACCTATGAATTTCATTACAACAAGTGGCTAAACAAAAAACAACCTCATTATTACGTATTTTTCTATTTTAATATATAATACTGATTTTTTCTACTCCATATTAGAAAAATACGTAATAATGAGATTTTTTTTGTTTAAACACTTGTTGTAATGAAATTCATATGTGGAATGATGTTTATGTGTATTTTAATACTTGTCGGGGGAGGTGTAACGATTTTCGTTCGTTGGAATACGGAGTGGAATACAGAAAATGGAATAGATACCAAATGTCACGGGGCCGAATAACTTAGAAATTTTTCGCTCTAAGTTGGAGCTGTACGGAGCAACTGCGGAAATGCGCCAAAGAGGACGGCCTTCTTCAAGACTTAGCACCTTGTTTACTTAAAGACTTAGTGTATCGGGTTTGCTTTGAACTCACACCAACGAGACTCAAATAAACACGAACACAACAATTTACGGGAGGTAATGCTCCCAACCCAGTCTTTTATTTCTTAAGAACGGGGCCCCAAGATTGGGGAAGTACAAGCACTCAACACTCGCACTAAACAAGTCGCTCACACACTAGGTAGCTACTTGTACAACTTGCTACAACACTCTATATTTTCGCCCAAAGGTTCCATCCCATCGAAATGAGCCATGAGGCCTTTTTATAGGCCAAAGACATCTTGGCTTCAAGATTCCTCAGATCCGATCTGGCCAATGAGAGGTGAGAGACATGGGGCACATTCTCTGACACTTCATGTGTTAGATCTTTGTCCGCATCTGTATGTATACATTCCTTTGGAAAGGAATTCCTGACACCTTCATGTGCTAGATTATGGTCCTCATGTGGGGTTGGTGAACTTGGCAGGTGGCCAGCCTGGCCAAGCATCCAGCCTTAGCAGCCCGCCCGCGCTTGACGATGCTGCTTGCGCTTGTTATACTTTGCACCAATGCTGCCCAACGTTGCGCGCCCAAGTCGCGCAGTGCCTGCCTTGCGCGCGCGCATATGCCCCGCGCGCCAGCCAACGTTGCCGACACCATAATCCCACAATTCCGCCAAGAGCCCAAATGGGCTGCGTGTGATGCTGCGCGTAGAGTGCCGAGGGCGCGCGCGCTGCCTCGATGCCGCGCGCGCCGACTAGGCCATGTGCCTAGTCCAAGCATGGCCGAGGCCATCAAGCTCGACCACATGTCGCGTGCGCCTACTCTCGCACGCTGCCCGACGATGTAGCTTTGCCGAGCCCGGCCGGTCACCCTCCGGCCGCCGTTGACACATGGTCAACGGTCAACTTCGATCAACGTTGTGACAATTCTCCCCCGCTTGAACTGTCGACGCCCTCGTCGACGATTCCGGGGCCTGCATTTTCAAATATTCTTCGATGAGGTTAGAAAATTGCCACAAGTCCTCACCTTTCTCCCAAGACCTTTCAATCTCGGGTTCGCCTTTCCACTGGATAAGGTACTCCAGAGATGTGTGAGGGGACTTCCCGCGCCTTCGATGCGTAACAATGCGCTCGATCTCTCGGTCATATCGCTTCTTTGGAGTTGGCTATACTGCACTTAGACCAAAGGTAACGATGTTGGAACGCAAAATGGCTGCCTTGGAGCCGTCCGTTGAGGAGCTTAAGGCAAAAGTCCCAGACGATCTTGAACAGCAATTATTGTCGGTTCGACATGCTGTTGACACGGGTGCCGAGATCGTAAGTGAATCGTCCGCAAGAACCGACAGAAAGATCGAAGCCATATTCCAGGCTGTCGATGCCCTGACCCGAAGAATCGATGAGGAGATCAATTCGAGCGTGGCACATCGTGCGGTCAAGACTATTGATGTCTTAGAACCGTGAAGAAAATTCGCAGACGCCTTTGTTGACATTACATGACACACGCACTCGATAGAGAAAACAGTGTGAGCAAAACATAAAAAAACCTCTTGAAGAAAAGAAACATGGCCGCCGCCGCCGCCGATCATAGCAGTGGGCCCCACTTCGTTCTTTTACCGTTCCCTGCTCAGGGCCACCTCATCCCCATGGCCGACGTAAGCTGCTTGCTAGCCAAACACGGCGTTAAAGTCACCATACTCACAACCCCACTCAACGCCGACAGAATCCACCCCGTCATTTCTCGCTCCACCACCGTCGACGTCATCCACCTCGACTTTCCCGGCGCCGACTTCGGCCTACCCAAAGGCGTCGAAAACGCCGACGTCCTTCGAACCGTCGAGGAAATCTCCAGCTTCCACAAAGCCACGCGCGCCCTTCAAGAACAGGTCCGCCGCCTGCTGACCCACGGACGACTCAGCCGCCCACCCCCGAATTGCCTCATCGCCGACGTCCTCCACCTCTGGGCCGGCGAATTAGCTCGAGATCTGAGCATCACGCCGGTCATCTTCAACGGCGGCGGATGTTTCTCTCTCCTCACGTCTTTGGCGCAGCTGATTCACGACGACTTCGAAGGCATAACACCCTCTTCCGAGGATGGGTACATCGTCGTCCCAGGCTTACCCCATAGGATAGAGATGACCAAACCTCAGCTCCGTGGCCGCGTCGCCAACTCAAGCGCCGCCGACTGGCTCGCTTTTCTCGACTCGATGCTCAATGCTTTCAGAGAATCCTTCGGAGCCATAGTCAACACCTTCCGCGAGCTCGAGCCAGAGTACGTCGCCGAGTGCGAGAAACTCACCGGCCGGAAAATCTGGTGCGTAGGTCCCGTCTCTCTGTCCAGCGACGGCGAGCCCAATAGGGGGAACGAGCCGTCGATCGACGCCCACGACTGCTCGAAATGGCTCGATTCCAAGGAGCCCAGCTCAGTCCTCTACATCTGCCTAGGCAGCACCACGCCGTTACCCACCGCCCAGCTCATAGAGCTCGGCGTTGCTTTAGAAAATTCAAGCCACCCCTTCATATGGGTCGTCAAGGAGGACGACGGCGGCGGCCTGGGGCGGTGGATTTCTGAGAGGGGTTTCGAGGAAAAGGCGAAAGGAAGGGGAATCGTCGTAAGGGGATGGTCTCCCCAAGCGTTCATACTCTCCCACCCTTCTGTGGGCGGATTCTTGACCCACTGTGGTTGGAATTCTACGCTCGAGGGAATAGCTCGTGGGTTGCCGTTGCTGACGTGGCCCATCATGCTCGACCAGTTCTGCAACGAAAGGTTTGTGTTGGATGTGATTAGGACAGGCGTCAGAGGTGGGTCTGAACGGCCGGTGGCTTATGGGGAAGATTCGAGCGGCGGCGGTGTTCAGGTGAAGAGCGGAGATATTGAGAGGGCCATCGATGGGTTGATGGAGAAAGGAGGAGAGAGGAGAGAGAGGGCGAGGAAGGTGGCGATGGAGGCGAAGAGGGCCGTGGAGGAAGGTGGTTCTTCTTACTGTGATGTTGATAGGTTCATTCATGATGTAATGGAGCTGCAAAGTGGTGGTAATAACAAAACAACAATGGATGCCCTGCCTAAGTAAAGAGTGAAGAAGAAGATGATGGCTCACTGCTATGCTATGCTATGCTGTGTAATAATAGCGTTAGAATCTGATGATTCTTGCTTTGCCTCTCATGGTATGTTATGTAAGTGCTCATGAATGTACTTAGGTTGTCCATCGAAATAATTTATTAAGAGTAACGTCGTAATGAATGTCTTCTTCGTCGTACAATATCCTCAACCCAATTATCTGACGTGTTACGTTACGATACTATAGTTGTATAAAATGGATTGCTGTTTTTTTTTCCGACTGAAATCGCTTGAGAGTCTACTAATATGGTACTATCCCATTCCCACCTTGGACTAATCCTTCTGGCCATTCTTTATTAAAATTATGCATTTCTCTAAGTTCGATTTATTAGGCCATATCATAGACATGTCCCAACTCTAACCACGTATATTATAAGCCGAAAAAAAGATAACTTTTTTTACGAGAGAGAATGGCAACCAATCACACATTCTCTGCCCATCATCTAAAAAGAATTTTGGAGTTTTCACTATTTGAATCCACTCTATTTCTCTCTCTATCAGTTCTCTTCTCTGCTTTAGTTTTTCAAGAATTCTATCAGCTAACGATCTGAAGCTCTTTCAACGAATCTTATCTTGCTTGTTGTAAGAAAAAAAAAAACCAATCAAGTTCGGCCCTTTTCTCAGATTCCTCGCCAAACCATGTGTGAAGGAAAAGCGATGAATATCGTCCATCAGTTGCTCGCTCACTCTTTTCGATCGATGATTTAATGCTCATCATCAATTCATAACCCCATCATCTCCATCTGTAATAACCTCCTTATTACAAACTCAGATCCTTTGTTCCCTTCATCTTAATTCGTTTTTTCTTTGCCAAAAAGAAACTAAAATGATGATAAACAAGAGGGGAGAAGTGGGGCCCCACAAGCCCTCAAACTGGTCTTTCCATGGAAGCAATATCAAACCATCGGCGCCGGCGAAGTGGACCCACGAAGAGAACAAGAGATTCGAAGAAGCCCTCGCCTTGTTCGACGGAGACACGCCGGACCGTTGGGAGAGAGTGGCGTCTATGATCCCAGGGAAGACGGCGAGTGACGTCATCAAACAGTACAGAGAGTTGGTGGAAGACGTCAGCGATATCGAGGCTGGGCTGATACCCTTGCCGCCTGGTTATTATGCTTCCACCTCCTTCGCCTTCGATTGGTTCGACGGCTGTGGTTATGAACGGTTGAAGCGTCTGTACGTCGTCGGAGCCGGCGCCGGCGGTGCACATAAGCGCGACGGCGGCGGCGGCGGCGGTTCCGATCATATTGAGAGGAAAAAAGGCGTCCCTTGGACCGAGGAAGAACACAGGTCAGTCTCAGTGGTTCCTTATTGCAAGACTGATGAGGAAATAAAAAGATCGTTTCTTTTTTCTTTTTTCTTGCAGGAATTTCTTGATGGGTCTGAAGAAGTACGGTAAGGGCGAGTGGAGAAACATAGCAAGGAACTTCGTCACTACAAGGACGCCGACGCAAGTTGCCAGCCACGCACAGAAGTATTTCATAAGGCAGATCTCCGGCGGCGGAGGGAAGGAGAAGAGGAGGTCGAGCATCCACGATATCACCACCGTGAGCCTCGACGGAGAAGAAGAAGAAGAAGGAGGAGGAGAGTCGCCGGAGAAGTCGACCAATAAGAAGGCCGATGTAGACTTAGAGCAGAAGAAGAAATGGGGATGGGTTTTTCTCCGAGCGAATTAGGGATCGATAATAACGGCGAGCAAAAAAGAGACGGCGCCGCCGCTTTTGATGATTGGTGGGCTGCCTGGGTTTAGTTTCTGACGTCATTCAAAGCTTCACTTGGACAACATGCGAGGAAGACGTGTGTTCAGTAATCTACTGATGAGAGTTGCAGAAATCATCGCCTGCATTTGTTCATATGAATGTTTGTATAGGTATATGTAAATGTATGTGCGTTTCTCTGTTGTGCTTATGCTGTTAATATTGAAGAAGATCATTGCATAGCTTAATCTTACTGAACGTGATTTCTGAGATTTTCTGACTTGTAAAACCTTAAGTCGTCGAAGATAAACAGCATGGTTGTGTAATTGAGAAAGATAAAAGAACAACCTTTAAGAACGAAAATTAGCGGCCCATTATAATTCTTCAGACAGGCCCATTAATAAAAACGAAACATTAAAGGGACCAATTGGCAAAAAACGAAAACATGATAATAAGTTATTAAAAAAAAAAAGTTAGCAAGAGCTGAGGATTAGCCAGCCATTTGCAGAAGAGAAGATGATGATGACGATGAAGCAAGGGCTTCTAACTTGGAGCCCTCGTAAACCTCATTTCCTCAACAAATTCTCGCAGTCGTCTCTCAAAACGCAGAAATCGACAACACCCAACGCTTGTTTCACAATCTTCGCCAGATGCAATGGCAATAAGCATAGTAATAACGTCCGTGGTTTTGCCTCTAAGGAGCGAGACGACGTTGAAGCTGGAAATTCCAAGTTTGATCTTCAGGTAGCAACAATTTTGAAGATGTTTTTTTTATTCTACTATCGCATCTCTTTTGTACGGATTGGATATTGGAATGAATGAGAGGCCGATTCTTTATATTATCTGAATGCGTAAGCCCTTGTTTTTTTTTTTCTATTTACATTCTGTCCTCTGGAAAATTGAAGCTTGATTAGCTGTCCCCTGCTCGATTGTTGTGTTTGGTAGCAGCTAATACACGCAAATCATGAGTTGATTGTTCATATTCAGAATTATGGTGTCTTATCATCTATAATGTTCGTTTTCCTGAAGCTGTAATTCCACTCGGCAATCTATTCTTTGCTCTAGGCCATTTCTGATCATTGTTTTAAAGGTTTTATGAATTTTCAATTGTTTATTTTCTTCTTCATCGGCAGAAATTGATTCCTCCAGCGGCTACAGCTCTGTTATTCTCGAACTCGTTAGGTTTCTCCGCACCCATGGAAGCTCTCGCCGAAACCTGCGAAGCTGAAACCTCTGTTTTCAATATGAATATGCCTCTACTGCTCTTCGTTGCCCTCATAGGCGCCACCGTAGGAGGTATATCTCTGTGTATTTCTTCTTCTTCATCCATTTTTCATCTGTTTTCAAAACAAATAAATAAAAGAACATCCCATGAATTCAAATCCAAGGTTTGCTCGCCCGTCAGAGGAAAGAAGAGCTACAGCGACTCAACGAACAGCTTCGACAGATCAACACGGCCCTCAGAAGGCAAGCCAAGATCGAATCGTACGCTCCCGCCCTCAGCTACGCCCCCGTCGCAGGTCGAATATCGGAGAACGAAGTGATCGTCGATCCCAAGAAACAAGATTTAATCACCCGCCTGAAGAACGGGAAAACTTACCTGAGGAATCAAAATCCCGAGGGGGCGTTCTTCGAGTTCAAGGCAGCCCTCGACTTAGCTCAGAACCTCAAAGATTCGATCGAGGAGAAGAAAGCTGCGAGGGGTTTAGGTATATTATACTGCTCTTCGATTATTGGCATCATTGGTTCGTGTTGATTGTGGGTTTAATGATGGTTTCGTTATTACGAAGGGGCGTCTTTGCAAAGGCAGGGGAAGTATAAGGATGCGATAAAATACCATACCATGGTGCTCGAAATATCGCAGAGGGAAGGAGAGGATTCGGGCAGCACCGAAGCCTATGGAGCCATAGCCGATTGTTATACTGAGCTCGGAGATCTTGAAAGGGCTGCAAAGTACTACGATCAGTACATTTCGAGGCTGCAATCTGATTGATTTTCTTTCTTGGACTGTTGAGTTGAGTTGAGGCTGTACTGTAGTAGTAATACACTTTTGTTGTAAGAGCGTATATTTCTTCGATCGTTATCACAGCAAAAGCATGGTAGGGAAAGAAAAAACACTTAATTCGCTGCTGACTTCGACGATTTCTTAAGTTTGTGGACCTAAACGCATTAGTAGGAAAGAACAAAAATGATGCCACCATCTTAAAAGAGAGAACATCATAAAAACTGTCAATTGTATCACCAATCATATTATTCTATGTAGAAAATTTAAAATTGTTAACACACTAAAATTTAAAAAAAAAAACTACCCACTACTCTTGGTTTTTTTATTTATTTTAATATGGAAAATTACCACTCTTTTTATTTTTTCTAATTTCATTTTTATTATGTAATGGTGTATATTACACATTATAAATTATAAATAATTCAAATTATAAATATTATATATGATAGCACAATGGGTATGCCGATACTATCTAGTCATCACTAAGTGAGCTTGGCAGATTTGATAATTATGGTTTCTATTACCATGGAATATTAGACTTTATAATCATTAAAACTTAAAATAACATTAGGAATCGGATAATACATTATATAACGAAGGAATAAATCGTACTAATAACAGTTGTTACTACAGTTTGAAGCGTCTCAATGACATCTCTTCAATCACTTCTCTAGTGAATCATTCTTCGATCAACCAAAAAAATTTCGATTTTCAAACCTCATAAAAACTTCACGTGGATAATAGGGTTGGATCGCAAAGAAATTGTTCCCAACCCCTTTTTATATTTCACGTATGTTCTACTTACAGTTTAATGTAAATGTACATAACTCTATGCTTCTTTTTTAACAATGCCCAAAATATATATAAGTAGCATTATTTTGGGAAACATAATATAACTACTTGAGACGAAAGTTAAGTCAGTGATAAATTCCTCGACCGACTATTGATGACTGATAATGATATGAATTTGAAGAAACTGATGAAATCGATGCATGGCATCAAATTAATGAAAAGAAAGTCAAAATCTGATTAACCTTATTTGTAATAAATGCCAACATGTGCTTCCTTGAACAGATTTAATTTGCTAAGTAAAAAGGATTATGTGAATTGTGAAATATGCTAATGACCCTTTGGCTTTTTTAATTTTTCATAGTAAACGATCAGTATTAAAACTCTCCTTTTTCTAATCAATGTAACAATGACTAATCATTGCTTTTTGTATGATAGTATATGAAACGAACGAGCGTCACCACTTCTATTCATCTCCCCCAAAACATTCGAATTATATATGTAATTATTAATCAACTATCAAGGAAAGGAATATTGGCCCACGTGACAAACTATTGCGGAACACAATTCCGAGATTTGATAAAACTCACCCACTCGTGGCACTAATAAAATAATGTTCCTTAATCATTACTCACTATAATACCACCATACACTGAATTTAATTAATTTTATATAGTTAGTGTATAATTAAAATATCGACGAAATTTCTTCAAGGACTCCTTTTCATGTATGATTGGTCATCCGCTCATAGCATTTTCCGCGTGGCTTTTGAGACCAGTCAACATAATAAGGTTTTCATTTAATGTATATAATCATATTATTTTTAACCCTTGTATTAAATGGCTTGGAATTGTACTTACAACCGACATATCCCATTTATACGGGGGCAACGTGAGGGAATTATGTAAGAGAATTATCATATGATATGAATTTGTTATTATTTGTTTCAAACGATGGCTTGCTTGTCTTTTGAGCAAGAAAGTCCCCAAATGTAAGCCATTGACATGCGTATAACCACAACGATGGTGATAAGATTTATTTGTATAAATATATTGTAATCGTATTATATTATCTAAAGTTGAGCTATAAGATATGGGACCTTTTAATTTCAGTTTGATCCGTAAAGAAAGGATTTATATGTAAACATGGTAAAATTAGATTTGTGATTTCGATTGAAACTTCTGTAATCCTATATTAGTAAGTGAAATTAGAAAAATAACGAGAGTCATTTCGAATAATGATCCTTAAAAACTTTGTCATAAAGGCCAAGTCCTCAGCCCTATATGTAATTATTATCCTCACGTTCATATACGTTTCCACTTTGATCTCATCTTCATGACATTTTAATTTACCCCCTTTTATATCGAATCATAGCGTAGCATAGCCCATGAATGGTTTACCTTCTTTGAAATAAATAAAAAATTAAAAAGAATTCTTTTTTATATTAAAAAAAATCGAGTCTTTATCATGAGTAGCAAGCACACGAGTATATATGATATGCTACTTTAACAGAAGATCAAGAAAGTCCCCTCTAACACTATCTCTGAATAGAAGAAGAAGAAACGAAAACGGCATATCGCCCATTTCTAGCAACAAGGATTTCATTCATTCAAGGAAGGAACTCATAACAATCCTTCGATCACCTTCTGTAATAATATATTTAGAATTCTCAGATCAACCACATCTTCCGATCTGATCAAATAACGACGTATTTGCCCATATCTCAACTGATTCTGTCGACGTCAGCAATCGAACGTCACCATTCAATGTCGAATTATCAGACGCAAGCCGACGAAGCCATAGCCGCCTCAAACTCCAACCGATCTGAAAACGTCGACCACGGCGGCGCCGCCGTAGCTGACGACGATAAGGCCGTTTTCAACGTGAAAAACTTCCTCTGGCATGGTGGGTCGGCCTGGGATGCATGGTTCAGCTGTGCTTCTAACCAAGTAAGCCCTCCCACTCATCTGAGATTGGGGTTTTTTCGTCTATTACAAGAGATATAAAGAAAATCGAAGCCCATCTACGGTCTGAAAATCTTCAATTTGTTTTTTACTCAAAGGTCGCCCAAGTGCTGCTTACGCTTCCATACTCGTTCTCACAGCTCGGAATGCTTTCTGGGCTAATCTTCCAAGTGTTCTACGGATTGGTCGGAAGTTGGACTGCTTATCTCATCAGCGTTCTCTACGTTGAGTACAGAAGCAGAAAGGAGAAAGAAGGCGTCAGCTTCAACAACCACGTCATTCAGGTTCGTTCGTTAGTTAACGCTACTGTAATAACAAAGAATAAAGACCCATAACAAAAAATGGTACAATCTTTATCATTACTCCGATGAATTTAATCTGCTTTGTGGTGTCTGCGTTTTCGCAGTGGTTTGAAGTTCTTGATGGATTGCTTGGTCCGTACTGGAAAGCCGTGGGCTTAGCATTCACCTGTACTTTCCTTCTCTTTGGATCTGTCATCCAACTCATAGCCTGCGCAAGGTAATAATAAACCCTCGAAAAAGAAAAAACCAGAAAAAGATGGGATCTTTGAAGGCCTCTTACATACATACACATGATATTTACAGCAACATATATTACATAAACGATCACCTAGACAAGAGGACATGGACGTACATATTCGGCGCCTGCTGTGCAACAACAGTGTTCATCCCTTCTTTTCACAACTACAGAATTTGGTCATTCTTAGGACTTGGGATGACGACTTACACAGCTTGGTACTTGACAATAGCTGCCCTTATTCATGGCCAGGTAATCAAATAAAAACCCTAACAAACATAAATATATTACATCATTGAATGATTTGAGATTAGGTCGAAGATGTTCGTCACTCGGGCCCGAAGAAGATGGTCTTGTACTTCACGGGGGCGACGAACATACTCTACACTTTCGGCGGGCACGCGGTGACGGTGGAGATCATGCACGCCATGTGGAAGCCTCGGAAGTTCAAGTACATATACTTTTTTGCTACGCTGTACGTCTTCACACTGACCATCCCCTCGGCCGCCGCCGTTTACTGGGCGTTCGGTGATAGGCTTTTGAACCACTCGAACGCATTCTCCCTCCTCCCTAAGTCAGGATGGAGGGACGCTGCCGTCATACTCATGCTCATCCACCAGGTATGGTGGGCTTTATATCTCAGTATTAGTCTATAATCAACAATCTGCATAAGCTTTTAGGTGAAGTGATCATTTAATATGGTATCAGAGCTCATAAAATGAACAAGCATGTAAAAAAAATGTGTTACTATCAGTTATTTGATCATTCCTCTGCCGTTCCCCATGACTGCCGAAATCTACCAGCAACGTATTAGTACCTTTCCTGATGTGGAAGAACTCTTCACGACCACCCATTAAATCAGAACTACACACTTCTAAGGATAAATGAGATCATAAATCAGCCTAGACACGAGGGGTCGTGTTGGAAATAATACAGAATGTAACATCTGATACAATTACTAGACATAAACTTTTAGATGAGTGATCGTTTTCGGTGTACCTCTGAATGAAGCAGTTTATTACGTTTGGATTTGCGTGCACGCCGCTCTACTTTGTGTGGGAGAAGGTGGTCGGGATGCACGAGACGAGGAGCGTATTCATGCGTGCGTTTGCGAGGCTTCCCGTGGTGATGCCCATATGGTTCCTCGCGATTATTTTCCCGTTCTTCGGCCCAATCAACTCGGCGGTCGGGTCTCTGCTTGTGAGCTTTACAGTCTATATAATCCCCGCCCTTGCTCACATGGCAACCTATCGAAAAGCTTCCGCCCGCCACGTAATTATTTTTTTTTATTTTTATTATAATTTGCAATACGTTGCGACGGCGATTATTTGATTTTCTTTTAAATTTTTTTGATATATATTATATATGTGTGTGTGTAGAACGCTGCTGAGAAGCCGCCGCGGTTCATGAGGAGTTGGACGGCCGTTTACGCAGCCAACGCTTTCGTGGTAGTTTGGGTATTTGTGGTCGGGTTTGGGTTCGGTGGATGGGCCAGCATGACCAATTTCGCGAAGCAAGTGAGTACGTTCGGGCTTTTCGCAAAGTGCTATCAGTGTAAAACGCCGGCCCCTCGGGCCCATAGCTGACCCGAAGATGGTTCACTTCTTATGCAAAACAGCTTAAATTAGCATGTTCCCTTTTTCTCTATAGTTTATGTTTTCTGATGTAATAATAAATAGGTATGGGATATTGTAAGGTTTTTCCTTTCGCAAAATGAGGTGTGCTTCGTAATTTAATTTTTTTTTTGGTCTTGTAATTTAGGGGGTGACACACTTTCACAATACTTAAGGAATTGATTTGAAGGACACAATGCTTGAGAGCATGTCTTAAAATTGCTTCAATTTTGAAAGTAATTATCGGTAAATTGTAAAACCCTTTGAGTTGGGCGTTATGAAGTTGTCACGTAATATTTATCACCACATAAGCACCTCCAATTTCACGCAAGATTTTTCCCCAACTAATTTGGCATGTACAGAACACATGTCGAAATTAGAGCCAAAAACACATTGTATCCCAACTTTGAAAGCTAATATCCTTGAGTTACAAGATCATAAGTTGGGTTGTCCTAAAGTGCATCTATAACTTACTTAAACGAAAAAAGTAGGTAAACTTTTTCGTTTTCATAAACGTGACCAACAAATGGTACTCCATTTTACCTCGGAAACATCTCCGTAATTGCGCCGGAGCCATCAAACCGATATGAAGCCACGAAGGAAGTCGCAGGCGTAGGCGTCGTCCGCCTGCATTTGTCAGACGTCGAAGATATCAAACTAAAATCGTCGTCCGCCCGGCGCTTCGCCGACGACATGAAATTTTTTTCCGACGATTCTAACAGCAGTTCCTCATTGAGGCCGACGTCGGAAGAAAGCATCGTCAAGACTTGCCTCATGTCGGGCCTTCGCTGGGCAGCAGATTGCGTGCAAAAAAGTGCAACCTTAACGAACCGAAGAACTTCGTCCTCAGAGTATTCGACCAAGTCTTCATCGACGATCTCCATTAGCCTCCCCTCGGCGTAAAGCTTCCAAGCCTACGCGGGAATAATAAATCGTTACGCCGTCGGCTCGTAATTTAAAAATGGTACGAAACTAAGATATAAAATTCTCTTACCCATTCGACGAGGACCATAAAATCGTCTCCAAAAGCTGCTTTACTACTGCTTTTCCCGCTTACTATCTCTAGCAATAGCACGCCGAAGCTGTACACGTCTGCCTTCTTCGTCAGCTTACCAAAACGGGCGTATTCGGGCGCTAGATAACCACTACATCCGACATAAGATATAAAAGCGTTACGTCGAACAATAAACAAAAGCGCAAATACGAATAATCTCAACAACTTACATTGTCCCCGAAACCCTAGTGCTGATATGAGTGACGTCGTCGGGAAATAGCTTGGCGAGCCCAAAATCTCCAATCTTGGGACGAAAACGCCCGTCGAGGAGCACATTGCTAGCTTTGATATCGCGGTGGACGACGCTCGGCTCGGCGTCCTCGTGGAGAAATGCCAAGCCGCGCACCGTGCCTATGGCTATATCCGCCCTCTTACGCCAATCGAGCGCTTTCCGTAATTCGCGCCCTAGCAGCGCATTTGCGAGGCTGTTATTCTCTAAATATTCATAGACAAGAATTCTACGCCCACCATCGACGCAGCAGCCGAGGAGTCGGACGAGATTAGGGTTTTGAATTCCCGATATTGTTTCGAGCTCGGCGAGGAATTCTTCCGTTCCTTGCTTTGATTCCGCCGAAAGGCACTTGATTGCTACCTTAGTCCCGTCCCTTAAAACTCCCTTTTGCGCAAAAAAAAAGGTCGCTTAGGAAAAAAAAAACATACGAACACGCCTTCGATCGCTTCGAATCTTATTATTATTATTATTATAAAAGATGACCTTATAGACTACGCCGAAACCGCCCCCACCGATTTTGTTCGAAGGCCTGAAGTCGTGGGAAGCTGATTGGAGGGTTTTGAAGGGGAAGAGTCGTACGCCGATTTTCGGGATTTCTTGATAAAGAGTTCGACGCGCAACAGCGTAAGATTGTGAGGCGAAGAAGCAACGTACGTATAAGACTGTCATATATATAACAAAAGGCTATGAAGGTATGTAATATGCTTACCTTGAGCTTCCTTTACTATTATCGTCCCTTCCTTGCGTGAATCAAATGCGCCGAAGCAGCAAGAAAAATAACCCATATAATTCTCAAGGGAAAGGAAAAAAAAAAGGTTAAACCGTTGCAGTTTTCAATCACTGCCCACTTATTATTACATAAGGAAACAAATCTGAAAAAAGCACAGTAGCTGTAGATTATATATGTATGAAGGTAGGAGTTATGTATGTATATACGAAGGTTCGTGACATTGATATTAATGGGATGGGAGTATTGACCAACTGATGAATGCAATAATTTTTGGATCTCGAAGCCGCCGGATATGTAGGGATTATTGCTACCATATACTCTCGCATATGTATTTTTAGGAAATAATATTGCTTATGGGAAATATGAGTGCAAAAAGAAGGGAAAGTTTTGAAGTTCAACTTTGGCACCTTTCTGAGGTGTAGTGAGAATTAAATGCTGCCTACATAACAAATTATTGAATTTGCTGCAAATCAATATCATTGTAATAAATGTTATGTATGCAAGGTCGTGGTGGACGAGCAAAATAGGATAAGGGGGTGTTTGTTTGCTCCAAAACATTATCGTATTCCTTGCATCGCTTCCTAATCACCGCGTTTGTTTAGCGTATGTGATGAATCATCACCGTGATGGCTGAGGTGATCAAAACGGGGTGATATTCCAGCTTTTGGATCACCCCCAAAAAACAGGGTGATCCTCCATCACCGTGATGGCTGAGGTGATCAAAACGGGGTGATATTCCAGCTTTTGGATCACCCCCAAAAAACAGGGTGATCTTCCATCACCGTGATGCGGTGATATTTTCAATATTTTGTTGGACAAAATTATTTCTTATTTTTTAACATTCATTCCTTATACACCCTTCCTCGTATTTTAAATCACATAATCAACATATTTAAATCTTAAAAAAATATATTTAATGCTTAAAAAATGAAAGAATTTTGTTGAAGGATTATAGAAATACTTATAATTAATAATTGATTAATCTATTAAAGCTTAAAAAATAATATAATTATATTGAAGAATTAAAAATAGTTATAATTAATAATTCGTTAAACCTCAAATGAACATATTATAATAATTCTACTACAGGTTAAATATGACACACAACATCATCCCAAAAATCATTCCATCTCAATATCACATTGATGCAAAATGAAATATCACCACAAAACAAACACAGTGATGATATATCACCTTGATCCACATCACGATTAATCACCGGAAACAAACACCCCTAAAAGTATCCGAGCTACCAATCCATAAAATTTGAATCTTCATTTTTTTTTCCCTATATTTCGTTATTTGATTTAAGCTATAATGCAACATAAAGCACAGTGAAGAGGAACAAAGTCACGGAACTTCAGAGTAATAATCATTTCAAACATTAGTCAATCAAGTAAGATAAATTCCATAACAATTTCTCAACAGCTTTTAATCATAATTTTTACATAGAGACGGAACCAAGCAGATAATTCCGAATATTATATAATACATTACGAATAATAATCCCTCTTCAATTTAAGAGAACCACCCGAAAGTATCGAAAATAGTGGTGTGGAGCGGGTCGCTCAAATGGGTCGCCCAGTTGTTAAGCGGACCTTTCCCTGTCGCCGCCGCCTGCACCGCAAATCCAAAGAACGCCACCATGGCAAGGCGAGCATGCTTAATCTCCGCCAGCTGAAGGGTGGCCTTCTTCTCCGGGTCGGATGCCAGACCCAACGGGTCGAAATACGATCCGCCCGGGTACAGCCTCTTTTCCGGGTCGAGCTCGGCGTTTCTCTGAAACTCAATGTAGCCGACGACGAGGACTTCTATCCATATCAGCGTCGTAATAGAAAACGGCAGAGGTTGGCCCAAGTACGATGAACCTTCGACTAACTCGACCTGGTAATAAGAATCTCAGCAAACAAAAGAAAGCAAAAAACAAAAATCCATGGAGAATCTTGAAAGAAATGAACTCGTGCGTTACCTTTCCGGCGTCTTGCCACGTCACGCCGGTGAGCCACTCGACGGAGAGGGCGCCGAGGGTGGCGAGCATTGCCCACCTGCCGTGGATGAGCTCGCACTCCCTAAACCTCTGTAGGCCGAATACTTCGCTGTAGGGCTGGAAAGGCGTCGACTTTACGTCGGCGGTCTCCGTCCTCGTGCCGATGATGTCTCCGGCGAGATTCTTGGCTAAGTTCTGGTCGAGGGAGTCGAGCTCGAACTGCAAATACTCGGCGGGTTTGCCCAGTCCGAACGGGTCGAACCCGTAATCTCCGACGAGGGATCCGTCGAGGTAGTCCGGCGCAGTGGCGCCGGGGTACCAAAGGGGACGGTCGGTGGACGGCTTCGCTTTCGACTTCTTGGCCGGCGCAGAGGCTTTCTTGGTGCCGAATCCGAATCGGGCTAGGATCCGACCCGAACCGACCGGGACGTTGGGTAGCTGCGTGCCGAGGAAGGTGGAGGCTGAGGCGGTGGCCATGGTCGGTTAGCGGCGGAGGATGTGAGAACTAAGTGTGTTTGTGTTGCGTTGTTTATGTTATAACGGTGTGGATAGTGGAAATATTGGAGATAGAGATGGGGCAATCTTGAGCGTTGGATTTGATTGGTGGATCGATCTGACGGCTGCGAGGGGGTCAGGGCTTATCTGATTTTTATTCTAGCATGGTCTGAGTTTACGTGATAGGGACACGTGGCAGGATCTCGTGTGGTGGACGAGGATTAGGTAATCTGAAGCTGATTGGTTCGATGGTATAGTCATATCTGGGATTTTAATATCTTTGTACGGATCACGAAGAAACGCTAGAAGGAATTACTATTTAGACATCGCACTATAAGTTATTGGGCCTCTAAAAACTAAGGAAAAAAATAAAAAATGTGCCTTTAATAAAGCCCAAAAACAAATTCCACGTGTCCATTTTTTTCCTGCGTGCATATCGCAGTACGCAACTTGGCATCAAACCGGTAATTCCCGGTTGCAATTCCCGAATTAGGAGTCAACACTCAACAGCAAATCAACAATCAACAGCAAACAGTTAAGGTCGAAATTTACCGGTCATTTCGATCTCTTGTGACTGATTTTAAACGTCCGTTCTACAGAGTAGGAAAAGAAAAGTTAGCTTCCTCCTCAAGCTAATCGACTGATCATCGATCGCGTGAAAAGAAGTTTCTGGGTAAGTTATGCTTATCTTTGCTCAATCAGCAGCACTCTGTGGGTATTTGTGCGTTGTGGAGCATTCAATTTGATCATCGTAAGCTGCGGTCTTGATGTTTTACTTACCTGCGTGATGTGATAATATGGACATAATTCACGGATTGCAGAAATGGAAACTGTGAGCGAAGGCGGTGAAGGATCTCAGAAGAAGGAGACGCCAAAGGAATCACTGGATAATAGGTTTTAGTCTCTTTTCAGTTCATCTATTTAGAAAAAGAGATATGATTGATTGATCCCTTTGTTGCAGGGAAGTTGGGACAAGGAAAGCGAACAGAGACCCAAGCAGGCCCAAAAGGCCTCCGTGTGCTTTCTTTCTTTTCATGTATGAAGCAGAAGCCATTCTTGTTTGTTTGTATTTATTGTTCCTGTGTATGTATGTGCTCTCCTTAATGCTACCTTTTCATCTATCCCAGGGACGAGTTTCGTACTACGTTCAGAAAGGAAAACCCCGACGTCGACGAAATCGCAGTGGTACGAACGTTTACTCACATTGCAAGCAAGCAACGTTTTATTACACTGTCTATAGTTTGAGTCAGTCACTGACTCTGTCTGTCTTTAGGTTGGATTTTATGGCGGCCAGAAATGGAAATCCATGACTCAAGCTGTAAGTTTTGAAGTTTCTCTACATTAAGAATCGTCAGTGTTTTACTGTTCTCTTTTTTTTTTTACTTTTGCCTTTCGATGGTCGCAGGGAGAGCTCCGATTGAAGCCCAGGCACGGAAGATGAGGGCAGAATACGAAAAACAAATGGATGCCTATAATAGCAGGAAGGAGCAGGTTATTCTTCATGGCTTGCTACCTCTATGATAAACTTTACCACCTTTTTTTCGAGAATTTCGCGATAACCGTTGCTGATTGTGTCCTTTTATTCTATTTGACTGTAATAAAACCTTTTTCCCAGGAGCATGTGGAAGAGGATGGCAGCAAAGATGACGAATGAGGTGAATGGGTTAGTGTTATTAACAGCCTACTATTATATGTCGATAAACATGCACTTACATACTTCCACGCTTTGTAAAAAATCGACCTTTGCAAGTATCTATGTATGTGAAATTCCGACACAAGAAAAAACTGTGCCATCAAATTATGAGTTTATTTGATTATAGGAAATTCACTTGAAATGATACGTTGGGATTTAGGGTATGAATCCAAGAAAATCAAACAGCAGCCAACATAATAACCCCAAATACAACATCAAAACGAGAGAAATCCATCACTAAAACACAATGACCACAACCGTTATAGCAGAGATTCAACAACGAACGTACAGTGCCATTCATCTTACTTGCCTCTTCTTGAAGGATAGGTAATCTGCTGAAGCTGATTGGTTCGATGCTAGTCATATCTGGGATTTTTAATATATTTTTGTACGGATTGCAGAGAAACGCTAGAAGTAGGGGTGAGCAAAATCGGATATCCGGATTTTCGGATATCAAAAAATGATATCCGTATCCGGTTCGGTTTTAATCGGATATCCGAAATCGGATATCCGCTTTATTCGGATATTTAAATCGGATATCCGCATCCGATGTTTATATTTATTTTTTTATATTTTTTAATATTTTCTTTTCAAAATCATTTTTTTTATTTCTTATCAAAATAAAAAATATATTTTTTAATATAAAAATTTCTACACATAGTAATTAACCAATATGTGAATTTTATGATTCAAAATTACATAATAAATAATTAACACAGTAACACAAATTCACATTAATTTTTTAACTTGCATCTAGATGGTTTTGTTTTTCTTTTTTATTTACAAAGATTTTGGCAATAATAAAATAATATGAATATAAATATTTCCACTTGGACGATTTATTTCCTTTTTGACCTTCATTTTTCATTTTGAGCTATTTTTCTTATTTTTTATTATTTTTTAAATATGAAATCGGATACCGGATATCCGGATTTTAGCAAACCACTATCCGTATCTGATCCGGTTTATTTTAAAATAAATCGGATCGGATATCCGATCCGGTTTTTAAAACCGGATATCTATTTTTTCCGGTTTTGAAAAACGGATACCGGATCGCAATCCGATTTTCGAATATTTTTTCTCAGCCCTAGCTAAAAGGAATTACTATTAGACATCGTAGTATAAGTTATTGGGCCTTTAGAAATAAGGGAAAAATCAAAGTGGGACGCAGTACGCAACTTAGCATGAAACCGGTAATTCCCGGTTGCAATTCCCGAATTAGGACTCAACAACAATCAACAGCAAACAGTTCAGGTCGAAATTTACCGGTCACTTCGTTCTCTTGTGAGACTGATTTAAACGTCCCTTCTACAGAGTAGGAGAAGAAAAGTCAGCTTCCTCCTCAAGCTAATCGACCGATCACCGATCGCGTGAACAAAACTTCAGGGCAAGTTATGCTTAGCTTTGCTTAATCAACAGCACTCTGTGGGTATTTGTGCGTTGTAGAGTATTCAATTTGATCATCGTTAGCTGCGGTCTCGATGTTTTTACCTGCGTGATGTGATAATAATTTAGGGGAGTTCAAACGGTAATTACCGTACAGTACCGTACCGAACCTTCGGTAACCGAAATTTTCGGTTATAAAAATCTCAAACCGGATTCCGAACCAAAGTTAACCGGTTCGGTAATTACCGAAATATTTCGGTTATTTTCGATAACTGAACTAAATTTAAAAAAAAAAGGCGAAAAAATAATGTTTATGAATTTAGATATATTTTATTCTTCATATTTTTATTTTTTCCTATTTTTAAGTTATTTGTCCTATTTTTTATTATTTTTTCCTATTTTTTCTTATTTTGTTTTTAATTGTATATATATTATAATATATATTATGTAAGATATTATATATATTATGTATAATATATTTTTCTGTAATTATATATTATTATATATATTTCGGTAATTCGATTTTTCGGTTATCGAATTACCGTACCGAACTTACCGAAAAATTTCGGTTCAAAATTTTTTATACCGAATACCGTACCGAATCGAAATTTCGGTATTTGGTATAACGGTTCGGTACGGTACCAACTTTTGAACACCCCTAGATAATATGGACATAATTTTTCACGGATTGCAGAAATGGAAACTGTGAGCGGAGGCGGTGAAGGATCTCATAAGAAGGAGACGCCAAAGGAGGAATCACTTGATAATAGGTTTAGTCTCTTTTCAATTCATCTATTTAGAAAAAGAGATTTGATTGATCCCTCTGTTCCAGGGAAGTTGGGAAAAGGAAAGCTAGCAAAGACCCAAGCAGGCCCAAAAGGCCTCCGTGTGCTTTCTTTCTTTTCGTGTATGAAGCAGAAGCCATTCTTGGTTGTTTGTATTTGTTACTCCTTTGTTTGTATGCGCTATGCTTAATGCGACCTTTTCATCTATCCCATGCTTAATGCTACCTTTTCATCTATCCCAGTGACGAGTTTCGTACTACGTTCAGAAAGGAAAACCCCGACGTCGACGAAATCGCAATGGTACGAACATTTAATCACATTGCAAGCAAGCAACGTTTTATTACACTGTCTATAGTTTGAGTCAGTCACTGACTCTGTCTTTAGGTTGGAAGTGCTGCCGGTCGGAAATGGAAATCCATGACTCAAACTGTAAGTTTTGAAGTTTCTCTATTAAGAATCGTCAGTATTTTACCGTGTTATCTTTTTTCGCCTTTCGATGGTCGCAGGAGAGAGCTCCGTTTGAAGCCGAGGCACGGAAGATGTGGGCAGAATACCTAAAACAAATGGATGCCTATAATAACAGGAAGGAGCAGGTTATTCTTCATGGCTTACTACCTCTATGATAAAACTTTACCACCTTTTTTTTTATAGATTTCCTGATAACTGTTGATAATTGGATGGGAGAGACCTCTGCGTATGCTTCGAAATTAGATGTCTGTAATCGACAATGTGTTTTTTTTTTTTAACTGTAATAAAACCTTTTCTCCCAGGAGGATGTGGAAGAGGATGACAGCAAAGACGACGAATGAGGTGAATGGGTTTGTGTTTTTAACAGCCTATTGTGTCCCAAAGAGTGCAGCTTTTGTATGTCGATAAACATGCCTCTATATACTTCCACGCTTTGTAAAAAATCGACCTTTGCAAGTATCTATGTATATGAAATCACGACGCAAGAAAAAACTGTGCCATCAAACTACCAATTGATCCGATTTTAGGAAATTCACTTGAAGGGACTTTGGGATTTAGGGTATGAATCCAAGAAAATCAAACAGCAGCCGAATAATAATCCCAAATACAACATCACAACTAGAGAGATCAATCACTAAAACACACAGACCACAACCATCATAGCAGAGATTCAACAACGAAGGCTCACCGCATACAGAGCCATTCATGTTACTTACCTCTTTTTGAAGCCATACTTCTTCCTCTCGTAGAACAAATCGGTCTTCGCACTTCCAAGGTTAACGATCTTAGGGCAACCATCCCTATCCTTTTCGAGCTGAGTACACTCCTTGCAGTAGTAAGCGTCCGATATTCCGACGCCTCCGCAAATCACACATCTTCCCTGAAACGAGCCGTAGTTGCACTCGTCGCAGACGCGCACGAGCGTGCACGGCCGCACGTACGAATCGCACACCACGCATTTCCCGTCGTCTTTCTCGCACAGCCTGCCTATGGCTATGCCTGGCTGCTTACGGCACATTATCAGGTCCGGGTGATGCTTCGCCATGGTTCAATATAGATCAGCTCACTGCAAATCGGTTAGAAACGATTATCAGCGGACGATTTCAAACGCTGAAAAATCAGAAGAAAAGAAATCAGAAAAACGGAATACCGAATCGACAGAGATGAGAACCTTCGACGACCTTCGAGCGAACGCCGGCGAGCCGACCTACTGTTATATAGTACGAGGGCCGTACAAGATAATTGGGCCGTATAAGATAATTGGGCCGTATAATGGGTCTTGAAATCGCCGACAGCGACAGCGCTTCGTCCACCTGTATTTTTTTGCCAGACGGTTTTAGTGGGACCCACACACTCGTCATAGTAAACGAACGCTACACCACAGATCACGCCACCCACGCATTAACTATCGCGTCGCTTCCATTCCAGCGAAGCCGAATTTCCCAAAACACCCTCGCGTCCACGGCGGCTTATCGGATGGCGGAGAAGAAAGACGGCGGAAAGGCGCAATCGATTCCGCCGTACATGAAGGCCCTGTCGGGATCCCTGGGCGGCACGGTGGAGGCTTGCTGCTTGCAGCCGATCGACGTCATCAAGACACGGCTGCAGCTAGACAGGTCAGGTTCTTACAAGGGAATCGTCCACTGCGGCGCCACCATTACGAGGACGGAGGGCGTCCGAGCGCTTTGGAAGGGTTTGACGCCGTTTGCTACGCATCTGACGCTCAAGTACACTCTGAGGATGGGTTCTAACGCCGTTTTTCAGTCGGCGTTTAAGGATGCGAAGACTGGGGAGGTCAGCGCGGCTGGGCGGCTGATGTCTGGGTTTGGGGCAGGGGTTTTAGAAGCTCTCGCCATAGTCACCCCTTTTGAGGTAAGATTTCAACCATTCTCTGCGTGTGTGTTTATGTAACATATTGGATTGCTTTTCTGCTTCGCTGTAGCTTTTTTGACTGAAAACATCGTATATAAAGTACCTTTTGAACATTGCGAGAGAGCTTCACCTTCCCTGTAATTTAATATTTGATAATGATGGACGTGGCATTTTTCTCGTGATCTTCATCAATAGTGCTGCCAAATGGAAAACAAGAAAACATCTGAATTTGTGGGGTGAAAGACTTTGAGTTGTTGGGGTTTTCCTATTTATTTTCCACTCTAATCTTCGGCGAGTAGAATATACACTGAGTCACTGCTCCAATATGATTCCGTAAGAATGTTATGGGTGTTGTTTTCAATCTCTTGTCATGCTCTTTATAACATTTTTACCACCATTGTCCATTGTTATGGAGTGAACAGTTGAGTTTGAACATGAGCACTGCAATTAGATCTTTCCCATAATAGACCTCAAACCTTGAGCAACAAACTAATTTTCTTTACATCCCTTTCACTCTCCACGCTTCTCCACGAACTGATTTCTTTTCGTTCTAAATTGGCTAAAATCGAGGCTGCCCTTACAAATTTCGACATCATCGAACTAACCCTTCTTACCAATATCACTAGGTGGTCAAGATCAGACTACAGCAGCAGCGAGGCCTAAGCCCCGACCTCCTAAGATACAAAGGCCCGATCCACTGCGCAGGCACCATAATCCGAGAAGAAGGCCTCCTCGGGCTTTGGGCCGGGGCGGCCCCCACCGTAATGCGCAACGGAACGAACCAAGCAGCCATGTTCACAGCCAAGAACGCCTTCGACGGCCTTCTGTGGCACAAGCACGAGGGGGACGGGAAAACCCTCCATCCATGGCAGTCGATGATCTCGGGCTTTCTGGCAGGGACCGCGGGGCCCGTCTGCACTGGCCCGTTCGACGTGGTCAAGACTAGGCTGATGGCTCAGACGAGGTGTGAGGGTGGCGAGCTCAGGTACAGAGGCATGGTCCACGCGATTAGGACGATATACGCCGAGGAAGGTCTGCGTGCTCTGTGGAGGGGTCTTCTGCCCAGGCTTATGAGGATACCGCCCGGCCAGGCTATTATGTGGGCCGTGGCTGATCAGGTCACGGGCCTTTACGAGAGGAGGTACCTGCGTAATGCTGCATTGTAGGTCGGGCCGGGTTGGGTCGGGTCGACCCGTTTGTGTTTTTCGGAGGCTTGGTTGGGAGCGGCTTCTGAGAATTATTTATTTTCTGATAGTTTGAGAGTTCAATAAGTTCCCCCTTACAAGTAGGGTGATTTGTTTAGATTTTTGTGAGGAGTGGCTTGAGATGAGGCATGGAATGTTTTGATTTGATTTGTCGTACTCTTTTCAAATAAAAGAATTATACTTAGTATTTTTTTAAATGTAGATGAAAGAAAAAGAATAAAAGATAATCAGGTGATTTGTATTTGGCAGTGAGAATTATTGTTTTGCTTATGCTAATGTGGCATTATTGGGACAGAAAATCAGGAGGTGACATTATAAGGAAATATCAAAATTAAGGAATTTAGAGTTGTTATAAGCAATAACCTCGATTCTAAATTAAAGTTACTTACTTCTGAAAGTCATTATCCATATAATGGCCCACTCCAAATTTCTCGGAACCATACAATGGAATCCTAGAATTTGTAGCAAAACAACGGGTTCCGACATTGTTTCTAAATTACTTATTTTTGCAAATTATTATGTATAATGCATACTCCTAAATTCATTGTTACCTTACCTATAATGTTAATCCCTTAAATTAGGGGACTAAAAACAAATCTAAGCCATTTTAATTTAGTTTGTTGATTAATACTATGAAATTCCCAGATAGCCCTCCGATTTGCTTTCTTTCCTTCATTATAAACGGCCAATGCAAAAACATGACGCGAGTGATTGATTGAAGTGTCTTTACTAGAAAATACTGAACAAATAAGATGGAAACCAAAGTCGGCTCGCTGGATTCAAGCAAACCAGCCACGTGTAACGAAGTCGGCAGCCTCCCCGCGAACGGCAGCGTGTCCACCATCCAAAACTCCGCCGTTCCGCTGTTCAACTCCGACGAGGCCACCCTCGGCCGTCACTTGGCTCGCCGGCTGGTGCAGATCGGCGTCAGTGACGTCTTCTCGGTCCCAGGGGACTTCAACCTCACCTTACTCGACCACCTCGTCGCCGAGCCCGGGCTCAATCTCGTCGGATGCTGCAACGAGCTCAACGCCGGCTACGCGGCGGAAGGGTACGCCAGGGCGCGTGGGGTCGGCGCGTGCGTCGTGACGTTTACTGTCGGCGGTTTGAGCGCGATCAACGCGATTGCGGGCGCGTACAGCGAGAATTTGCCGGTGATTTGCATCGCCGGAGGACCGAACTCGAACGATTACGGTACGAATAGGATTTTGCATCACACCATAGGGTTGCCTGATTTCACCCAGGAGCTGAGGTGCTTCCAGGCCGTCACATGTTATCAGGTGAGTTGCGATGACGTGGCAGTTTTTCCTCGTGTATGATCAGCAGATCAGATGGAATTGAAAATTGAATCGGAGCTGATTTGATATAGCAGCTGCCTATTCCTAGATAGTTCTTAGTTATGGTGTAGAGTAAGAATTTTAGGCAAGTCAAATTAAGATCCAATTCTTCTATGAGATCAAAGCAAATCAAGCTCGAAGTTCAACAATCAAGCATGACCTCGATCTCCTCTGACTATACTCTGCTTCGATTTCCATCTCTTCTTTGCAGGCCGTGGTGAACAACTTGGAAGATGCCCATGAGTTAATCGACACGGCGATATCAACAGCACTGAAGGATAGTAAGCCCGTCTACATCAGCGTGAGCTGTAACTTACCAGGGATTCCACATCCCACCTTTAGCCGCGAGCCCATTCCATTCTCACTCTCTCGAAAGTGAGCTTCGCCTTTCTCTCTCGATCGTCATATGCTACTTACGAATTCGGTGTTTTTCTGATGGTTTCTTCCTCTGTTCACAATAGTTCGAGCAATCCAATTGGACTAGAAGCTGCTGTTGAAGCAGCCGCCGAGTTCTTGAACAAAGCAGTGAAGCCAGTAATGGTGGGAGGCGCAAAGCTCCGTGTGGCCAAAGCTTGCAACTCCTTCGTAGAGTTAGCCGATGCCAGCGGCTACCCAATAGCTGTGATGCCCGCGGCGAAAGGCTTAGTCCCCGAAAGCCATCCACGCTTCATCGGCACTTACTGGGGCGCAGTGAGCTCAGCATTTTGTGCTGAGATTGTCGAGTCGGCCGACGCTTACTTGTTCGCCGGCCCAGTGTTCAACGACTATAGCTCGGTGGGATACTCTCTGCTTCTCAAGAAAGAGAAGGCCATCATAGTCCAGCCTGACCGTGTGACTATTGGCAACGGGCCCGCCTTTGGATGTGTGCTGATGAAGGATTTCTTCACCGCACTTGCCAAGAAGCTTAAGAAGAATACGACTGCTTACGATAACTACCGTAGGATTTACGTCCCAGAGGGCCGTCCAAGAAAATGCGAGCCCAACGAGCCTTTAAGGGTTAATGTCTTTTTTCAGCATATTCAGAAGCTGTTATCGGGCGAAACTGCTGTAATAGCCGAGACAGGCGATTCGTGGTTTAACTGCCAGAAACTGAAGCTTCCCTTGGGCTGCGGGTTAGTAGCGTGCTCAATCACTGCTTCTCTGTAATCTTTAGGTCGTTTAACAATATTTTTGCTTCGTCCTTTTTTAGGTATGAATTTCAAATGCAGTATGGATCTATAGGCTGGTCGGTTGGGGCAACTTTAGGGTATGCCCAGGCTGTGCCCGAGAAGCGAGTGCTTGCCTTCATTGGTGATGGTAGTTTCCAGGTCTGTGTATATTATACGTTGATCGAATACGCTAGATTACTGCGGCTTCTATGCCGTTTGTAATATGCTGTAAGAAAATTTCTTTCCTCTCTAAAAAAAGGTCACGGCCCAAGACGTATCGACTATGATTCGATACGCACAGAAGAGCATCATTTTCTTGATCAACAACGGAGGCTACACCATCGAAGTCGAGATCCACGACGGGCCCTACAACGTCATCAAAAACTGGAACTACACGGCGTTCGTGGACGCCATTTGCAACGGCGATGGGAATTGCTGGACGGCTAAGGTATGTAAAGAAGACGAGTCCAAGTGTTTCTCCTCCTATTTCGCGCGGATTAAATGTGGTTTTTGTTCGATAAGGTGTGGAACGAAGAAGATTTAGTGGCTGCAATCGATACTGCTACTGGGGAGAAGAAGGATTGCTTTTGCTTCATCGAAGTGATCGTTCACAAAGACGATACGAGCAAAGAGCTGCTCGAATGGGGTTCGAGGGTCTCCGCTGCTAATAGCCGCCCGCCCAACCCCCAGTAGTCGGGCCGGGTGGGGTCAGGTCGGGTCGGCGTTTGTACTTTATGCTCGTCGTGTTGTACGTTTTTACTTTGTTACTGATGAAAAGGGATGTACAAGGGGCTAATAATCTTGGTTACAATCGATCATTCACTAGCTAGAGAGATACCTCAGAGATATACCTCGGAGACGTAGCAAGGGGTATTTTAACAAAAGGGAACGTTTCCTATTTCTATTAAACAAAAGGGAACGGATCGAAAGTTACCGAAATACCCCAACTTAAGTGGCATTTATTCGAATAATTAAAAAATTCGAATTAATTCGAATAACTTTTTTTTAATTCGAATTTATTCGAATTAATCAATTCGAGTAACAAAAAACTCGAATTGAAAAATATTAATTCGAATTTTTAATTCGAATTTTTTTTTACTCGAATAAGTGCTATTTTTCTATTCGAATGCACTCGAATAGTTCGAATAAAATATTCGAATAAATCGTTTTTTACTCGAAAACGTCGATTTCAAGCTCAAAAACACGAAAATTCACCCAGATTTGGGGTTAATACTTGTAAGAATCACGAACCCATCGATTAAAATCTCATTTCGACATGAAATTTCAGTCGAGCGGATCAAAATGATAATCAAACACTTCGATTTTTTTTTCCAAACACCCAATCCCTTTTTTTTAATTAGAAAACCTAGAATCCCTTTTTTTTAATTTCACACAAAAGTAATCCTATTTAACAAAAAAAGCCGACGTAGCAACTAATGAAAAATTAAAAAAAAAAAAAGAAAATCGAAGATTGAAACTCTAGCTGAAATTGAAAAGGGACATGGCGTCATTGAGATTTCATATTGAATTAGTCGATATATATAGAGAGAAAATTGTTAAAACAAAACGAAGAAAAAATAGATGAACTTTATAATTCCATAACAATGACTATGAATATCATGTGAGAATTTGTTTACTTTTTTCGGCTTAAAACTTGGAGAAAGGAAAGGGGTCTTTACACATAAATATCCATTTGCATAAAAAAAACTTATAATTCAGTACCTTGTCAGTATTTTTTTATATGTATGTACCTATTAGAATAAATTTTTTGCACATAGGTATCCAATCCGCCGCATGATACACCATAACACATTTATGTACCATAAACGTATTTTGGGACGTAATACAGTAAAAAAATGGTACGTCATATAACACATTAAGGTATCATATAGAAAACGTATAGGGTACTATAAACGCGTGACGTGCTACGCAACACACATAAAAAGGTACGCCGAGACCGAGAAACATGGTACAAACAGTAAAACGAGTACTTATGTGTAAAAATTTCTGACAAGATACTGATTTTTGTAAATTTTTGTTCAATTTTCTTAGTAAAGCGAAAAAAAGAAAACGAAAATTTTATGTAATTACCCTCGAATCGAAAATTAATTTGTTTGGGTTTGATGGGCCCAATTAGTTTTGATCCAACACATTAAACTGAAGGCTGAGAGAGAGACATGAATGAAACATAATCAGTTGGCTACCGAGGAAAATAATAGAACCCTCGACTAATTATCGTTGGAAGTGTCGAGGGAGTTCATAGCAGGGATTGAGTCGATCGATGGATGGTTCAAATCAAAGTCCTTGCACAGAACAGAAAACTATTAGCTTAAAGGTCTCACATGGGCCTAATCACCATGAAGTTTCCGTGCCCTCTAATTCTACCTTTGGTATGTTATCATCTGTTTGCTTAAGCTTTTTCGTTGTTTTCTCATCGATTGGTGTTCGAAATCGTTCGAGGTTCGTCGAGCTAAGCTGTATCTTATCCTTTTCTTTTTCCTTTTTCATTTTTCATCAGTTTATTCTCATTCCTTGTAGTTAGTCGTACGTGGGTCTCAGTGTACCTCAAGCTTTTTCTCTGTGATAAGCAATGTCTGCTTTTTGTTTGTGACTGTGTAATAGATAGATTACAGTCTGTTATCGTTGCTCTATGATCGCGGAATAGGTCAGCCCGTTAAAGTTTGTTCTCTTGACGAGCATTAGTTTGTGAGATTTTCCCAATGCTTCTTCAAGAATGCTGCAAGTGTTTGAAAATGGAAACGTGGATCTGTACAGGCGATGTGAAATCAGCGATAGCTCAAAAGATCGGCCTTGAAAGCCTTGATTCTCATAAACTCTTGTTCAGAGGTAAAGAAAAAGAAGACGACGATGATCTCCAGATATCTGGCGTTAAGGACAGCGCTAAACTGTTGCTCGTGGAGCATGCAAATAGCAAGCGAAAAAGCCCCGAAAAAGTCGTCGAGGAACCAATCGTCGTCTCACGAGGAGGCCCAGCCGTCGCCAAAGTCAGGGAAGAAGTTGACAAACTCTCTCAACAGGTCTTTATTACCTTCTTAAATTCTTTCTGCTTCGATTTGTTTTGGGTAATGAGTGTCGTAGTTCTTCGTTGTCTGAGTCTGACAACATCGTTAATAGGTTGAAGCGTTGAAAGCAGTTATTGATGGTAATACAAAGGTCGACGAGAAGGACATAGTTTATTTGACTGAGATGCTTATGAGGGAGTTGCTTATATTAGATACTATAGAAGCCGAAGGAGAAGGCAGAGTGCAGAGGAAGTCAGAGGTTCGTTTCTAGTTTGCAGTTTTCAGTTCCAATCAATCTTTAACGTAAGTAGTTCAAAGATACTTAACTTATCGATGTCTCTGTTCGTCCATCATCTGTTTAGGTTCGTCGAATACAGAGCTACGTGGAGACAATGGACGTCCTTAAATCCAAGAATTCAAACATCCCTACTGATGAAGCCAATCCCAATCCCGTCCCTGAAACTATTCAGTGGGAGACATTCGACGATGACGTCGAGATTGAGAACAATGAGAATTCTGCTTTGATGCAACCACTGCTATCTGATTCTAATACTAAGCCTAGCCCTGTTCTTGATTCGCCTTCTACACCATCAATACCTACGAATCATCGTCAATCCTCTGCAGAAACAAACGATGCTTCTCAAACACCCCTTGCGCAGAATTCTCCTACATCATCGTCGCCGTCGACTAAGGTGACGCAACAATGGGAGCACTTCGACTGATTTCAGTAAGTACATTTTGTGAATGTATATTTCTGCGATATCAGCTTAGTCTTCCCCAGCCCATGTTTTTTGCTTTCACCATTTTTTATGCTGATGGAACTTCGTTTATATAGCTGAAAAGATTTGGTATTTTGATCGGATTACTCCATCTTTTGTCGTAAGCGAATACGATTGTTAAATTCTCCAATCATGTACAAACGTTTGGTCCTTTTACGGGCAATACATAATCGATCGCTAAAGTTTTTAGGATAATCTTGAAACTATATGAGCATAGAGCAGCTCGTTCCAAGTGTCGGGCACGCCGGGCAGGCACCAATGAAGGCAATCGGCGAACCGGGCAGGATCGGCCTTCTGCTCGGGCGTCAGAAGCTTCCCTTGTCTCAAGGTATAAACGGTCGTATGCCCGTCTTTTCTGTACTGAGACATAGCTGTGATGTCGATTAGCGTCACTTTAGTCCTCGTCGTCCTTATTACAGTCTTTGCGATTTCTAGCAGTCTTAGGTCTGTCCCTATGTCCAAAGGCTTGAACGTGTCGGGGATCGGCGTTGTCTCTAGTGTGCACGCAATCCCTTTACTATTGTTCCAATATGCGCTCCTACGCACAAAGTATAGTTACACAGTTTGGTTCGAGGAAATTAGTAGGGAAATGACACAGAATGAAAAAGGGGAAAACTAGTGTTTTTATGTTTGGTTGGTTGAAGAAATAGGAGGGGTATCTATGCTTTAACTCCACTGCGGTTGCGTTTAGTATGCAGAATTCAGTAAGGAAAAGAAAAGCAAAAGAAGTTCAATTGTTTGATGCCCTAATATCATATTTGCATACCAAGAGCATCCAATAGCGAGGAGAACGAAGGAAAAACTTACTAAACTTGTTTTTATTCTGAAATTTTCTTTGACGCGTTACTTTCTTAAACTCGAAGAAAGAAAGCCCTTACAGTTCATGAACTGGAGACATGCCGATGAAGAACGTAGGGACACGCCTCAAATCGACGTTGTGCTTTAGCCAGTGCGCCCATGTCTTGAGGACTCTTTTGTAAGCGACGGATCGTTCGACCTCGTCGTACTGTATCGGAGACTCGTCGAACGACGGTCCTCGTCTGCATTTTTCACGACGTCGTTCGCATATTTACGTATGCATGCGAAGGAAATGAAAACTACTTACAAGGCTTTGATTTTTTCGGCGTTCATCCACCATATGTAAGTGTTGAAGATGAGTAGGTCGGCGTTCTTCCAATGGACTCCGTGCCTGGCGATGGAGTCCTGCATTATGATCTTCTCCGATATGCTGTGATTTCTCGGGTCGTCTGAGTTCGACTCTACGAGGAATGGGGCCCAGTAGAACTCGATCGTAGCGTTGTAGTCCTGCAATTATTTACCAATAGAAAAAATCGAATTTTTGAACTGAATCGAAAATTTAGTGATTTAAGGTTTAGTGGTTTGGTCGAAATAAAATAAAATATATTCAAAGGATACGATGATTAATACATGTAACCAAATTGGGATAACTTTTTACCTTGACCGATATCATATAATTGAATTCAACTAAATTAACAATTATATCTGACCAACATTTATGACCATTACTATTTATTTTTTCTATCCTTTAGGTGGAATGAATGGAATTGAAATTGATAGATGGACAGATGAATTATTGACTATTTATTGGTAGCCCACACTGCAATTTAGAGAAAAAAAATGAAAATCGACAAATAAATAGAGAGCTAGCATTACTACTTGAATAGAGTAGACTGAGATCGGAGCTCCGATAATCCGGGTCGACCCGCCCGGAGCTACGGCGATGCTGAGCAAGCAAATCATCGACTCCCACTGATTACGGTTGACGGAATCTCCGACGAACATAACCCTCTTTCCCCTCAGCTTCTCAAGCAACAATCTTGCTTCGAACCTAAATACATCATCATTACATCAAACAAATAATGTAATAACTGAAGTCTGATGATCAACAGTGTCTTAATTACTTGGGCAATGAACAGTGAGTGGGCTGCCATCTCCAATTCTGATACAAAGTGTCTTTTCTTCCATTCCTCACGCAACTCACCTGAGAAGTCAAGAATTCGCATTCTTCCTCTCTATACAAAGGCCTCGTCACGTTGTCGAATACCCACTTTCCCTTCGAAAGATTGCATCTCTTTCCCTTCGATTTCTTCGACTGATGAATAATCCCTTCTTCTTCTTCTTCATATCCTTCGTTTGTCGTCATATTCATGCTAGGCTGAGGATTTTCATCTAATTTTTCGCCGCCGAGGAGAGCTGCTTGAATGTACTCAGGCGGCCATCTTAGGGTTACTTTGGCCATCAATGTTATGTCTTCGGCGAGCATAAATGCTGCTATAAGAGATATGATAACAATGGCAGCCATGGATAGAGATGATGAATGGCTGCATATTTTAGCTTTCTGTTTGTTCTTCATGGAGAAGAATGGACTGTTACTACTACGTAGTCAGTGATGAGGTTTTCTGAAGAAGAAGAAGAAGAAGAAGTAGGAGAAGAGACAGTGTAGCAGTTATTGAAAACGACTAACATGATTTATTGGTTTATTGTTATTTATTATTATTTGCAGAATCTTAGTGCATTAATTGTATTGTGGCGCAGGCATAGATGGTTTGGTCTTTGTGGTGTTTTGATTCTATATTATTACACGTGGTAAGCGATCCATGAAATGAAAAGTTATGTGTAATATAGTGTAATAGTAATAAAGGATGGTGGAATTTCTTCAAAAGGGTTTTAGGTTTTTATTATATGTTATTATGGGTGGGGGTGGCTGGCCATGCAATGTAATGTTCTTCTTCCATTAATGTTTTTCGTCGTTTTGTTTCATTATAATACGATGTAAAGTACGTGAATCTTGACTATTAGTCTACTACCGCAAGTGTTGTTACGATTAGTGGAAAATATATTGTTTTTAATGTCCGTAAGACGAATTCCCAGAATTCCATTTCATGAATATATATAGCAAAAATTGCTTTGATTCTATACAATAGTCAACGCCACCTTATTTTGGCAATGAAAAAGTTGATAAAACAAAAAACAAAAATCGGCCTCAATGGCCCGACGACCCACATTTGCTCAAAGTCGGGTCGGGTTATATAGATGGGTTTCCGGCCCAACTCAATGGGCCATATTTGGATGTAGTACCACAAGCCTTAGTATAAGGATTTTGGACCAAAGGTTCGTTGACCTAATAATAGTTTGGGAAACTCGTGAGTGGTCCATATTTAGTATTTATTCAAGGTTGAGATTTCATTTATGAGAGAGGGGGAATTATTTTCATTACGTAACTATCTATATCTATATATCGCTTCTATATGATTCATTTTTGGAAGTGAAAAAACGCATTGATTGATGATACATACCTACATAATTCCTTCCCTCGCTTTAAATAATGGATTAATTAAAGATCAGGCCCTATTAGTATGTTTGATTTTGGGTTCAGACCCCATTGCAGTGGGCTTTAGTATTAAGGACCTGCTTTTCATAAAACTAAGCTGTCAGGCCCTAAAATGAACCTTGATATATGCCAAAATTACGCTGTATACCTAAATAATCCGTTGCAATCAATTATAACAGTTCGGCGCTGAAAAAACACTTCCTTTCACTTGGATAACAACAGTCTTGTATTGAGTACCAAATTTCGTCTATTTAGTAACAAATAACGTCGCAGAAGTAACACAATATTAAAAAATAATACAGCTTCCTGCAACATCATTTGTTAATGTGTTACTGCAGGAATCGGTATTATTTTTTAATGATGTGGTACTTCTGCGACTTCGTCTGTTACTAAATTGACGTCATATGGTACTCAATATTAGACTGTTGTTATCCAAATGAAATGAAGTGTTTTTTCAGCGCAAAACTGTTATAATTGTTCTTCAACCCTCCACCCGACCATCTCCCTTATTTTCCTAGACAGAAAATTCACCATTATAGGGAGCAATTGCTCGATCAGTGGGAAAAATAGGGTTCGATAGTCCGATGTAAAAAATATGTCTGTTAATAACATTTTACTGTCGATAAGTAACGTCTTATGACGTTAAAATAACACTTACGGTTTTTACGCTAACAAATCAGTATAATTGTGTAACAGTTATAAGTGTTCTTGAACCCTCCACCCGACCATCTCCCCCTGTTTCCCTAGACAGAAAATTCATCATTATAAGGAGCAATGCTCCTATAATGGGTTACCAATTTTCAATCTCGAAACGTGTAATAAGATCGAAACGCTAATGATTCGATCTTTTATAGGAGAACGCTAATGATCGTCGCGTCGAGTTTAGGGTTTACGGTTTTGAGGTTTATGGTGTAATACCGCATGATGGAAGACAAAACAAGGTGTTAACAATCGACTGTGCTCGATCTGTGTGAAAAATGGAGTTCGATAGTTCGATGTAATAAATATGTCTGTTAATAACATTTTATTGTCGATAAGTAACATTTTATAACGTTATAGTAACACTTGCGGTTGCTTCGGTAACAAATCAATATAACTGTGTAACATAAAACTGACGTCAAATACCATTCAGAAATCATTTTTATTAAGGGTAATTTCGTCAAATCACAGTTTTTGGTCCTTTTCACTTAATTTTTCAAAAAATAGGTCCTTTAAACTAAAGAAAATCCTGACAGGGTCTGATTCTTAATTTTAAAATATACTAGGGCCTGGCACAAAATTTGCCCTTAAATTATTGCACGGACTTCTTCGTAGACATACATCAATTATTCTTCTCTCATTTACCGAGTTGTAAATTCGAGGCTTGCCTTGACGTAGACTTCTCAATAATTGCACCTAAATTAAATTGCCCTATTGCCCATCCTTTTTTTTCTGAAATGGTTTTGTTTTTTTCACACCCACGCAGTTCAACGCAAACAAAAAAGGTTAAGAGGACAAGTGAAATAAAAAATGTAAAAAAGAAGGGTAGAAAGTGAGGAGCCAATAGAACAATGACGAAACATCAAAAGAGAGGTTCACAGCTAATGTAAAAGTCCAAAAACATACTGACGACACTCGGAAAGCGAAACCTCACTATGTGTGTAGTGTAGCAGTGCATTCAAGAAAAACAATATATAATAATATGTGTGTGTATATATATATATATATTGCAGGAGGAAGAAAACAGACAACAAAAAAATGAAATAAAAAAACATAACTTGATGTTACGGTATGAAAAATGTCCAAAGGCTTCAAGGAATAAATAATAGGAGTAAATGAACAAGAATTAAAGTCGATCTAATGCAAGAATCTTTCTCTCTCTTTTCCTCAGCTTTATGTTCTTGCACTGCCTTTGTCTGATTCACCCCATGCAAAGAAAGGGGAATTCAAGAAAAGCTTCGAAGGTCACCCATTAAGGCAAATATTAGGAATAAACTATACAAAAAAATAGTAAAAAACAATAAATATCTGTCGGTTAATTCCTGAGAATCATTACTATAACCGCTTGACACTGAGTCATAACACCGTCCCTCTCTCACATGTCTCTGTACTGTACTGTGCTGTGCATGATGGTTTAAAAAAACAACACATAGACTCCTCTGCTTTCTTATCCTCGTTGGGAGCTTCCCAATTTAGGACAAAAAATTAAAAATAAAAAGTCACGGGCTTTCATATATGTTTGGACCTCAAAGCTTTCTCTCTTTTCATTCTGAGTAATGTTACAGAGATAGAAATGGGTCATCCTCAGAGATATTAACTCTTTGGTCTACCCAGTGAAGAAGACGATAAAAAGGTTCATACTCATACCTTCTGTTAGCAGCAGAGCAGATGATTTGACTTTTGTGGTTACTTAATGTGAAGGTAAGCCTTTGTGAAGTTCAGTGGCACCTGAAATCTTGAGACTTTCAGCTTTTTTCTTGATTACCCTCTGTGGGTTGCTTCACTTGTGGGTAATGTAATGCTTTTGCTTCTCCTTTCTTTTTCCTAATTAATTCATCATCTTCTTGCACAAGACTTCTTTCGGACAAGGCTTCAGCTTTCGCCTGTTAGATTAAGGTAATAACAATGGCAGTAACTGTAGTATTAACGAAAACCCTTTCATTTTCTTGAATTCCTTTTCATTACTACAAAAAAAAATGCAGGAGATTTCAGATGGGACGTACCTCTTTTCTCCGACCACTGCTAATCCTTTACATTCTCACGCTGAGCTCAACGAACTGCTCAGCCCAGCAGCTCCTCCTTCAGCCGTCGCAGGCTCAGACCCTCCTCAGAATAAAAGACCACTTGGGCTCGCCGGCGGCCCTGGCCGGCTGGACCAACCGCACCGACTTCTGCACCTTAGAGCCCACTCCAACCGTCACCGTCGTCTGCTACGAGGGCTCCGTGACCCAGCTCCAAATCGACGGATCGACCCGCCGGAGACTGCCCGAGAGCTTCTCCGTTGACTCCTTCTTCACCACCCTGGTCAAGCTCCCAAGCCTCAAAGTCCTAAGGCTCGTCTCCGTAGGCCTGTGGGGCCCACTCCCCGGCAAGCTCGCCCGCCTAACTTCCCTCGAAATACTAGACTTGACCTCGAATTTCTTACAGGGCAGCGTCCCGCCCGGGATGGGCAGCCTCCAAACCCTAATACTCGAAGGCAACGCCTTCGCCGGAGAGCTGCCGGAATCGCTGGGGAGGCTCGCCGGCCTGGCCGTACTGAACCTAAAGGGCAACGCCTTCCACGGGCAGCTGCCCCGCTCGACGGGCAGGCTGATCAGCCTTCGAATCCTAGTGGCATCGAACAATAACTTCTCAGGTGAAGTGCCCGACCTACGCGGGCTGACCAACCTTCGAGTCCTCGACCTGGGAAACAACGCCCTCGGGCCTCAGTTCCCAGACCTAGGAGGAGGGGACAAGATCGAAAGCATTGTGCTAAAGAACAATAAGTTTACCTACGGTTTGCCCGATGGAGTTCGATCTTATTACCAGCTCAAAGTCTTGGACATCTCCAAGAACAGATTCGTCGGGCCATTTCCATTGACCGTTTTGTCCCTGCCTTCGCTGGCCTACGTGGACATTTCTCAGAATAAGTTCACGGGGATGCTCACGTGGGACCTACCGTGCAGTAACGAGCTCGCCTTCGCAAACTTGACATCGAATCTTCTGACTGGGAAATTGCCCAACTGTCTGATATCTGATTCTAAGGTTAAGTCCGACGTCGTGGAGTACGGCGATAACTGTTTAGAAACTGGAGACTCGAGCCAACAGCCAGTTTCTTTCTGTAAGAACGCGGCTATCGCAGTAGGGATATTGCCTCGGGCCCCACATAAGGCGAGGCGGGCGTCTAAAGTAGCACTTGCCTTGAGCATATGTGCCGCTGTTGTAGTTGGGTCGGCATTGCTCGTCGGGGCTTTCTTCCTCGTCAAGAACATCCTCGAAAAGAGGTCGGAAGGAATGAAACCTCAGACGACGTTCATCATAGAAAACCCTTCCACTGGCTACACTTCGAAGATGCTTAAAGACGCAAGTAATGCGCCTCATTTCTCACCTTCGCATCTCAGAATCTTACAAAAACCATTAAGCTTTGTCTGATTTTCGAAAATTTCTAGGGTATATAACTCAGACGATGAAACTGGGATCGCTCGGTCTACCAGCCTATAGGACGTTTTCGCTGGAAGAACTCGAGCTCGCCACGCGCAACTTCGACCCGTCGACTTTGATGGGAGAAGGTTCCCTTGGCCATGTAAGCCTCAGGCCTTTACAGCATCGTACTTTCGCCTGTGTATATATGTGCTGTTTATCGCATGGTTTTCGAGGAAAATTGCAGATGTATAGAGGCCAGCTAAGGGACGGGTCGTGGGTAGCTATACGATGCCTGAAGCTCAAAAAGAACCACAGTACTCAGTACTTCATGCCTCACATTGAGATGATATCGAAGCTGAGGCACCACCACTTGGTCAACGCGCTAGGGCACTGCTTTGAGTATTGTCTCGACGATTCGAGCGTCAGCAGAGTGTTCCTCGTCTTCGAATACGTCTCCAATGGGTCCCTCAGAAGCTGGATATCTGGTAATAGGAAGAAAAACGTAACTTTATCGAATCATCAATAAATTCACTTCCTTGTCGAATTTTTAAGATTTCGACATATACTTTGCAGAGAGTATGCAGCAAAAGCTTACCTGGACTCAGAGAATAGCGGCAGTCACGGGGGTTGCGAAGGGCATTCAGTTCCTCCACACAGGGATAGTTCCCGGCCTTTTTTCGAACAATATAAAGATAACAGACGTCTTAGTGGATCAGAACTTAGTCGCGAAGATCAGCAGCTACAACCTGCCTTTGTTGTCTGAGAATCTTGGAAAGGTAGGAACTTTAAAAAACCTGCTAGCAAATCGGCTAAAAAATACACTTATTTTCTCAAATTGATATGGGTTTCTTCGACAGGATCGTCTGGTAAATTTTCTCGGCGGGTCGAAGCAGATTAAGGGCTCGAGGTACGCCAAGGGTAGGATCAAACATTCGAACACTAATTCATGAATCTAAGAGTTCTTGATTGTGCTTTTTCTTACAGGTCAAAGCACCAAGACAAGCTGGATATATACGACTTTGGAGCGATTCTACTCGAAGTAATCAGCGGGAAAACGGTGAACTCGGGCGACGACGTGGAAGTCTTAAAAAATCAGGTAATAAAACACACACACTCGACAGTATAAAATCAAGTAGAAGATTGTTCGAATCTGATTTTAGTAAAAAAAACGTGCAGTTACAGGTGAGTATAGCAGCTGATGAGACGTCGAGAAAGAGCCACGTCGATGAGGCTATCAGCAGCTCGTGCTCGGGGGAGTCGTTAAGGACGATGATGGAGATTTGTTGTAGGTGTCTGAACGAAGATTCGTCAGAACGACCTTCAATCGAAGACGTTCTTTGGAACCTGCAATTTGCTGCTCAAGTTCAAGACGGATGGAGGGCAGAGTCGCAGAGCAGCGAAGGCTCACCTGTTTCTCCGCTTCGATCTCAGAGAGCATCGATTAAGGCGAAAGAAAAGATCATTGAATGAAAGAGATGAGCCCGCAAATTTGAATTTGCAGAGATTCGTTTGTGTAGGTAAGGTAAAAGAAAAAGAACCAAAAAAAAGCCACGGTGAAGGAAATAAAACAATGCGAAGTTAAGTTAGACGGATCGATGGTGTTCAAAGATTTCATCTTTTGGACACACATCGAACTTTGATTTCGTCTCTTGGATTGATTCGTTCATGCCTTTGTTTCTAAGATTGTCGGAGAAATGTAATGTACATCTTTAACGATCCACATATAGCATTCCCAAGATTGCATAAACAGATATTAGAAATCACATGACGAAATCCACGAGAATTTGAATATAAATCCATGGGATTAAACAACAAAGATAGCAGATGAACAGAGTTATCAATGCTCAGTCTCAGATCACACTACAAACACTGAGTAGATCGCTTAATTAGATAAATCATGTCTGCAACGGTAACATACCACTAACAAAATGAGCTAAATTCGCTTACCTGAAGGAGGTGAAAATCAACGGAGATACCCAGGAATTTTGATCCTAACGAACAGCATGCTCATCACATAGGCCATGGCCACGCACGCAGCTCCGGCGGCGGCGAGCGACGCCTTGACGCCCTTGTCTCGATTCCTATCCATGGACAGATCCATCATCACGATCCCCAATCCGCCCATCACGAACATGAAACCCGACGATAGGCCTTCGATTATGTACTGGCCGTTGACGCGTCCCTCCATGAACACCACCGGCCGGACGGCGCCGGTGAATCGATCCTGGGTGGATCCGATCCCGGGAGGCTCAACGATGACGTCGTAGACGATCCCAGACACGACCATGAAGTAGGTGAGGAGGACGAGGGCGAAGACGGTCATCGGAGATGGAAGGGTGAAGGTAGGGAGCTTCAGGCGGAGGCGCGGCGGTCGGAGGAAGGAGTAAGGGAGGAGTTTGAGGGCGTGGAACGCCGGGTCGAAGGTCGGCGAAGGGGGGGAAGATGAGGACATTTTTAGCTGGATTTCGTCGTGTGTGTTGAGTGTGGGAAAACGCAGTGGAGTGTGTAGCTATAGAGCCTCGGGTCGGGTCGGTGGTGGTGAAGACGATGAGATTTGAGGGCTCCGACGGGTCAGGGTCGAAAGGAAGTCCGAATGTTTTCGGGCCCCGAAAAGAGACCGGCCCGAACTTTTTACTAGATTGTTAAAATCAGCCCGTTGGGCCGGACTGATATTTTTTTTACCCCCCCTTATTTAAACAGAAAAATTGTAAGTTTGAGTTTGTCATTGATTTATTTTACCATGCCCAAGTGGGAAAAATAATCCAAAGTTAGTCTTTTTTGCTTTGATCGTTACTTTTCTCTATTGGGGTATCAAACTCAATCGTAAATCGAATAACTAAAATCTCGTGGGATGCGAATCAATTTTAGGGTGAAACCTCACAAGCTTCGGTTTTTAAGATTGATTTCATCATAAAACTAATTATATTACAAAAGCTCTTTAAACATTTCCAAATACATTAACCAAATGTTTTGTTATGCAAAGATCAAAACGAATCGAAACACGAAAGCGGCACACATGTCCTTTGCGTTCTTACACGTGTCGTCGAGGGCGTAAATTTTCATACGGCGGAGCTTGCGAAGCGGTCGATCGGCCGATAAAACCAATGCAAAGGTTAATCACTTATGAGATCATCTTTTAGAAATTAGAGAATAAATATACGCACATGCATGCATGATGAATTCATCTGCAATAAATATCATTGAAGTTTAATGGCGTCAACACAAAGAAGAAGAAGAATCTATCAAGGAATCGAACCTAGGAAAAAAAACGCCCACGGAAAGATTTTAATGGCACCGCATCGTCGTTGCGTAAAGGTGCATGAATCTTCGGATCGGGTAAAAGAAATTACTATTTTCTCGGATTATAACGTCATAGAAACGCTTTCCAAACTGTCTCTTGGATGCAACTCCAACCCTAATTTAAGCCATTTTACGTATCTTTTTCTGTCCTCAAGCCCGAATATCGATCGGTGTTTCGTGTCATTTTCTGTGCGTATACGTACGCTGTGACGATATATGTGTGCGTGGGCGCATACATATAAGGCGTGATACTCGAGAAAGTAAAGATAAAGAAAAAAGAGCTAAAAAGGCGTAAAAAAATGGGGATCGATCTAAGGCAGGTGGTGGCCGCCATGCTTACATTTTCCATGTTCATAATGCTCGGAAATATGATCAAGCAAGATCATATTGATCCTCTTCTGGTAAAATAAAATGCTTTTTAGTACTAATTTTCTTTCATCGAACGATTTATTAAGTCGAACTATCGATCATCTCGTTTTTCACATCTCCAAAAGGCGCCGCAAAAATCATCAAAAGGCGTAAAGAAATACGACGATTTTACGGTGCAGAAGGTCGACGAAAAGGCGAAGAAGGAAAGCGCTTCTAGTCCTTGGAAAGACGGCGAAGAACCACCGAGGCATTGTTGGAAAAGGCGCGCCTTAAGTAAGCTAAACAATTTTCGAGCTTCGACGAACGATATATTTTCGCTTTTTTTTTTTATTTCTGTTCGATTTTATTCTTCAGAAGGAAAAGAACAGACCAACGGTTACATCTTCTTTTCATTGACTCATGGCCCTGAATATCACTCTTCCCAGGTTCTCAATAATATAATCAACTTTACAATATAAATCTTTATATATATATATATATATATATATATACAAAATAATTAATTCTTTTATTAGCAGTCCGAATTTTCTTTTTGTGCTTTTCTCCCAGGTGATAAACGCCATAGCGGTCGCCAAGCACCTTGGCGCGGCGCTTTTGATCCCCGATATCATAGAAACGAAGACGGGCCGAAGATGGTGTGATACTTATATAGTGTAATTTAATCAAGGATTTTATATTCGAATCGATTTTTATTTTTCATTTCCAGGGAATTTGGAGAAATTTACGACGTCGAAAACTTCGTAACGAGCCTCAGCGCAATAGTACAAGTCGAGAAAAACCCGCCGGCGAAGCTGTCGAACAACGCGATGGAGATCCCAATTTACGAAATCCCGGAAAAAGCGTCCGAAGATCTCATAGCATCTTCGAACGTAAAAGCTCTTTTTCAGAAAAATCGAAGCTTAAAAGTCGCAACTACCTTCAATTCCTCGGCGGGCGCCGCCGTCGACAGGCGCGCGACGGAAGCGTATCAGTGCTTAGCCATCTACGAAAGCCTCAAACTGAAGCCCGACTTGCAAGGAGTCGTCGACTCGGCCGTCGCTACGCTTAGGGGCCTAAGCGCAAAGTCGAACGGTCGTTTCGTTTCGGTAGACTTGAGCGCCGAGAAAATGGAGACGAACGGGTGTCGGGGGGTCGAAAAGTGCCACGGTCCCGAGGAAATCGCTCGGTTTCTTCAAGTCGTATTAGGGTTTCAGAAGGAGACAACGACGGTGTACTTGACTCAGAAGGGATGGCACGGCGGCCTCGATTCATTCAGGGATGCCTTTCCCAACACGTTCACGAAGGTTAATTTTCTACTCCTTATTACGTTGAGGCTTAGTTATTTTTTCAGTCGTGTATATTTAGGGGTGACATTTTAAGAACGCCTAAATTATGGGCTGCATGTCTAGGATAACTAGTTTCAATTGAAGGAATTTGAAGACGTTTTGATTAAGCGTTTTGAGGATAGTGAGTTTTGAAAATCGAAGCAGTTTTAGGGTAGTAAGTTTCAAAATTGAAGCAATTTTAGAACAATAAGCTTCAAAACTGTAGAAAATCTAGGACATAAAGTTTCAAAATTCTGGCGTTAATTTTCCTCGAGTTACTTCAATTTCGAAACCCATTGTCCTAAAATTGCAACATTTAATCAAGATTCCTCAAATTGCTTCAGCTTACTTATTATCTTAAAATTGGAACACGTAATTAACGTTTTCTCAAACCGCTTCGCTTTTAAAACTTATATCCTAAAATTGCAATCTTTAATTTAGGCGTCCCTGTAACGTCACTACCCTAATATATAGGATGGGAAAAATACTTAATCCTAACATTAATCGACGATATCGTTCGTGTTTCTATTTTTTTTTTGCGTTATATATTGCGAAGGATGCGATAATCCCGGCGGATCAAAAGGCGAAGATTGCGAGCTCGGAGGCTCGGGAGTACGAGAAGTTCATCGACTTCTACGTTTGCGTTCGAGGGGACGTTTTCGTGCCGGCGTTTAATAATAAATTCTACGAGGAAGTCGTAGGCCGGAGAATCGAGCTCGGAAAAACGCAGATCTTCGTCCCCACCGAGAAAGTTTCTTCTTCTGCTGAGGATTATGTATCTCCTTATGTGCTTAACAAAGAACACTATGCTTATTCGTGCTTCTGCTGAAGATATATATATATGTAGGTATGTGTATTATGTGAATATATGTCGCAGTTATTGGGAAGTGTGCGATATTTGTTTACTAGTTATAATAAAATGAAATAAAACTAGAAGCTCGCCCTGTTGAGCTTCTTATACTATCGATCCCTAATTTTTTCGTTTTCTTTTTTAATATCTCAAGAAGATGTATTCGAAAACCCTATTGACTGCTAAGGGGTTGATTGAACTTGAGAATTCTACAATCCACGAGGAGTATCCCCCAAGCACAATTCCCTTTGACTTTCAATTTCCAAAATAATAATAATAAAAATATGAAGTTTCCACGGAATTCAACAATTTACCACCTTTTTTTTTGTTACTCATAAAAACATTAGACCATGCCAATGAGCTTAAATCAATACATCAAAGAGCATCTAATTATCAAATTCCATCGTCTCTTATGCTTTGCATGAGCCACCCACTTTCTTCTCAATTCATTTTTTAAATAAGAAAGTGCAGACATACGATAGAAGACACTCACAATATTCCTAGCGAAAACCATGATGTGGGAACATATTTTGTAAAGCTACGCACATAACTACAAATATACCAATCATCTTGACAATCAAGATTGCATTCCAATATTGCATTATACTATTATTAAAATCAATCGAACAGAACCAAGAAACCTTCCCCAGATAATTACCAAGTTTAATGGGACAGTGTGGATACAACACATACAGTTAATACTTTAATATGGATCGTCGTACAAAACCAAGCGCCTAGAACACAAAGTACAGTAAAACTTTCTCTTAAATCTGAAGCAGATTGGGAAGAAGAAGAAGAATCTCAATCTGCTTTGGACATCAACTACGTGGACTTTACCAGCGCAGTGCGGACAAAAACCTGGCGCTTGTTGCCTTGATAGCTCCTCTTCTTCCTCAACGCAGCCCAAGAAACAACAACACATGATCGATGAATTGATGCTTTAACCTCACTCGCAAGTGCTTTGCTTGCATGCAAACTATTATAGATCGATTTTCTTGAATTGTTTTCTTACCTTAAAACTCTCTCTCTCTCTCTCTCTCTCTCTCTCTCTCTCTCTCTCTCTGTGTGTGTGTGTGTGTGTGTGAGTGAATTTCCTAGGTTTCATCGATATGGTGGGAGGTGTTATGTGGTGAAAGGGGGTTGGTTTTATTGCACGACAAGTTGGAATTCACAAGCCTTTCAAAAAAATTCAATGAAAGTGATGTCTATATTCCTTGATTGGGAGCTATTAAAATTCGCTTCTTATTTCATGGGTTCAAATTTGATGTTTGACTCATTAAATTCTCTTATAAAGTCATGAACGATTGATATTTATGTGAATTCAATCACAGGTTGTATTGAGATTCTAAGTGGGTTTCGTCCCACATCGGATAATTCAAACTCTTTGAGCCGCTATATATACGAGGCTTTCTCCTCCTATCACCAATTGGTTTTAGGAAGGACCCCTCAATTTCAATATGGTATCAGAGCGAGCTTCCGCTCACCGTCACCCGATTCATATGTCCACGTGTTAGGCCAGTCATGCCACACGTGAGGGGGCGTGTTGAGATTCTAAGTGGGTTTCGTCCCACATCGGATAATTCAAACTCTTTGAGCCGCTATATATATACGAGGCTTTCTCCTCCTATCACCAATTGGTTTTAGGAAGGACCCCTCAATTTCAATAGGTTGCATGGATTAAGAGGATTAGCTCGCTGTCACTAAGATTATCTCAAAAAAATATATGATTCAATTCAGGAATAACTTAATTGAAGCATAGAGAGTGGATGGGTGGGTGGAGAAATGAAAATAGCATCCATTTATTTTACTTTTCTAATAAGGGTACAGTAGCCAGTCAACAATGGTCTCCGCCCATATTTAATAATCAATTTGTTCCCCGTTGTAAGAAATAGAAACGTTGAAAATTGTACGAGGAAAATATATTTTGCTCCATATAATAATACATCTAACTAAATCGTGCCCCATTTTAAAGAAACGACCCATGATGACAAGATTATTCAAATCTAATAAAAGAAAGGTTCAGCTGATGCAATAATTTATCAATCTTCAACTGATAAGTGGTTACACAGAAACACTTTACACAAAACATCAGATTAGGTAGAGAGGAGCAAAAGGGCCAAAAGAGATCAGCAAAAGTACTTAATTTGAAGAAAGAAAAATGTAGACTACACCTTAGCTACTAGCAAGTTAGTTCATAGCCTAAAGTTACCGTATCCCCCAACGCCCGAAGATCCATACCCACCACCATAAGATTGGCCGGGCAGCGTCGATGGAGTGTAAGAACTGCTCCCCAACTGAGGGTAAGAAGGCGGCCTCAAACTAGGCTCTAATTTGCCATAACCCGTCTCTCTAGGGCCACTTGTAAATTCCTGCAAATTTCAAAGCGTGCAAGTATAATCGCACTTTCTATGATATAGAGATGTTATGGAGGCAAAAGGGGTTCGTTTTTTGTTTACATGAATGAGTTGCTGGGCAGCTTGGACTTGGGCAGATGTGCCTTTTATTTCTACGGTGATTTCGTCGGGCAGTCCTCTGCTTTCTTGGATGGTGAGGATAGCACCGCTGGTTCGTCGAATGAACTCGATGTTTGTGCCTTGAACGCCTATGATGTCTTCAGCGTAGGCGATAGGTATCTGCATGGTTTGTGCAACCTGGGATAGAAGAGTCGATGTTAGTAGTTAGACTAGAATTTCATCACATTTTTTAATGTATGTAGCATAAGAATAAGGTGTAGTTGGTGCACAAACCTGAGTTACGATGGGCCCGCCAGGACGCAATAGTGTTGTGGGGCGGCCCACAAGGCCATGGTCGGTCCCAAACAGAGAGAGTCTAGAAGAAGCGAGTGGGTCGATTTGACTGCCATGGTCGAGGAAGAAAGGGTCCATCTTCGTTGGAAACCCTATTGAGGTTTGCGAAGCGCTGTGTAGCAACGATTGCTCTGGCCAAGATTCCACTGGTTTCTCTTGAGCTGCTGCTGCTGCAGTATTGTACTGTAGAAGGATATTAGGCGATTTTTCACAAACAAGGTCCCATGATTCTTGTCATAACATCAAATTCTGACTGTTAAGGGGAGAAGCTTACATTCTTCTCAAACAAGGGAAGGACGCCATGGTCGACCAAAAACTTCCTAAGGTGCCCAACCACGGCCTCGAAAGCCGTAAGAACCTTAAGACCTTCACCTTGTAACTCGACAACCCTTTCCTCTGAAGTCGCATAGACTGGCAATTCGTCTGCAAAATAGATCTACTAAATATCCATCTAATTGTATGCGAATCGGATAACACTATCGATGTCATAAACAGCTACTCAGTCTAATATTGCAGAAATACTTCAAATTCAGTGAAAGGGATATCATAAGACTCTTCTCAGGAAACACTAGGAACTCAACTAAAAGATTGGCAAGCAATCAAGCAAGGCGATTTTCTGCTCATACCATTAGAAAGAACGCGAACAGAGGCGCCGCTGCTTTCCTGAATAGACCTTATAATGGATCCTTGCTTTCCTATTAAACTAATAGCCTGAGGCGATGGCACAAGCAACCGAATAGAACAAAATGCGGCACCAGCAGCACCAGCCTCGCCATCAGTCTCGGGTAGGCCATTTATGCGTTTAAAGATCCTTATTGCTGCATCCATTGCAGGCGACAAAACTGATTCTGGTTCTTCTTTACCAGAAATCATAACCTAAAGTTCACAGAATCACCGAAAAATACAGACTTAGCAAGTACTTTAACCATTTTAACCAGTCATCAAGAAAACCATAAGCAAATAGAAAAAAAGCCAGAAAATTAAGAGGTTTTCTTTCAATTAATTAACAGAAAACTAGAAACAAATGCAGGAAAAACATAGGCTTTCACTCAAGAAATCATTCAACCAGTGATCACGATACTCAAAAATTCGAAATTGATAGCTAAAAGCTAAAAACATCTAAAACGACACAAACATCAGGAAATTGAAATATAAATCAACCCTAAAACTAAAACGAGGTTTTGCTAATGCTAATTACGAGGGCCAAGCAGCCACACAAGCAGAAGAACTATAATTAAAATTACAAGAGAAGCTAAGACAAAGCAAAACACATACAATGCGATCGGGCGATGAGGCAGGACCGTCGAGCACGCGAACCCTAGCGCGCGTCTCCTCGACTAGCTTCTTGATCAGATCTCCTTTTCGCCCAATAATCATACCCACTTTGAGCACGGGGACGGAAATTCTGAACACGGAGTAACCTGGCCATCCAGGCCATTTCTGAACTTCCTTCTGTTGCAGCTGCGCCTCTTCCTCCTCCTCCTCCTCTTCGTCCTCTTCCTCCTCCTCCTCCTCCTCCCCATCGCCTTCGTCGTCGGAAGCTGCATCTATCGATTGATGCTCCTCTTCGGCGACGGCGGCTCCGTCAAATTCTTCAAAAGGCTCGAGCGACGCCATGTTCGTCGTGTGAGCGAGGGTTTTAATTTCTGCTTTTCTTTTCCTTTTTCTAATTAAAGATTGCGCTCTTTCATACATAGAATATAGGGTAATTTTCGTTTCCGGCTCAAACTTAAATTTCAATTAGAGTTCAGTCCCTGTCAGAAAATTGATCGTTTTAAGGACTCATTTTTTCAGAAATACTTCATAGTTCTCCAATGAAACTTAATGGGTATGTGGTAACACTTCATAGTCTGTGGTACTACTCTATGGTCTGTGGTATCACTTCATGGTCTGTGGTACTACTTCATGGAGCTATGATAACACTTCATGGTGTGTGGTAACAGTTCTTGGGTCTGTGATAACACTTCATGGGTCTGTGGTAACACATGAGTCTTTTATCTAAATGAAACTTAAATTGGGTCTCTTATCTATAAATGAAACTTACATGTGTCCTTATCTCTAGTTGAAAATATGACTTGAGGCTTTGAAAGTAAATTAAAGCTAAAATAAAATAAAACTCGGGGAATTTACAGAAAAATACCTAATTATATAAAAAGTTGCAAGTCAATACCCTGTAGTATTTTTTTATACGTAGGTACCTATTAGAATAAATTTTTGCACATTGGTACCCGTCAGCCGCAAGGTACGTAATATAACACATTTATATACAAACGTATTGTCGTACATAATACAGTGAGATGGTACATCATATAACACATTAAGATGGCGTATAGAAACAATATAAGTGCTATATAAAAGTCGTGACGAGGTACGTAGTACATATATAAAAAAAGGTACGTCAAGACTGGAAAAATAGTAGACACAGCCAATGAGTACTTACATAAAAAATTTTCTGACATGAGTATTGACTTGCAAATTTTCTTATAGAAACGGGTATTTTTTATGTAGATTCACTCATAAAACTCCCGTAATGTTGACAGCCGTTCGTCTTCCTACAAGAATCGCACTTGCTACGCAGATTCATTCTTGCATATAGGAATTTCTTGTAATGATTACTAATGTCAATCAGGAAATGAAATTAGTAGTAGCATATTGAAGCTGACAATATAGTAATATAATCATTTATGCCTTTTTTTATCATTCTTTTAGTGTAACATGCAGTAGTGTATAGCTTCCTCGTCATGATACATAGGTTAGTTCTCTTGGTTATTACAACATATATCGCTTATCAATTAGTTGATACATATCTAATATGATATCTCATCCCTTTGTTCATTTTCTGGGAGACACTCGCGATATTTATTAATTTGCACTACAAATAAAAAAAATATGTAGCATTTTCAAGCAATATTAATATATATGACCCTAGTAAAGTCCTTCGACATCAACTTGTTGGGCCTCGTAATTAATATATGGTCCAGGCTCTACCATATTATAAGATTTCATACATATATGCATATGATACAAATTATATATCAAAACGAAAATGATAACAAGACTTGATCTGATGAGGCATGGGGACTCTTATTTCTCAAAAATGTCCATTTTTCCAAGACTCTTTGGACACTTTCTCTTATGGCGATGACATTGACTTCCATATATGTTTGTTCATCATAATATATATATATATATAGATGTATGTATGTGCAATCATTCTTTTAGAAGTATCTTCCAACAATGTTATTTTAGTTCTTACATTCCGACGTAATTCATTTCAAAGTGAATCTAAAAATCACTAATGGTTATGGTATTACCCCAAGTCCCAAGTTTTAGCAAGATTAATATCCCTAATCTATAAATAATTTAATTTGTCAAGGAGTTCAATTAGATGTATTAAATTCTTTGACAGTAAGAATTGGAGATTCATGGTTTGTTTAATATATATAATTGTAGCTTTTTTTCATGAGATTTTAAATCTACGATTCACGTACATCATGGAATTACTACATTCATTGTTATCCAAAAATCAATGGTCTATAGTGTTTGCTATCTATTTTCCTTAAAAGATAAGGTAAATCACATAAAAATATTGGGACAACAACACCTGTGGCTAAGATCAGATCAAGATAAATATACATTTTTACATTATTTAAAAAAAATATGTGTAGATCTAAACAATATTCGATGAAGCTAGAATTTATTTTTGTTTTGTCTCGTTTAGTGATGGAGGGTGTTACTAAGATATTTCAAATTAAATTGGACAAGTGTACATTTTTTCTAGTATATGAGGAATTATGTAAAAATGGAGAGGGTAACATATGGTGAACCGACAACTGACTAACCAACGGAAGTATGTCTCAAATAATCAAAATATTATGAAATTACAATTATATTTTCTGTACTTTTGCAATCATACGATACGACACAAGTAGGATATATAAATGAAATTTACAAAATATTTCGAACTAAAGTCGGTAGTAGATATTTTCGAAATATCTGATAAAAAAAAACTGACGAAATTCTGAAATTAACGTGTGCGGGCATTTTCAGAAAACAACCCCATACCATGAAAATTACATTCAACAATTATATAATAAGGCCGCACACATATTATTCAAAATTTCCTGCTTTTATTAAAATTTAATTATTTGTCAAGAATCCAATTCGTCTCATTATTCTAATCACAAATATTTGAACACGAAGAGCCTAACGTATGACACTCCAAAGCCACAAATAACAATCCACAAGATACCATAGAAATGGACCCTTTTTAAATCATTTGCATTATTTGCAATTCCACTCTTATTACATCCAAGATCCACCTCCATATTTCTTTCCTTGAAAAGTCCAACAACCACTAAAGGGTCGTCCACGTCAGCATAAAATCTAAGACGGCCAATAACATCTTGCCATGTCATCAGATAAGAGTTGCTTTTTGAAAAAAATAAATTAAAAGATAAGTGTTGCAGTTGCAATGGAATGGATTGTCTGAACCATATTATTTAAGAATCTTTTGAAAACCATGGTCAAGAATTAACAACTAATTAATGATAATCATAAATGACAAATAGTAGAAGTAAGTGCAAACGGTAGAAACCTTTTAATTCAGTGGTAAAACTGAAATAAATAAAGAATATTGTGGTCCCAATCCCAAGCAGAAGCCAAGAATCGTCCCTTCTCCTCTGTTCAGTTCTCTATATACAATACATACACCAATCTTCACAGATAGATAAAGAGAGATTTATGAATTATTTTAGAAAAGATTTTTATGTTCATTTTAATTAGATGAAACAATAATCATTATCACTGTCCCGTGACTCTGGTAATCTTCACACACACTAAAATCTGTATACAATCATCATTTCCAGTCATTCTGCTCTGCTTATCTTATCTCCATATAAATATATATATATAGAGAGAGAGAGTCGCTTGGATTCTGAGTTGCTTCTCTATCTGACCTTTCCATTCTTAGAACGCTATATATATATGTATCTCTCTCTCTCATTGAGATTGAACATACTCTGTTTTTCACCTTTTGCGTAGTTAGTAGTACAGCGCCTTTGTTTCTTCGCCTGAGACGAACTTTAGGTGCAAAGTGTTTCGCCTAAAAGGAGACATTGTTGATGATTCCAAGGTTGTCCCTGTTTTATGTTCCTCTGTTCTCAAAGGGTTCTTCGTAGTTTGTCCAAACTTCTTCGGTTATTATAATTCCGAACGTTAATATTATAAAAAGCTTTGATTAAACAATGCTTCCCAGGGTTTAGGGTTCTTTCAAACCCTCAGACCAATCAAGACTCGATTTTTATGCTCTTTTCTGATACTCTGTTAACTAATCATCAAGAGTCATTATTACAAAGCCCAGAAAATTCTCAGACAAGATATTCTTGAAATGTCTTCATACTTCACTGCCGGCGGCGGCGGCAGAGCAGCGTACAGATTAGAATCACTGAACCTCGACTGCATCAAATCTCCATCAGCTTCATGGGCTTCGAATTCATCCTCACCATCTTCAACCCTATCAGAATCCACGAATTCTCAGCTCATAATCCCAACAAGAAAACCTCGTACGCCGCGAAAGAGGCCCAACCAAACCTACCAAGAAGCCGCCGCCATCCTATCGACGGCGTACCCCAAGATTTTTCCGACCAAGCACCTCACTAAACCTCGGAGCAAGCTCAAGAAAACCCAAGAAGATAAGCCCTCATCTGCCCTAATGATGCCCTTTGGGGAAATGGATAGCTCTGATTTCTTGATAAATCTGCCCGACTTAGAGAGGGCCCGCCGCCGAAAAGGGCTCGAAAAATCTTGCCTGAGCCCCGGCGAGATTGACTCGCCGGCGGGCCGGCGTGAGATCGGCGGCGGAGATGAGCAGCAGCTGTTGCAGAATCAAGAAGATTTCGACGCAGAGTCGATGCTCGACGAAGAAATGGGGGAAGGAATTGATAGCATCCTTGGAGACGCCGCCGCCATGGAAAGCGAACTAACTGAAGAGCAAGACATTCGTAGCAGCGCCGCCATGGACGGCGGCGATTTCGTTTACGGCTACCCAGTTGGGTTGGGTTTCGGACATGATTATGGGATGGGAAGAGAATTCAGAGCTATCAGAACCGTCGACGAGGGAGATTGGTGGAGGTTTCCTTGCGTGAAAATGGTCGATTTGAACCCAAATATGATGAGCGTTTCTGCTGAGAAACCGAAGAAGAAGAAGAAGGCCAAGAAGAAGAAAGTCGAAAACAAGAAATCGATAGCAGAGTTGGTAGCCATGGATGAATCTTCTTCCAAAGCTAATAAGGCATTGAAGAATGAGAATTTCGAAGAAGACGATGGCGTTCCTCAGCTACCAAAAGGTGGGCTCATCTTGAAACTTGACTACGACGACGTTTTGAACGCTTGGGCTGATAAGCCTTCGCCGTTCGCCGGCGAAGAGCTCGGCGAAAGTGATGTTCAGGTACGTCAAATCTCTTCATCTTCTTATTAAAATTTAATATTTAATAATAAAAAAGAATTCTTTGTATTACCTTTCACTATAATTAATACTGTCGTGACATGTTTGGAATTTTGGTAACCCGTACGTAACGCTCTCGCATATTATATAATTGATTAAATTCAGTTCCGACTATGGTGGGTGGGAGTGAATTATCTCAGTTTATTAATAAATTGTGATATAATTGATTAACCAATTTATTGTTTTTTTAAATTGCAGGCTAGGTTGGCTCAAATAGACTTGTTCTCTGAGAATGGAGGGATAAGAGAAGCTTGTGTGATGCGTTACAAAGAAAAGCGACGAACAAGACTATTTTCGAAGAAAATAAGGTACCAAGTCAGAAAAGTCAACGCCGATCGACGACCAAGAATGAAGGTTTGCATCATTTTTTTTTTGCTAATAATTTTTCTCTTTAAGATTCCAGCTTTTAATTACCGTTTATGGGGCATTTAAATAATCTATGTTGTTGATATTGCAGGGGCGATTTGTGAGGACCCCAAATTCTTCCGAGGAATGAAGTTTGTTGTAGACTCTTTTTGTTTATGTATTTTCTAGTTTTTGTTGTTACGCATCTTTACTTTTTCTTATTACATCGGACATGGAAACTGAGTATTTTACAGAGAGTAGGAAAGGAAGCAAAGCGCAAGAGATGAAGAGGGATCTAGTGCAGTGCATTTTTTGCTTTTACATGTTTTCGCATAATTTTCACTATAATAATAATAATGATAACAGTGATTAACAATTCTTGAATCATCGTTAACAAAAATAAATAAGCCATCCCATCATAATGAAACGTTTGAGTCGAGACTTGAGAGGCTCAATACTCAATATAGTATTTGTTCCATGGAATTTAAACTTAGGCATTAGTATAAGTAATGATGATATAACGAATTAAGAATAATATATGTACTAACTACCCAAACTATCAAGAACCGTCACATGTCATTAATTGCTTGCATGTCTTCAACACAATCATAGTGAGAATATATTAATATAGGAACAAGAGAGTATTTAGGCGATCACACGAAGAAAACAGAAAAAAATAAAAATAAAAAAATACATCGTTTTATGTTGGGATAAATAGAGAAGAGGAAATCACCAGATTCTTCTGACCAAGATCATAATTTTTCGGACAAATTAATCATCGTATGCATTTATATGAATGGAAAGCTTTCGGAAAGCCTATGGAGCCATTAAAGACTCGACCAAGGTTGGAATCGCCAAAGTCAACAGCGAATTCAAGGTAATAATAATGCAAGCCATTTTCATGGGATTCAATTCGAATAAGTTATTTTCGATTTTCTCCGTAACGATTTTACGAGTTCTTTGATCCCTTTTTATTACCGAAGGATTTGGACATTGCGATCGTCAAGGCGACGAACCACGTCGAATCTCCGCCAAGGAACGACACATTCGACGTAAACAATTTCTTGGATCAAGAAAAGTATAGATTTTATTTTTATTTTCCCCATAAATCTCTATTTAATCGCCATTTTTTTTCTTTTCGAAGGGATATTTGCAGCTGTATCGATAAACCGCCCACGAACGGACGTCGTATATTGCATCCATGCGCTTTCGAGGAGATTGGCCAAAACCAGAAATTGGATCGTCTCTCTCATAACACTTTTTTTATTAATGATTCAATAATTTTCACGGTCTTTTTCTTTTCTCGAGAATTATTGCTCATAAACGGCGTTAGTTTCGATTTTTCAGGTCGCTATAAAGACTTTGGTCGTAATTCATAGGACGCTTAGAGAAGGCGACTCGAGCTTTAGGGAAGAACTGCTACACTATTCGCAGAGAGGACGTTTACTTCAGATAACGAATTTCAAGGACGATTCGAGCCCTTTAGGTGATGGATCAAATATCCCGAAATTTAAATTTTTTTGTTTCGAGTTAACTAATTTCGTTATGATGCAGCTTGGGACTGTTCTGCTTGGGTTCGAAGTTATGCGCTTTTCATCGAGGAAAGGCTCGAATGCTATCGAACGCTTAACTTCGACATTGAGACGGATAGAGCGCCGAAATCAGTCCCGGGAATTTCTAAAGTAGGCGTTTTTTTCGCTTTTCCTTTAAAAAAAAATGGATCGTTATTTTTTTCTTGCATCCTCAGACTTATAGTAAGACGAGGCTCTTGAACTGCGAAGAACTATTGCAACAATTGCCCGCATTGCAGCGCTTATTACATCGACTAGTCAGTTGCCAGGTAATAATTCTCGATTATTCGTTCGTTTTTTGGATGTATCGTATGATCGGCTTGGGAAATTTTCTTTTTTGCAGCCCGAAGGCGCAGCTTGCTATAACTTCCTCGTTCAATATGCTTTGGCCCTTGTGAGATTTTACTTCGTTTTATTTAATTATACGTGCGAATATGGGTACGTTTCGAAATTCATATTCGATTCTTTTGCAGGTTTTGAAGGAGAGCTTCAAAATATACTGTTCGATAAACGATGGGATCATCAACCTCGTCGATAGGGTACGACGAAAAAATCGAATGTATTTGCGTATTTTAGCGATGAATAAATCCCAAGTTTTTCTCTTTGCGCAGTTCTTCGAAATGCCTAAGCACAACGCCGTGAGGGCGTTCGACATCTACAAGAACGCCGGAAAACAGGTTATTTATTCCCTTTGTGATTGAGACTGCTAAATATTGCGAAAAAATGCAATTAACTTTTTCGTGTTTTTCTTTCTTATTGATTGATCGATCCCTACAATTCTTTTTTTTTTTGGTGTAGGCAGAATATTTAGCTGATTTTTATGGCTTCTGCAGAACATTGGATCTTGCAAGAACCTTTCAGTTCCCTATACTGAGACAGGTCTGCCTATTTGCCGCGTGTATATATATAATATATATATATATATATAATATAACGGCGTCCTTCAATATTTCATTACCAGCCACCTCCGTCGTTTCTCGCGACCATGGAAGAATACGTAAAAGAAGCGCCTCAAGTCGGCGCAATGTCTAGTAAGAAACTGGTAAGAGAAAATTCGTAATTTTTTCCGTTTTGCGCTTTTCTTTTGTTCTAATACGCCTTTTTGTAGGAATATATCGAGGCGGAAAAAGAACCTTCAGAGCCTGAAGAGCCAAATGAGCCTCAAGAAGAAGAGAAGGACGAAGAAATCGTCGAAGATATGGTCGTTTTAGAAGACGAACCAATGCCCCAAATCGAAGAAGAAGTCGCCCCGCCTCCCGTTTCTAACGACCAAGAACCCGTCGATCTCCTCGTAAGAATAATATTAAATTAATAGTTCGTCGTCCAAGTCAGATAAAATTTCCCAAGCTTTTTCGCTTGCAAAAATGCTATCGTTTTCTCAGGGTCTGAACGAAATAAACCCTAAAGCCGTCGAGATAGAGAACAGCAATGCGCTGGCCCTCGCTATCCTACAACCCGGTACGATCGGTATTTCGTCGTAGAAATTGCGCTTATCTTATTTTTCGGAAGATACGAAAAAAATGCTCTATGCAGGCGACGACCAAGGGTGGTCAAGTTATAGCAATAACAACAACGCATTGGTCGAAATTGGAAAAACGTCGGGCTGGGAATTAGCCATCGTTACGGCTCCAAGCAACACCAGCAATCCTCAGGCCACCGCACAGGCCAAAATGGTTCTCTCTTTCTCTCATTTTTTTTTCTTTCTATCCGTTTTACGGGGTAGCATTATATAAACAACGTATTTAGGAATTGACATTATATAGATAATAACTTTCAGAAAGAAGCAATAGGGACATACGCTAGAACCCTTGAATTTAGTCCAAATATTAGGGTTCCGGCGTGTATCTACGGTTCTGACAAATATATGGGGTACATTATACGGATAATAACTTTAAAAATGAAGCGATCTATGACAAAATCTAGGATTTCGGCGTATAATGTACCTAAGCTGCTTGGCTTTGAATGTTATTGTTTGTTTTACCATACCATATATTATATTCCTATAATGTCACCCCCTAAATTAGAGCACATGAAAAATAATTAACCCTTTTATTGCAAGGCGGGCGGATTCGACAACCTACTTCTGGATAGCCTCTACGAAGACGAAGCGACGAGGAGGACTCTACAGTTGCACAGCGCGGGCTACAGCACGAGCCAGTACGGATACGAAGCGGCTAATCAGAATAATAATTTATTAGGCCAACATCAAAATCACAACGATCCTTTCGCACTTTCGAGCAACGTTGCGCCGCCCACCAACGTGCAGATGGCCCAACAACAACAGATGATGATGATGATGGCCCAACAGCAGCAGCAACAACAACAACAACAACAAATGATGATGATGGGGAATAATTACCAGTATCAGAACAATTATGGTAATAGTTCTTACACTGGTCAGTATTATCCCCAAAATCCGCCAGTTGGAGGCGGGTCGAACCCGTTCGGCGACCCGTTTGGCTTTCCAACGGGCAGTTCTCACCATCAACAGGGGAACAACGGCTTGATTTGATTTCACCCCGAGTGTGCGTTTGTTGTAAGAACGAAATGTTGTATGATATTCAATTCGGAGATTTTACGAGCCTTTTTGTTTGGTCTCTCGAATGCATGTTACCATGCATCTGCGTCTTATTTGATTGATGGAAGAATTATCTGTATACAAGAATCCTAAGATATACGACGTCGATTTTCAAATGGAGCATAAACAATGTATATATAGCCGGCGGAGGACTGTTTATTACGCCCGGTGACACAACTCTAAGGACAAAAAATACGAACAAACGAATCGTTTTCGTTTTTCTATTACAATCACATTTCAGACAAAAGATTGCTGATTTTCCTGAGCTCCGTGAGCGCAGCCATGGCAGTGACTTGACCTTTGCCCACAATGCCATTCTTCGACGAGTTTTCTACATTTGCTGCTTTCTGACCGTTGTTATCCTGCTGCTGAAATACGGATTCAATCACCTGAAAAAAAAAAACAAGAAAGAAAAAACACAGAAGCTCTGAAATGATTCGATGTTTCCCAGTTTATTTCACAATCGAAAGTAAATTTTTTACCTGGATATTCTCGAGCATGGATTGGCCGAGGCTCTTCAAGCTAGACAGCATATTTTGGTCAACAGTGGTCTCTCCCTTGCTTGTCTCGATAGATTTCTCGAGCCCATTAACTGAGTCCAAGGTAGACACATTGTCTTGATTAATTCCACCGTTGCAAATTTTAGGGTCTTCTCCTTCGCCAGCATTTCTACCAAATCTCCATAGCCACTGAAACTTACCAGTTATTATAACCTTCTTCCCCTTCACGGTCGTGGCTGATTTGTCAAAAGAATCGCCATTCTGCGAGCACTTTGACGAAGTCCCATCATCGTTTTGCAGGCTAATCGGCGAAGAATCTTCATCACAATTGTCGATTTTCCTGCACGTTGATGACACGTCATCATCATCATCATCGGGCTGATCAGAAATGGGAAGAGGCGAGCCATCTTGGTCAGCTTCGAAAGGCTCAGCTTCATTTTCGACGATCGACGAATTCGAAGCTACGCTGCTTTGCTCTGAAATATTGCCATCTTCGTCGCTACTTCCACGAATAGGACTCTGCGCAACAGATGAGTTATTATTACAAGCAACATTGTCATTTTCGTTGCACGTGCCTTCATCTTCGTCAGATCCAAGCTGTCTTCGAAGATCGTCCAACAAACTTCTCCTCACAGATGGCTTCTGAATCTTACTCAACCCATTTCTAATCGAAGGCGAAGGATCAGATTCAGTTCTTGACAATCGTAATTTGACTTTCGAAGCCCAACCCTTTATTCGATTCGAATCTTTTCTGTCTTCGGGCCTTTTCTTGTCCTCTTCTTCCCTGTGCAAAACCCTCCATTTCTCTTCCCAATAGCTCTCGGGCATAATGCTCAGAGGAGTTCTTGGAGAGGTCGAAGAATCAACTGATAGGCTGTGACCTCTGTTAACAGCAATTGGCTTCTTTTTCTCGTCGTACGACAAAGGATGGACCGTAAACAGTTTGGAGTTATTTGCATCCGAGGCCAAAGCTTGTAACGAGTTCGCCTTCTGTATCACCTTCGCAAGCTTTACGTCGTCTGGGAAATTCAACAACCTTTGAAGGCACGCCGTAGCAATCTCAGTGGAGAGCAAAGAAGATCTCAGATTGAGTATCATAGAAACTGCAAAAGCTATGATAAAAGAGCCTCGCCGCGAATTCAGGACAGCGAAGTTTAACTCCTTATCATTATTACCATCGCCTTTTACTTCACATTCTGCGTTTTCGCAGGCGAATATCTCGTCCCAGACCAAGAGAAGATCCTCCAAGGAGAATTCGCGTCCAAATAGCACTCTCAGCCACCGAAGTGCGAAATATTGCGGTTCAACCCCTAATTCGACGAGGTGACCGTGAAGGGACGAATCGACCACAGAGAGCAGATGGTATATAGCAGCTGAAGCTTCTATTACGGGCGGCAGCCCAGCGCTCGAACTAGAAAAAGGCGATGGAGAGAAGAAACCCGCCATGGAAATTGCACTATTGGGCCCAATCATTAAAGCGTCGAAGAGACAATATGCGTCGTGTTCCATGAATTTTTCAGACAAGACGACGCCGAGCTCACCTTCTGCGCCGTAAGCATCGCTTAGCAAGACGATGTTCTGTGTTTCTGAGTCGAGCTCGCCGAGGCTGATTGGTCTTTTGGTGGTTTTTTCCTCAGCCCCGCCATGGCTTCCATCGTATTCTGCGTATGCGGATAACTTTTTGAAGTCGAAGCTGTACGTTAAGTCGTTTTCATGAAAGGAGAAGCCATCGAACTTATCAGCAAAGTGATCGGCGTAAGCGTTCCTCACTTCTGAGAGGCGTTTTACATCGGTGTGAAGGACGTAGAGAAGAGGAGCAAGGAGTTCGTGCATACCTGAAAAAATGGAGTTATTATCTTTTCTTACAAGATATGAGAGAGAGAGAGAGAGAGAGAGAGAGAGAGAGATGTCTTAACTACCTTGCCTATACCCATACTCTGGGTGTTGAAGGCACCAAAGCAAGAGAATTCGTCTTAACATGACTTGGCAACCGTTAGTATGGAAATAATCGAATCTTTCGGGGTATAAACGGGTCAAATCTTGATCGACCATTTTCTCGAGTTCAGCATTCTTGAAGAAACGACCCCACATGCTGTCTGAAACATACAAGAATAATCGGAAGAAGAATCGATCAGAAAACAACGCGGCAGCTTTTAATATCATCAGAAGTGGAAAGAATTCGTAAAAGTGGTGACCTGGATTTTGCGAAAGTGGATTGTCGATGACGACGTCGGGAGAACTAGTTCCATCCTTTGGCAGGTTTGGATCGACTAGAAGTTGTCTCCTTAATGAGGCATACCTGTAAGAAGAACGATTAACCAAACTCTTTGTAAGAAGGGATTGACAATTTGTCGAACAGGTTGCGAGAGATACTACAATAGTCAAGAAGAAGAAAGCACACGACATTAACTCTTGTCAAAACCTTCAGACGCAAACAACAAATTCTCCACCATCGAAGCTCACAAACACTTGCAATAGATTATAGGAATCACACGGAAATAACTGCAAAATTGCATACCTTCTACGAGAATTAGCGGTGACCCTCCGAAGATCATCGATGGACGCAGAAGGGCAAGACGGTAAAACCCCCAAATCTATGCGCCATCTGACGCCTCTTAGATCCCCAAAACGACGAGAGCTCGACGTCGTTTCAGGTGCTGCGGCTCCTATTACAACCTGCGACATGTGTTTTTCTCTGATTTCTCTATATCGTTTTTTCTTTTGACGCCAAACACCTCCAAATTAGCTGAAATTCTCAGAAGCCCACGCAATTATCATCCCGAAACAGCATTTTCCTCGGACCCTTCAACTGAAAATTGCTAAAATTGTTCGAATTATAACCTAAAAGGCGTGAATCGGAAGAGATTTGCAGGAATTTGTGAAGAAAACCAATGAAAAATTTTCGTTCTACAAATGCGAGGCCCTTTTTTCGCTAAAAATTGAATACGAACAGATTCAAGGAGGATGCAGCTAGAGAATCAGAGGGGAAACACGCACAATAACGAAAGGAGAGAAGAAAACATGGAAGCTTTGTGTGATTTGATATGCTTTTCCCACTAAATATTATCCAACCAACCAATAATAATTTGTTTTTTTCCTGGGCAATAATGGAAATAAGGCGATTGAAGATGTGATGTGAATTGTGAGCTGAGCAGTTTGGCCTTGATTTTCAGAAAATAAAAATAAATAAGAGAAAGACGAAATTTTGAGACGTCATAATTGAATGGAATATTTCGATGTTATGAACTACTTGCTTATAGTTTGACATTTCTTATTACATTAGCAAATAGATATTATTTATCACCTCAATTGAGATGTAATGTAATAGTCGACTATTTCTTTCAACTAGATAAATACATGTCATTTGTAATATGGCGTGATTTGAATATATTGTATTGTATCATGTACGGTTGTTCACTCTCTTTCATTTTCACCAATATCCCATCACAGTAATCATAAAGTATAAGAATTACACTTCATCCCAACACCTTATCTGACATTACAAGTTAGAGTTCTTTTCAAATTAAATAATAATTAATCATTGATTGGACGCTAAGTGTTGGTCGTTGTATTTAACTTGTACCATATGTTTTTTTTTTCATTTTCCATTGTAGAATTGTATCGCAAAAGCCACCTAATCTATGGGTCAAAGTCCTTCATATATACCTAATACAACAAAAAATTGTTCAATTATGATGTTTACTTGGACATGTAAGGAGACAATTACTTGTTAGTTAAACTCATATTTTTTCGCACTCGTCAGAATCATAAAAATGCTCTCACGCCAAAGCAATTTGAAAAAAAAATATACTGATGACGTGTGAAATTGCAATAAAATTCGGAAATTACTTGGGCATATCCAAATCGACGTGGACATGCGTGTGATTACTATCTTCTCTTCTCTTGGCAGCAATTTATTTACATCCATGACAGCTCATTTATTTCATTTATCTGATAATTTTATGTACCGAAGTAATGTTTGATAAATATAGTGAATATACATACATATATATATATATATATATATCTGTAACAGCTCACACCTCGCTCGCATTGACATTGTCCGCTTTGGGCGTTAAGCTGCCTGGTTGAGGACTTCTCAGGTGGTCACTCAATCTGGTATTACTCTCCCCCTGCACGCTTAACTACGGAGTTCATACGAACTCCCACCCTACGAACTCCCACCCACCCGCACGGTTTTAAAACGCGTCAATGGAAGGGGTGTCCACACCGTAACGATTATCGAGTTCATTTACCGTCATATAGTCTCACGTTGCTTCAAGAATAATATGAAATACATAACAAGCCACCTTATTATGCCCTTCATGCACATTTAATTATATAATCCCAATCAATAATGCCACTTGGTCAAATAAAGAGAGATTTCATTTCATAATCTGATGGTATAGTAGCCTACCACGTACGACCAATATATACATACATATGGATCGATCAACATATTATATTCTATAAACCTAACTATATAGGAAAAATAAGTAAGACAAAAATAAGAATAAGAGGTTAATCACGCTTAGCATAGTATGTGCTTAATCATTGGGCGTGACATTGATTTTATATTATAGAAATTTGAAGTCGGTGGACTTTCGGTAAGGACATCGTTTTCACAATCTTATACTTTTATATAAAGAGCTCTAACGATATAAAATCTGTCAATTGGTCTGTCAAAATTGTCCTATCAAATTTTTTCGAACTTTAATTACTAATAAAAAATAAAAAACATATCAAATCATAATAACCCCTCACTCTATGTTTAATATATTTTAAACTTATTAAATCACGTAGCTTTAAAACTCATAATAACTAACCTCATTCTATTTTTAATATATAATTTATTAACATCATCCACTAGTAATTAATTTTATATTTTTGCACAGCGAAACGTACTATTATTAGTGATTCCCGTTCATCATACAAATTTAAATCGATTAATGTAATTGATATTAACTACATCTAACAATAATTTAAGTAATACCTTTTTGTTAATTTGGCGGGTGGCTTATTATATGATTCAATCATCATCGCAAGAAACAAGACTAACCGACAATTAATTAACAGCCAGACAGCAATTATAAGTTTAGGTCCACACCTAAATTGCTATTTATATTTTCTTATTTTTCATCATGGTACGTGGCGCACCATTTAATACATTTAAGTTTATAGTGCTTCAATCATGATCACGAAGACCAATTTTTACCATTTCTTTTTGTTTGAATACGTTGTCCCGTCGAAGATATATATGGATGTTGTGGTTGTCAAAACATTCAATTAATCCTTTGTATTTTTCAATACAATCATAGTTGTGCAACTTAAAAAAAAAAATGAATCTGATAAATCTATTCAATTTCCCACCACGAATATGTTTTGTGGCTTTGTTCCCAAGAGATATACCAAGTAGTCGAATCATGAGTCGTGACAGAGGTCTTGAGTTCGAATTTTACATGACTCAATTGAGTAATTAGATAAATTAATCACGTAAAAATTAAACTGGCAATTTGTTTGGACATTATATACCTTCGAATATGGAAGAAAATTGAAAACAAAGAACATGGTGTGGTGGGTCCATGTTGGGTTGGTAAGGCAAGGAGGACATGGATGGTAATAAATAAACATGACAACACAATTATGGTGTATTATTTTTTTTTTTGTCTCACCTCAATTTATCAATTTGACAGTAGCGTATACGCATGCATGCATTGTCCCACTTTGAACTTTCTTCATTCAACTTTGGCTTTTTTCAAGCTCGTAAATCGTGCTTTACAAGAAGTAAAAGTCGTCGTTAGAAACAAACTCTCAACGAAACACATGCAAAGCAAGAAGAATAAAAGGAAGAACCACATCTGCAAACTTGCTTTTTGATTCAATTACTACAGACTTCTACGAATGTCAGGCCAAGATTTTTTCTATTGAAAATCACAGAGCGTAACACGAAAAATATGAAATAATTATCCTCGATCATAAGAATCTAATGGCCCCAGTTTTCGTCTTTCGTAAGCTTCGATCCACTTTCTTCACCATTCTCTTACAACACGAGATCTTTTTCCCTATGTAAGACGACGTGCTTTTACAACAGCATATGATGATGGTACAGAATCATAGAGCCACCTTTAGATGGAAGAAGTATAGTTTGGGAATAGATACAGCAATTTGTCGAGAGTCTCGGGCAAAAATTTCCTCGCAAAAAGATAACAAGGACGTTGATTTCCATTCCACATGCAAGCTCTTATCTGAACTTGTTTCTGCATTTTCAACGGGAAGTTTTTTTTCTTCCCCATATCAGAGAGGTCTGCATTTCAATATTAGAAATGACCGAAACAAGAAAAATTTGCTGACCTTTTCATCGCTTGTCACGTGCATATTTTCACTGATGGACTGCGATAGTTGTAGGGGAGGGAATCGTATTAGAACGAGCTGATGAGGTTAACAATGGTGATGTAATAAAAGCTAAGTAAGAACAAAGATGGCATACTGTAATATTCCTCATCAGATCAATAGAGACGTCGTGAGCCCTGTAAGATCTCGGATGCCATTTTCCTTCAGACCAATCGACGTGCGTTACTGACCAATTGGATATTCCAGCTGGATCCAACATCTATACTCATCATGCGACAAAAAATTTATTCGATATTAATGAGTCTTCTAATCGATTTCAAGATTGTAAGAAGGGGCTCTTTCTTACAGAGAAAAAGGTGGGCAAATAGTGTTCGTCGGAGTAGCAGTTTCGATTTCCCTCCATGCCTGGCTGTGAAATAAGAAAAATTTTGAGGAGAAAGGCTTCGTCATTGTGAAACTAACGAATGGAGAAGATAATTGGAGTTGGTTTACTAAGTACAAGTACAAAATCAGGCATTGCCTTACCCTGCAATAATCTCTGAATTTTGAGTAATATAGACTGTCAGCCATGGTAATGACAGCGTGCTGGCGCTTCATTGTGAACCACTACTTTGAGAGAAGGGCAAAGAAACGAACGTTAAATCGCTAAATAGAGGTAACCCAAAGAATCAAATCCACGATATCAAACATGAACTTTACCTGTGCACCCTTTCGAAAGTGCTTTTTCTCTACTTCGGGCAGCATATAATCAATGTACCTACCACTGCCATGTGGGCCAGGGTCTTCGAAGCTGAAAATAGCAACAAATTACTTAGCATGTTCATAGAAGAACTGAAGAAGAGAGGATATTAGTCCATGAAAGGGGAAACTCACCTATCTATGAAGCTGACATTGGTGTACAAGAGGTAACTGTACACATATTCAAATGTGCGTAGTGGTATGCAACTGTACTCCGAAGAAGAGAAATGCTGGTTAGCATCGAATGCTTTACGTAAGAGTATAAGACATGACGAAACAGTATTTTCAAGGGACCTGTCTGAAAGAAGAACAAAATGCTGGTTGTCTGGATCTTTCAGGGCATTCGACAGAAGCCGTTTCTCAGCATCAATCATTGAAATTTTTCCCCATTCTACCTGAAAATTTGAATCAATAAGCTCATGCTACTTTCTATATTCAATCAAGTATCACTAAAGCAACCAAAAAAGAGTCGCATTGGTGATGAGTCACAAACCTTTTCACTTCGAATTTCCCTATTGACAAAATATCGGCTAGAGTGGTAGGGTTTCTCCTTGGATGCATGAACATACACTGAAAATTTACCTTCGTGGCCCTGCAGAAACAGGAAAAATCAATAACGTGTTCACCACACTTGTGGAATGCTAACAGTAATTTCAGCATACTACAATAAATAGACTAAGACAGTCGAGTTGCAACAATTATTAACGAAAAACTTATGCACCTGGAAAAATTTATCCCACAGCATCTCAAATGGCAAAGCTCCTGGGATTAGAAACATGAAAGCAATTTTGGGACGGGCTGAAATGGTAGGAGGCATATTCAGAATGTCTCGTATTACAACATGAGATGCAATTTCTTCATCGGTAAATTCTCTTGCAGGTGTAGGTGGAAGCCAATTTGATACAGCGTTACAATCGCTAGACCAGAATAGACCGCACGATGTAGAACTTGGTGGTGGATACACATACGCAATGATTAAGAACAAGCTGACTAGAGATATCAATACTATGATCCACTTTGGTTTTTTCAATTGGCTGCGGTGGCGAGGCCCAGGCAATATCTGCGTGTCTTTCAGGCCAAAGCGCCACGCCTGAGCTGACTTCATCTAGAGATTAGTGCATAACAATCTATTTACCAGAAAAAGTATGAATTTTTTCAGCTGCTCGGTTACAAGCCCGCAAACAATGCACCAGGTCTTTTTGTTCACCAAAAGAGTAATGCCGACCTCAAACAATAAGCCCTTTCTTTATCAGAATCTGCATGAAGAATTTTGACAGATTTGTTATGGAAAGCAACATTGTAAAGACTCTAAGCGTCTTTCATCAAGGAATTAAATAACGCCATAAACAACAACAAAAGATCTAAAGATGCTGAACCACCAAAAAATCGATTTCTATCAGAGCTGAAATCTTGAAATACTTCCATTCCGAAACAAGGGGAAGCATGTGTTATGGCTTCAAGCAAACACTAATTAATTCAATGAACTCCACGACTATGAAATTGAGAATTTCCGATCCAATATATCCTCGTCTCCATTCGTAAACGGAGTACAGAAAACTCAAAATCCGTCAAACTTCGGATAGCCACGCCCTAAATCACCCCTCTAAAGTCACAGAATAACCACTAATTGAGATCAACACAATCACACACGCGGCGAGAGATACACACCAAAATCAGTCGTCTCCATAAGCATTCAACGGAAACATTAAAACAAAAATATTACCCAAAAACACGATTGACCACGGAAAAAGGAGATCGGATCTACTTCGTACGCGTGCCGCCGATTACAATGTACGAGATCTAGGGCACGCCGAAGAAACGAACCTATTGGACCGCGAGGACTCGGTCTGTGCAGAAGATCACCACTTAGATAGAACAACAATGGAGGCTTCTATCAATTATATCGCTAATCAAATGGATCAATCAACAGCAATCCTCGTAATCGTCGCGCAAGTGGGTTTTGTAGATACGATGATTTTGAAGCTCTGGCGTGCGCGTGCGTTTGTGTTTTGAGGGAGAGAAGAAAAGAGAGCCTTTTTATATGCAGTGCAGTCCAAGCACAAAGTTGTGCAAAGCAAGCCGGCGATTATTACAATTTCAAAGTTTGATTGTTTACGGAACAGTTTTAATCATTTTCAAGATAAATAAATAACGAAAATTAGGATAATAATTGTGAATTGTCTATGTAAGGTGTGGAACAACCGAAGACGAAATGGTCTTTTTGGTCTGGTTTTTTCGGGCTTTTCAACTTAATTTAAAAAAAAAAATCTCATTTTAATTAACTTGTCGAATGATGCAGGTTGACAAAAAACGTCGGCGCTGACGACGTTTTGTAGCCGGAAGGTTCACCGGCCGTATCATTGTCCCCCATTTGCTGTGTCCGCACGAAAAGTCACTAGTGCCCCTGCCGTTGACTTGACTTCTAGTTGATCAATAAAAAGACCAAATTACCCCTGCTGACCTTTTTAGTACTAAGTCCACCGCAAGGTTTTGAAACCGGGTTTTCGAACCGGACCGGAAATTTTAGTGATTTAAGGTTTGGTGGTTTAACCGGTATAAAACGGAATTAAACCGGTATAAAACCGTTACCCTATATTTAATAAATATAAATATGTATTTTATGAATGAAACAATCAAAATATTTAATATACACATGCTTTCATGAACTTTTTTCAATTAGAATTTTATAAACATATTGAAATTGTGTTGGTAGTTAAAATTAATAGTATAATAAATCTCAAAAAGTATATTTATAAAAGGGGTCAAAATGAATAAAAAGAAAATATTGGGCTAATAGTTTAATTAAAAAATAAAAAGTAACGTGGGTGATGGAAATCGATCATAGATCCAAGCCCACCCAGAAATTTCCACCTTCTATCACTAGACCAGTTACAATTTTACGTTATGTTTACTGGTTTAGAAATATTTGTACAAACATTAACATTTTTTTTTAATTTAAAGACCTGACCGGAACCGAACCGGATTTCCGACCGGTTCACCGATTTCCGGTCGGAACCGCCGGTCCGGTCCGGTCGTGAAAACCCTGGTCCACGGTTGATATGTGGCCCAAGAATATTCCCTTTCTTCATTTTCTTCCAATGCTATTTGTTTTAGCCATTTTTTTTGAAGGAGTCAAAAGACTAATATTCCACAACGTGTGGAGAGCGTTGACCTAATAGGTATCCACCTAACTAAATTTTATTATCGTCTATGTAATCGATTGCATTAAATTTTAGACCCATTAGATTTTACTTTTTATATTTTACCTCCCACTTTTGTTTGTGGGGAATATTGCAGAGAGTTGTATATTTCGGACATAGAACGTACGTAGACGAGCAACCATGTAGGCCACGTGACGTTGTGCTCCATGCCGTCATGTTCAATCATGGTTTCGCCATATTCTCAAATAAATTAAATTAAATTAGTGATGTTATCTAAACTAGTGTTTAAGCCATATTATTATTACCATGAAGAAAAAATATAATTTAGTCATAAGCCAAAATTGTAATAAATGGTCCATGATATTGTTCGAGCACGGCAAAGACTTGGTCTACATATAATGCTTCTTTGATCTGTCTTTGTCTCGTCGATGGGATCGAACTTAAGTTTTTCTCCTTCGATGTACTTAACGCCTTTTTGAGATGAATCCAAAGCTTGTCTTCGTCCGTACATTTCAAGGTAGATAAACTAATTAACTAACACCTAGTAATATAATAATCGTGTAAGGTATATGCGAGGCAAATTTGGGATATAAGTTTTGGGCTTTTGCATGGTTGAGGTTGATACACTATTATAAGGTATTGGGCCGAGAATATATATATATATATATATATATATATATATACTTATATATTAATGTTCAGCAATAACTAAAAACCTCTCAATTTGGTGTATCAATCGGCCAATCAAAATTTTTCTCAAATTAATAAACTAAAAAATAAGAAACCACACCCTACATTGCATTCATATATTGTCACATTTACCCTTCTATTTTTAGTAATTGTTATTTAATATTTAATAAATGGTTTATATATTATTTAGGGCACACATATGAATGTGCTACATGCACACACGTACCTAATTGGCTAATTTCATATAGAACACATTGCTATGAAAATCTATAGACTCGTTAAATAATAAAAAAATGCGCTCGCATGGTTCTAAGAGAATGCAATATACCATGGAGCTCAATGTTCTAGTGATTATAATTTTTATATATTGGTCCATTCATAGACTTGAAATCCTTATCTTCGAGATTCATAGACTTGAAATCCTTATCTTCGTTAAACTCGAAATTAATTGTTCGAGCAATAATTGTATCAACTTTAGTCTTTGTCACGACAATTGACGATTCAGCAAAGACAAGACTCGATCAAGGACATTGTTTGTGCAGTTGGATTAAGTGGAAACTATAGGACCATAAGTTGAAATAATCCTTATTTATTTATTGATGAAATTGACTTCTATCACATCTTTTAGAACTTCCCAACAAAGTCTTATTCATCAACCACCTACAATTATTGCCTCATATTACTATCTTAGAACTTTAGATGGGCTCAACTCTTAAATTCTCGGAGACTTTAGATAAAGATTTTAAGGGCATAGAAACACAAATTCCACGTCATATTTCATATAGGCAGTAAACATTATTGCAAGTTTGTTAAGAGTCCAATAATAGCCAGCTGCAAGAATCTATCTTCTTCTGCGGTCTATTCTAAAATTTCATCAAACCCTCGTTATAATATAATATACGTATAAATAATATGATATTAAATAGTAAAGAAGATAGTTAACATCGAAGCCAGCTGTTTCAAGACGGACTTGAGCAGCAGCATATCGATACTTTAACCTAATAATTAAATAATAAAAAAAAGAGAGAGAGAGAGAGAAAGAAACAACAAACTTCCCATCCCATCCACCATAAACTTCAAAAAAAAAAATATTATGGTTTTTCATGCATATAAAAAATCACACGTCAATACATTAGCATGCAATTAGCTGTACATATGGTCCATCTTCCAAACACACGCATGCATCCTTTTCACATACATGATTTGTCCTAAAATACGTAAATATATCAAAAAGCATCCTTTGAAAACAACTCTATTCCAATACTTCGCACCTACCAAACATCACGATATTAATTACCAACAATAATCTCAGTCAAGAAAATTATCAATTTATTACAATGCATGTGGTCCATTCCCTAACACCTATCTCCTATATAAGACCTCCTATCGCCATGCAAAAAAGCACAAAAAAAACATTGATTTACACAATCTCACTCAAACGAGAATAAACCCTAATCAGAAGAAACAAAACCCATGAAGCTAACTCATCTACTTCACATCATTACAGCCCTATCGAGCCTCTTCGTAAGCTCATTGGGAAGCAATAACTTCAATCAAGATTTCGATATTACATGGGGCGAAGGTCGTGGGAAAATTCTCAACAATGGGCAGCTCCTCTCTTTATCCCTAGACAAGATTACTGGGTCGGGATTTAGGTCCAAGAATCAGTACATGTTCGGTAAGATCGACATGAAGATAAAGCTCGTGCCCGACAATTCTGCTGGGACAGTCACCACATACTATGTAAGTGGTATTATGACAAACAAAATAATAGCAACTCATCGATTGCCTATGATGATTCAATCTTTATTACAGCTCTCTTCGCTAGGGCCAACCCATGACGAAATCGACTTCGAATTCCTAGGAAACCTAAGCGGGCAACCTTACGTTCTCCATACGAATGTTTTCGCGCAAGGAAAAGGCGAAAAAGAACAGCAGTTCTACCTATGGTTCGATCCCACCAAGGATTTCCACACTTACTCCATATTATGGAATCCTCAGAGCATCATGTAATAAATAAGTATTCTTTGAACATAAATATCCTAAATATCAGAATTAACTCTTGTTATTACATGGCAGATTCTCGGTGGATGGAACGCCAATAAGGCAGTTCAAGAACTTAGAATCGAAAGGCGTAGGTTACCCTAAAAATCAGCCCATGTGGGTTTATGGGAGTTTGTGGAACGCCGACGATTGGGCGACTCAAGGCGGGCGGGTGAAGACGGACTGGTCTCAGGCGCCGTTCACGGCGGCGTATGCTAACTTCAGTGCGCTGGCGTGCGGCGGAGGTTCGGCGGCGTGTTCGAAGGGCGATTCTTGGTTTTCGCAGTCTTTGGACACGGCGGGGCAGGAGAGGATCAAATGGGTGCAGAAGAATTTCATGGTTTATAATTATTGCACGGATTCGAAGAGGTTTCCTCAAGGGTTTCCGACGGAGTGTAACGCTGCGTGAAATTATTATTAAAATTGGGATCTCTTTTGTGTGTAATCGATTGGTTCTTTTAAGTGGAGATGAATAAAAAATGTGTTTTTTCTCGTGACATCTATAGGAAAATATCAATTGAATAAAGAATTATAAATCAGTACCAGGAGCTTTTACAGAGAGGTACCCATTTTACTGTTTGTACCAATTCTATCAGTCTTGCCGTACCTTTTTATGTGTGTATTGCGTACCACATCACGCGTTTATACAGTAACTTATACGGTTTCTATATGGTACCTTAGTGTGTTATACATGACGTACCATTTTCTCAACATATTACGTACCAAAATATGTTGATATAGGGTACCTAAATGTGTTATACGGCGTACTTGCGGCGGATCGGGTACTTATGTGCAAAAAATTTCTTCTATTAGATTCCTACATATATAAAAATACTGACATGGTATTGACTTACAAATTTATGCAAATGAGTATTTATGTGTAAATGCCCCTTTCTTCATTGTGATTTCTTATCAAGATTGTTTTGAAAATAATAATAAAATTTGGGAATTCGATGTGCAATATAGGGGTGTGAATAATTCGATATACCGGCCGAAGTTACCGAATTACCTCAAATTCGGTTCAAACCGAACCGAAGTTCGGTACAATAATGAGCTTTGCTACAGACACCATGTCACATATCTAAAACATGTTAGCAAAGTCGAGAATAATGACCCAATATTTATAAAGGGACTTTCCAAAAAATATATTATATTATTATCTTATCGAATTTGATGATTTTCTTATAGATGGCCAAGTCGAGATCAGCTTTTACAATTTTTATACTTCCTCCGTCTAACCTATTTCTTCTCATCTTTCTATTTCAGGTGTCCCACATAATTCTTCCCATTTCTATTTTTGGTAAAAGATTATTCCAATAATTAAACTAAGTAACTATTTATATAAAAAAGGCTTCTTAATTTGCGTGCCTACTAATAGATTTTATCTCTCCATACTTAAAAGTGTACCATAATATTAAAAAATGTGATTTCTTAATTTACATGTCCACTAATTTTTGGAAAGTATTAAGTGAGACAGAGTAAGTAGCATTTAATTTAATTTATAGAGGTGTAGCATTTAATTTAATTTATAGAGGTTTATTGTACGGGACATCATCTTATTTCTTATTTTCTTTACTGGCACGTTCGCCAAAGTACTTTGGGCTTCTAGTAACGAGTTGGTAACTTTGGTTTGGGCCTTCAATAGCTCAACTCAATGTAGTAATCATTTGAATTGAAACAACTGCCGACATTTGAACACATCATCATGTCCACCGTCCACGTCATTTAAAACGCCGTCGGCGGCGGCGGCTTGACGTTAGCCTTTCTCTCCGGCACGTCATGAGATGAGTAAGGTAAAACGCGTCGTTTCGAAGGGTTCTCTGGTTAAGTCGGTTGGTTTTTTTGAAGTTATTTTTCGACCACGAAAAAAGAATAAAATTGAAGTCAAAGAATTCAAAGTAGAGGTCACCATCGAACAGATCACAGTCTTACAACGCACATGAATCACGACACTTGGGATCCTAAGTTTGGGCAAATGGCAATAGGGAAGGAAAGAACAGTTTTGGGGTCTCTTTGTTAAAATTGTAAAATTTAAAATAATAATAATAATAATAATCACATTCCCTAAAAGGTCTATTAAGTTATATATACGCCACACCTTTCCAAGCTTTCCTTTTCACTCATCTCTCCTCATTTCGACACAAAAGATCTCAGCTTTCGTCATTTCAACGCACATGCGAGGCTGATATTTTTTGTTTACACCAACCCCAGAATCAAGGATCGGAGAGATTTTGAAGAAGGAAAGAGGAAAAAAGAAAAGAAAAAGGAGGAGACGAAGGCACCAACCTCTAAAAGTGAAAGAAAAAGGTAAAAATTTCCCTTATCTGATAAAGAATCTTGTCCATCCTTTCGTGGGATTCGCAGCTGTGTTAAATTATTTCAAAGGGTCGTTTGCGTTTAGAACGTTTTATTGATATTTCAGCTCAGGTAGATTTGATCGAAATCGTTTCTAGTTTTCGATTCTTGATAAAGCATCGATCTTTCTCTTTGATTTTCTTCCATCCGTGCGTTTAATTTGAGGCCTTTTACGCGATTTTGAAGAGGAAAAGAAAAAAAAAAAAGCATTTTACCGTCGACATTGTTTGTGTTTCAGAATAGTCGATTCGATTTGAATCTGAGTGTCTCAGCTGGCTTGTACTGTTCTTACATCCCAGATCTTGGATTTCTCGTTCTTGAATTTCATGTCATCTTGTCCTAAAGATGGCAAACCTAAGTAAAAATTCTTCGGATTCGATTTCGATTTCAGGGTTTGTGCCTGTCTCCTCTTGAATCGAAATCGCCAAGCCCTTTTCAAAAAGGGCGCTCTTTTTTCTTCTCCCCAAGATCAAAAATGGAATTCGAAAGCAGCAATTGGATAAGAGACGGCGTTCACTACTGCCCGCACCTCGTCGGCGGAATTATGCTGACCTGTGCATTACTCAGTGTCTCGGGAAGTTTCTTCGGTATGATTGCAGTCCCGACGATGCCTCAATTGGGAGCTCTAAACAAGAAAAAACAAGCCAAGAAGCGCATTCGTGTTTACATGGATGGTTGCTTCGATCTAATGCACTATGGACACGCAAATGCCCTAAGACAAGCGAAGGCTTTAGGAGACGAGTTGGTCGTTGGAGTAGTTAGCGATGAGGAGATCGTAGCTAATAAGGGCCCGCCCGTTTTGTCCATGCAAGAGAGGTAACAATGCTGAAAAATTCGATCTTTTGTTTTTTGCGAAAACTTATGAAATGTTTTTTCTTGTTTCTTACTGTTTATCAGACTTGCCCTTGTGAGCGGATTGAAATGGGTCGATGAGGTGATACCCAACGCCCCTTATGAAATCACCGAAGAGTTTATGCGTAGGCTTTTTAACGAGCATAAGATCGATTACATCATCCATGGCGACGATCCTTGCCTTCTCCCTGATGGAACTGATGCTTATGCTTTGGCGAAGAAAGTCGGGCGATATAAGCAAATTAAGCGTACTGAGGGCGTTTCAAGCACTGATATCGTAGGTACTGAAAAACACAGTTTGAACCTCTCCTTCTTACTGTTATCCCTTTCTTGTCTGAAAAGCGATTTGAGTTAATTGTTCTCTCTTTGTAGGAAGGATACTCACTTCTATGAAGGATGGATCGCAAGATTCTCAGAGCTGTAATAAGTCTCTTGCCCGACGATCTCAGTTTCTGCCTACTTCGAGGAGGATAGTACAGTTTTCGAATGGCAAGGTATCTCAATTCGTTTAAGCCCTTTTTACTTCTTTAATTTCGTAAATTAAGTTTTCCCTAAATTCAGGCGCCTGGGCCTAATTCTAGAGTCGTATACATCGACGGGGCGTTCGATCTTTTCCACGCTGGGCATGTCGAGGTATTTCTTGCGAAATTGTTCTTAATTATTTCGCTTCTAAATTTTACCGCATTTTTTCATTATGACCAATTTTCAGATTCTAAAGGCTGCAAGGCTCCTCGGAGACTTTCTCCTTGTCGGCGTTTATTCAGACCAAACCATAAGGTACTGTTTTGAATATTATCGATCTTGTATTATATATATTATTGAACTGAGAAAAAATGGAAAATGACGTCTTTTAATTACAGTGAGATTCGAGGCGATCACTTCCCATTGATGAATGTCCACGAACGAAGTCTTAGCGTTTTGGCTTGCCGTTATGTCGATGAGGTCATCATCGGCGTGCCGTGGGAAATTACAAAGGACATGGTACGCTTTTTTTTTTAAAATTCTTAGTCGTAAAAAAATATTTCAATTTCGCCTTTCGAGAGAAATTAACGTGGGCCTTGCATGTAATAAACTGTAATTCTCGGGTCGTTTGTGTCGTCAACAGATTACAACGTTCAATATATCTTTGGTCGTGCACGGAACCGTTGCTGAGAAGAACGCGCTCGTAAGATGGATTTAATTACCGTCTAACTATACTTTATTTGGCATATTTCGTTAATTTAACGAAGGCGTATAATTCATATTGCAGGGAAAATCAGATCCCTACTCAGTTCCGAAAAGTATGGGAATTTTCAAGACGATTGAAAGCCCGAGAGACTTCACTACGACGAGCGTGGCGCAGAGGATTATTGCGAACCACGACATCTATGTGGTAATAACGACTCCTATGCGCCTGATGAAAAAAGTATTTACTTGCGGTTTTTCGTCTGTTAACTTCTTATTTTTTTCTTCAATCAGAATCGAAATGCCAAGAAAGAAGCGAGTGAGAAGAGGTATTACGAGGAGAAACAGTACGTTTCCGCCGATTGAAAGATCTTTTTTAGTAGTAGATTGCGCTTTTTGAATTTTTATTTTGTTCGCTAGGGTTTGTACGATTGTTTTAGCAAAAATTCGTATCGATTTCTATTCGAACGCTCCGAGGATGCGTTCGGTACCGAAATTTTTTTGCAAGGTTTGTAACGAATTTCGATTTGTATATTTGATGGCTTGTGTCGTGTTTTCGTTGGCATTTCGTAGTAATTAACGTGATAAATGAGAGCATCTAAACTCTTTTATTAAGCTAAACTGTTAAATTTTGGTCTATCAAATTAGATTATCTAAAAAAATAATATCAAAATTAGAAAATCTCCTGCTACATCTTTTATTGTATCTAAAAAGTAGTATGCATTTTTATTCAATTTGATTTGCAAAAATACTAAGTTGCTATGGATGTTGAGTAACTGTCCTACATTTTGGATCTTATGACGAAGTATATATTTATTGCGTCTACTGTAAGCGGCCCACATTATGAAATTTTAGGCAAAGTATTCGAGAATAAAAGATGAGATATTACCAATATAATTTTATTCTAATTAATCTTACAGGAGTAATTCACGGCAGGTGAAGTCAAATTTCAGAAAAAAAAAAACAAAGCGTGATCTTATGCGCCAAATTAGGGAAGTTTTGAATATTTCGGTTTGACCCCTTCTTTTTTCACAATTTATAAAGGGAACAAATATTAAAAACCTTAATATTTAAGTCTGCAGCAGCAGCTTTTATCGATGTTGCTGAACACTCTCTAAATAAAGGCGTTGTTTTACAGTTGACAGTTGCGCAGTACGATGAAGTTATGACAAAAACACTTGCAAAGCTTTATAAACTGCCAAGTACCCAAATAGCTTTTAAAGTTTCCACGTCTATTGGACTTATGAATGACAGTTTGGGATAATATATGTATCATATGTATAATGCCATCAATCATTATGATGATTATAAATCGTAAAAAGTACCATTACAAATGACTCGTTAATATGAAGAACCACTATCCCTTCATGCACATGGAATGAAAAGAAAGAAAATTACAAACATCTGAAAACAAAAGCAATTTCGTCATATCTAATGAACGAGGTTATAATTGTAGGTGGGGACGGCATGAATTATTTGATTAGGTTAGAGTCGCTAATGCTGATTAATATATAAATTAACCAAAAGCCGACGACGCACTCATTATCTTTACACGGCATTACTTTTCCTCTTGTTTTTTTTTAGTTTGTACGTATAGTCCAATATTGTACGAATAATTGTACCCAAATCGTCATTTATATATACATTTGGTGGGTCCCATCTTCTTTGTAAGAGCAATACGCTGCAATGGATGAACATGTCAATATAACATATCAAGAACACAAACACTTCTTCAAAGGTTAAGGGATTAAAATTATATAATAAAAAAGAGATCATCTCATTGAGATTCTAAGTACACAGCTTGCTTTAAATTAGGTCTCAAGGATGGTAATTAAACCTTAGCAAAATAAAAAAAAAGAAATTAAAAAAGTCGCCATGTAATGGACTTTTTTTAGTTACCCTAAAAAAACCTAAATGCTGCAAAGGCCCAAAAACTCCATCGATCAAGCCCTTGCCTTGTGCAGCAACGGCGTATCCGTACCGAACCCATGACACGCCGCCGTCGCCGTCGTCGCCGCCGAGGCGTCGCCGAGCAGAAGGACGTTGAAGAACTCGTCCAAGCCCAGCCCACGAAACCTCTCCTCGTCTTCCTCGAGCAGGCGAACCACATCCTCGAAGAAAGAAGGGTCGCACGGCAGCGCAAGTCCGCCGGCGCTCTGAAATCCGAACTCCTCCGCCGCCTGCTGAAGCAGCGCCACGAAAACCGGCAGGTTCAGGAACCGGGTCGGAATCACGAACCGCAGGCGTTCTGGGCCGACGTAGACGGCTACGGAACCGGCCGGCGTGGTTCTGTGGCGGGAGGAGTCGGCGGAAGATGCGTTTTGGCCGGAGGCGGCGGCGCGCGGGGAGAGCCGAGTGTGGCTGTTGTTCTTCCATCGCTGGACGACTTGTTTCAGGCGAACGATTTGGGCTATCATGTTTTTTTTCGCCATTGTTTTTCCTTTGTGAAAGAGTATAACTAGCGTGACTCTCTCCTCTTCTAATGTATATATCGAATAGAGAGAGAGAGAGAGAGAGAGAAAGAGAGAGAGAGAAAGAGAGAGGTGATTGCCTTAAATTAAAGTTGGGAATGTGTAATTTAATGATGGTGCTATATGTTTATGTAAATTCCTTCTTAGCTATACCAATGAAAGGTCAATTAAATAATAAATTATACAGGCACCCTGCAAATTAAATTATTACTATATTTGTTATATTTCATGCATATTCAAATTCATATTCATGGCAAAGCATGGCAAAGACCACATATTTGCAATTTTTTCTTTTGCTGATGTTAGACAAATCTTAATCAAAATTGTTCTTGGTTGAAATACCACTATGATATTTTATTACAACATAAGTTTTCGAATTTCCAACAAAGATCAACTTGAAGATTGATGTACACGTAAGACTCCAATTGTGTTATTTTCTTTTTCTTGAGATTTAATAATGCCAATTGCTAGATTTGATATTTCAAGAAAATCTTGGAATCGTACGATGCATCCAATTTATTACATTTAAAACTCTGTAGGAACACAGTTAGAGCTCATCGTGATATTATGTCGTTGGTTGCTTTCTCTGAGTAACCTGTATTAAAAGTTTTTTTCATGATATAATATGCCGTTGTCAGGCCAGAACAAGTTAGATTTATTACATTGTGAGCAGTGACCGCTAATCATTAAAGCACTATTTAATATTATCACAAATTGATTATTTCTCTATAAGCATCAAGCATGCCATGATGACTCTCTGCTTCATGCCTTCCAGATCATTTATCAATTTATTATTATTATTATTATTATTATTTTCCATAATTAAATTATCTCTAAGATCTATAGTAGCAATGCTTAAGAGCCCAAATATATATTAGAAAAAGATTGCAACTCGAGGGTAAGAATCTTTTCAAGTAGTAGCATCCAATGTTGCATTGTAGAGATTGTTCAATATATTATTAACCACCTATGACTAATCAATCATGTTGACTTTTATGTTCACCTAATTATTTTTTGTTAATCAGTTAACCCTATGACTATATGTAATCTGTCCCAAGTCCACACATACATCGAAAGTTAATGAAATAAAAATGAATTCGAACTTAATGATGACAATCATATGAATATGTCATGACTCCACCACTTGGGAACAATCTAGTTAGATTCAAATCACTAAGTTTGTAATTTTCTTGCATGTGATGATTGGTAAGTGAAACATTTGCTTCTATTTATCCCAATAGTGAATTCACATGTGAAAGATCTCATAATCACCTCGGAATGATGGAATTGTACTGCACTTACTTTGAAATATTCAATTAAAACATCACCAAGTTGAAATTTGAAAATCACAAGCATTTACGAAATAGAAGTTTGACCAGAAGAGTTGATCCCAAACTACTACTTTAGGCGAATCAGAGTTGGAAAATAAATATGATATAATCATAAGTGGGAAATGAGTAGTGAGGCATAAAGTAAATAATAAGTCCTAAGCTTCTTTTGAGAGCAAAAAATATCCTTCATTGGCCTTGCGCGTGATATTTAGAAAACGTTCAGCCTTGAGAAAAAAGGACATGCGAAGGAATAATAACGTAAGAATTCAGGTGCGGGGAATTATTACTTAATCCAAAAATCAAACTAAGGATGGAGTATTTTTCTTGATTTAGATAAGCTAAAATCACATGATTCTAGGAATCTATATTGAAGATAGGGAAGGAGCATGTGCATGGGGCTTGAAAGGCAAATTAGGAGAAATCTTAATCATTTTTAATCTATTATCATTGTCATGAAAAGATGACTTACAATTCGTCATCAGTCCTTCGATACGTATTTATCCGTCCATATTTTAAGTTATTAATTTTGCTTTAAAATTGAGGCCCAATAAAAGCCCTTTTCCGTAAATCCCAATATCCAAAGAAGCCCAATTAAAGGTAAGAACCCTAACAAGGAAGGAACCTTCTTCGTTTCATTTCTCCCTCGAGTGCTCTCTTCAGCCACCGTGAATCCATCGCCTACGCCTAGTAATCGAAGATGGTGAGTCCGTTAAATCGGATAATTTTTCAAGCACCGTCGCGATTTCGTCGTTGTTCTTCGTTTATTTGATTTGGTAATCCTTTATTTTCTGTTATGTGTGATAGGTTCTCTCAAACGATATCGATTTGCTCAATCCACCAGCTGAGCTTGAGAAGAGAAAGCACAAGCTCAAGCGCCTTGTTCAGTCTCCAAACTCTTTCTTCATGGTAGGCTCGATCTGCGATCATTCTTCGTCCTTGATTTTACGTTGATTCCTCGTCTTATCTGTTTAACCTCGATTTTTCTTTTTTTCTTTTTCACGAGTGTAGGATGTGAAATGTCAGGGATGCTTCAACATGTAAGTTGGCTTACCCCCTTATTTTTCCCCTTTGCCCTAATTCAATCGCAATTTTAAACAACTGATTCAATACGCTATACCCTAAATGTCCTCTATAGTTTCGTAAGATAGTTTTTTTTTGTGTGATAATTTGTTTTGATTTTGTGCTTTAGAACAACCGTGTTCAGCCACTCGCAAACGGTGGTCGTGTGCGGAAACTGCGGAACTGTGCTTTGTCAACCAACCGGCGGACGCGCGAGGCTCACTGAAGGCTGTTCCTTCAGAAGAAAGACTGATTAATATCAAAGGAATAGCCTTTTCTTAATCTTCTCAAGACAATGGTATGTGATCGGTTCGCTTAAGTTATATTTCCGTTGGTGATTTTGTTTTGGGTTCACCTGTTTATGTTACTGTATTCCTAGCTCTTAAGGTTTTCTTCCTCCTTACAAGAAACATGAGTTCTTGCAATCTTTGTTATGGATACTGTGTTTCTTTTTGCTCATGAATGAGTTACTACGGTTGGAATTTATTTACGCATAATTTCAATGGAATGGAGATTTGCCTTTGGAAAATTTAACCTAAACTAGTCCGTTTTGCGTTTTCGTTCTATCTGAATATCGTATATATTATCTCATTTCTTCGACGGAACCGATCCAAGAACCACAGGCGGTAATTACAAGTCGAGCCAAAAAAAGAAGAAAAGAAAAACCGATCCTAGCTTCAGATCTAAATCCCGAACCCCCAAGCTAGCTAGCGATCATCCCCACAGTGCCTTCACTTGAACGCCACGGCGCTAAAATCGTCCGACAAACCCCTCGACGACCTCGTATCCGCCTCGCTCCCGTACGTCGAGTAAAACTCCTCGTGCTCCGAATCCTTCTCCCTGACCGCCTCGATCTTCTCGACTGCCTGCTCGATGTCGGGCCTCCGCTCGATCTCCGAGCCGCAGCACTTCATCCCGATCCTAAGCAGCTTCATCATCTCCCCCTCGCTCTGGTTCGCCCCGCCCATGTCGGAGTCGAAAACTTCGACGTTGCTTTCGTCATCGTCCCTCACTACGGACTCGACCCACGTGGTCAGGTCGGTGTCGCTCCCCCGACCCTGTTGCAGGAAGCTCGAGGGAAATCGACCGGTCAGGGACTCGAGGATTAGGATCCCGAGGCTCCAGACGTCGGTCTTCCTCGTGATGCGGTTGGTGTGCTTGTACTCGGGGGATTTGTAGGCGATCATGTGCTCCTGGGCGTGCTCCTGGTTGACTACCGGGATGAGGGCGTAGTCGACCAGGAGGGGGTCGAACGAGCGGTCCAGGAGGACGTTCGAGGACTTCAGGTGGCCGTGGGGGGTGGTCACGCTCGGGAGCTCGTTGTAGAGGTACTGAAGGGCTCTTGCTACGCCTTTGATGATTCTCAGACGGGTTGGCCAGTCGGGCGACGGTAGGCCTCTCGATTTGTTGCCTGCGCAATCGCAAAGAGATGCAATTAAGCTGATTATGTCGGGGCCTCAAGAATTATGGGGGTAGTGGTCGGAAGATCGATTCTCAACATTTGATTGGGTGAGTCAAACGCATGGATTTGGACAGACTGGTTGAACTGGCTGGCGTGGTTTGCAGGCTATTGTGTTGATCACCCGAGTGTTTCAGATCACCAGCAAAAGGATGTAATAATGAAAGACTCTAAAAAATAGCTCATCGGACGAATCTTCCAACATTACCGTGAAGATGGACGGCGAGGCTCCCGTTCTCGACGTAGTCGGAGACCAGAAGCTTCTCCTCCTTCCTGAAATAAAACCCGAGGACGGGGAGCAAGTTCTGGTGCTTAAGCCTCCCGAGCCTCCTCATGTGCTCGTTGAACTCCTCCTTGTCGACGTTGTTCATGTGCCTGTACCTCTTCACGACCGTCACCGTACCGTCTGTCAGGGCCGCCTTGTACGTCGACCCGAACACGCCGCTCCCCAAAACCTCGGCCGATGCCTTTAATAGGTCGGTCATGTCGAACCTGTCCCGCCCGCTCTCGTCTAGGAACGTCAGCTTCACGCCCTGCTCGTGCTTCTTCTCCCCCCTCCCCGGCGAGGCGGCGGGCCCCACGCCGACCACTCGGCCTCCTTGCTCCATCCGTTCTAACATGTTGGCACCGTTGCCCTTGTCCTCCGAGGCGGTCGTGAAGACCGCCGGCCCCCCGTCGCCACCGTGGGCCCCGCCGCCCTGACGCCTTCGGAGGATCACGACCACGGCCACGAGGGCCGAAACCGCCGTAGCGATTAGAATCCCGACGATGATCATCGTCCCCACGGAGGATTTCCCGTCGGAGCACGGCTCGAGCGGCGCCCCACAGAGGTTTCTGTTCCCTGTAATAATTAAACAACTACTTTCGCATGATGTAATAAATTGATCGTTATTCAGTCACCGACCGTCACGGTTCGATCGTTCTCTCTCTCAGCAGCGACATTATATAAAGAAAAGGGTGGACGCACTCACCTTGGAAGGACGACTCGGCGAATTTCCCGAGGGTAAGGGGAATCTCTCCGATCAGCTCGTTGTTCGAGACATTGAACGCCTTGAGTCCGTCGGCGACGAATGGAGGTATCTCGCCGGAGAACTGATTGTCCTCGAGCGAGAGCTCGACAAGCCTCGACGACGTCGCGAGCGAAAAGGGAATCAATCCCTCGAAATTGTTTCGGGCGAGGTGGAGCTTCTTGAGCGACATCATTCCATTGAAGGCGTTCTGAGGAATCCTGCCCGAGAATTTATTGTCCGAAAGGTAGACCGACTTGAGGAATCCCAGCCTCGAAATCTCGGGGAGGGAGCCCTGAAAGTTGTTGTTCATGAAGCTTATGGTTCTCAGATCCCTAAGCCCGGCGAGGGCGTCGACGTCGATGGAGCCGTCGAGCCCCATGTTTTCGAGCTGTAGGCCCCACACTCTGCCGCCCTCGCATAACACGCCGGCCCAGTTCTCATGGTCGCCGGAGCACGGCGGGTTGGCGGCGGCCCAGCTTGAGAGGGCGTCGGCGTACCTGAGGGAGGCTTTGAATCTGAGGAGGATATCTGCGTCGGTGGTGTTGTCGCCGTGGGTCGTCGCCAAGAGGTGTAAGAAGACTAGGGCGGAGAGGAATAGGAAGGATGGGCTGGTAATTATTTTATTGGTCGTATTAGAAGCCATTAGTTAATTGTGAAGAGGCGCGGCGCGCGCACTCTTTTGAAGTGCGCGCTGTTTGTTCCTTTCGGGGAGACTTAAGTTGTTTTGAGGAAAAATGACTTCTTTCCTTTTCCTTTTTTCCTCGAGAGAGCGAAGGGAAATGAGATAATATTAATTTTCTTTTTCTTCCCTGTGGACTTATGGCTGTGAATTGGTCTGAAAATGTTTCTTCTTCCTGTAATTGGTATGTGAGGACGTTCTTGCATGAGAATATTGCGGTAAGAATTTGAATTCACCCAATGTTAGAGGTCCACCGCATTCTTCTCTAGCATTACCAATTACAGAAGGGTGAGCGAGCCGAAGAGGGATTTTGATACTACGATTATATGGACAAATGAAAACATAAGACAGGTATGCATTCACAGGTCGTATAAAGCATAGTCAGGGGTTGACTGAATTTTAACTGAGGTCTTTCATAAATCACAAATCCAAAAAACTAACATCTATACTCTTTTATCTTTGCTCGGAGTCTAGGCTAAATCATATTTTGATTTCTTATAAATTAACAGTCAATAGATAAAAACCATCCACTAAATAAATTTTTTTACATTTCTAATTTCATCCTTTTATTTTTGGGAAATTTTCATCTCAGGCCCCGTCAATTTTCACTTAAAATTCAGGCCCTGTCATGAAAAAAAATAGTTTTAAGGACCCGATTTCTCCAGTACCACTTCATTGTTCTGCTGTACCACAAAACGATCTTCCGATACCAATTTATATACATTTTATAACCCTTTTATATGTTTTTTTTGACAGGGTCTGAAACCTATTTTAAAACTTTAAAGGGGTCTGAATTTAAATATTTTTAGTAAATTATTATTTTATAAGCAAAAGGATTGGTATGCTATACTGTCATGAGTCTGTATATGACATGCTCACTTGATATACTTTGATAGGGATAATGTGATAGCAATCAAACTAGGCCAATTTTGGATCTAGTTTTTGTTACTGTTTTAATGTGGGCTTAATTTATGATGGTGGGCCACATCACTGCATCAGTGAAGCCCATTGGCCCACATGACGCTCCATCTATTCCAATTTTTGAACACAGATACCGAAGCGCCAAAAAATTAAAGAAGAAAAAAGACAATTTTCTGATATAGATCTAAATATTTCCGATAATATTTTTTTTTTCGGAAGAAGTTCGATAATATTAGCGCACCCTCACAAGCACACACACAACGTTTCTTCAACAAAGGCAGACAAGCACACTCTGTTAAACGCACTCGAAAGAGGTGAAAACACACTTTTGTATGTGCTGTACGGACGGGTCAGATGTCCTCGAGCTGCGCGTTTCTCTCAGCTGTGAGATTCGTTTTTACTTCGAATTTTGTTTTCTACTGTGTAAGCCTTTGAATATTTGAATTAAAGTAGTTTAATGGCGCTACGGTCAGCTGGAGCTTGTTTTTATTATATTATTGCTGTTTCTACTTTTGCTTTCTTCGATCTCGATGCAGTAATGCTTTTGTCATCGCTTTGGTAAGTGATAACCTCAATGGTTGGCCTAAAGCATTATCAGTTTGACGAAATTCCGTCTTATTCGTTCTTTTATGGATTGGATGAGTGGAGGTAATTATGTTGTATTCGCTGTATTTCTAAGTCTGGGAATGCATATACGGTTTGCTTGTTTCACTCTGAAGTTTATATGCTGCACGAGTAACTTTGAAGGTAATTAAAGTTAATGAAGAAAGGTAAATGTTACAATCCTCCGCTATCTGTTTTTCTATCACTCGTCTTCTGGAGTATACTAGATTATTAACGGATCACATATGTTTTTTAGTACATGTTCAGCTCGATTTAGCTTGCTAGCTATAATGAAAATCATGAATGGCATTCGTGATTGGACAACATTCTTTTTGTTTTCTCATTTTGGTTGCAGTTAATTGCATTAAGTTTGAAGTTAATCTTCCTCTCAATCTAGTAGGATTAGGGGCTTTGGTATTCTGGAGCTGATAGCCTACTTGATATGAATTCACCTTAAAGTTTTGCAAGAAGATGAAGGCAAGCGTAAGTATGGTGAGAGGAAAAACAGCACCAAGGGCGAGTACTACGCTGCAGTCGAATTTTGAGCTAAAACAGCGTGTTGTTCTAGCTCTCAACAAGCTTGCAGATCGTGACACTTATCAAATTGGGGTCAAAGAGCTGGACAATACCGTTGAACAGTTGACACCCGATGAGGTTGCTCCCTTCATTTCGTGCATATTAGATACAGACTCTGACCAGAAAACTGCAGTTCGCAAAGAATGCATTCGCTTGATGGGTACGATGGCTACTTCCCATGGAGCACTTGTTTGTTCCCATCTTCATAGAATGGTTGCTAGCATCGTTAAGCGGCTCAAAGACTCGGATTCCGTTGTGCGAGATGCTTGTGTAGAGACAGTAGGTGTCTTGGCTTGTAAACTCAGTGCTGTTAGAATGGACGCGGATTTTGTTTTTCGTTCATTGGTCAAGCCGCTATTTGAAGCACTCGGCGAGCAGAACAAGTATGTGCAGTTTGGTTCGGCGTTGTGTTTGTCGCGGGTGGTTGATAGCATCCACGATCCTCCACCTTTGGTGTTGCAGAAGATGTTAGCAAGAACCGCGAAGTTGCTTAAGAACCCTCATTTCATGGCGAAACCAGCAGTCGTTGAGTTGAACAGAAGTATCATTATGGTCAGCGTTACCACTTTGTGACTATGCTCTTTGCTTCATAATTGATCTGTAGTATAGAGCTCAAATTTCTTATTAGTTTTCTTCTTGAATGTTCCAGGCTGGTGGTACTACGACGCACAGTTCATTGAAAGCGGCATTGTTTAGCATTCAGGAATCACTAAAGAACAGTGATTGGGCAACTCGTAAAGCTGCTTGTACTGCATTGGCAGATATTGCTTCTTGTGGTATGGCATGCTTAGGCTCGTATCGCTCTTCCTGCATCAATTGCCTCGAAACTTGCCGCTTTGACAAGGTTTCTCATTTCTGCTACGTTAATTAATTTTTTGCATACTGTAAGTGTAAACTTCATTTTATATGTCATTTTCTTTTTCTTTGTTTTCATTTAGGCTTTTGTTTCTATTTAGGTAAAACCTGTGAGGGACATAGCTTTACACGCCTTGCAGCTTTGGAAAAATCTTCCTGGATCTGATACACTGCTTGAACCTTCCGAGACCGGCTCTTCTATCAGAGGTATCATTTAATTAAATGCTTATGCTCTTCAATGTGCTAAAAAATGCTGACGCTGCTAGAGAATGAATGTTGTCTCATATCTTGAGTCAAGTTTTTAGTTCATATGAATGATGGGTTTTCAGATGACTATGGAGACGTTACCAGCATCAGTAACTCAACCCCGAGGAATAATATGGTTTCCAAGTATGGTGGTCAATTGTCTAAGAGAGTTCCTCTTTCTTCTAACAAACCTAAAACGATTTTCTTAGAGAAGCCTCAACTATCAGAATCAAGTGAATGGACAATAGAAATTGCAGTTCCAAAACATCAAAAGAACTCAGAGGTGGATCGTTCTGATGAAGAATACGATTGTGGTTCTGCTTCAAAGAGATGTGACATAAAAACTTCCAAAACCAGTAACATCAAGAACATCGGATTTGGTTATGTTAAAGTGGAAGAAAAACAAGAATGTTCATCTGTTTCTGGGATGATCAAGGAGCAATCAGACATATTCACAGAAAGTATTAAGTCAGAAGTTGTAACCCCTTTTGACAAGTTCGATGATGACTCTAGTTTCTTGAAATCAACTGGAACTAGCCGTAGGTTTGTAACTGATGAAGTTAGCATCGAAGAGCAAAGATACCTAACTAGCATGCAACATAATGGAAGTCCCGATTCAACTGTTACAGATACAACCCCTCACCCAATTCACGGGTGTTGTGTGCAAACAGCGAAAGACATGTTGTTGATCAGAAAACAACTTGTGGGGATCGAAAACAAACAATCTAACTTGATGCAATTGCTAAAGGTAACTAACAAGTTTCTTGTTGCATGTTTTTGCTTCTTGTGCTCGTGCCTCATATCTTGATATTCACTCTTACAAATTCCAGGCATTTACAACTTCAATGATGGATAGCGTGTCGACAGTGCAGTCTAAAGTCTCGAATCTCGAACAAGTGGTCAATAAAATGGCACACAAACTCGCCAATCACGGGGAGACATATTCAGATGTCTCAACCAAACCCGTTAAGTACAGTCCTAATGTCGGCTCTTCTAGGCTTTCTTCATGCTCTTCGAGGCCATCCGTGGAGAGCAGCAACAAGCAACCTCCTACATTACAACCCAATAAGCATTCTTTAGCTTTTCAGAACTCATGCGCGCGAAGCAGACCAAGCGCTATCATGAAACAAAACCTCGACATGTGGGCTGATAATACGACTCCAAAGCTAAAGAAGAGTCCTTTATCCAAGGAAAATCACGAAGATCGAATTAGGAACAGTGGTTTATCGGGCCTAACTCCTCCTAAGTCCAGGCTCAATAGACTACAGTCGATAGTTAACAAGAGTAGCAACCACCCATCGAACTCCATGAAAGATTACTTGTATAACGGTGATCTAGACTCAGCGTACGGCGAAGCCCTGAATTCGAGAAACGAGCTTATCTTGTTCGATCTTTTGGATAAAACGGGTCCTTCGTTAGAATACCTATCGCCAAAGATTGCATCTGAGCTTTTGAGCACATTGTCTACGTTCTTGTTGGAACAGAGATTCGTAGACTCTATCATGCCTTGGCTGCAGCAGGTAAGAAGCAAATATAGAAGTCAATAGCTCATTTTCATCTTCTATTCGTTCATATAAATATTGAAGAACTGTGTTTTTTTTTCCGGTAGCTTGCCGACCTGAGCAACGTCCACGGGCCGAATTACGTTTCTATTCCTGCGAAAGCAAAGAGAGACTTTCTACGCGCAATTCAGGAAACTGCGAAATTGGATCTGCTTAGTCATTCGGAGAGAAGGTACGTATTCGAGCTCGGTAATATGTTGCATCAGATTTGGGCTTGACATCTTTCAGTTTGAACTGAATAAATATCATTTTGTGGAGATGATGTATTGTATTGTACCTCTGTTGAATGCTCATTGCTTTGCGTTCATTATCCTTTTGGTTGGCTTCATCGAGTTAGTTGTCGAACTCGTTATTAGGAGAGATCCTTATTACAGCTAACGTTTATAGTTGTTATTACACGGAAAGAACAAATAAAAAATATTTTCATACTACTTTGACTTTTTTCTCTAATGCTTCGAATTGGCTTTAAAATGAATTATGTGTGTAATTAAATTAAGTTGGATTTAGTTTAGCCTAGCAACTGTTCTGAACCTATTCTCGAAATATATCATTCTTGATTTAGATCATTGACCCAAGGCAGCTGATATAAATTAATTACATCTACATACTATTTATGATAACACTGAAAGATCTTCGTAGTATACAATTAAGGCAATTGATGTAATTTAAAATGTCAACATAATTTAAAATGTCAACATAAAATCTTTGATTCGAAAACGTTATATACATTTCGAGACTAACCTTCTGCATTATTCAATTTACTACTTCCTCAATCAAAATCCATCCAACTATAAATACCCTAAAACAAAACCTAAGAACAACAACACAAATCACACGAAAAAAGACTTAGAAAAAATGCCTTTCGATCACTCTCCCATTTCCCGCGCATTTACAGCGCTTTTCTTGAGAACATCGTCTTCTTCGATAATCTTATGCGATACATCGCCCGACGATGTAATGTTGGCTAAGTTCGCCTTGTCCGAGTACAAATCATTCGGCGGCCAAGACTTAATCTTCGAACGTATACTCTTCAGTCTGCGAGCGTAGATGGCTATGGAACAGATCACTACATTCTCATGTCTGCTAAGGATGCAACGGCTAATTTTGTCCTCGGAGAGTACGAGGTTGATGTCTTGGAAAATCCCGACAAGGTTTGATGCTCACTTCGTTTACAGTCGTAAGGGGATGATGATGATGATTCGGCTACTATATAATGGTATTTATTAGCAAGTATGAAAATGAATAGAGAATAGAGATCCCATATCCCACTTCTTTATGTTATATCGATTTTCTTGATCTTGCTATATTAAACTATAGTATAAACATTGTCGTGACTAAAGCCGCTTTCTTTATTAATGGTATGTTTAGCACAACCAGTGCCCATATTTCAAATTATTTTATATTTTAAGAATTTCATATTATGAATTAAGTAAATAAAAGTTTAATTTGAAGACAGATAAACTTATAATAAATTAAAATATTAAGTGAAAATTGTAATTATGTAATTAAGGGTAAAATTGTATTTATACAATTGGGGATAAATTTGTAATTCAATTAAGGGTAAACATATCAAATTGACAAACCAATTATTAACAGTGTTTTCCACTATTCATTCTTTATTTAAGAGTATTGCTATTTCTATAGACGCTAACAATGGGCACACTAATTGAAATATTTTTATAGATGCTAAAAATGGACTGTACTAAACGGAGATATCGACTAAGTCCTTGAAGGAAAAATATTTCTATAGATGCTAACAATGGGGTACACTAATTGGAATATTATCCGGCCAAACATGTCTATGATCTTGTTGATTACTATTGGTCATTGAAGCATATAATCATATAATACAACATTACAGTATTAAACGGAGATATTGACTCATCGCTCTTATAGGAAAAATATAAATCTATAGATGCTACAAATGCTCACACTGATTGAAATATTATCCGACCCAATGTCTATGATCTTGTTTGTTATTAACTATTGATTATTGAAGGATAATATCATAAAATACGTTAACAGTATTAAAATGGAGATATCGACTAATCGCCCGTATAGGAAAAATGTTTCTATAGACGCTAACAATGGGAACGCTAGTAGAAATATTATCCTGGCTAATATGATCTTATGACAAGTCCTTAATGAAAAGTACCACACTCAAGCGAACATTATGCGTGTATTAGAGAGAATTGCTGAATATTCAATTAAGATAATCAAGTAAACCAAGCAATACAAAACCAAAACGAGGATAACGAGTTAGTTTCCGGTCAAGATCAATCAAAGTCGTCAGATTTAAGCCGAAACACACATGTTAGAAAACCCTACAGTAAGAAAATTCCAAAACCCTAGCTAATAAACAATTATAGTATTCGGTAATCTATACAAAAATACCCAATTGGAAAAACTTTTTACACATAACTACCCATATCGGAAAATTTTATAGATAGGTACCCGATTTAATTTTACCAGTTTCTTTAGTCATATCGTACCTTCCTGTGTGTATATTGCGTACTATAACACGTTTATATAGGGCACCTAAATATAGGATACGTCGTACCTACGGGCATGCCTGTGTGTAACATAGGGCGTACCTAAATATAACATACGTCGTACCTACGGGCATGCCTGTGTGTAACATAGGGCGTACCTAAATATAACATACGTCGTACCATTTTCTGTTATATAGGGTACCCAAATGTGTTGAGATGGGGTACCCAAATGTGTTCTTTGGTGTACTTTCGGGGATCGGGTACCTACGTGCAAAAACTTTATTCTGTTAGGTACCTACATATAAAAAAATCCTGACTGGGTACTAAATTATAAGTTTTTTTCGAAATAGATACTTATATGTAAAAAAACGCTATAGTATTCACCAACAGAACTCGTAGCCACAATTTAGTCTCTTCACGATATAAAATTAATCTTTGTTTTCATCTCTATTTTGTCTTTTTTCTTTTTGAAATTTCCGATGTCTTTTACTTTTCTCTGATTGCACGTCCTAACCATATCACTATATAAGGAACCAACACGTTCAAACATGAATATATATCCTATATCATTATATCGTCACAAATATCATTTCACTTTAATCCTACAAAAAGAAACCATGGATTTCTCCTCCCTTTGTACGCTATTTCTCGTTGTTATCTTCTTCTACCTTTCTTACCTTTTCTTGACTTTCAAGAACTCTACACGCGCCGCCAAAACCACCACCCTATTATTACCACCGGGAAAAATAGGGTGGCCATTGATCGGAGAGACCCTCGAATTCCTTCGTAATTGCAAAACGGGTCATCCCGAAAACTTTACATTGGATCGAATGGCTAAGTACTCTTCGAAAGCGTTCAAAACGCACATCCTAGGCGAGCCCATGGTGGTCCTATGTGGCCCTAACGGTAATAAATTCTTGTTCTCTAACGAAAACAAGCTCGTGAAACAATGGTGGCCCAGCAATCTCGATCGAATCTTCGAGCCCGATACCAAAACAAACCTCGCCGAAGAAGGCAAGAAGCTCAAAAAAATCCCCCATGTGCTAAAACCCGAAACCCTAAAACCTCAAATCAGTACCATCGATGTAATAGCTAATCAACATTTCTCAGACGAATGGGACGGTAAGAAGCAAGTTTTCGTATACCCTTTGGCGACGGAATTTACGTTGAGCCTCGCTTTCCGGATTTTCTTGAACATCGACGACCCCGATAAGGTTCGTCGGCTTGCTGAGCCCTTCCATTGCTTGGCTTCGGGCCTTCTTTCGATCCCTATAGACTTTCCTGGGACTCAATTCAATCGAGCGCTGAAAGCAGCGAAAACTATCAGGAGAGAACTCTTGTCTATAGTAGGGCAAAGGAGAGTCGATTTGAGAGATGGGAAATTATCGGCGAAGAATGATATATTGTCGCAGATGATATTATCGAGCGATGGCGCAGATGAGAAGGTGTTTGAGAACGATTTAGATATCGTTAATAAGGTAATGGGATTTATCGTCGCCGGGCGCGATACGACTAGCATTGCTTGTACTTCTATCGTGAAGTACCTCGCTGAGTTGCCCCAAGTATACGAAAACGTCTATAAAGGTAAACGAAAAAAGTCATTTCTTTTTCCCGGGATTTGCAAGTGCTTTTCGTACTGATTTATAACCATGATCGACTAAACGCAGAACAAATCGAGATAGCGAGCGCGAAATCGAAAGGCGAATTGCTGAGCTGGGACGACGTACAGAAGATGAAATATTCGTGGAACGTCGCATGCGAAGCGCTAAGGCTTGCGCCGCCTGCGCTTGGATCGTTTAGAGAAGCCATCGTCGATTTCGAATACGAGGGTTTCTTTGTCCCAAAGGGACATAAGGTAATAGAAAACCCTAAAAATGACTTGAATCGATATTTATCTATTTATCCTTGAACTGAACTTATGACCATCATCAGTTGCATTGGAGTGCCTACACAACTCACTTGGACCCGAAATATTTTCCCGACCCATTGAAGTTCGACCCGTCCAGGTTCAATGGACGTGGGCCCGAACCTTATACATTTGTTCCTTTCGGCGGGGGCCCGAGAATGTGCGCAGGGAGGGAATACGCTAGGGTTGAAATTCTCGTGTTTATGCATCACTTAGTGAATAGGTTCAAGTGGGAGAAAATCATACCAGACGAAAAAATCATCGTCGATCCCATGCCCGTCCCCGAGAAGGGTTTGCCTATTCGATTATATCCCCACAAAGCCCTTTAAGTTTATCGTATATATTGTAAGAAAATTAATGATTTTTCACTTCTGTTTTCCTTGAAGTTTATCGATTGTGCCAGCAGTTAGGATGTGATGTTTATGTGTGTTGGAATGTTACCATCAATTGTAAAAAAGGATCATAATTTATATAGCAAAATCACAAGCATTGGACACCAAGAGAAAACATACATCTTCAATCTATTACACAACTTCGATATAGCTTTTGCTCTTAGTATGCGAAGAACATAATGCGCGATATTTGATTATATCATCGTAAAGAAAAAGAAAACATTCTCGAATTTAATTAACGCGCCTGCAGTTTCTTCTGATCTGTCCATTAGTCCCTGTGAGAGGACTGAGGTTCGACATCTTCACCATAGCGTTAGCGAAATCGTTGAAGAACGAGGCCGAGTTTGCGCTGTAAGCCCTCACTTGAGCGTCGGTCGATCCATTGTTGAACAGCTGCTGGTCGGAATGAAGCAAACCGCTCAGATTAATTAGGTTTCTGTAATAACTGTTGTCGAACAAATTTCCCGTGACAGTGTCCAAGGGAGACAAGTTGTTGTCTCCCCCGCTCTGTGGGCAGTTGCCCCTCACTAGGGTTCCAAATGCCGCGTTTATGGGCTCGTTGTAGATTCTCGTTCGAAACGTCGTGCACCTCGCCTGGCCTATCGTGTGGGACCCTATTGATACAAAAAAAAATCTAGGGTTAGAGAGCCCAATGCCATTTTTAAACAATTTTGTGGGCTCTGAATCAAAATGTGATAACTGATCAACGCTCTAAACATCCGTAGCCTTTTAAAAATTGGCGATAGAATATATTTTTAATAGGTGTATGTCTGTTAAATTAGGCTTAAAAATTTTGGAGCGCTGTGCAACAGACCAGATGCACTGATCAAAATCTGGCGATGAGAAGAGCCTATTAACTAAATTGATCAATGGGACTTAAAAATTAATTACCCGAGAGAGCCACCATTTCTCCAGCAGTGAAACCCTTGTTAGCGAAGCTCGAAATGAGTCCGCTCAGGCTAAGGCTCGGTGGGGGTAGGTTGCTGTTAGCCGCGCTAAGGCTAGCCGTGGTCGAGTCTCTTCTTCCAAGAGGCACCGTCCAGCTCGGCCCACTAAGCTGCAATATATTATCACATATCTTCATTAACTAAGATATTCGTCAGTGAAAAATAAATTGAATAAAAAATCGACTGCGCATATTTATGTGTGCTTTTTGCGTATATGTGTGCTTACGGCTACGACGCTGTCTCTTGCAGCAACGGCTAAGATGTCGGCGCAAGACACAACGTTAGGGCAAACCCTATCGACTTGCGCCTTTATGTTGTCTATCACTTCGAATCCTCTGACCGAATTCACGTTAGGGAAAGCAGTCTTTTCTCCCGTGAAGTTGGCCGTGTCGTCTAGCAAAATCGACCCGTCGCAACCCTAATTTAATCGAAACCATTCATTATAAAAATTAATCAATTTTATACGTTTATTCAATGTAGAGAAATTACTCTACAATCGATGAACATGCATGCAATATAATTCTTCTGAAACCCTAGCTGATGATATAATATATTATGCGCATGATAAAAAGAATTTATTACCAAAGAAGTCGAAGAAGAACTTACATTAACGAAGCAATCGTGGAAGTGAAGGCGAAGCAAAGATGCGCCCATGCGACGTTCTTGAGCAACAGCTACGCTCACAGCTGATCGAATGATCGAAGGAAGACTAGGGCAAGTCGAGGCGTAGAAATTGGGGGAAAGTTGGGCGTTTCCTAACCCTAATACGAGGATGAAGAACATCGATCGAAGGAAAAACGAAGATGTAAAAGCTGCCATGATAGTAGCTTAGAGCTCTTCTTTTAGATGTGTTTTCTAGTTATCGCTTTGTAGTTTTTGGCAAGTTTCACTTCATGTATTTATAGTGAAATTCGCCAAGGGGTTGTACTCGAATATTTTGTTTTATTTTTTAGAGCTCTTCTTTTGATTTTACTATATTATTATATGGTTGAAATGAAAGGCAATTATGACCGAGAATTATTCATCATGCGGGCCAGATGTAGAATTAGTGATGAAAATGATCAGAAATTATTTTTCCTAACATCACACCGTCAGAAATTATTCTATATATTACGTCGATTCTGATTCGGTTACTTTCTTGGGATATCAAAAGGTTTCACATGCAAAGGTCAAAACCATTTGGTTTCTTGCATGGATAGCTTGGCTATAACAACTCAAATTGACGTTGAAGTTAATTAATACAAAATTGGCTGTATCTGGAAAATAAAGCTATATGTATCCTATATTTAGTTAATGAAATTTTGGATTTATTAGCCAATAAAAGTCTAATGTTTGAACGGGTATACATAATGTGGAGGATAACTATTCATTTGCTGGCATTTTGTATACATTATAACTTGCTTTACGAATCGTGTCTGACTTTACATTTTCGTTAAATCACATGTTTAATGTACTTCCAAATCGGAAAAAGAAAAACGAAATTGCAAAGTGGCACACTTGATTAGAGTTGGTATAACATTTTATTTTTCTTGAATTATAAAATATATTCAACTAACTGGTGATAGATACAGATATATAAAATATAAAGCAACTCTCTTGTTTTAGTCAAGAAGAAACAGCACCCACTAGCAAAACTTTGGAACTTTGCATTATTATGATTTACAGATTAAGGAACTTAACTATTTAATAATATCTAACCCTTCGAAAGGTAATATATAATTACCTCGAGTTATCATTTTACGAGAGTGACACTTCGTTTCTAGATGATCTCATTGGTTCATTTATTTCAACCTTAGATGTAAATAAATGGTGATAATATCTTGAACCAAATCATATACACGACAATTTTTTTTGGTAGATTTAATTGGTTTTTTTCCTCAGAATCAATATATAAGTATATTATATTGATGAACAAGTCAAATTTATACTAGTCGATTTGCATGAAAATGAAATTTAAAAAAAAAATGTGTCGTTTTTGTTTGGTGAACTCGGAAGACTTCTGTAGTGAGGGAGAGATTTGCGTTGACAATTTCTGGTCAAAGGATGAGAATAATGACGCGTTTTTATATCATAAGAATTTAGTTACTATTATTATGTAATATTTCAACGCTAAGATCACTTTCATAAATCCATTTTAAGTCAATTAACGAACCACTCTGCATGAATTAGTCCACCGATTTCACTATTATGGGTCTTAATAAACGAATCGCAGCTATATTAAAAATTTTCAAAAGACTCCGCATATGAAATAGCCCGTCACATTGTTTCAATTATAAAGAAATATTATGAAGTTCAATTCCATATGCCTCGGCCCATCTCACTATATTTCCTCCTCTTTCTTACAACATAGTACAAACGCCCAAGCCCCAAAGTACCAAGAAAGAAGAATCACAAGCACATAAACCAAAAACAACAACTATTATTACCCATAATCTCATCTCTTTAGCACAAATATATAGATAGTTACGTTATGAGTAATACCTCACCTTACTTACCTAGCAGCTATTTATCATCATAACTTCAAATCTTCTACGACATTGCAACGAAGTGCATATAAAAATAAGTGTTTGATCTCCCCAAGTTTTGTCAAACCATAGACGTTACCATCTTTTTTTTTTTTTCTTAGCAAGCATTTCAGTGCATGATTTGCGTGGTAAGTTGTAATAAAAATGCTGTTTGTTTGCTATTTGTTTTCGACCTTCATCGAAGATATCTACAAATATGTGTAAAAATATTTTAATATAATATTTAAAAAGAATAAAAATTATAAAAAGCTCGCATGCTGCGATAACGATGAAACTCGAGTTCAAAATCTTCGTAACTATGTATAAATACACATTTATGCTAATTGCTCACTATTATAATAAAAATGAAAGTAACTATTGAAGTAGGTTAGGTACAATCTAAAGCTGAAATTAGAAAATTAAATCAATGGATTGGAGAATAATATTGTAGGATCGATAGGAGGATGAACGAAACGTAAGAAGTTGAAGGACCATTATTTTTTAAATCTTAGCGTCTCATATTCTAATGATTCTTAGTCACGATCGATAAGTGCGGATCCTACGAAGCATAACATATCAAGGAACAAATAATTAATTATTACAGTCATAATCGGTTATCGCTATCCCTAACCTCATTGTAAGAATAAAAAAAAAAATATATTAACCCCCGACAAAAGCATTATTGCCATTGAGACCGCGAATTTGAACCACATATTTGTTACTACATATGTAACCATTTTTATTTTTTTTACTTTTAATTAAGGCGTTTATAAGTTAGTTCATGGTTTCTTTACGCTGCAAGTGGTTCAGAAAGTCGGCCAAATACATTAAGGAATATTTAATGTCTTGAGCAAATTTATACACATCAAATGTCTTGTCTAGGCATTATGTTATATTACATAATAATAAGCGGAATCAATTGCAATATTTCTATGCCATTTGTCGTATACAATACAAATTATACGGTGCACTTACGTAATGAAAGACAATAAGATGCATATTATATCATCAACTTTCTCAAATGATGTAGTAGTTTAGCTACATTGCAAACAAGGAAGCAATAATATATGCCCGCATATTCTCCAATGTGGAAGAGTTTCACTTAATCCCATAAAATTAAATCTTTAAAATTGCATGTTCTCTCATACAATACAATACTCACTAAGTAACTGTCATCAACCTAAATAAGTAATCATCGCAATAAAATTAACTTATCCGCATTTAAAATAATTAAATAAAAGCACATCAAGCACACAAACGTTTCTTCTTCCTCGAAGGCATACCATACAATACAACTCGTCTATATATATCTACACTATATTACTACACGAAGAGCAATAATTCACAACTCCTCTCTTTCATATGATTGAACAATGATGAAAAGACTTCTCATAAGAAGGGCAATATGGGGATCTAATAACAAGTTTCGAGACTCGAAACGTTGGTTCTCTCAAACCTCCCCGGCGGCCAACTATGCCGTCGACGAATTACCCAAAATACCCCCCTTCGACTATGCTCCGCCGCCGTACGTCGGACCAAAGGCTGACGACGTATTGAAGAAGAGAAAAGAGTTTCTCAGCCCTTCCATGTTTTACTTCTACAATAAACCCGTGAGTCCCTAAAAAAGTTTACCCCCTCCAATCATACAATACTAGCACACTCAAATGCGAGATTTAATTTATTTTTATTTTAAAAAGTTCATTGAAACTATAATTTAAAGTTCATTATGTATAACCTTTCGAAGAAAAAAAAAGTTCATTATGTATATATAAATTATAAAATTAAAGGTATAAGAGTTAACTAAAAATAATAATTAAAAGATAGTGGGTGATATTCTAAATTTTATTTTTAATATTTTTGTGAAATTAACAAATCAAAGGGCGGTTTATAGCCACCACTAACACTTAATAGAATAGAATAGATAATTAAATGACACACAATTAATTCAAGTCGTTTTCTTGACATATATAATACAGGTGAACATCGTCCACGGAAAAATGCAGTATTTATTCGACGAAAACGGTCGTAGATTCCTCGACGCCTTCGGCGGCATAGCGACAGTTTCTTGCGGCCATTGTCATCCTCGAGTGGTCGAGGCGATGGTCGAACAAGCGAAAAACTTACAACACTCGACGATATTGTACCTTAACCATGCGATAACCGATTTCGCCGAGGCTTTGGCTTCGAAATTGCCCGGAGATCTAAAGGTATACATGTATTGTATCATATGTTACGATTTTTATTATATGCATAGATTCAGGAGATTATTGTGATAATTTTTTTGTTGATTACTATAGGTTGTATTCTTCACGAATTCGGGGACGGAAGCTAACGAGCTGGCGATGATGATGGCCCGACTTTACACGGGTTGTCATGACGTCGTCTCGCTTAGGAACGCCTACCACGGTAATGCCTCGGGCACGATGAGCGCTACGGCGCAGTGTAATTGGAAATTCAACGTTGTTCAGGTATTCTAACTGTAAGAAAATTTTGAGTGAAAATACTCGGATTGATGACTATCGTATTTGGTGATTCTGAAACATATGATCTCGGGAGATTAGCTACATAGTCCAAGTCAATAGTCGATTGAGTGGGGATACTCCTAAGTCGAAAGAAAAAAGAAATTTGAAAAAAAAAAGTTTTTAAAGTCAATTTTTTTAAAATAAAAAGAAAAATAAAGGAAACTTCGAATTTTCTTTTTTTTTTTCAATTTTGATTCTTGAAACAGAGCGGCGTACATCACGCCACGAATCCCGACCCGTACAGAGGCGTGTTCGGGGCGGACGGCGAGAAGTACGCGAAAGACGTCGAAGAAATAATACAGTTCGGAACGTCGGGCCACGTCGCTGCATTCATATCAGAAGCCATACAAGTAATTTTTTAAAAAATATTATGTTACTACATTCATGATGATATTATTGCATCGTAGCTACTACTGCTATTTAGTCTTTTTGCAACTTTTTTTTTTAATATTTTAGGGCGTCGGAGGAATCGTCGAGTTAGCGCCGGGATATTTACCGGCGGCGTACGACGTCGTGAGAAAAGCGGGCGGCCTTTGTATTTCCGACGAGGTGCAGTCTGGGTTCGCTCGGACTGGGACCCACTTTTGGGGGTTCGAAGCTCACGGTGTCGTCCCCGACATCGTTACGATGGCTAAGGTTCAATTTTTAGCTTTCTCTATTGAAATTAGTCTTACGATCTCTGTATAGCGTAAGTTCATAGCTGATTTAATGGGTTTATCGGGACAGAAAAAAAAAAGAATTCGATTTATATATACTGTTAATATATTTTATATATAACTATAGGGAATAGGAAATGGGATACCACTAGGGGCGGTGGTAACGACGCCGAAGGTTGCCGAGGTTTTGACTCGTAGGAATTATTTCAATACGTTCGGAGGAAACCCCGTCTGTACTAAGTCGGGGCTCGCCGTTCTCAGAGTGATCGAAGAAGAAAATCTGCAAGAAAATGCTCGTGTCGTCGGCTCTTATTTGAAAGAACGCCTCAACGCACTCAAGGAAAAGCACGAAAGTGAGTTTCGTCGTAATTATCTAACTATATATTCTCAATAATCGAACGATATAAGCTGAAAAATATTCGAATTATTTTTCGTAGTAATTGGTGATGTGAGGGGACGGGGGCTAATGCTCGGGGTCGAACTTGTTAGTGATCATCGACTTAGGACCCCAGCGAAGGTTGAAATTCTCAGAGTGATGGAGCATATGAAAGGTTGATGAGTCGTTTTGCGTTTTATGTTTATTCGTAACACAAACCGTAAATGTTAAATCCGAAAACCGATTCTTTTTTCAGATTTGGGTGTTCTGATCGGTAAAGGCGGTTTTTATGGGAACGTTTTTAGAATCACGCCTCCGCTATGCTTCAACCGCGACGATGCCGGTAAATTAAATATCTATATCATATTTTCGCTGTAATAAAAATAAATAAAAAATAACTAAGTAGTATTTATTTGTGGTTTTATTTCAAGAAGCATATAATACTATTCATTTTGGCTGTGAATGCAGATTTTCTAGTGGACGCAATGGACTATGCGATGCTCAAGTTGTGAAGAAATATTATAAAGTTTCACATGTGTACAAATATATATATATAATATATATATATATATATATATATATATATATATGTTATCAAAATATTATTGCAGTTCCAAGTCACGATCTCATGTGTTTTATATTTGTCCCGACATTATGGTATGACAATATTATAGCGAGGAATATCTCGACATGACTTCAATTTGAGCTCTGTATTTATTAATACAATTGACAAAAATTCGAATTGTTGGGCGGAGATGACTAATTATAAGGCAATAAATGAGACAATACTTTAATTGGGAGCCCAATGATTAATGATTTAATATTATTCGATAGAAATTTTGATTTTTCGTTAATTTATGTAAATATGGAATAATACATTTGTACCAATATTAAATTTTGATTAAAAAAACGTTAATAATTTACAAAACCGACCGTTAAAAAATAGGGTTGTAAATCGATGGATTTTTTTCGACTCAAATTTTGATTCCTCGAAAAAAATTTGAATACTGTAGACGTTAAATGATCTTTAAATTAAAGATACTAATTCGAAAAAAATGACCGTTAATACAATATTAATTTTGAAAAACGACCATAGACGTTAAATTATTTTAAATAAAATGACCGTTAAAAGTAAATACAATCATTTTTGGTAAATTGCCGTTAATAATTACTAAAAAACGATCTTAATTTGAAAAAACGACCCAAATTAACGATTCTTTTTTTTAAAAAAAATAACGAATTAAACTAAAAATACTAGTTTGGAAATGACGGGCGTATTTAACAAAAGAAACGATCGTTAATAGTATTGGAAAAAATGTCCGATAATTATACGATATCAATTTGGGAGAAGTGACTCTTAATAATACGGTATCCGTAGATATTTATGTGTACAATGTCACCAAATAAAGAAAAGGAATAGAAAGCTCATCAAAATGAAAATACCAGCATATAATTTTTTTTTTATCCTTTGCTTTCAACAAATCAAATGTCTTTTGAAGTGAATTTGAATGGGATAAAAAAAGAACGAAAAAGACAATATTATTACGATTTATGGGTTGACAAAACAAAATATTGCAGTCCTTTGACCAGAAGAAGATAATCCTTGGACAATTAGCGTTACACAACAATATATCATTAGCAGCAAATCACATCACTTTCTTCTTCCTTGCTTCCAACACACTCACAGCAGAAGCACAGACATCATCGTATACCTACGTGTCGACGGCGACCTCCACATCAGCTTAGGGTTCAAAGAGCTCGGAGGATCACCTCTCCTATCCTCTCTCAGTCTCTACGCTTCTATATCACCCTTCTCCGCCGATTCAATCAGCTATCATTTCCCATTCCCCTCATTGATTTCTCAGCTGCAGAAGCATCCATTTTGCTAATTAGCGCGCATTTTGTGAATTATGCCCCTCTAGGGGCGAGGCTGAATTGAAAAATTTGGTGCTTGAATATTTTTTTTTTGTATGGCATTGGGTGATTCGATGGCTGCCTCTAGATTTTCGCACGCGACGGTGGCGGGTTCGTCGCCGTCCGATAATTTGTATGAGTTTCCGAACGGTAATGCTGATGTTTCCGAGGGCGTGCCTAGTGTTGTTGATAGTGGAATTAGTGATGATGGTAATAGATGTTTGGGTGAGGCGTCGAGTGCTGTGTCCACTACGACGAATATGGCGTATTTGCCGCAGACTGTCGTTTTGTGTGAGATTAGGCACGAAGGGTTTGAGGATTCTGTGCCTAAAGGTCCATCGGATAGTGGTTTGGTCTCAAAATGGAAGCCCAAGGATAGGGTGAGCTTCAGTAGTTTCTTGATGTATCTGCTGTGTGTTTAATACTTGGTTCTATTTGTTGGGAATAATAGAATTGATGCAGAAATTAGAGCCTTGTGTCTGAACCATTTCCCCAAAAGTGTAGTTTTGTGTGGATATTCTGCTGTATATGATGTTTAACTTCTGACCGAAGTTGCGCATGTGATCCTCAGGTTGCCTTTAGGAGATTTTTGCTGTTATCGCATGGAAATATATATGGTTGATTTCTTGATTTTAGCTCAAGGGCTATACGTACGTTTTGTAAGGGCTATTCTAGGTGCAGTGCAGTATCTAATCCGTTTAGTTTGAGGAGAATTTAAAGTTAGTGGCTGCTATCTTACGTTACAATTAAGTGCTTTGTTAAGTTCTATTCGTTTATTCTAGACATGACTTGCCTCTCTTCTTTAGCCTTTTTATTCCTTGATTCGACTTATCAATTTATGATTTTATCAATCAAAAGTCAATTATGCTTAATTTTTAGTCGTGAATCCCAAATGCAGATGAAAACTGGATGCGTTGCTCTGGTTCTGTGTTTAAATATCAGCGTGGATCCACCTGATGTCATAAAGATATCTCCTTGCGCTCGAATGGAGTGCTGGATTGGTATATTCCATTTCCATACGTGTTATTTTTACTACTACCATATGCAATAACTTCATCCTGTATCCTTATCTTCCTCTCTTTGCTATGTTATCTTTGTAAGATCCTAGGATCCCAAGTTCCATTGATAGTTGAGTCTATTTCACATTTAACATGTTATCATATCTGTGTGCTTTAGCATTCTATTCCAAGATCATTTCCTCAATTGTGCGCGGAAAATTTATTTTAGCTGTAGTTCCAGATGTAAGTGGATCGTGCAATGCCACATTTAGCTATCTATACAGCCCATACATGATATGGAATATCATAAGACCTGATACTATCTTTTGTACATATGATCTGTAGTCCTTATTTATTTTCTTGTTAGTTGTAAACCCCTGAAGTTCTTTTGCAATGTGGTTTTCTTGTTACCTCAAGAAGCCCTAAATTAAGGTTCACTTTAGCTATAAGTTTCAGAGACCTGAGAGATCAGTAGACCATGTTTTGTACCTCAATAGAGCTATACCAGACATTGAAAATGCTATTCTTTCTAAGTGTAATAGGTTGTCCTGATATCTTTCTTTGTACATCGCTAACACCGGATTTTTCTGTAACAGCTTAGCTTTCTTGCTTGCATCCTTATGCGGTGTCTTACTATGTGCATTATTCACTTTGCAGATCCTTTTGCAATGGCGACCCAAAAAGCTCTTGAAACGATAGGGAGAACATTGACGCAACAGTATGAGAGATGGCAGCCCAAAGTATGAGAGATGTAGTTCTTCATTTATTCTTTTGCTATTGTCATTTAAGGTCTCCGAAAAGAAAAGATACTGATACTAAGAGGATTTGCATTTAAAATGAATATGGTCTAATCCTGATTAGTTTTAAATCATTCTCACGTTGTACAGGCTCGATTCAAATATTCGCTAGATCCCACAGTTGATGAAGTCAAGAAACTATGCACAACATGCCGCAAGTATGCAAAATCTGAGAGAGTTTTGTTTCACTACAATGGACATGGTGTGCCAAAGCCTACTCCTAGTGGCGAAATATGGCTCTTAAATAAGGTGGTCAGTAAATGTGCTATAACTCTCTCGTTTCGATTTTTTTCCTTCTTTTCTTTTTCTGGTTCTAACTTAGGATCATGTAGAGTTATACGGAGTACATCCCTTTGCCAGTCAGAGATCTGGATTCCTGGCTCATGACACCTTCAGTTTATGTCTTCGATTGCTCTGCTGCTGGGTTGATTGTCAATGCCTTCATTGAGGTACTCGATGATAATTTAACCAGCAGACAATATCTTGCACTGAGATTCCCTTACATATTCTCAAAACCGTATCTTCTTTTCCACGTTTTACCTTTTTGTTCACAGCTCCTGGGGTCTAGTACTTCAAGTTCTGGATCTTCCACGAGAGACTGTATTATGCTTGCAGCATGTGAAGCTCATGAGGTACTACCTCAGAGTGCTCAATTCCCTGCTGATGTATTTACTTCCTGCCTGACAACACCGATAAAAATGGCATTAAGATGGTGAGCCTGGTTTAATAAGATAATGGATGGTTTGTGTTTCTCTGCAATGGATGTTTTTATCACCAATGTCATAACTCATATATCATGTACTTGAGAAATATTACCCCGCCCGTTATTTATAACTTCTTGGCTATAGTAGTGTAGCTGAAATTATTCATTTGTTACATGACCACCTCCTTCAGTTTTTTTCCTCCCTGTGCTCTTTTTCTGTAATATAATCACTAAACAGTAATACTGCCTTACTGTTCTTTATGAAGTTGTTGTTCATCTGTAGCTTCCATTTTCTTAGATTGTACTGGGCGTATTTTTTTCAGAAGTAGTTTAATTATTGTTATTATTTCAATTCTTTGCTCTAGGTTTTGCTCTAGGTCGTTGCTCCTCGATTCTTTTGATTATTCACTTATTGATAAGATTCCTGGGCGCCAGACTGACAGGAAGACCCTTCTTGGGGAGTTAAATTGGATTTTCACTGCTGTGACTGATACCATTGCCTGGAATGTACTTCCACGGGGTATTTGTGGAGTTCAATTTTTCATTTTGTTGTTATATAATTAATGCAATATGTAATGTATCCTTATCTTATATAAGCTCTTAATTCGGCAGATTTGTTTCAGAAGTTGTTCAGGCAAGATCTTTTGGTAGCCAGTCTGTTTCGCAACTTCTTGTTAGCTGAAAGGATCATGCGATCCGCTAACTGCACAACTGTTTCTTATCCAATGTTGCCACCTACTCATCAGCATCATATGTGGTAATTTTCACTCAGTGCCAAAACTTCGATAATTTAATCTATCAGCTATGTTTTCATTGTTGTGCCATCCAGGGCTGCTTGGGACATGGCTACTGAGATCTGTCTTTCTCAGCTTCCGTCTATAATCGAAGATCCAAACAGAGAGTTCCTGGTATTCGATTGCTTGCTTCTTAATTGTATTTTTGGACAAAATAAATCGAGTAGCATGTGTAATTATTTGATGTTTCTCATTCGGCAGCCAAGCCCATTTTTTACAGAACAGTTGGCAGCATTTGAAGTATGGCTTGATCATGGATCAGAACATACGAAACCACCTGAGCAGTTGCCCATTGTTCTTCAGGTGGGAATAGCCGTAGCATCTAATTGGATAATGGAGTTAGTGTTGAATTCTTGTGGTCCTTTGGTTATTTTGCCTTTTGAACTTTGAATGCTGAATGTATTTCGTATCCCTGAATTGCTGCTCTGCTGTGGCATTTTTTTATTTCCTATTTTACTATCTTCAATCTTTTGATTACTTTCACTCTGTGCTTGCCCAGGTTTTACTCAGTCATTCCCATAGATCCCGAGCACTGCTGCTACTTGGTAGATTTTTGGATATGGGGTCTTGGGCAGTTGACCTGGTAGTTGATCTTGGTTTCTTCATGGTTATTCAGCTTGCTGATAGATATGCTTCCTGGTCTTATTTGCAATTTCTATTTTCAGGCTTTATCCGTTGGGATTTTTCCATATATTTTAAAACTTTTGCAAAGCCCTGCTCCTGAAGTTCGTCAAATTCTTCTATTCATCTGGACAAAGATCCTTGCGCAGGATAAGGTAAAGAGAATACCTTTTGTAAGAATAAGATCTTATTTGAAGTGAAAAACAAGTTTAATGTGTTTCTATGACAAAGAAGTTCCTTGTAATGATGCAGTTTCATGACTTCTTTGTATTAGGCAACTATTGTATTCTATTACACTGGAGTAAGCTACGCCTGTAAATGATATACTGGTCGTTGTCTGGCTAACAATTTCTTCTTCATTATATCCATACACCCTGTCAGATCCATTTCCATTGATTTTGCGACATTATTTTGTTCTGTTAAAAAAATTCATGTAGCTAGCTATCGATGGGGGAAAAAAAAATTCATGTAGCAAATGCCTGTAATCTCTGACAACTTACGTAAATTGCTGCCTGCTGTTTCACACTTTTTTCCAGCAGGATGCTTTCAGTTTCTAGTCACATTTTTTGTTTGAATATCGATCGGTAGGGTAGCGCTGATAATGTTTCCTGCATATTTAGTCATGTCAGGTGGATCTTGTGAGGGATGGTGGGCACACATATTTCATTAAGTTTCTCGACGGTGTTGAAGCTTATCCAGAACAACGTGCAATGGCTGCTTTTGCTTTGGCTGTCATTGTGGATGGATACAGACACGGGCAGGAAGCCTGTCTCGAAGCTGGTCTAGTAGATGTCTGCCTAAGGCATCTTCAGTTCTCGTCCCCTAATGAAACTCAAATTGAACCGTTATTTCTTCAATGGATATGCTTATGTCTTGGAAAATTGTGGGAGGAATTTCCTGAAGCCGAGATGATAGGCTTGCAATTTGATGCTCCTAATTTTCTCATGCCTTTACTTTCTGAGCCCCAGCCTGAGGTTTGCCTTTCCTTTTATGGTTTTTATGTTTCGATTCCTCTGCCGCAACTTCATTGCGAAATCGATGGATACGAGAATTTGCTTGTCTCATAATATATTCTTTGTAACTTAAAAGGTGCGGGCCTCTGCTATATTTGCTCTAGGCACTGCCCTTAGCCTGGGATTTGGAACGTTTAGAGATGGTCATGGAGATGAACTTTACGATGATGATGATGACAAACATAAGGCTGAAGGTATCATAATTAACAGCCTATTAAACGTTGTTTCCGATGGAAGCCCTCTTGTCCGTGCCGAAGTTGCTGTAGGTATGTATCACTTGATTTCCTTGGCTATCATTATTTGCTGCCAATCGTTTTGTAGCAATATAATTTTTCCCTATATCATCACCTGTTATTTTCTCCAATCACCCTTCGTTGAGCTTTGTATACACCTTCCTTCTACAGCTTTATCTCGTTTTGCATTTGGACACAACAAACACCTGAAAGCAGTAGCTGCTGCATACTGGAAGCTCCAAGGCGGTGCTGTGCTAACTCCTTCGTCATCCTTTGCAGCCAAGGGATCGCATAGTGCCCATTCAACTCCAACCAACTATATCCCACATGGAAATATTATTACATCTGGTATTGGTCCTTTATCACGAGCTGGTAATGACGGACATTCTATGTCCCGCGAAGGGAGAGGATCCACCAGTAGCCCTCTAGCTACTGCTGGAATAATGCACGGTTCGCCACTTTCTGACAATTCATCTCAGCATTCAGATTCTGGGGCACTGAACGACTCTGTTAGCATTGGGGGTTTCAACCAACGTAGACGAAGACCGCTAGATAATGCATTATATTCACAGTGTGTGTTAGCAATGTGCAATCTAGCGAAGGATCCATCCCCTCGTGTGGCAGGTCTTGGACGGAGAGTGTTAGGAATAATTGGTATTGAACAAGTCACAAAATCTGTGAGGTCAACTGGCCTAGGTGCTCGGCCTGGTGATTCAACAATAATGGGAATCCCTAGTCTTGCAGGACTAGCTCGATCATCATCTTGGTTTGACTTAAATGGAGGTAGGCTGCATTTTTTTCCATTACATACCTTTATCTTCCATGATTCTCGCTGGTGATGCGAGTTGGACGGGGCTTACCATTTTGTTAATACTGTATTTTTCATGTTTTCACACACAACACGCTTTTCGCCTGTGAATTTCTATGAATATGTATTCTAATTTGTAGGAGGCCAACGGCCACTGGCTTTTAGAACACCTCCAGTTAGCCCTCCTAGACCAAGTTACATGGGAATCCGAAGAGTTTGTTCCTTAGAATTCCGACCCCATTTGATTAATTCTCCAGACTCTGGACTAGCCGATCCACTTTTAGCTTCTGCTGGGCTAGGTGGAGGTTCTGAGCGTAGTTTACTTCCGCAATCAATGATCTATAACTGGAGCTGCGGTCACTTTGTGAAACCTCTTCTTACAGCCGCTGATGCAAATGAAGATGTAGTTGCTGAAAGAGAAGAAAGGGAGAAATTGGCATTTGATTGTATTGTTAAATGCCAACGTGCATGTGAGTTGATGGAAAATTTCCCACCTAATCCATCTCCTTGAGACTTCCTAACCTTTTGTAACTTCGTCGTTTCATGTGCAGCTGTAACAAAATTGCATAATCAAATTGCTAGCTGGGATACGAAATTTGAGACTGTCACTAAGAGTGCTGTGTTGCAGCCATTCTCACCTGTCGTGATTGCGTCAGATGAGAATGAGAGGATCAGGTTGGTATGCGACGTTGATGATCGGAGTTTGTTTCAAGCATTCATATTCATGCTGGAAAAGCGTTCTTATGACCTGTGAATATGATAGACGGAAGGATGTTTCTCTTCTTGTTTGATCAGCTTATTCATTTTTCGGTCTCTTTATATGTGAAAACTGTAACGCCTCTCCTGCATCTTCTTGCATTAGGGTGTGGAACTATGAAGAAGCAACTCTGCTCAATAGCTTCGATAACCATGAGTTCCCTGACAACAGAGGAATCTCCAAGCTCTGTCTTGTAAATGAGCTTAATGAGAACTTGCTTTTAGTCGCATCAAGTAAGTCTCTTACCTCGAGTTGCTTGAGTCTCTACGCAAACTTTCTTCATGTAATTGGGCTCTTCTTGTGTTGATACAGACAGTGGACACGTCCGAATTTGGAAAAACTACACATCGAGCGGACAGCAAAAATTAGTTAGTGCGTTCGCTTCAATACAAGGCCACAGACCTGGCGTTCGCAGTGTGAATGCCGTTGTTGATTGGCAACAGCATTCTGGGTACCTTGTACGTCGCTTTTTGAGGACATGAGCATATATATTTGTTTCGTTTTCAACCTCGGCGAAATTCATCTTATTTTTTCGTGCCTATGATTTCGCAAACATTTTTTCGTTTGCTCTATAGTTCTCGTCTGGTGAGATTTCATCTATCATGGCCTGGGATCTGGACAAAGAACAGCTTGCGAGGACCATACCATCAGGATCAGATTCAAGCATCTCAGCGTTGGTGTGTCCCAATTTATATTACGCTCCTTTATTTTCTTTTCTTCTTTCTTAATTACCTTTTCGTGTTTGATCTTTTCCTTTCATTTTAAGCTGTCCTTTCAACTGCTTATCACCCAATTGAATTGCGTGCAGGCCGTCTCTCAAGTTCATGGCGGTCAATTCGCTGCTGGTTTTGTCGATGGCTATGTCAGATTCTATGACGTTCGCACTCCTGAAATGTAAGAATCCATCGCTATCACTGCATTCAAAAACAATTTCAGTTCAATTCGCCTTCAGCGTTTGACTTAGATTCTCGTTGCAACATAAATTTCTGAACACGCGACACGTTTTATGGGCTCATTTGAAAAATGGACAACAAACAACGCCCTTTAGAATGTTAATTTAGCTTCGTTGTTTCCGAAATAAATTTTTTTCCATGCAGCAGTTGAATAAACTCTCCATGCAAAATGTTTCCCCATATAAAGTATATGCTTTCTAGTTTTCTTATATGCATACATATTGTCGATTTAGGCTGGTCAGTGCAATCCAACCACACATTCACAAAGTCGAAAGAGTTGTAGGACTCGCCTTCCAGCCAGGCCTTGAACCAGCAAAGGTGAGATAAACTGTAGAACTTTTATATTATCATACTTAGTGTCTCTTAGCATACAGAGACTATGGCCTAATAAGTTCTGTTGAGATTATAAAAAAGTAGGTGTTGTCCCACATCGGATAATTCAAGCTCTTCGAGCCAGTATATATAAGAGTCTTTCTCATCCTATCACCAATTGGTTTTAGGAAGGGCCCATCGATTTCTAATATGTTATCAGAGCGAGTTCGATTCTGCTCACCGTCACCCGATTCATATGTCCACGTGTTAGACCAATCATGCCACACGTGAGGGGGCGTGTTGAGATTATAAAAGTGGGTGTTGTTCCACATCGGATAATTCAAGCTCTTCGAACCAGTATATATATATATATATATATATATATATATATATATATATATAAGAGGCTTTCTCCTCTATCATCAATTGGTTTAGGAAAGACCCTTCGATTTCTAATAAGTTCATTAATTAACATGACTGCACACTATTCATTGCATGCAAGAACCCCGAAGCAGCTCAACCTCAGGCAAATTTTCTTAACCTCTATTTTTTCTCCTCAGATTATCAGTGCTTCATTGGGTGGAAACATTCAGTTCCTCGACGCAAGGCGTTCCATAGAGCCCTACCTCACAATCGACGCCCACAGAGGTTCGCTCGCAGCTCTAGCCGTCCATCGCCATGCGCCCGTTATCGCGAGTGGCTCGGCGAAACAGCTGATCAAAGTGTTCAACTTAGAGGGCGACCCGTTGGGTACTATACGGTACTATCCGACTTTCATGGGTCAGAAAATCGGGTCGGTCAGCTGCCTTGCTTTTCATCCTTACCAAGTCTTGCTAGCTTCTGGGGCGTCGGATGGCCGTGTTTCCATCTACGCCGACGAGGCTAATCAATCGAGGTGAACGCCCCCGCCTGCAAATTATTATTTATTTAAAGTTCTGAAAAAGTCCTATAATCGAGGTTTCAATCGAATTCGAATTGTTGTGTTTTTATGAGCTTTGGTGGCAGCATAATAATCATCTGTTCATTGGTATGATGTACATATATAACTTTGTGTGCGTTGGGCATCATCATTCTTACAGTCAATTTGTACAGTTGACAGGCATAGAGCTCTTTCAATAAAACGCCATTCAATTGTAGGTCGATCAAACAACGCTTTTACTTATCTCTTGTCACTTGGTTATTATATACGCGGGAGACAACTTAACATAAATGCTTATACAATGATCGTACGAGTGTACTAGGGAGAATATACTTGAATGAAAAAGAAACATTCGTCGATATTCTTACTGAGATGTTCGTCCTATGAAGCATTATTGAACCCTTTTGTCGGAATGAAGTTTAGGTTTTCCCGTTACCCTGTAATATGATCACAAATTGCCTAGTCCCAGTCCTAAGAAAGTCATACCATTTCTTGACATTTTTTTTTCTTAGTTTCCAACGTTCTTCATAACAAAGATTAACAAGTGGTGATATAATTTCAATTTCAGTAAAATAAGAATTTCGGACATATCATCCCCCTACTATAAAACCCTCAGAAAGATACAGTTTAACAACACATTGAATCATGTAAGAAACTATTTGATGTTTCTCAAGGCTCGGGCTTTACTTTAACGTCTCCGTTAGGAAGAAGCGCGCCTTGAGCTTGAGCCATTCGTTTCGTCTCCTTGAAAAAAAAAAGAATCAGACCGAGCGTTTTTAGGACGTGTAATCATCTCCTTACAAGAAGAAATCAACATAGCCATAATTTCGAAGGAACTCAGCTGATAAAACTAGAAAAAATGTAGGGAGAAAAGAAAATATAATTCAATGGAAATCTATAAAAATAAACTCACAGCAGCAGATGCTGCACGGATTTCCCTGTATGCTTCAACATCGTCAGGAAAGGCTTGCTCCAGCTCCTCTAACAGATGCTTACGTAGTGCCTGAATAATAAGGTCATACAGACAAATGAAGCGCAATAGGTTGTTTTCAGCTATTTCCGAAAAAGAATTGTATTCTTATGAACATTTCAAATCGATCATTAGTGTTCAGTTGAAACAACCGAGTTCTTGTTTCGCATTCATTCGCCTTAACTCTAACACGGTCCCAGTAATGAAACATCAAAGCCATAACTATATCCTTACGACTCACAAAGAAGACATGGGCAAGATCTGAATACTACAGTTGATGATACAAGTACAAACCTTGAAAGAGTCGGTTTTTCCTTTGGTGATCTGATTCTTCGCAATGCAAGAATTCAACATATCACGCGTGAATTCGTCTGGATTCTTCCCATCGTCTATCAAACTATAACCAATCAGAATATCACATGCTATTGTCAGACGCGCAATCTACAACACAATAGCTCTCTAAATCAGGAGATTAAACGAAAGTGATGAGAGGATAAAGAAAAACCGACTTTAGAACCTCCCTGGGCACTTGAATGTCAACCTTCTCTGCTAGCTTCGACATATTATCCAGTTCCAAAACCAAATTGTTCCTTCAACATAAAGAATACGGAAAATAAGCAAGCTAGCAACACTAAGACGAAAAATCCTACGAAATATCAAGGTAGGCCAAGTAGTAAAACTAATTCAGGAAGAAAACACCACCAACCCTAAACAAGAAATCAAACACTTGCACTTCATTCGGGGCTAGAAAGAAAGGGCAGAAAAATCAGATTCTTTTCATCGAAATGCAACAAAATACACTCTATTATCTAACTCACATCCTTTGGAGGAGAGGAAGCTGAGAGGCGACATTGAAGGAAGAGACGGTGAGGTATAGCTGGTGGAGAATTCCGAGAGTCTTCTGTATCGAATTGATGACTTCATTCAGGTTCTGCTTCGGATCGTCGCTCGCCGTCGTTTGGGTCGATTCCATCGGAGACGCATCGGAGCTCATGTTGGCGTTGGAGGTCGCGTCCATTTTCTATCCCCGCGAGTTTTCTGTGTAAGAGATCTTCGCACGAATTTGCGCCCAATTGATTGCTTTTATACATCGCGAAAATTGCAAGAACGTAGAAAGTGGATGGGAATAATACGAACTTTCAATGTGGGCTTATCCTATTGGGCTCAAGGCCCAAATTACTTCAAATAGGCCCATATATCCATCACCTAACACAACACTTCATCTATTGTATAACCAATTAATAATTATTTCTGCTTTATTTTCATCAATTTTTTTTTTATTTATTTTTATGTCACACCTATTGCCTAATTTTTTAGGAGTATCTCACATCGATTAAGTTCGGTTCGAAAAAATCTAAAATTATTGTCGTTTATGTGTTGACAATGACATCGGCTTTATCTGTTTAGCTAAAGTATCTGCCTCGCATGGGCAATGAGTTCAAGTAGTTTCGAATTAATAAACGTGACTTAGAAATGTACCCAAATATTTTATGTTTGGTGTGACTAAAAAAATATGTTTTTTTTTTCCAAATGCTGTTGATAAATTGCTGAGAGTATAAGACAAACCAAAACCACAAAACCTAAATCTTTAAAGCCAAGATTGCATAATTATAAACCCATGAACAAATAAAAGTCTCTCAAATCATTATTATCTTAACAACCCTTCACATTTATATCTCTTCAACCGTTGCCTGCATTGATTGATTTGATACTGATATAAAATAAAAATAAAAATGGGCTTATTATATAATTCCTGGATCTGTATTTTAATCTTAATATAATGTTTGGGAATTTGAGGGAAAATACCCGATCCAATACTTTACTAACATACGCCGACCACCACCTTAAACGCCGCAAACAAACGCGCACCCCAACAGGCGCATTTTAACAAATGGGGCCCACAATAATGAAAAATTACTGTAAAAAGAAAAAGGGAAAAGAAAATAAAGGATGAACTATTTTAGCTTAAAATAGTCAACACTCAGTTCATATAAGCCAACGGCTGAGCTCCTCCACAGAGTGCACACACAATCATTATTGCATCGTCATTCACCAAACGAACCGAAAAAGTCCAAGAAAACAATTAACCGATTCGCTTCAGCAATTTCCACGGATTGGTGGGAGTTGGTGTTTGTTGAATCTGGGAATTGATGAAAGATATTGGTTGCTATCTCATTCAATTAGGGCACTGAGTTCGAGTAAAAAGGTAAAAGAGTTCAAGTCAAAATGCCGGTGAGCAGGTACGAGATAAGGAATGAGTACAGTTTGGCGGATCCCGAGCTGTACCAAACGGCTGATAAAGACGATCCAGAGGCTTTGCTGGAAGGAGTTGCGATGGCTGGATTAGTTGGGCTTCTGCGTCAGCTCGGTGATTTGGCTGAGTGAGATTCTATCATTTTTGTTTGATTTTAAGCTTTGCTTTTTTTTTAGTCGTTGTGATCGTTTTCGAGGGGAATTTGGTGTTTTGAGGCGTATTGAAGTTGTTTGCTGCTTGGATGATTCAGCTTAGCTAGTTTCAGTTTTTGATTTAGTGTCTGTTTCTCCGGGAGTTTTTGGGGGTTTGATGGAATTGAGGAATGTAAGGATTATATGGTGGCAAGTGACCTAGTGCTGAGTTATATCTTTCAATATTTTGTATCCTCTCTTCTGAATTGAACTTGGTGATCTTTCTCCATGAAATGTAGAAATAAAGATTGTGTGTTCTACTGATCGAACGTGGTCTTATGCAGACTTTTCCCTTTGTTAATGTGAATGTTCGTTGTTGTTTTTCCTTTCTCTCTTGTTTTCATTTTCTGTGATTGAATGTCAATGAAATATAGGTTTGTGTACGTTACTCTAATACAATGTTTTATTCCTGTTCTAATTGTCATGGAAGTAAGAAAACTATCATTAAGATGCCCATTTACTGTGATTATTGAAGGTTTGCAGCAGAGATTTTTCATAACCTGCACGAAGAAGTAGTTGCAACTGCTGCAAGAGGGCATGGGTTGATGGGTCGAGTCCAGCAGCTTGAGGCTGAGATCCCTTACATAGAGAAAGCATTTCTCTCGCAGACTGATCATTCCTCATTTTTCAGTCATTCTGGTTAGAAACTGGACTTGTACATGTTTGGTGACCACTTAATTTTTGATGAATTTACTCTCGTGTATGCGTAATTAATATTCTGTGAAGTGCTCTTGATATATACATTGATATTAAGAGTAATTATGTCACGTAGGTGTTGATTGGCATCCCAATATAAGAGTGGACCAGAATCTAGTCACACAGGGAGATTTGCCCCGATTTATAATGGAGTCCTATGAAGAATGCAGGGAACCTCCACGTTTGTTTCTTCTTGACAAGTATGCTGTGTTCCCGCTTTGTTCAATTAACATGCATCACTAAACTTTAATTGCCTAATATCTATATGAATCCAGGTTTGATGTTGCGGGTGCTGGAGCATGCCTAAAACGTTATACGGACCCTTCATTTTACAAAGTAGAACGCACCGACATATCCAGTGCTAATACGCAGAGGGAAAAGAAGATCCTTAAGGCCAAGGTAATTCCATACGCAACATTAATACTCTTGGGATTCTGTTGAACATCCTAATTGAGATAGTGTTAAAAATATTTTAGGATACCTAAATTGTCTTAGATGTATTGATAAGGTTCTATGAGTAGCTTTTTTGTTTAACTCGTATTTGTGAGAAGTTAAAACATATCTTTTTGTTTTTTTTCATTTGTTTATGGGATTCCACTTAGCCGCCTGCTTAATATTGGTTTGGGTTTGGTCGTTTACAGAGGAAAGGGCCACGGTGGAAAAATGGAGAGGTTCCGGAAACTTCACTAGTATCGCACGCCAAGTAAGACAACATCTATTTACTGTGCATCTATATGTAGTTTGTACAGTCTTGGTGAAGATGCATCATTTTTTGCATCACAGACTCCACCAACTCTTTTTGGAGGAGCATGTTGGGAATGGTGTCAGCAGCAGCTCATCTCGTGTCAAATTAAAGAGGAGGCTGAATGGATATCCATTTGATACAAAAACTGGGAAGAGCTATATGGAAAAATTACTGAGGTCTTCGTCCCCTGACGATGAAGAGTTTCATGAAGTCACGAAGGATCCAGGACCATTGATGTCGATGGCAAACGAACAAGATAAGCTTAAGTCTGAGGTAATTGAAGAAAGGCAGTCGAGTCCAAGCACTTTGAGCGTGAGGCGAAAAAGGAGTGTGCTGCCATCACCAGTTAGTGAGGAAGTTACGAAACCCTATGACGTACCTGCAGATGAGATAATCAGTAGGCCACCCAATTCACATCCTAGTAATGAAACTGAAGTAAATGGAATTTCATTGACACATGATAAAGGATCTTGTGAAAGCAAAAGAGGAGAAAACTTATTGGGTTACATCTCTGATGATATTTCCAGCGAGATAGATTACGTGGATGCACCCTCAACAGTTGAGACAGAAATGGATACAGATTCCGAAATGAAGGTAAAGGGTGCTTCCACGTCTTCATACAGCAATAATCAACCATTGATGTCCGATGTAAATGAAGAAAACCGTTATTCTAGATCAGAATCTCAACCTATTGGGGACTCAATATCTGATGCTGGGAGTAGCTCATCCAAGAAAGAAATGTTGAATCGCTCGTCTCATTCTTCAAGTATTTCAGCTGAAAGCTCGTCATATGATAAAAATTCAGTTGAAAATCTCCCATGTGCTGATATTCCTGAAACTGAAGTAGTCGATTCTTCGTCCGACAAGAAAAGTGCTGATGAGCATTTTCCAACACAGCAGTACTCAAATACCATGGTGCATGAAGGTTCTTGTACTGGCTTGGATGAGGTTACCGTTCACAACTCAGACTTCGAGCATTTGAATTATAGCATGTCAAGTGGTGATTCACCACCTATTATAGCCAATTCTGATTCATCAGAAGTTGGAAAAGACAGATTCAGTGAGATTCAATTACATGGCATGGTCTCAAACCATGATGACATAGTGAAAGAGGCCCTACCAATCACAGATCGATCCCCCGAAAGAAGGTGATTGTCCTGATCCCTCTGCTGGTGAACTTCCACTGTCTGAAGCAGATTGTGAGAACATGCATGTATCTTCAGATCCTAATACACAGCCGCCTAGCGAAGAGGATCGTGGGTTTTTCGAGTGTCCCGAAACTCTTACTGCTAATCATCCTGATATTTTCCAAAATAGGGAAGAAGACATAATGGATGAGATAGAGACTGAGTCTTTAAATTCTACTGCTGAAAAGGAGCCTTCGAACATCGTAGAAGCTTCTCCTGAACTCGAACATGGGGAAGTATCAGTTTCCATAGACCGAGGTTATCTTGTTGAAGACTATCATAAAGACAGCTTCGTCGAGAATCAGATCTGCTCTACAGTATCAAATGCATTGCACCTTCCTGACTCTCCTAATTATGGATCTGATTCTAGTATTCATACTAGATTTGTCAATCGTGAAGAGGATATACCAAAAGGTGACGTTCCCTCCAGTGCAGCTCTTCCGTGGTATCCGAGGAAAATTGAAGAGACGGCAGAAATATTAGATAATACTCCAGATGAGTTTGATAGTGCTGCTGATAATTCATTTTCCACTTCTGAAAAAGTTGAAGAGCTTGTGGAAAATATATCTTCCCCCTCGGGACAATTCGAGGATGCTGCTGAAGCTTCATGTTCTACTCCACAAGAGCTTGAAGAGCCTGCAGAGAAGTCCCATTACACTCCAAAAATTTCTGAAGACCATACAGAAAAACTATGTTCTACTCCAGAGAGAACCGAGGATCCTTCAGAAAATTCATGTTGTAGTACAAAGCTTGAGGAGCCTGAGAAGCCCATGCAAAGTTGTTGTGTTACCCCAGAAAAGTTCGAAGAATCATCAGGATTTTCAGGTACTCGGCAAACTGATGAAATCATCGTGTACACTGAACCTGATGAACAAGAAATTGCTGATTCGTGTGCTGATCTCAAATCACCGCATGATGACATTCGTGTATTTGACGAGTCTGTTGAAGAGAAAGATAACGCAGCATCTGAAGAAACGGCTTCTGATAAACCCTATACACCAGATGATAACAGTTTTCCTGTATATCCAAATAAAATGGACATGGAGAGCACGCTGTACTCTGTGGATTCAGTATTAGATGAGCCTGAAAATGACAAGAATGTTCTTCCTGGAAATCATTTGGAATCTGGTTTAACGGAGGAAGCTAATGAAGCAAAAGATGATACGTTGGTTGTTGATGCAGTCTTCGTGGAAAGCATTAATCACCAGCCAGAAATAGCAGATGATGATAAACCTAATTCACATCTTAGCTCAGAAATCAACTTCATCTCAGAAGTTTCGAATCCTTCTGAAATTCAGTCACGTGAAGAAAATGACCACTTAGATCAGGAATTTCTCAATGTAGGTGGTCTTCTCAATTGTGATTTCGATGCTCCTTTACAGAGTAATTGTGACCGAGAACAACCGACATTACCAGATAAAACTGATTTACCCCCCGATCAGTTTGATCCGAAGTTATCTGAATTTGATGAATTAGCTAGCGAAGCTGTCGATTGTGAGCTAATGAAAGAGGAAGTAATACTACAAGGAGAAGATAATCCACCATCCGTTCATGACGGGCAAGAGTTACAAATTTTTGGTGGCCCAAAATTAGATTCAACGCCTTGGACTCCTATCAATCAACAGGAAATTGTTGAACTTAATGACCGCCAAGGAGCCAGTGATTCTGTGAGTTTCTCACCTCTTAATCATACAAACCAATTCTCGTCGGAGCTTCCAGCACTCAATGAGTTCGATTTTAATCTCCCACTGTTTCCTAATAACAATAACCCTTTAGCTCCCAGTTTTCCTCCACCCAATCCTTTTATTGGAAGCGATCAAGTAAACCTAACCGATTTGCCTCCATTACCTCCTCTGCCTCCAGTTCAGTGGAGACTTGGAAAACAACTTTTGTCTGCTACGGAAGTATCAAGTTCACGAAAGGATTCTTCTCCGCATGAAATTACAACATCCTTTGACATCATTAGTACAGAAGAGAACATTGAAAATAGGACGCCAGTCAAAGGAGCAGACACCGTCCACCAAACAGCGTATGTTGAGCAGTTATATTTTGTTCCAAGTGACTCGTCAATTTCTGTAGCCGACGATAACTCACATGAAACTGTTGAGCTTCCTCCGACGATTGAAAACGAGCCAAGTCCAAACGCTGAGGCATCAGCTAGAGCAGAAGATGGGATAACTGTTAGTGAAGAAGCTCTGACACAGTCTTCTCTTTCTGTGATCAGCACCTCACTTGAGAATGCTGTTGACGTTCAACCTAAGATTGAAAGCGAGAAAAAGCAGCTAGAGAATGAGGCAGAAACACCAACTGAGAATGACGGAGTTGGGAATGGTGTTCGATCCTTAAAAGCTCGACTTCCCAGTCCTCTTGTCGACGATGCTTCTGTTCTTGACAAGGGCAAAGCAAGTGTACGTAACTGCTATATATCATTCGTTATTCATGAAAGGCTCTGTTCATACGATCCTAGGCTAATATAATTTTCAAACTTTTCAGCTAAGGAAAGTTGTTGAACGAGTGAGGCCCGAACTGAAGAAGGTAGATGAAAGAGACTCATTCTTGCAGCAGATAAAAACACGGGTGAGCAAAGATTTTACCGTTTACATTATTGTGTTTAGCTAACAACTACTAATACCACCTTCATCTTTTTTTTTTCAGTCCTTCAACTTGAAGCCAGCAGTTCCTTCAAGACCTACCACTCGTGGCCCTAACACCAATCTTAAATTGGCTGCAATTTTGGAAAAAGCAAACGCAATGCGCCAGGTAACGACTTCTTTTTTCCCTCTTCGGCCAAAATATGTTCGATTTTTCATATATTTACCAACCGTTATATATCAGGCCTTGGCTGATAGTGATGAAGATGATGATAGTTGGAGTGATTCATAAAAAAGAATCCATACGGTGGTGATACATGCATATCATACGACACCGTGATTTATAGCAAGGCGAAGGGATTCATTTTCGATCTTTTTAAAGTTCAAGGCTCCATATACAAGCTTAAATTTTCTGGTTTTTTTTTCTCCTGATAAAGCAATCGTTTCCAGGCTTTTAGACGTTTTCGACGTGGACGTGGAAAAGCTTTAATGTTTGTCTGTGTAAATGGTTTTCTGTTCCTATTTACGTTCAATATACCATTGTGCAATCGCTTATGTGTAAAAGGAGTTGCTCTGTTTTGTAAAACACTAGTATACAAATGATGGTAGTAGCTTACATATACATTCCTCTGTTTTAGATTTTTGATGTGATGTTCTTTCTATATATCTATTTACAAACTATACGAAGTTCAACCATTTCGGCGGTCTTAAAACAGAAAACATCATTTGAAGTTAATACCCACCGATCTCTAACTTTGGTACTTCGATCCTCTTTGTAATTTTACACATCCATCAGAAGAACTTAATACTACATTTTGGGATTTTATTTATTATATAAAATCAATCGATCCATTTTGTAATTTTACACATCCATCAGAAGAACTTAATACTACATTTTGGGATTTTATTTATTATATAAAATCAAAGGCCTTACCAAAATCCGTATAAATAGAGAAATATCAAGTAGAAAGTGAAACCCTCCCTACTCCATCTTCTCTAGATGATGGTGAAATCACCTTCGCGATTGACCAAAAAACGGCCTCAGCAGTCATCGGAAAACGATGGCAAACGCATAGCCTCGCCGAGGAGTAAGAGGAAGACGACGTCGTCTACGGCTGCAACCGGCGGAGTGTCGCGCCTGCCGCTGTCGGTGGTGGTAGCTGATTGTACGGAGCGTTGGTTCGGCGAAACCCTAAAGGAGGCCAAAGCCGGCGACGTCAACATGCAGGTGGTGCTCAGCCAGATGTACTTCAACGGCTATGGCGCGCCCAAGGACGCCAAAAAGGTTCGACTATCTTATGATGTACTAGTTTGAATTCAACGTTTTGGGTATTGTTCAAGTGATGGACTAGTTTGTGAAGGGTTATGGCATCTTCCATCGTAGTGAATTACCAGTGCAATTGATTAATGTAAGTGAATTTGTGTGGTTCATTTAGGGAAAGACCTGGATGACAAGGGCTTCCAAGGCAAGGTCAACAGTGTGGAAAGTTCGCTATAAGCGTCCCGGTGCGTGTCTCTGCTTAGCCTGTTTTATGTTCCTATCGATTGAATCGTTTAAGATATAACATGTTTATGTAGTTGGATGGAATTATTGTTTTAGTATGTTTGTTTTTGGGGAGATCTGTGTAGGATATAATGCTAGTGATTCAGATTCGGATGATGATTTGAATGCTGATTCTTGATCGTCGGATGAGAGATTCCAAGTTTCGTTCTTTTTTCCTGGGGTATTTTTTGCATTCTTAAGGTGAGTTGGTTATGTTGGTTCATTTGTTCTTACGTTATTTCAATTACTACAGAGCTAGCTTTCACTTCTCGAATCACTGCATTCACGCGAGAAAAAGCATGTACAAGTAGAATCTGAGTATTTTCTTGAGAAATAATTTATCAGATATGATCAGAATGTATGAGCTAGAATAGACTTCTAGTCTCTGTTCCGATGGTATGTATATTCGTTACTTGTGAATGGCTTCATCGACTCTGCAATGCTTCATTCGTTCGTATTAACGTTGAATAGGGAACTATTTCCTACTCTTTGCTTCATTACGAGTTACGACTATGTTCTGCAGTGCAACCTATTTATCAGATAAAATGATTTGATGTGTTTTGCAGGCTTTATATTGATATGCTAAAACGGCTGCTCGATGTTCTCGGTTGATGGTCTTGTACATTCGGCTTTCACTTTCTTGCTTGATTCAAATGCTGTCGAACAAATGTAGTTTCTCCACTAAGTGTGACAATTTTGGGAAACACATTTCATTGTTATGAACTTCTTCAGTGCAGTATAGAAATATATGAGATGGGTTTGGGGTAAGATAATTTGCTTTGTCATTAATTTTATGACAAATCAGATCAAATGATAATCGACTCAAGCCATATATTCTTATGAAAATACTAGTATATGCAATTAAGAAAAATTCCAAACTTGGTTACTAGATGAAGGTATACCAACCAATGTTCTAAATTATGTTCTATCTCTTTCCTACTACAAGTAATATAATATCTGTATATTTATCATAAATCTAACTTAGTATTGGATTACATGGGTATAAGTTATTTGTGTATGGGTACACGCGGATTTTGTTGATATTGTATTTTAACATGTTTGATATGCGTGTTTAATTATTTGTGTAATGATTTAAATTGTGTTTGATAGATGCGTTTGATGTATGTATAAGTGTGTATGGATTAGTGATACACAACCATAACCACCTTAAATGTGGGTATGCATATACAAGTCCTATAATTAAAATCCTTGTAATAGACATGTATAGCCATACAAGGCATGTATGACTATGCACAGATAACAAACACGAGATAACTTATTCATAGACACCCCATGCGTATCTATACACACCTATACACTCATAGCAAACGATGCCTTAATGTCCTTATCGTTTATGGGGACCATGATAGGACAGGAGGCCACCATAGTGTCGTTTTTGCATTTAATGAAAAAATAAAACAAGTAATAAATAAACAGAAGCGGTGCATGAAAAAATCTCAGTGGCAAAAAGTTGGTAAAGTAGAATGGGAGGAGAAGCGTCGTCGTCGTCGTCGTCAACTTCTCTTATAATTTCTCTATACTGTGGCCACTTTTTAGGCAGATGGGGTGCGAGGTGCGTTGATTAATTCCTCTCTTGTTAAATTGCTCTTCATCCACCGTCGCATGGGTTGATTTCACTTTTTTGCGAGCTGAAATTAAAGAGCTTTTTCGCTTAGTTTTTGTGTGAGCGTGATTGTTTAGTGTTATCCTCGCTTCTTGGAGAACAATTTTGACGGTTTAGAAAGCGAGGATTATTTATGTCCCTCTTTGCTTGATGCTTAATAGAAACTGCTGAACAGTAGCCATAGGCATAAGGATTTACTCTCCTTGCATGTGTTGGGGGACTGGTTGGTTTTGATATTTTGGAAAAGTTCATTAATTGGTTAACTTTTTCTGAGTATTTCTGCCTTGACCAAACCTCCAATGGTTCATTCCACCACGATCATTGCCTTGGGTCTCATTTTACTTTTGCGTCTATTTTTCATACAGGATGTGGGAATTTTCTGTTGGTCTGTATATGATCAATGTATGGCCAGACTCATTAGCTCTTACAGCTGCATATGGGATGATAGAAACCGCCTCCGTTGTCGTTTTTGGTCCTTTGATTGGACAATGGGTCGATAAGTTGCCATATCTTAAGGTTTGCATGTCTTATAAGATATCTCTTGCATTTATTTGAAGGTTAATGCTTATTAACAAATCGATTCAGTTCTCCTTATGTTCGTCGACATATAACCTGTGCTGAAACTCTGAATTTTGTGCTTGTGATAAGGTTCTCAAACTCTCGCTTTGGACCCAAAATCTCGCATTCGTAGTCGCCGGAGCTGCTGTTATCGCATTACTGAGTTGGAAAGACTTAATCTCTGCTATTCATACAGCGATATTCATGGCTCTTGTAATAATAACCACCATCGCTGGAGCCATTGGTGTGCTCTCTGCTTTAGCAGGAACCATCTTAATCGAAAGAGAATGGTGATAGATAATAATACAGTTTCGTATAGCATTCTTTATGCTATAGACTGAACCATTCATCATCTTACAAAGAGGACAAAGTTGTGACAGTTGCCTTCGTTTTTTTTTTCTTGCAGGGTAGTTGTAATATCAGAGGGCCAACCATCTACAGCGCTCACAAACATGAACTCTACCTTGAGAAGAATCGATCTAACTTGCACATTGTTCGCTCCCATAATTAGCGGCTGCATAATCAGTTTCGCCTCTATGAAAGCTTCAGCCATCTCATTAGCTCTTTGGAACGTGTTCTCCGTTTCTTTACAGTACTGGCTTTTGGTCTCTGTCTACAATGGAATCCCCGCGCTAAAACAAGCTGATCAAAGGAGATCATCATCATCATCATCATCATCATCATCATCATCATCATCATCGTTATCAACTTCTCCTCTTACCGAAGAAGCTCATATCAAATGTGATCTTAAATCCCATGAGACGAAATTCGAGCAGTTTACGAGTCAACCTTATATAGGCACGTGGAGACTCTACATCCAACAAGATGTTCTTCTCCCGGGACTATCTCTTGCGTTGCTGTACTTTACGGTACTTAGGTGATTACTTAACTGCATAAAGACACTAAAAGGTTAGGTTTGAAGACAATCCTAATATACACTTACCAATTTTATGTCTGTTTCTTCAGCTTTGGGACACTAATGACTGCTACGCTCGAATGGCAAGGCATACCTGCCTATGTAATAGGAATCGCCCGAGGGATAAGTGCTTTTGTGGGGATATCTGCTACATTCGTATACCCTCTCTTAGAATCTCGTATATCGACGCTACGAACTGGTCTTTGGTCAATATGGTTCCAGGTAATGTATTAATAAGAAGAAGATATCTTCATAACATCAAAAAATTGACATGAAGTGGATCTTTTTTCACCATATTCTTGATAGTTTCTTGATTATTTTCGGGCAGTGGACTTGTCTCCTGCCATGCATCGCATCGATATATGTTAGAGATACAAATATATCAGCTGTCACGCTGATGACTGGCGTGGCCTTGTCCCGCCTCGGGCTTTGGATGTTCGATTTGTCTGTGATTCAGCAAATGCAGGCATGTTAGAATATATATATATATACACACACACACACATATGTTATGGAATTAATGGCATTTCATCAGATCAAAGTTTGCGTGATTAGGATCGTGTCCAAGAAACTGATCGATGCATAGTTGGTGGAGTTCAAAGCTCCCTTCAATCTTTTATGGACTTGATGACGTATATTTCTTGTATATTAATCTCCAATCCGCAGGTAATTTAATTAGAGTTATCATCACTATTCTTGCATCTTAGTTTATTATGATTGTTGTTTATCTTTATCTACTTTCATGTAGGATTTTTGGAAGTTAATAGCAATGTCTTTCGTGAACGTGACTATGGCAGCTATATTGTATAGTGTATATTTATATCGTGAGGAGAAGAAGGGTTTCTTCAACTATGAGAAGCTGGTTCAAATGGTTCTCAAATGATTGATCGTTGCTCTCCACTCAAAATATTTTGATGATAGGTGTAGTGTAAGTAGGCTTTTTTTTGTGAATTTTTAAATAGGTTAAAATTTATAAAAAGTTGGGATCAGCTTGTTATGTGCCTCTTTTTATAAGCTTTGTGGTCTGCGATAATTTTCCATTTTCTTTCGGCCCTCTTGTTTATTAAATAAATCTATTATTTTTCTGAAGTAGGCTTTTTTTTTGGGTGAATATATAGAAAAATACCTAATTGGATAAAATTTTTACACATAGGTACCCATGTCAGAAAATTCTACAGATAGGTACCCAATTTAATTTTTACCAGTTTCCAAGTCATGGCGTACCTTCTTGTGTGTATATTGCGTACCATAATACGTTGATATAGGGTACCTAAATATAGCATACGTCGTACCTACGGTATACTTGTGTGTTGCATAGGGCTTACCTAAATATAGCATACGTCGTACCATTTTCTGTTGATATAGGGTACCCGAATGTGTTGATATAGGGGTACCCAAATGTGTTGTATGGTGTACTTTCGGGATCGGGTACCATGTGTAAAAAAATTATTCTGTTAGGTACTTACATATAAAAAAATCCTGACAGGGTACTAAATTACAAGTTTTTATTCAAATAGGTACTTATGTGTAAAGTCCTTTTTTTGTGAATTTTTAAGGGGTTTTTACATATAAATACCTATTTGGAAAAAATTTGTAATTTAGTACCCAGTCAGGATTTTTTATATGTAGTACCTAACAGAATAAATTTTTTGCACATAGGTACCCGATCCCCGAAAGTACACCATACAACACATTTGGGTACCCTATATCAACACATTTGGGTACCCTAAATAACAGAAAATGATACGACGTATGTTATTTTTAAGTACGCCCTATGTAACACACAGGTATTCCGTAGGTACGACGTAGGCTATATTTAGGTATCTTATATCAACACATTTGAGTACCCTATATAACAGAAAATGGTACGACGTATGCTATAAACTGGTAAAATTAAATCGGTATCTATTTGTAAAATTTTCTGACATGGGCAGTTAGGTAAAATTTTATCCTATTGAGTATTTTTTTTTATAGATTCACCAATTTTTTAATAGGTTAAAATTTATAAAAAGTTACGATCAGTTTGTTATGTGCCTTATGGGCTTTGTGGTCTGCGATAATTTTCCATTTCCTTTCGGCCCTCTTGTTTATTAAATAAATCTATTATTTGGGTATCCTATATAACAGAAAATGGTACGACGTATGCTATAAACTGGTAAAATTAAATCGGTATCTATTTGTAAAATTTTCTGACATGGGCAGTTATGTAAAATTTTATCCTATTTAGTATTTTTTTTTTAAAGATTCACCAATTTTTAAATAGGTTAAAATTTATAAAAAGTTACGATCAGTTTGTTATGTGCCTCTTTTTATGGGCTTTGTGGTCTGCGATAATTTTCCATTTCCTTTCGGCCCTCTTGTTTATTAAATAAATCTATTATTTTTCTTGGTTTGACGTAAGGCCCAGTATTGTTTTCCATGTATGCTCAAGTTACTATAATGGGACAAGAAAAAGAATGCTAATGTTTTCCATTTTCTTTCGAGACTATTGTTTATTACATAAATCTATTATTTTTCTTGGTTTGACTATAACATAAGGCCCACTCATGTTTTCCATGCATATCAAGTTACTAGACAAGAAAAAGATGCCAATGTTATGACTCGTCGCATCACTATTATTTTTATTTTTACTTTAAATTTTACTACAATACCACGCCACGTATGGTCAATGTGGCCGTTCTTATCACGGTAAGGTATGACGCATCATAAGTACGGAATTTACCCACGTAAAACCTATAACAAGGAATAATATAAAAATCTATTTGTTTGGTCCCCCTTGGGAACCTAACCCAATAAGTGCTAGCAACTATTATTCAATTTCATTTGAAAAAACACACAAAAACAAAGTTATGCCGATTATTATTACCTTTATTTGTTTTTTTTGGGTCACAAGGTATCTGATTCCCCATACATGACCAACTTATTATTATACTCCCGTCCCGTTATCTTTATCATATATTGGTGGACACACAAATTAATGTGATATTATTATAATAAAATAGTACAATGAGAAGGTAAAAAAGTATATATTTTAACACGTCTTTTAAGAATATTTAATGTTATTATATTGATTGTTGTTGATAGTTTTTTACTCAAAAAGGAAATGTGCTAAAGTTAGTGGGACGATCGAAATAAAAAAATGTGATAAAATTAGCGGGACGGATGGAGTATTCACTAATTTCAATTAAATTGTCGAAAAGTTCATTTTGAGTCGAATATTAATCTCGTGTTACTATGTGTTACGGCAAGACTAATTCTCCTATAAATTTTTAACTCAGTATAAATAAAGAGGTTCTTGTATTGTATAATTCAAGTTGGTATTAAATAATATTGTTGCGCCTAAGGTATTATTAGATAAGTTTGCCTCAAATATTTTCCTCACCAAATAAATGATGGGCAAGAATAAGGATCCCTTTCGTCCATTTCCCAAACTACCCCTCGTCCACTTCCGCACTTATTTTTTGTTACTTCCGTCCTTTCTCGTACGGCGCTGTCACGGCTTTTCCAAAAGACCAAAATACCCTTTGCTCGCAGGCACTTGAAGCTCTATAACGTGTCCTTACGACAAGGGTATATCATGTAATTTCACTCTAATCGTCTTCCTCAATCCATGTTGTTCACCTCTCTCTAGCCCCAACTGCTTATATAATAATTAGTGTTTATCAATCAGTCCCTTTTTCTTTCTTCTCTCTGGTTTAACTGTTACTTTAAAGGATAGCTCCTCCCACTAAGATAGTATATTATTATTCCTACGTATTCTTCTAGAGAAAAGTCTTCTTTCAAAGCCCTTATTTCTAACGTTGAAGCTTCTCAAAAAGCTTGCAATTATCAGCGTTAGTTAGGACATCATAAATATTCGATCTTTTTCCACCCATTTCAGGTGTCTCCCTGTAATAACAGAAGATCGAGCTTTTTCTTTAGATCTTAGCTCAAAGACTCGATCTTTAACCCAACTTTCGCCACAATGGACGGAAAAAAATCGATTGCAGCTGAGCCCAGAAACAGCGGACGACGCTTCTTTGACCTCCTCTCCGAGGAGATAGTCTTCATAATCCTCGATTTCCTCGAAGAAAGCCCTTCGGACAAGAAATCTTTCTCCCTCGCCTGCAAGTGGTTCTACGCCATCGAGTCCCGCCATAGGAGATTCTTGAAACCCCTTCGCGCCGAGCACTTGGCCAAAATCTTGTCTAGATACCCTTTTACCTCGAGCCTTGATCTCTCTCTATGTCCGAGACTCACCGATGCTTCGCTGGGCGTAGTCTCTGATCTATGTAATGAAACTCTGAGGTCGATAAATCTCTCTAGGCCAAGATTCTTCACTCACATGGGGCTGTCAAACCTTATCTTGAACTGTAAGAACTTGGTTGAGATTGACCTCTCAAATGGGACAGAGCTCAAGGACCAATCTGCTGCCGCCATAGCGGAGGCCAAGAACTTGGAGAGATTGTTGTTAGTGAGGTGTAAATCGATCACTGATATGGGCTTAGGTTGTATCGCCGTGGGTTGTAAGAAGCTGAAGCTGCTTAATCTCATGTGGTGCGTAGGAGTTGGTGATTTAGGAGTGGGATTGATTGCTATCAAGTGCAAGGAGATTCGAAGTCTCAATCTTTCTTACTTGCAGGTAATTAAACAGATGCTTAACTGTCTGTCTTACTATGATGAGAAAAATTAACTGATGATAACCATATGATCTAATACAGATCTCAGGCCAATGCTTATCGCAAATCTTGGAGCTGCAGAATCTCGAAACTTTAGTTCTCGAAGGGTGCGATTGCATCGAAGACGAAAGCCTTTTGGGACTGAGACAAAGATGCAATTCATTACAGGTACTACTTACTTTGTTATATAACAGGTTTCTTGAATTCTTACCGAAAAAAAAAGGCAATACCAACTCATTCAAATATGGCAGATTCTTGACATATCAAGGTGTCAAAGTGTGAGTCCCATGGGCTTATCTTCCCTTACTGATGCTGCGATGAATCTGAACCAACTGAACTTATCGTATGGCTCTCGAGTAAGTCCTCGTCTGAATTTCTTTCGATCTTTTCTTTAACGCAATCATTTAAAGATTTCGCCTTTGATGAATCCCAGGTAGATCCCTCCCTTGTAGACAGCTTGAGAAACCTCTCGTTATTACAGTCGTTGAAGCTTGACGGCTGCCAAGTAACTTCCTCGGGGCTCAAATCCATAGCTTATAACCTTAACGTTTCTCTCCGAGAACTGAGCTTGAGCAAGTGCACGGGCGTAACAGATAAAGGAATCTATTACCTCGTCGCCAAACACAAAGACTTGAAGAAGCTAGATATAACTTGCTGTCGGGAAATAACTAACCTCTCATTGCACCACATTACAAGCCATTGTAGCTCCTTAATCTCTCTCAAGATGGAGTCTTGCAGCTTAGTTGTAGCCGAGGCTTTTCTCTTAATCGGACAAAACTGCCCTTCTCTCGAGGAGCTTGACCTAACCGATACTGAGATAGACGACGAAGGTATTAGTAACTATGGAAACTATGTCCTAATAACGTAGTTATATGATAGATATCCGATATGCGTTTTCGATGTAGGCTTAAAATCGATCTCAAGATGTTCGAATCTATCGAGCTTAAAGGTTGGGATATGCCTCAACTTAAGCGACAAAGGGCTGATACATATCGGCGTCAACTGCTCGAAACTCAGAGAGCTCGATCTGTACAGGTTATCAACCAACCATCGTGTAATAATATCGTCTTTTTTTCTTTAACGAAATATCGAACCTTGAAAATATTTGTTTTTTTTTATCAGATGCGCTGGGATTACCGATGAGAGTATTCGGGCAGTCGCCCAGGGCTGCCCGGGACTCGAAATGGTCAGCATAGCCTACTGTCAATCGATAACAGATCTCTCCTACGTATCGCTGTCGAAGTGCCCGAAGCTTCACACTTTGGAAAGTCGGGGCTGCCCGCTCGTCACCTCCTTGGGCTTAGGCGCTCTCTCAGCGGGTTGCCTAAGGCTTCGCAGGTTAGACGTAAAGAAATGTCGAAGCATCAACGACGCCGGGATGATCCCTCTTGCCCATTTCTCCCAAAACCTCAAACAAGTAATATATATATATATAATATATATATATATATAATATATATATATATATATGTATATATATATTATATATATATATTATATACATATATATATATACATATATATAATATATATATAATATATATATACATATATATATATATATATATATATATATATATACGTGTGCTTAATTATCTTTCAGTCATGTAATTTAGGGGGCGACATTATACGGATAATAACTTTCCAAATTAGCAGTTTAGGGACATGTACGCTGGCACTAGGTTTTGTCCCAATATCAAGTGTTACGACGTGGTCCAGTTCAGACGAATCTAGGCGTGACATTATACGGATAATAACTTTCAAAATTTAAGCAGTTTAACGACATTACATGCTGACCCTAAATTTGTTCCAAATTTAAGGGTTCCATCGTATAATCTCGGGGTGAGATTATACGGATAATAACTTTCAAATTTAAGCAGTTTTGGGACAAAATTTAGGATTACAAGGTACAATGTTCCTCCTAAGTTGCTTAATTTTGAAAGTTATTATCCATATAATGCCACCTCACCTGAATTACAGGACTGTATAAAATATATCCCACGTTCTTTGACATTCGCTCATAGTAGAAATTTTCTTTGAATAGATAAGTCTGTCATACACGGGGGTGACGAACATAGGTCTCTTGTCCCTGGCGAGCATCAGTTCGTTGCAGAACCTTACGATCATTCACGTCGACGGCCTAACGCCCGAAGGCATAGCAGCCGCTTTGCTGGCGTGCGTCGGCCTGACTAAGGTGAAGCTCCACGAGTCGTTCAAATCTTCGATACCTCAGAATCTCTTACGACACTTGGAGGCGCGAGGATGCGCTTTTCAATGGAGGGATAAGATACTGAAGGTACTCAGACTAAAACCCTAAACCGTAAACCCTAAACTCGTAAGCATATTTTGTAATTTTTTTCTATTTTCAGCCTGAGCTCGATCCAAAGTGCTGGAAGGAGCAAACGCTGCATGGGGCGTTTTGAGATTTATTACAGCCGACGAGAAATAATAATGTTATATTAGTCTTTGATTTTGGTCAGATTTTGAGATTGTGAGATTACATATTTGATTCAGAAATAATCTCGATTTAATTAAGGTGTATGTATGTGTGACAACGTATTATTTTTTAGTTGTGAAGCAATATCAACCGATATTGATGAAACAACATACCAACGAACTATTTAAATAGACAAATAAGGAGGAGAGAAAGCGATGGCATGAGATATATGTTGTGTGTGTATATACACATATATATAGGAGAAGGATGTGTGTTAGGGAAGATGAGCCATTCTGACATCGATTGAATGTTGTCTAGTGGCCATTTTGTTTTCATCTCCTTTTTTTGCATGTTCATCATCTTCTTCAATCATCATCATCGTTCTAAATAAATCTCTCCCTTCCTCAATATTCATGATAAAATAAAGGAAGAAAAGGGGGGAACAAAAACAAGAAAACAATGGGAGCATTTTGTTCCTGCCATTGCGGGAGAAAGTTCGATGGCTTCATCATCGACGAAAAACACAAAGAAGAAAGAGACAGATTCCAAGAAAAAGATGATGATGGTGATAATAATAATAATAATAATTACAATAATTACAATCACCATAATTTTCATACATTGAGAGATGATTCTGGCGCACGTATAAGGCTTCAACCAGGATCTTCAAAGTACGTCTCCATGCACACACAGCAAGGCCGAAAAGGAGTCAACCAAGATGCCATGACCGTTTGGGAGGTAATAATAATAATAATAATAATAATAATAATAATAATAATAATAATAATAATAATAATAATAATATTAAATTACAATTTATCAAAATGTAATGATATTAGGGTTTGCATTTTTTTTATCTCCTATCTCAGAACTTTTCGGGCGATAGAGAAATGTTCTTCTGCGCCGTGTTCGATGGGCACGGTCCGTCGGGCCACAAGGTGGCCCGCCACGTCCGGGATTTACTGCCCGCGAAAATCTCCAAGTCGTATAAAAAGTCGGGCGACGGGAAATCGAACGTCGTCTTGGACGTCGAAGACGGCGCGAATAATAACGAGGATACGTTAAACCCGTTATTTCTTTCGTGGAAAACTCGGATGATTAAGTGCTTCGAAGAGGCGGACGAAGAACTCGAGGCAGACGCTTCGGTCGAGAGCTATTGCAGCGGCACGACGTCGGTTTGCGTCCTCAAAAAGGTATATATATATATATTACGCCAGATAGTCAATTGTCGAAAAACAAAATGTATAAATTAAAATACGATATGCTCTTTTTAGGCTTAAAGCTAATTTTTAAGTCGGGAGGTCATAATATGAATCCCAAAGACTACACCCATAAAAAAAATATTCAATGCTCAAGTCTGAATACAAAAGAAATCCGTCTAAACGTAACATGATACACTCTATATAAGATTAAGATTTTACGTGAAACGGTCATTTAACATCAATCTTGGTATATTATCTCATGTCTTCGTTTTCAGGGCGAACACTTGATAGTCGCAAACCTCGGAGATTCCCGGGCGGTGCTCTGCAGGAGGAATGAGGACAACAACGCCCTCGTATCGGAGCAACTCACCGTCGACCTTAAACCGAACCTTCCGAGTTAGAACCTCAAAACCATATATTGATAACATCACTATGTCGCTCTCAAGTAGATAAAAAAAAAACCGCCGAAATTAACCCTAAGTTCGATTTGTGACTATATATATTTTTGTGCAGAGGAAGCGCAAAGGATCAGAAGCTGCCAAGGGCGAGTCATGGCTATGGACGAAGAGCCGAGCGTTTACAGAGTATGGATGCCCGACGAGGACTGCCCCGGCCTCGCCATGGCTAGGGCTTTCGGCGACTTTTGCCTGAAAGACTTCGGCCTAATTTCCACCCCTGAGGTTTATTACCGAAAGCTCACCGACAAGGACGAGTTCGTCGTCTTAGCCACCGACGGGGTAAGAAAATAAATTACAAAAAATATGAAGGTGTATCTACACTTAAATAGCCAAAAGAATACAAAATTATTTGTTCAGTCCCCTGTCAGAAAAATTTATATATAGGTATCTAGTAGAATAAATTTTTTAACATAGCTACTCTTTGGTTGTTAGTACCATTTTACCATAATTTACGTATCTTTTTATACGCATTTTTTACGTATCATATCACGTGTTTATTGTGGTACCTAATTTCCAAATATGTTAAGTGATATATCTGTAAGCATGACTTAAATTTCTATACGATGTACCTTCAGCTAAACTGCTATGTATGTGTGAAAATTTTATTCTATTAGTTACCTAGATATAAAAAAATGCCGACATGGGACTGATTCGACGTTCTTTTATAGTGTTAGGTTAATTTTTCTTATAACAACTAATCGTTTCGTTATTTTCGATCGTCGAAAGATATGGGATGCGCTTTCGAACGACGAGGTGGTGAGCGTCGTGGCGTCTGCGAGAAAGAGATCATTGGCGGCGAAAATGCTCGTGGAGAAGGCGGTTAGGGCGTGGAGGCATAGGTTTCCCTGCGCCAAGACAGACGACTGTGCGGCGGTTTGCCTTTTCTTCAAGCGGGCCCTCCCTTCGCTGACCAAGTCGGCTTCCGAGGTTTCACATCTCAGTCTGAGTAACGACTACGGTGGGAGTGCGAAGACGGATGATGGGCTCGACACCCTCCTTAATTGGAGGGTGACTGGCGAGGCGAATGATAATACTAATAATAATAGTTATAATAATAATAATAATAATAATAATAATAATAATAATAATAATTTGGAGAGTAATGAAGGAAAGGTGAGGAAGAGAAGGGTTCTTGACAAAGGGGATTGCTAGGGTTTGCGGGGTGGGTTATTGAGTTGAGATTTTATTTAAGGAAAAAAAATGTAACGTTTTTTAATTTTTAATTCTTCATTTGGACAATCGTCGACAAACAATTCAATCCGATTCTTTATAGTAGTTCATCACGAACGTGTATTTTCTTATTTATTTTTTTTCTCGCATGTTAAATATGTTTTATCAAAAATTGAATTAAGGTGAATCTATAGAAAAAACCCAATTGGAAAATTTTTTTACACATATCTACCCATGTCAGAAAATTTTATAGATAGGTACCCGATTTAATTGTACTAGTTTCTTTAGTCATATCGTACCTTCCTATGTGTATATTGCGTATTATAACACGTTTATATTGGGTACCTAAATATAGGATACGTCGTACCTACGGGCATGCCTGTGTGTTACATAGGGCGTACCTAAATATAAGATACTTCGTACCATTTTCTGTTATACAGGGTACCCAAATGTGTTGAGATAGGGTACCCAAATGTGGTGTTTGGTGTACTTTCGGGGATCGGGTACCTATGTGCAAAAACTTTATTCTGTTAGGTACCTACATATAAAAAAATCCTGATTGGGTACTAAATTACAAGTTTTTTTTCCAAAAATAGGTACTTATGTGTAAAAACCCCTTTAATTAATAATTTATAGTGTGATTCGTGGTTAATCTTGCTTTGATTTTATTATTACATCCACCGGCCTATTTGTGTGGGAAAATATGTGAAGACATTGAATGAGCTATATATTAGTACGTCAGACTATTACTGAGATTGATATGCTGCAACGAAATACCAAGCAGATGATAATCGGCGGCTCAAATAGTATTGTTCCTTTTCTTTAATGTTTTTCTTTATTTTTTAAATATAAAACGTGTGATAATCAGAAAGAAAAATAAATATAGGGTTCTAAACTATCGTCGGTGCCTCTAATCTAATGATAGAAATATATAGAAACGCTACATTCCTGACAGTTTTTGTTCGAACTTGCCAAATTTAGAGAAAAAAAAAAGATATAGTAACAAAACGCGGTGGTACACAATTGGTGACTTCAACACCAAACGCGACTCTTCCTCTCTATAAATACCAATCAATAGCAATAGCCACTACAGACCACACGTAACGATAAACAGAAAAAATAATAGGGTCTGTAAGAAATATATAATAAATAAATAAAATGCCTTGTCTTGATATCTCGACAAACGTTAACCTCGATGGAATCAACACAGATCCAATCTTCACAGAGCTCACTAAAGCAGTTTCAGAGATCATCGGAAAACCCCAACAAGTACGTCGTCGTTTCACTTCCTCGTCGTTTTCCCCTATTCCTCACACACACACAGCGCACATATACCCACACAGATATATATAATATATATATATATATAATATATATAGCCCTTCTTGTTGATATGTGTTGAAAAGCGAGGTTGTTTTGCTCCATGTTTACTTTCTTGCTTGTTTTATTTTTAGTTTCTATTTTTTTTAAATCGCCGTAAGCCTAGAAAGCCATGAAAACAACATCCCACCAAGTATATAGTATGTATATAGACACTTTAATATCTATCTTATTTTCTTGAATAATCACATGGCTTTTGTTTTGTTTTGTTTTGTTTTTCTTTTTGGCAGTTTGTGATGATTCTGATGAAGGGTTCGGTGGCTCTAACTTTCGGCGGCAGCAGAGAAGCGGCGGCGCTGGCCGAGATTGTGTCGATGGGCGGCGTTGACTCTCATGTAAAGAGGAAACTCATAGCCGCCGTTGGATCTATCTTAGAAGAAAGGCTTTGCATTCCACGGACGAGATTTGTCCTCAAGGTGTTCGACACCACCGTGGGAAGAAGAAAAGGCGACTCCAAGCTATGATTACTACTACTACTAAAATATATATCAGAAATCACTCTTAAATGTGAGATTGTCGGTAGTATATATGACCTGAAATTTAATGAATGTATAAGTTGATTATAGGGTTTTCTAAGCGAATATTAAAAAAAAATGGCCTTTGACATAGTAACGTTAAAAAAATATCGTTATTTTTTCCTTTTTTTTAAAAAAAATCGAATTAAGGACTTTTGCGTCACAAGGTATCTTTTTAAAAATAGCAGGGGTCCCCTGCTATATAGCACGTGTTCCCTGCTCAGTTGATCTGTGCTATATAGTAGGGGACCCCGCCCATCTGGTGCGCAGCATGGGCGGGACTTCTATCGTGTGTGCGGGGGACCCCTGCACTGTGTGCTACTGCAGGGTCCCTTGCTGTATGCGGGTCTCCTATTGTGTGTGCGAGGACCCCTGCGCTGTGTACGGGGACCCTGTGCTGCTGTCCGCACATAGCGCAGGGGTCCCCTGCACACACGGCAGGGATCTCGCTCATGTTGTAAAAAAATAAAAAAATGTACGTGTTGAGGATTTGAATCCATGACCTACTACTTGAACGTCTGACTACACAATACTGAACTACGGCCCGCCCTCCCATCCTTTTGTGACCCCAGTAACAGATATCGATTTGAAAAAGTGGAACCCGTTAAGTAAATGTATAACTGTCATACTTGAAGGCTATTTTTTTAACATTGACCAGGCCAACCTTTTGTACGACCCTTTTTTAAGTGAATTGCATAAAACTACCCATTATTTGTATAAAAACTTGCAAGCCAGTAATCTGTCAGTGTTTTTTTATGTCCTGTCAGTGTTTTTATATGTAGGTTAGGTACATATTAGAATAAACATTTTGCATAGTGGTACGTGAACCGCGACAAGTTATATCATATAACACATTTAATTACCATATAGGAATGTATTGTAGTACAGTGAGAAAATGGTACATCATCAAGGTACCATAACGAAACGTATATGGTACCATATAAATGCGTGACGTTCATAATGCACATATAAAAAGATACGTCAAGACTGAAAAATGGTACGCACATCAAACTGGTACTTATATAGAAAATTTTCCGACATAGGTACTGACTTTCAAATTTTTTATATAATGAGTATTTTTCTGTATATTCATATTTTTTTAATAAATGCTTCGCTAATCCAAGAAATCTCTCGTCAAATCACGAGAGAAAACCATCACAAATGCGAAGAAGAAGAAATGGATTGCTAAAAATCAGTCTAAACCTTGATTTAGGTTTTCTTCAGAAAGTGTTTTGCAGATTATAAGAAAATGGACGGGCCCATGTTCTCATGCATTAATGTGTTCCATGCCATTAATCTGCTAATTTATTAACTTAGTGACTCACTGAATTCGCTAATTTATGTTTAAATATCACAATGTGAGAAATAGCAAATAATAATGTATTATCATCAGAAAAAATCATTTTGCTAACTTATCTTCTTATCTTCTCTAAAGAAATCAGAAATGTTTTTTTTTTTCGGTGAATCTATAGAAAAATACCTAATTGGAAATTTTTTTACACGTAACTACCCATGTCAGAAAATTTTATAGATAGGTACCCGATTTAATTTTATCAGTTTCTTTAGTCATATCGTACCTTCCTGTGTGTATATTGCGTACTATAACACGTTTATATAGGGTACCTAAATATCGTATACGTCGTACCTACGGGCATGCCTGTGTGTTACATAGGGCGTACCTAAATATAACATACGTCGTACTATTTTCTGTTATATAGGGTTCCCAAATGCGTTGAGATAGGGTACCCAAATGTGTTGTTTGGTGTACTTTCGGGGATCGGGTACCTATGTGCAAAAACTTTATTCTGTTAGGTACCTACATATAAAAAAATCCTGACTGGGTACTAAATTACAAGTGTTTTTCCAAATAGGTACTTATTTGTAAATTTTTTTCTAGTAAGATAAGAAACGCGCCAAGGGTTAATGTGGGAAATGAAGATTAGTGATGGAATGGACGTGTAAGATGAGATGTAATCCAACGGTTGACTTTCACTCAGACTTAGCAACAATAAAATAGTGGAGTGGTTTTCAAGCTCCACCAAAAACCACTCGTTTTTCTTCGGATTAGGTTTGTACGAAAAAAGATGCCGTGTTTGAACCTATCGACTAACGTCAGCTTGGATGGCGTCGACACGTCATCGATCCTCTCCGAAGCATCTGCATCCGTCGCCAAGATAATCGGAAAACCAGAGAACGTGAAGTCTCGATTTTATTCGCATCTCCCTCTTTTATTTTTATTCGAAAGCGATTTGTTTTATATGGTCGATTCGTGATGCAGTTTAATATTTTGATGGTAATCTGGCTAGATTAGTTGGTTGGGGTTTTATTTCCCCTGAAACTGAGACTTACTGGGGAAATCTGGCAAAATGCATGAATATACAGTGTCATAGTTCTACTCGTGGTTTCAGGTTGCTTTTTTTTTTATATATATATATAAATCTTTAGCGCCGTAAGTCGACGTAAGTGAATTCTTGCGCAGCAGCTGAAAATATGGCGTAGTGTAGTTGGCATTGCGTTTGATTGAGGAATTTGGTCTTTGTTTTCAAGTTTGGTTTTGCGTGCAAATGGAAATTGTGTTTTTAGCTATCAACCCTTTCTTTCATCGTGCTTTAGTACATTACTTCTTCAAACTTCTGAATGAGTTGAGGGGTACCGTAACATGGCAACTGTGTTGAACACAAAAGTATGTAATGTTATTTTTGTCGAAACAAGTTTCATAGTCTATTGATATTTTGGATGAAATATGAGTTCAAAGAGATCTGACATCTAATGAATACTCTGTGCAGTACGTGATGATTGTGTTGAAAGGGTCCGTTCCCATATCATTCGGGGGAACCGAAGAACCTGCTGCTTATGGGGAGCTAGTTTCCATTGGAGGGTTGACCCCAGATGTCAATAAGAAGCTGAGCGCTGCCATCGCAAGCATCCTCGAGTCTAAGTTGTCCATTCCAAAGTCTCGGTACTTCCTCAAGTTCTACGACACTAAGGTACAAACAAAGAAGCTAAATCGTATTCTCGGTTGCATGCTTCTGCTTTCTCTTAAGCACTTGTACATCATATGCACGCTGCAGCTACACTACTATATAGATATACAATCTTGGACCCATGTTTGTGGTTCAACATTTATAATAATGTGCTTTTCTACATGTGTTCTGTCACCGTTAAAGATTCGAATTTTTTATTCTTCCAAGTAACGATGTAAACTCTTTTGTGTCTTTACAGGGTTCCAACTTTGGATGGAATGGTGCAACATTCTAGTTATCAGGTGTGTTGAGTTTGCCTATTCTATGACCTGTGTTTTGACAGAAGCATATGTGATGAAATAAAACTCTGTTTAGTCACTGCATTAAACTTAAGCTCCTATGCAAAAAGGTCACAAAATTCAAATACCCGAACACAACTCGGTTGGTTCACCCACAAGATATTCGTTTCGAGCACGTAAAGCACAAATATTCTTTCAGACAGCGAAAAAGCAAAAGTCGAGAATCATTTGTAGTAAAACAGAACATCCATATTTTGACATATTTTTCTCAAGCTTACTTAGCATATAACACACAACATCTATCAACACAACGTAAGATAACAATTGCAAATCGAATGCCAACAAACCCTTGCTTCTTTACTTCAGAACCTCTCCACGCTGATCCCATCTCTGAGAACCTCGTAAGCATCTCTGCTTCTCGATTTCTTCATCCCAGCGGTGAAATTGACCTTCGATTTTTCGGAAGTAATGCAAGTCACTTTGGTCCAAACGATCGCCTTAGTTTTGATTCCTTCTACATCAGCGAGCTTACCATTCTCGAGATAACCAGTAACAGCAGTTGAGAAACGTAGCACCGATGAATCCTTGTAACCCACTTCGCAGATTGCAGGGATGTATACAGTGAGCTTTTTCGTTTCCTCGTTAAACTCGTAATTTGTAGAATCGCGGGGGAATATTCCTATCGGTAGGTCGTATTCCTTGAGGAGTTCTGGCAAAGGTTTCTGCATTTTGCCTGATGAATACGACGTGTAAAACTATGCTTATCATCCACGACGCATTAAACAAGAAAATATACTTCGTGGGTCGCTGATTCAAGAACAAACCTTTAATCTTGTTGATAAACCACTTGGCTCCACCTTCAATGCTGGAGGACAATGACTAGCAGAGAAATAAGATCAAGTTAATGCATAAATGGCGAGAAATGCACAATCTCGCTCTGTTTTAAGCACTAAGCAAAGCTATCGAGGAAATGATCGAACTCAAGTGCTGAAATTTCAGCAGATACACGGAGAGATTTGCGATGGAGTTTGAACTGCGTGTTTCGAGATAAACTCTGAGGAAGAGAAGAGAGATATCTACGATTAAGAAGCATGGCTTTCACGATCAAAAACAACACACTGTTTTGCTCCATATAAGAGGCAAAATCTTGACACTGAAACAACACTCAAATGTGCAAAGCCATTAGCTATTCATCAGTTTTCGCTTTTTGAAGCATCTAAATTTGGAGATGGAATTAATGGGGTAAATCTCCAGATTGGAATTAATGGGGTAAATCATCACAGCTGAGTGAGATCTAAGTCAACCGATGTCCAGAAACAGCTGAGAGTGTAGATTCAAAAGCACTAACTTGGCATCATTCAGATAATCTTGAAAAACGACTCAGGGTTTGGAAACAGCACATTTACCTCAATTATAGCTCAAGACTCACCAGACAAAAAAAAAGTAAAACAATTTCCTGAAATAATCCAAATTTCTCAGGGCTCGCCAAGCTCAATTACGGATAAAGAGTACAAACTTTGAAACTTCAAACCCCTCAATTGCGAAAGAATAGACTGAGAAACTTACATTGATGTCATCGCCAACTGAGCTGATTTCCTTGTTCGCCTTTTTCCCCAACCAATACGAACCCACCTTGTTCAAGACTTGATCCATTTAGAGCAATACAACTCTTGATTTTGTAGCCTGATGTCAGCTATATGAGTAGAAAAAAAAAAAAAGAAGAGAAGAAACTGAGTCTTTCTTCTCGCCCTTAGCCCTATATAGAGAGAGAGAGAGAGAGGGGGAGAGAGATACTGGGCTATCTTTTCCGCTACACCATTAAATCTGAAATTAGAAATAATAATAATGATAATAACAAATATTCATTATAATTTGCGATTATTGTTTGTCATTGCTATTTATTCAATGAGCTAATCTATGTACTAATAAATGAATATAAATAGAATCATATGAAAAATAATATAATAAGTGAAATAGCCAAGAATATATATATTATATATATGAAGTTGATATTCAAGTGGGCTTGAGGTCTCTCTTTAATGTAATCGTGACAAAAGTTATAAGTAATGTCACGATCATCTTGCTATTAAAATGAAAACCGAAAGAGTTGAAGGGAGATTGGATATAGCTAGTGAAGCCCCTATTCAGTATTCACCTCTTACCAACTCATTGAATGACAAATATTAATATTCAAAAGGCTACAAAAAAAAGTTTCGAAGTTATTAACCTACATTCATATTGGAAAATAGTTGCATAAGAACATTATATCCTTGGTATCATCATATAATGGCATGCTCCTATTTTCCTTCGTATAAGGGTTCTGATTTTTTGTTTCCGCAAATATACATAAATATCATTAAAATTCATATCGCTTCACCAAAGAGTTGGTTCATATTTTTTATAAAAATGGTTAAATCATGACTTGCAATTTTTTTTTATTTAAATATACTATTATTGAGTCAATCAATGCCAAGTCAACTGGTAAAATTTACTAATTTACTAGTATAAACTATAAATTTCAGGTTTATCTCGGCACATTCGCACCTAACAATAGCTTAGTGTGTCAGTTGGAAGTTTTAGGAAGCTTAAATTAATAATCTGTTTAATCAATGACTTTCAACCTAATTGCTAGTTTCATGGTTTATATTTAATTCTCTCCTCATACTCTATGCTTTTGCTTGCATAGTATAATAGGAAAATCGAAACACATTGTTATTGATATTGTGCACCACAAATCTACCACAAATTATCATTAATCAAAAGCCCTCAACTGGCCAACGGGGTTGGTCCAAGTTAGGGCTGGGGAAAAAATACCGAAATACCGAAATACCGTCCTTATCGTATCGAATCGTATCGAAAATATCGAAAATTTTGGTATACCGAAGTTTTTGGTGAAGTATGATACCGTACCGAAAATTTTCGGTACGGTAATGGTATGAAAGTTTTTAAAATTAGGTATACCGATTATACCGAATACCGAAATTCTAAAATTTTTAATATATTTTATACATATATATACACACCTATATGTATTATATTATTTCAAAAAACTATAAAATGAAAAATCAAGGATCTTCATAAACTTATTTAGCCCATAAACTATACTTATACACAATTTTCTAATATTAGGCCCACCATATTTTACTTATGTAACTCAAGTAACGTTTAATTTTTGCCTTTTTAATGTTTTTTTTCATGATTTTTGAAAGCGTGAAGATGCAATGCAATTACTTTTTGTTAATCTTCACTAATTTTTTAAATATAGCCGCTTCGTTCTAATTAATCTGTATATAAAGTTGTATTTTGTGGTTATGTAAAGTTTTTTGTCTTACTAAGGAGACTAGCTAAAATATGTAAATTATTTAAGGTTAAAAAATCTTTTTATTTTGAAAAATTTGGCATTAATAATCTATGTTATTGGGGCCTAAGGAGTTTGAATTAATTAAAAATTCCAAAACAACGAATTAACGAGTCACGAGACATGCATAGTAAAAAACCCTCCGTATGAATGGTATAGAAGGTATGATACCGATACCATACCGAAATTTCGGTATGATACCGTATCGAAATTTAAGAATACCGAAATTTTGGTATGGTATTGGTATGATTTTTTTGGATACCGAAATTTCGGTACGGTATACGTTATCACAGTTTTGGTACGGTATACCGTACCGAACCACCCCTAGTCCAAGTGGTAAGCGGCTTGGTATCACTTAAGCAAGGTCTCGGGCTCGAATCCTTGTGTATGCAACACCCTCCTTTGGGAGCCTCACCTGCCGTTACTAGGTACGCGACGCGGGGCGAACCTTATTGGTTGGGGCAACCCGAAACCGGTCGGGTATCCGAAAAAAAGCCCTCAACTTGCCTTTGCGAATTACCTGAATTAACCCCAACGTGCATACCCTCTCAAACAAAAATATAAAGGGTGTTCTAGTCTTTTGCAGCCAAGATGAGACCTCCCTTGTCTATCTTTCTCATCTTTATATTGACTTTTAACTTCACACCACAAGCGAAATAATAATAGTTTTTGTTAGTGAAGGAAGATGCCTTCAGATCCTCGACAGCCTTCTCTTCTCCTCCTCCAGAGAATCACCCAACCGCCGCCGCCCTCCGCCGTCGCCTCCGAAGCAGCTCAGCCTAGCCGAGATCACGTCGCCCCGGACGGCGTGGCGCTCTTCCACGCGCACGCGGTGGGCCCCAACCAGTGCTGCTCCGCCGTGACCCAGCACATCTCCGCCCCCGCCGACGCCGTTTGGTCCGTCGTCCGACGCTTCGACCGCCCCCAGGCGTACAAGCACTTCGTCAAGAGCTGCCACGTGGTCGTCGGCGACGGCGTCGAAGTGGGCACATTAAGGGAGGTCCACGTCATCTCCGGCCTGCCGGCGGTCAGCAGCACGGAGAGGCTCGAGATATTGGACGACGAGCGCCGCGTCATCAGCTTCAGCGTGGTGGGCGGCGACCACAGGCTGGCGAACTACAGGTCCGTGACGACGCTGCACACGGCTACGCCGGCGGCTGGCGGCGGCTGCGTGGGAACTACGACGGTGGTGGTCGAGTCCTACGTTGTCGACGTTCCTCATGGGAACACCAAGGAGGAGACGTGCGTCTTCGTTGATACGATTGTGAGGTGTAACCTTCAGTCTTTGAAAAGGATCGCTGAAGATTTAGCCCAGTGAAGAAATTAAAAAAAAAAAAAAAACTTGTTTCTGTTTTCCATGGATGTGTATTTTTTTTACTTTGATCTTTGGGCTCTTTGATTCATGTTTCTTTATCCTCTGAAATGTGAAAGTAAAACTTAGGGTTTTTGATATTTGCATTCTTTGCATAATATAATTAAACATTGAAATAACGCATGGAACTAATAAACGTACCAACTTGTTCTCTTATTTTTTATTTTTTTCATCGTAGCTCCTCCACACGCACTGGTTTCGGATCATCTGTGCCACAATAGTATTCCACCTTTGTGTTCCACCAACCATTCCCCGACAAGTGTTAAACTGAGTTGACCAACTGTACACTTGTCGCAATTTGGTTGGTGGAACACCTATCTGGAACAGAGGATTCAAACTAACACGCACTACGACGAAGTTTAATCTAATTTGAGGTCATTAAACGGCCGTCGAAGGACTTTGCCTTCTAACATGACTAATAATCCACATTGTATATATGTACACCTTTTAAGTTCACCGAAATTACGATAGTCAATTATTACAAATGGGGATCGAATTCTTGACTTTAATTTCTATCCATCTATAGGCAACTTGCATGGAAAGGAATAAAAAAACAGCTAAGATCTTAGGCAAGTTGGCTATGTGGATTGGAGTGAGCACCAACTACCACTTGAAGACATACGCGTTTTAGGCAAGTTGCAACTGGTTCTTTTTCCACTTAATGATAACGTTGCATGCAACTTGGTAGATATAGCTAGCAATAGCATACAATCTAAGGGGTTATTACTTACTATACAACATTGAAGAAGGGGGTGTTTTGTGAAGTTAAATTATGTATTCATTCGATTAAGTTAGTGAGATGAGAGTGTAATAATGGGCGGCCATTAATGATCTCATGGGCATGGTCTTTGTCTATAGCTTCAATGCCATCACACTATCTCTCTCATGTCAATCGTTTTCTCTGCCTCCCCCTTTTTTCTTTTTGGTATTTCTCTTTTCTTCTTTCGTTTTTTTCTGGAATATCATCTTTCTAATTCTTTGTCGAAAGTTTCTCTCAATGTTTTAAAAAGCGCAAAGCGTAGTGTGTCGCGTTTTAGTGCCGGTAGCGCGTAGCGTAAATAGCGTAGCGCATTGCGTGAGTATTTCAGATAAGCTAGTATAATACAATAAATTATATAGAATCTATAATAAATATAAATATTGTCACTTTTTATCTCATTATTGTAGTTACGAGACTAAATAATCAATATTTTCTCTAGAAGTTCAATGAAATAAAAAATAAGGTACAAGTAATTGATTAAAATCTAAAGTTTAAATATATACGAACGTTGTATTAAAAAGTTTATAGAATCCCAACAATAAAATAGGGAATAAATTGGTTAATTCTTATATTTATCGAAAATTATATTGATATAAAAAATATATGATATGCATGTCATTATGATCGTCATGAAATAAGGAATAAATTGGATATGCTTATGTATTTTTATCATATGAACTAGTCAAACTAAGGACGCTTTAATTATTCGGTGGAAGTTTAAATAAAAAGAAAGTAAAAATAAAAAAAATTATGCAATAGCCCACGTGAACTCTGCAAACGTGTCTTCTTCTAACAAATTATTTCAGTTTTCGACGGGTTTTGCGACGGATGTACCGTCGCTAAGTAGAAAATTCAAAAAAAAAAAATAACGCGAAATAAAAAACGCGTCGACGCGTTTTCATGAAAAATAACGCGATCGCGCGCCTCGACGCGCGCGATGCAACGCGTTTTAAAACAATGGTTTCTCTTCTTTTTACGTAATATCATAATTTTCATTCTCGAGTTCACATGATTTAAATCACATCATTTGTCGTAGAAGATTATGGCTTCATATCGAATTAAATCGAAATGTGAGGACTATGTTATGTCATGTGTAGATTATTTTCTGTTAAAAATACATTAAAAAAAAAGACGAGTCACCCGCGTGTGGCATCAAGGCTGACAATAATCATTCAATTTCAACTAAAATTTAACTTAATCGAGACGTAAGAACCGAAATGTAAGGACCATCTTTCAATGTTGTTTGTGGGAGGAAAATAATATACTCATTTGTCTTGTAGGCTGTATAGCCTTTCCCATATGATTAAGGTACTTCCATATGTATTTTCAATGTAAAAACACAGTCAACAACTCTATTTTTATTTTTTTATTTTGAAAGATCAACAACTCTATTCATAGGGTAATATAATGATACGTAAATTAGGAACATCAATCGAGGAAGGAATTGCAATAACGGCAAAATAAATAACAACAAAAAAGGTCCTCCCAACAAAACAACTTCACAAAACAACACCTTCGACATTGTTGAGTGCCTTAAGAGCAACCTTGAGCTTAGTACTACCATTCGAAGCCCCACGCCCGACAAAGACGTGCTTCGTCATGAAGAATTCGATCCCGCCCCTCAGATTTTCGTACTCGGGAACCAAAGCGATTCGACTAAAAACGTTCCAAACGAGCTTTTCCGAGGATTCGAATAACAGGGCCTCGAAAAGCATGCGAAAGTGCATGATTTTCATGGGACTCAATTCCAAGACGTTGTAGAAATCGACCACTTTCAAAACCGCGAGAGAAAGGCTGAAAGAGAGTACCATCTCGGCAGTGAATTTGGACAAGTGCATCGATCTTATCAACGACGTGGATTCGAGCTCCTTGTAATGATCCCATATGCAGTACTGCAGCATATGCGCAGTAGATGGACAAGGAAGAGATGACAAACGAGATTTAGTAATAATAATGTGTATCCAAATATAGCAAAATCAGCACCATAGTATCACAAATAGCTTATTATGTTACGCCATATACTTACATAACGGTACGGTTAACATGCATATTATGGTACTCTGTAAATAAAAGATAAGGTACGCTAATATAAAAGACGGTACTTCATATCTTCTGTTTATGGTACGCTATATATTTACGTAATGGTGCGGCTAACATGCATATTATGGTACTTTGTAAGTAAAAGATAAGGTACGCTAATATAAAAGACGGTACTTCATATCTTCTGTTTATGGTACGCTATATATTTACATAATAGTGCGGCTAACACGCATATTATGGTACTTTCTATGTAAAAGATAAGGTACCTTAATACAAAATATATGGTACTGCATAAAATACCGACAGTCGCATACTACACACCAAACGAACATCACTGAGTCTGCAAACAGTCTCAACCCCAAGGCAAATAACTAACTAACATAAACAACTACGGGTTTCCAAACAGTCTCATCCCCAACTCAAATAACTTAACCAACATAAACAACACAGACTCCGATCACAGCATAGTCAAGTAATTTAATGAAATAGATCTAGCATACAATTGTGCTTGTCACGTAAAATGCGAGCAGTCATAGAAGCACGATACACATCCATGTTGACTTCTTTTCCATATTTTTTGAACTTTGGGGTGTAGACAACGTACTCCTCTATGGTTAATGAGGCATCCCCCCGACAGTCTACGTCGCCAACTGGGACAGGTTAAACTCTGGATCCACGGTCTTCTTACATAGATACTTATACTTTCGTGCCCAATAATTCGTCAGAAATGAGCCTTCACAATATTAAAACGACATTAGCGCAGAACTGCAACACAGTCGAAGGAATATGCACAATGTTAAAACTTATGAATGCTCTAGCAACCCAGGTCATCTTGTGTGAGGCCATCGATTTCGAACGTAGATCGAAAGCGCAGGATGGCACCTGGAAGAAAGCTCAGATCTGTTCCACGGAGGCATTTCTGCCCAAAAAAAAAAACAACTCTGTTAAGAAGCATTTTATACACATACGGCATACTAAATTGCCCAAACAGATGGTACCAAATGTAATACCCGGGTTCCGTGCGTAAGTTGGCCAATAAATTTGCATGCATATTATGTGATGATATGATTTAATGTTTAGTATTTATTTAATTTCGTGACTATATGATATCTAACATTATTTAGAAATTAGATATTGAGTTTGAGGAATTTTGAAATTAGGTTGTGTGAGTAAAGATAATTTCGAAACATGATATTTAGAAATTTAGGTTTCTTTTGGATAAATTTCGAAACAAATGAATTAGGAGAACTTCGAAATTTAAGCATGGTTTGTATTTATGAATGCCGAGATCCACTTTAGAAAATGTCGATAGGTTGTATCGATTTTTTTTATGTTGAAGGAAAGATGTCGAGACTTCTATTGTGTAAATGTCGAAATTATTAGTGAAAATGTCGAGATTTGTTTTAGGTATATTGGTACTGAAATTTTTATATATAATATACCTCGACATTTTATTTACAATGTCGACATCTATAAGTATAAGGTCAAAGAAAGAAAACCACTTTAGAGATATAATATAACTTCTTGCGTGATTAAAGATAAGATTAGGTTAAAAGTTCTTTGTCATTTAGTTATTATTGAATTGAGGTTGATAGATTAATATAGAAAGAAAAGGGTTATTAGGAGATAAGAAAACGTTTAGGAAGGCAGTGAAGAACATAGCTTGGAACTCTAACGAAACTTGGAATTTGGTAAGAGTTCTTACTATAATTTTTATATTTTAATTAGGTTTTGGTTTAATTAAGAGTTTATTAAGTTTGGAAGTTCACGTAAGTTTATGCTATTTAGGGTTTTCGATTTTTAATAAGGGAAGAACATCACTTATAGTTGATATGATATTTAAAGTGTTCTTGAGAAAAAATAAGTTTTGATCGGAAGTTTATATGGGTTTAGAAGCAAATAGTGTTTATGATTTTCGAAAGATATTGTTTTAAGTTTTATAAAGATGTCGAGGAGAATATTAAAGAGGGTTTCAGAATTCTTATGAGTGTGTCGAGATTTTTGTGTAAAAATGTTTCGAAGTTATACGAATGTTTACATGGAATATCGATATGTGTCTTTGCAGTGTTTTAAAATGTCGACATATAATTATTGTTTGAGGAAGGATCTTGTGTAAAATGTCGATATGAGTGTAATGTATATTATGTAGTTGGTTTGAGTGAAAAGTCGAATTGAATTAAGATGTTGACATGGAGTATTTGAGTTGAAAAGTCGAATCAGAAACAGGAATAGGGAGGTAGGATATCGAGATTTATTTTATGTAAATGTCGAGACAAATTACTAAGGATGTCGAGGTATTTAAATGAAGTGATGTTGAGAATGTCGAATGAGATCTAATTATTATGAAAATATCGAGATGTGTTGTGAGAATTTTGAATAAAATGTCGAGTGAGTGATTATGTGATGTTTCGAGTTTTGTGAGTTGTGAAGAGAAAATGTCGACATGGTTGTACAAGATTGTTTCGAGATTTATAAAATATCGAGTGGGGTATATGATGTGAGTTTGTCGAATAAAATGTCGAGTGAACAGTAATTTCGAGATTTTTATACATATAAATGTCGATATGATGATGATATATATAAATGTCGAGATTATTTATAGTTTCGGAATTTATTAGTACATACATGTTGAGATCTATTTAATGTCGAGATATATTTTAATTCATGCCGAGATTTATATAAATAGTATTTTTCAGTTTAAGTAAAGTTTTAAATTTTAGGGTTTCGAAGAAAAGTTGAAACTAGGGTTTTCTAAATTAAGCCAATTTCATGAAATCTTAATTAAATTAACGAACTATGATTTTATATGTTTTATAAATAGGATTCGAAGGTTAGCGATTTAACCGTACGATAAGCTAAGGATATCAGGTAAGTGGGAATTTCACCTACAACACATAAAGTGATTAATATGTGTATTGTTATGTGACTAATTGATTCGATGAATATGTGGTATGTGAGTTATCTGTTATATGCGATGGTTTGGAATATTTATTGTTGCATTATTTATGCATCACGAGCATGTGCACGCACGAAGTATATGAAGTATTTTGAGGAATGAGCGTGCATTATATTACTCGAGTGGAAAGTGAGTTACATGAAATGTAGATAGATGAGAATGTAGCTATTACTACAAAGGCACCATGACGGGGGTAAGACCGTCGAATATATTTACCTAAATTATTTAGGTAATGGGAAGGCACATAGAATGAACTATAGTGCCAGGAAAGTAATTTGATAGAGGGGCGACCTGGTGAATGGTAAGATTGGAGATAAACCCTAATCTTATCCTAGCCAGTGTGGGCCACTATCGTATTTTTATCCGTATAGGATTTGAGCTCATGATATGATGGTGCGGTTAGTAAGTAGCTATGGGCCCTGATGAAAATGAGAAATGAATGAGTATGATGTGAGGATAGTATTAGAAAGCATTGTCGTGGATGCCGTTGTTATTTTGGACATGTGCATACATGCATATTCCTACTTACTGAGCTTTATAGCTCATCCCATGTTTTATGTGTTGTAGACGTAGCGAATCCGGTATGTAAGCGTTTAGATGACGAGGCTGGTCCTTCTGGAACTTCCGGTGACTTTTGAGGGTGGTGTGTACATGGATGCGACCTGTGTGGCGGGCGTTATGTTTAATTATGTGTGTTTTGTAAAATACGTTTGTATTGTATGTAAAATCTGAACAATGTTTGTATTGTAAAATAGTTGGGTGTGGTGTGTTTTGTAAAATAAAAAAAAAAAATTTCTATCGATGTTTTCTATGTAATATATTTTATATTTTATTTAGTCACATAAGTTAGTGTATGAAAGTAGTAGTAGATGGCGGGTCGTCACAGGTTGGTATCAGAGCTTCGGTTGCAGTTTCTGTAGACTGTCCATGTATACACACTCAAAAGCACGGAAGACAGCCTTGATTGTAAGTTATTTGATTTTATGAATTTATTGCATTGCATAATTTATTGGTCTAAGGGACTGTTAGGGTACAAGAGACAACATGGTTAGAACCAGAGGTGAAGGCAGTGGAGGAAACAATCATGAAGGCGAAAATGTAAATCCGACTGACAATCGTGATTCGGCTATCCTTCAGCTTACTGAATTAGTACGTCAGCAGTCTCAGCAGATTCGAGAATTGATTCAGCAGCAAAACTCTGAGGGGACAAGAAATAACGGAATTTCTCAGGCGGATAGGGTTGAAGCAGTGGGTGAAAGATTTCGCAAACTGAACCCACCGACTTTTGAGGATGCTATTGACCCAACATCTGCTGAAGATTGGCTCAGAACATTAGAGAGTATGTTCCAATATAGCAGAATTCCTGAGAATGAGAAAGTTCTGTGTGCTGCATTTCTACTGCGAGGAAGTGCAGGACATTGGTGGGATACTATTTTGGCGATTGAGGATCCGATCAACATGAACTGGGAACGTTTCAAGGAACTGTTCCGAAATAAATACTTCACTGCACCTGTGCGAGCCCAACGCATGAATGAGTTTATCAATCTCAAACAAGGGGCAATGACTGTGGCGGAGTACATCAGAAAATTTGAACAACTGTCAAGGTTCGCGACTCATATGGTTAGCACTGATGCCCTAAAGATTGAACGATTCCTTGAGGGTCTAAAGCCGGAGTTGTATCGTGATGTTAATATGGCCGGACTACAAGGAACTACATATGCTCAAGTGGCGGAGCGGGCGATGGTTGCAGAACAAGCTGAGACACGAATTATTCGTGCTCATGAGGCAAAGCGAAAGTTTGTGCAGGGAGCAAACTGGAGAGGTGGTAATCAGAAAAGGCAGTTCTTTCAAAAAGGAGGAAAGCCAAATTTTCAGAATAAGCCTGGACCATCTCAGCAACCAAATCCTAATCAGTGGAGACCTTCAGCTCCAATGCCAGCTTGCCCAAGATGTGGACGATATCATTCGGGTATCTGTTTCTCACAAAATGCTATCTGTTTCAAATGTGGGAAGACGGGGCATTATGCAAGATCATGTACAGAAAAGACACCAGGAAATCAAGCTATGGCTCAAGCGAAACCACCAACTGTGCCAGCACGTGTGTATACTTTGACTACCGAGGAAGCAAAAACTAATCCGTCCGTGGTGGCAGGTATTCTACTTATTCACAAACTTCCGACATGCATTTTAGTAGATTCAGGAGCCACGCATTCATTTGCATCCACTAAATATGTGACGAGACTCGGGATTACACCTACCCTGTCTGATTGTGAATATAATGTGACTGTTCCACACGGAGTTGCGATGCGAACCAATCTGGTTTTACGGAATTCTCCGGTGTTAATTAATGGAAGAGAATTGTCTGTTGACTTAATAGTTATTCCGATGAATGACTACGAGGTGATTCTTGGAATGGACTGGCTCTCAAAATACGGAGCTATTATTGACTGCAATCGCAAGACAGTTACATTTAAAACAGAAGAGAATGAGCCTTCTATTTTTGTGGGAACAAACAAAGAAAAAAATGTTTCCAGAATTTCAGCGACGAAAGCACAACGTTTGATCAAGGTGGGATGTGAAGCTTATTTAGTTTTCGCAGTGGAATCAGAGGAACGTTCATCTCCGAAATTAGAAGATGTACCAGTGGTGCAAGATTTTCCGGATGTCTTTCCCGAAGATTTACCCGGATTACCACCGGATCGAGAAATTGAATTTACAATCGACTTAATACCGGGATCTGCTCCAATTTCTAAAACTTCCTATCGATTAGCGCCGAATGAATTGAAGGAGTTAAAGGATCAGTTGGACGATTTATTACAGAAAGGATTCATTCAACCCAGTTTTTCTCCTTGGGGAGCGCCAGTTCTCTTCGTGCGAAAGAAAGATGGGTCGATGCGATTATGTATCGACTACAGGGAGCTGAACAAGATCACAATCAAGAATAAATATCCATTACCAAGAATAGATGATTTATTTGATCAACTTCAGGGCGCAACGGTGTTTTCAAAAATAGATCTAAGATCGGGATATCATCAATTGAAAGTTCGAAAAGAAGATATTCCGAAGACGGCATTCAGGACCAGATATGGACACTACGAATTTTTGGTTATGCCTTTCGGGGTGACTAATGCGCCAGCGGCATTTATGGATCTAATGAATCGAGTGTTCAAACAATTTTTGGACAAGTTTGTCATTGTGTTCATTGATGACATTCTTATTTACTCGAAAACGAAGGAGGAACATGAGCAACATTTGAGGATAGTTCTCGAGATATTACGAGAAAATAAATTATATGCCAAGTTCAAGAAATGTGAGTTCTGGTTGAATCAAGTCGCATTTTTGGGCCACATTATTTCTGGAGAAGGAATTTCTGTGGATCCTAGCAAAATTGAAGCTATCAACAATTGGCCTCAACCAACCAATGTTACAGAAGTACGGAGTTTTCTTGGCTTAGCTGGATATTACAGGAAGTTTATTAAGGACTTCTCAAAGATTGCGTCAACACTGACGAAGCTAACAAGGAAGAATATTTCATTCCATTGGAGTAAGGAGTGCGAGCAAAGTTTTCAAGAATTAAAGAAGAGACTCACTTCAGCTCCAGTCCTAACGATACCATCGGGGACTGGAGGATTTTCAGTTTATAGCGATGCGTCAAGAAATGGTCTGGGATGTGTATTGATGCAACATGGAAAAGTAATTGCATATGCCTCTCGGCAATTGAAGGAGTATGAAAAGAATTATCCGACTCATGATTTGGAGCTAGCTGCTGTGGTTTTTGCTTTAAAAATTTGGAGGCATTATTTATATGGGGAACGATGCGAAATTTTCACGGATCACAAGAGTTTGAAATATTTCTTCACTCAGAAGGAATTAAATATGAGGCAAAGACGGTGGTTAGAACTTGTTAAAGATTACGATTGTGTAATTAGTTATCATCCAGGAAAAGCAAATGTGGTGGCTGATGCATTAAGTCGAAAAGCGGTAAGCGCGGAGTTACAATTGTTGGAAGTGGAGGTAGTGAAATTGGGAGAAGTTGAAGCAAAGTTGGCAGCTTTGACTTTGCAACCTACGATACTGGAAGAAATCAAACGGGTGCAAGAAAATGATGAGTTATATCTAAAAATCAAAGACGCACAGACGAAGCAAACTTCAACTGATTTCAAAATGCAAGAAGACGGAAGTTTATATTACAAGGACCGTCTATATGTACCAGATGATGCGGAGATTCGAAGAATAGTAATGGCAGAAGCACACGCGACGGCATATTCAGTACATCCAGGAGCTACAAAAATGTATCGAGACCTTCGAATAAATTATTGGTGGCCGGGGATGAAAAGAGACATTGCGACATTTATAAGTCAATGTTTAACTTGCCAACAAATAAAGGCGGAACATCAAAGACCAGCAGGGACATTACAGCCTTTGCCAATACCTGAGTGGAAGTGGGATCATATTACTATGGATTTCGTTGTTGGCTTACCAAAGACTGTAAAAGGTTATGATGCTATTTGGGTTATAGTCGACCGATTGACTAAGTCTGCTCATTTTCTACCCATAAGCTCGATATTTTCCCTGGAGCGATATGCAGAAATATATATACAAGAAATTGTTCGACTCCACGGGATTCCATTATCAATTATTTCGGATCGAGATTCGCGATTCTTATCAAACTTTTGGAAGAGTCTGCAGAAAGCAATGGGAACTAAATTGTCTTTTAGTACGGCTTATCATCCTCAGACAGATGGTCAATCAGAACGAACTATCCAGACTTTAGAAGACATGTTGCGAGCATGTGTTTTGGATTTTAAAGGAAACTGGAGCAAATATCTACCACTGATCGAGTTTTCTTATAACAATAGTTATCATTCAACTATTGGGATGGCTCCTTATGAAGCTTTATATGGGCGAAAATGTCGATCTCCCATACATTGGGATGAAGTTGGTGAACGTGCAATGTTAGGACCTGACATGGTTCAAGAGATGACTGAGGCAATAACAAAAATACGAGAAAGAATGCAGACGGCTCAAAGTCGACAAAAGAATTATGCAGACCGAAGACGCAGACTGTTAGAATTTGAAGTTAATGACTGGGTGTTTTTGAAAGTATCTCCGATGAAAGGTGTGAAACGGTTTGGTCGAAAGGGTAAGTTGAGCCCAAGATATATTGGACCTTTTAAAATAATTAAAAGAGTTGGTGAAGTAGCTTACCAATTGGAATTACCAGTTTCATTGGCACAAGTTCATGATGTTTTCCATGTATCGACATTGCGGAAATATGTCGCTGACCCGAATCATGTCTTGAGAAATGAATTTCTATATCAACAGCTTAAGCCAGATTTAAGTTATGAAGAGAAGCCGGTGGAGATTTTGATGTATGAAGTAAAGAGACTTCGAAATAAAGAGATTCCGTTAGTAAAAGTGTTATGGCAGAATCAGTCAACTGAAGAAGCTACGTGGGAACGTGAAGATGATATGAGAAGTCGCTATCCAGAATTATTTCAACTAACTTGATTTCGGGGACGAAATCCTTTTTAAGGGGGGAAGAATGTAATACCCGGGTTCCGTGCGTAAGTTGGCCAATAAATTTGCATGCATATTATGTGATGATATGATTTAATGTTTAGTATTTATTTAATTTCGTGACTATATGATATCTAACATTATTTAGAAATTAGATATTGAGTTTGAGGAATTTTGAAATTAGGTTGTGTGAGTAAAGATAATTTCGAAACATGATATTTAGAAATTTAGGTTTCTTTTGGATAAATTTCGAAACAAATGAATTAGGAGAACTTCGAAATTTAAGCATGGTTTGTATTTATGAATGCCGAGATCCACTTTAGAAAATGTCGATAGGTTGTATCGATTTTTTTTATGTTGAAGGAAAGATGTCGAGACTTCTATTGTGTAAATGTCGAAATTATTAGTGAAAATGTCGAGATTTGTTTTAGGTATATTGGTACTGAAATTTTTATATATAATATACCTCGACATTTTATTTACAATGTCGACATCTATAAGTATAAGGTCAAAGAAAGAAAACCACTTTAGAGATATAATATAACTTCTTGCGTGATTAAAGATAAGATTAGGTTAAAAGTTCTTTGTCATTTAGTTATTATTGAATTGAGGTTGATAGATTAATATAGAAAGAAAAGGGTTATTAGGAGATAAGAAAACGTTTAGGAAGGCAGTGAAGAACATAGCTTGGAACTCTAACGAAACTTGGAATTTGGTAAGAGTTCTTACTATAATTTTTATATTTTAATTAGGTTTTGGTTTAATTAAGAGTTTATTAAGTTTGGAAGTTCACGTAAGTTTATGCTATTTAGGGTTTTCGATTTTTAATAAGGGAAGAACATCACTTATAGTTGATATGATATTTAAAGTGTTCTTGAGAAAAAATAAGTTTTGATCGGAAGTTTATATGGGTTTAGAAGCAAATAGTGTTTATGATTTTCGAAAGATATTGTTTTAAGTTTTATGAAGATGTCGAGGAGAATATTAAAGAGGGTTTCAGAATTCTTATGAGTGTGTCGAGATTTTTGTGTAAAAATGTTTCGAAGTTATACGAATGTTTACATGGAATATCGATATGTGTCTTTGCAGTGTTTTAAAATGTCGACATATAATTATTGTTTGAGGAAGGATCTTGTGTAAAATGTCGATATGAGTGTAATGTATATTATGTAGTTGGTTTGAGTGAAAAGTCGAATTGAATTAAGATGTTGACATGGAGTATTTGAGTTGAAAAGTCGAATCAGAAACAGGAATAGGGAGGTAGGATATCGAGATTTATTTTATGTAAATGTCGAGACAAATTACTAAGGATGTCGAGGTATTTAAATGAAGTGATGTTGAGAATGTCGAATGAGATCTAATTATTATGAAAATATCGAGATGTGTTGTGAGAATTTTGAATAAAATGTCGAGTGAGTGATTATGTGATGTTTCGAGTTTTGTGAGTTGTGAAGAGAAAATGTCGACATGGTTGTACAAGATTGTTTCGAGATTTATAAAATATCGAGTGGGGTATATGATGTGAGTTTGTCGAATAAAATGTCGAGTGAACAGTAATTTCGAGATTTTTATACATATAAATGTCGATATGATGATGATATATATAAATGTCGAGATTATTTATAGTTTCGGAATTTATTAGTACATACATGTTGAGATCTATTTAATGTCGAGATATATTTTAATTCATGCCGAGATTTATATAAATAGTATTTTTCAGTTTAAGTAAAGTTTTAAATTTTAGGGTTTCGAAGAAAAGTTGAAACTAGGGTTTTCTAAATTAAGCCAATTTCATGAAATCTTAATTAAATTAACGAACTATGATTTTATATGTTTTATAAATAGGATTCGAAGGTTAGCGATTTAACCGTACGATAAGCTAAGGATATCAGGTAAGTGGGAATTTCACCTACAACAAATAAAGTGATTAATATGTGTATTGTTATGTGACTAATTGATTCGATGAATATGTGGTATGTGAGTTATCTGTTATATGCGATGGTTTGGAATATTTATTGTTGCATTATTTATGCATCACGAGCATGTGCACGCACGAAGTATATGAAGTATTTTGAGGAATGAGCGTGCATTATATTACTCGAGTGGAAAGTGAGTTACATGAAATGTAGATAGATGAGAATGTAGCTATTACTACAAAGGCACCATGACGGGGGTAAGACCGTCGAATATATTTACCTAAATTATTTAGGTAATGGGAAGGCACATAGAATGAACTATAGTGCCAGGAAAGTAATTTGATAGAGGGGCGACCTGGTGAATGGTAAGATTGGAGATAAACCCTAATCTTATCCTAGCCAGTGTGGGCCACTATCGTATTTTTATCCGTATAGGATTTGAGCTCATGATATGATGGTGCGGTTAGTAAGTAGCTATGGGCCCTGATGAAAATGAGAAATGAATGAGTATGATGTGAGGATAGTATTAGAAAGCATTGTCGTGGATGCCGTTGTTATTTTGGACATGTGCATACATGCATATTCCTACTTACTGAGCTTTATAGCTCATCCCATGTTTTATGTGTTGTAGACGTAGCGAATCCGGTATGTAAGCGTTTAGATGACGAGGCTGGTCCTTCTGGAACTTCCGGTGACTTTTGAGGGTGGTGTGTACATGGATGCGACCTGTGTGGCGGGCGTTATGTTTAATTATGTGTGTTTTGTAAAATACGTTTGTATTGTATGTAAAATCTGAACAATGTTTGTATTGTAAAATAGTTGGGTGTGGTGTGTTTTGTAAAATAAAAAAAAAAAATTTCTATCGATGTTTTCTATGTAATATATTTTATATTTTATTTAGTCACATAAGTTAGTGTATGAAAATAGTAGTAGATGGCGGGTCGTCACACCAAATACAGTGATCATGTAGTACCAAATAATCAACATGATGGGTACCAAATTCGAAACCTAATATCCAAAATCAATTGGTAATCATGATAAAAACTAAGAAGGACAAATGTTAGATCATCTTACGAAATATCAGAAGCCATGATGAAGATAAACCACAATAAATGCTTAAACGCAACGACTAACGAGAAAGGCTGCTAGATACACGCATATTGATTCTCCACGGAGTTAACACACAACATCAATGACTGAATCCACGAAAACTCAATATATTCAACAAAAAAGAGCTCACAAGATTTTTAAAGCTGAGACAAAAATGGAAACAGAAAACGTCATCAAACCCCATAAAAAAACGTTGTTCTTTTGAAGTCGCAAAACAAAACAGAAGCAACAATTTCTGGGACTACCGACTCATCAAATGAGTGCTCACCTATTAATGATCTCCTTCCAAATAGGATCGACTCACAAAAGCTTCCGATGGATACACGAGTCAAAGGAACCGAAATTCACCAAGATGACGAATTTGACCTAAAACAACGATGGGTCGATTTGGGGATCGCGCGATTTGGGCGAGGTGATTGTCTATGAATTAGGGATCTGATTTGGGCATTTTTTTATGCTGAAATAAGACTCAGGTAAAGTTGTAATAAACGAGTATTTACAGTGGTAAAGCAATCAGTTATGTACCTATCAGTAAAATATAATTGAAGTAGGTACCTATGTTAAAAATAAGTCTGAACGGGGACTGAATTGTTTTATTTAGGTATTTAAGTGTTGAAGCCACTTTTATATTTATAAATTATATTTCATCGGCAATAGATAACAAATTTAAAAATTAAAAGCAACACAAAATATTAAATCATACGCACGATGGTGCCAAAAGTAATTAGTAATAAGAAAGAGACTTAACTAATTTCACCCACACCCATACTTGCGGACTAATAAATAGACGAACACACACAGAAGAGATTAATGATAGTTTAGGGCGAAGGTAAGACCGCCAAAGTAGCTCTGACGGCAATAACTTGGGAAGCAATCTCCTTAGGACCGGTAAACCTACAAACTTTGCTGCTATCTTTATGATCAAGTATTAAAAAACGAGGGACAATAAATGTGGAGTCTATATATGAGGTATGAACACTCCCATCTTCTGTAAGAAGCAACTTCTTCATCGTCATCATCGACCACCATTCCATTCCCACCGAATCTTTTACCAACGGCAACCTCTTCCAAGAATTCTCCTGCGTTAGCAGCACCCATATTCCTTTTATACGTTCAAACTCCTGCGCATACAGACACAACCTTCCATTAAAATCAGTCAATCGAAGCCAAGAATACTCTCTAGCTAACTCCTCTGGCTTGTTCAGCTCTTTGAATCGGCGCTCCTTTGCATCGAAATAGGCTATGCAATCGACGCTGACGTCGTCAGTGCCGACGACCCAGTAAGGAATTCCTCCGACGGAGTGCCCAGGATATTTCGGTGCTCTTGGGTAAGGGAACTTTTCCGTTTCTGTCCAAGAATTGCTTCTGCAAGAGAAGACAGTGTAAAGAATAGACACCCGATTGATGAAAACGACCTTGTAATCGTCCTCCAAAGGATCGTAGCACAATCCGTGGGTGGTTTCGTGGGGACCCTTCATGATTTCAGATGGGTAAGCGAAGGAAAAATTCGATTGAGTCATGGGATTCCACACAAGGCACGATCCGCTCACCGATTCGTAGGTTAAGAAGAAGCCATCGCAAGAGCACAACGGCTGCGGCGGCGGTGATGGGCCGTTGACGATGATCGGGCGGCGGGTTAAGAAGGAGCTATAGAAGCACAACGGCGGCGATGGGCCGTGGACGATGATCGGGCACTTTAGGCGAGATACGACTTCGAACGTGTTAGTAGACCAATCGAACCTTCCTAGATGGTAGATCGCCGCCGATTCGAGCGACGGCCAGACATAAAGCTGATTCCGATCGTCGTCTGTGATTTGACGGCCGTTTTCTAGGTGAAGTCTTGAGAATCGAGGATTGGGTATACTCGCGCTCCATGATCTTGACGCAGATTTTAACCTGAGGACGTCTTTGATGGGCAGCTTTGATATTATGATTTCTATCAACTCGATGGGAATATATCTCGTCGACGACGGCGGCGGCGGCTGATTTTCTCTCCTTACTAGAATTAGGTCGTCTTTTTGCAGTTTCTGGACCTTTGCCATGGCTTAAAAATCCACAAACTCCAACCCCCGACCAGGATAATATATTATATCGACAAAAATATGTGTTTCGAGCAGACGTGATGATTTGGTTGCCAATTAAAAATTTGATGCCATTCCCTTATATTATTTCTGAATAAATGGTATCTTCTCAAGATTAGACTATATAACCTTCAACCTATTCAACTTTTTATTTTGTTTTTCTTATCCTTCTTTTTCTATTTTATTTCACACTTTAAAATAACTCGAAAATTTGTCTCGACCAACATCTCAAGATATTCTTAATAAAATAAAATAAAAAAATAAATCGAAATAGATTAAACAATAATGTATTCATAAGGTCATGTTACTTCAATTATGTTAATTAGGCACACACCCTAAGTCAATACTTTGTGGAAGAAAATGCAGTTTATTCAACTTATGCGGTGGATAGTTTTTTTATAATACTTCTATTATTATTTTAAATCTTAGTTATCGAAATGAAGTGAGATAGTTGGTTATTTTTTATAACAAATTATCAATTGTTTAACATTAAATTGAGCAAGACACGTCCCTTTTTTCTTAACTTGGAAAAAGAGTATTAAATAACTAAAAAATAGACAATAAAATAAGGGTACAATGTACATTATCATAATTAAAATTGACATACCATGACAGTTCCTATGAGAGTCTGAGCCTTAATTAAAAAGATAACTTGAACCTTAAAAAATAACTCCAAATGAAAAAAAAAAAATCGAAACGACTGGTTTTTTCCACTTTATGTCCCTTTTTTGTCTCTTCTTTTTTTTTTTAACATGCGTGTAATGATAACGTTGCATTGCATGCAACTTGGTAGATATAGCTAGCAATAGCATGCAATCTAAGGGCTTATTAACTTTCTATGCAACATTGAAGAAGGGGGTTTTATGAAGTTAAGTTATGTATTCATTCAATTGAGTGAGATGAGAGTGTAATAATGGGCGGCCATTAATGATCTCATGGCCTTTGGCTAGCTTCAATGCCATCACGCTATCTCTCTCATGTCAATCGTTTTCTCTGCCTCGCCCCTTTTTTCTTTTTGGTATTTCTCTTTTCTTCTTTCGTTTTTTTTTTCTGGAATATGTAACATCTTTCTAATTCTTTATCTAAAGTTTATCATCTTTTTACGTAATATCATAATTTTCATTCTCGAGTTCACATGATTTAAATCTCATCATTTGTCGTAGAAGATTATGGCTTCATATGGAATTTAATCGAAATGTGAATACTATGTTATGTATCGTGTATGGATTCTTTTCTGTTAAAAATAAATTCCAAAAAAAAAAAAAGACGAGTCTCCTGTGTGTGGTATTTAGGCTGACAATAATCATTCAAATTCAACTAAAATTTAACTTAATCGAGACGTAAGAACCGAAATGTAAAAGACCATCTTTCAATGTTGTTTGTGGGAGGAAAATAATATATTCATTTGTCTTGTAGGCTGTATAGCCTTTCCCACATGAGTAAGGTACTTCATATGTATTTTCAATGTAAAAACACAGTCAACAACTCTATTTTTTTTTTTAAAGATCAACAACTCTATTCATAGCGTAATACAATGATACGTAAATTAGGCAACATCAATCGAGGAAGGAATTGCAATACGGCAAAATAAATAATAACAAAAAAAGCCCTCTAAAAAAAGCTACTTCACAAAACAACACCTTCGACATTGTTGAGTGCCTTACGAGCAACCTTGAGCTTACTACTACCATTCGAAGCCCCTCGACCGACGAAGACGTGCTTCGTCATGAAGTATTCGATCCCGCCCCTCAGATTTTCGTACTCAGGAATCAAAGCGATTCGACTAAAAACGTTCCAAACGAGCTTTTCCGAGGATTCGAATAACAGGGCCTCGAAAAGCATGCGAAAGTGCATGATTTTCTTGGGACTCAATTCCAAGACGTTGTAGAAATCGACCACTTTCAAAACCGCGAGAGAAAGGCTGAAAGAGAGTACCATCTCTGCAGTGAATTTGGATAAGTGCATCGATCTTATCAACGACGTGGATTCGAGCTCCTTGTAATGATCCCATATGCAGTACTGCAGCATATGCGTAGTAGATGGACAAGGAAGAGATGACAAACGAGATTTAGTAATAATAATGTGTATCCAAATATAGCAAAATCAGCACCATAGTATCAGAAAAAGCTTAAAAAGTCCCCTACTTGGGATAAATGTAAGAAATAGGCGACCTTTTCGTGCAATAAATTGATCAGAAATCAGGCTGAAGTGCTTAAAATCGCCAGCCAAGCGTATCATATTGTTCGTCTCAAATTAGTTTTCGACTGATATTTAAAACAACGAAATCCAATCATTTTCCCTTCGATTGAATCGCAGCCAAAGGGTAGTGCACGGTAAAAATGGCATTTCGGAAGTACATAGACATGGAAAGATATAACACCGACCTGCAAAGTGAACTTGTGGTTCTTGTCATGGCTGCAGAGCTTAGAAGCAAGGAGGCAATAGTACTTGTTAAATACTTTCTCCTGCAAACAACACTCCACGAGTACCCTCATAATCTCTCGGTCCTAAGCGGAAAAAACAACAATAATCAGTACACTCAGACAAATAAAACTACGCATGCCATGAGCAGCAATGAAACTACACATACCTGTTTTCCAGGAAGGTCCAGCCTTAAGAGTTTCTCGAACGCATCTATGTAATCCTCTCCGCTCATTATTACACAGAATATCGCACGTCTAGCGTCGGTGTTCATCCTCTGTGAAGCGGCAAGTTCTAACATTTTCTTGGTTTCGAGAATCTCTTTGTCAATCTTTTCTGCAACTTCTTCAACGTTGGGTGCTGTTGAAGCCATGTCGCCCGACGACCACCACTGGCCTTTCTTGCTGGGATCAATAAGCCTGCCCCATTTTAATCCTCGTATCAAGATATCGTCTACTTTTAACTGCAGTTACAGAAAAAATAGGTTCGGGTGTAATATAAATACTTTTGTGAAGCAAACACACCCTTATGAAAGTATACAGATTTACACGAACCTTCTGCAACCACTTCTTTATTCGGGTGTGTTGCACGGTATCTGCCTTGTGCCTTTTCTTGTTGTTCTTAATATCACATATGGTCTCAAGCATAAATTCGAGCTGTCGAAGATGGTCTTTATGAGAAATGTTCAAATCATATACATTAGAACACTTACTAAATAGCTCGGTGGAGAAAAAACAATACCCTTTTGTTGTTAATTTTTGATTGCTCATTCCCAGAGGAGGCCTTCCATTCATTAACCCTGCTCTGAACGCTAGCAATGAAGTTTTTCATACTAATGGGATCATCACCTCGTAGCTTCATACCACAACCTGTTGCAAATTTTTGTTAAACCATAGCCGAGGAAAAACACCATAAGAATATAGAGTCCGGCTAGGAAAAAGGACAGCCACGGTTAAAAAAAAAACTTGAAAATGCAATGAAATCAAATACAGTAAATGTCATCTGACACTTCAATATTCAGATGATTTCACCAATTTGGACATACCATTAACTTGCTAAAACGTCATTGAATAGATTAAAGTATTTTATATAAATTATGAATGCAAGTAGCGACATGCATAAAACTGGTGCATAAAATTATAAAAACGTGAAGGCGTACTAATAACAAACTTACAGTTCAAAACTGTCAGAACGGTAGAAACATCAACTTCCGTTAACCGTTTTCCCAGCATTATAAGGAAATCATAAATCAGGTCACTATAAAAAAAATAGAATAAGGCACATCAATACAGACATAAGGCAACTAACTAATCAAATGTCATTTCAAACGTAGAATTCAAACAAGAAAAACAACATTGCCAATATGTTGATATGAAGGAGATATTTTGAGATGATATCCATAACAAAGACTTGATTATACTGCCCAAATTATTTAATTCATTTCACAATTGCAATAGGGAATGGAAGACGATGGAGTAAATGAGACCTTTGATGCCCAAATATTGTTAATTTACCTTGAACAAACTCCAAAAACATATAAATAGGAAAGAAGAAGGGTGAGGTTCCGCAAGGAGAGATTGTCCTCTTTCAAATACTCCTCCTGAAGATAAAACAGGAAAGTAGCCTTTAGGTCAATCAAATGAAAATCCAGAAACTATCAGTGCCGAAATTATATAGCTCCAGTTCTTAATGAAAGCATATTTTGTTGAAAGTGAACATGACTTCAATGAGAAGTGGCTCGAAGAAATTGTTCGAGTGGATTTGAGATGCCTCAAAATAAACAACTTTGCATCTTAAAATCTGATATAAGATAGAGTAGAGACACCTCGAAACATTCGGCGACACGTGCGAGAAGTTTGGCACCAAAGTCTATTCCCACAGAGCAAGCCATTCCAGCAACAAATGCAGCAAATACAGCAGCATACCTTCAAATAAGGCACAAATCGGCATGTCAATAAAATTTACAAAAGAGATCAATTAATAGGAAAAAGAAACAGAAACGTTTACAGGAACCATTACGTATATAACCCATATCTCAGACATAAAGTAAACTTAGCACGAGACTACACATGTATAATATTTCACTAATCATAAAGATGTAGGATGAATTTCTAAAAACTTACGGCAGTAAATAACATGTAAAAGCATGTTATCCGTAGCAATGAATCACATGGCCATGATTTCAATTCAACAAAAAAAGTTAACCAAAAGTTAGTGAATCCGTAACTGTTCATTCCCCCGAGGACCTCCAGAACATGATGTCACAACTTCTTCACATACAATTTGAGAGCCAACAGCACGACCCACTGACTGCATATGTTTACCAAGATTGCATAGCAATTAGCATCATCAACAAACTATGGCAGGTGCTTATAGTTAATATCAGCAATATACCTTGTATAGAGTGGAAATTTGCCCTGCTATTGACTCTACGTTGCTTTCCGCAAGCCTATTCAAAAGCCCTGAAGAGAAAGATACAGTTTAAGGGGGCAAAGTCATAGGACGGAACTTTAAAGATTAGATGAAAATTTTGCATACCTCTAATCTGCTTACGCACTTGAGCAAGTTCGGCAGATTCAGTTCCACTACTATATCTGAGGTGAGGGGCCACATACTTTGTTGGTGCAGCGTTCGAAGATTTATCCGACTCCTTTAAAGAAGCATGAGTTTCTCCATCTCTGGTACTATTTTCCATCATATCCTTTTGAACATGTTCGTTCAACTTAGACTTTTTAGTTCTTTCCCTTCGATTCAAATCTTTCGAGTGAATCATGGCGTCCACAGTCTCATGCTCCTCCTCACTTTCTTCTTCTGCTTCATCTATTGAAACTTCGTCAGAATCTTCACTTTCTTTATCATCTGTAATCGGACCACCAGAATCTTCATCATATGAAATTTCATCGTCTGATACTTCATCGTCAACATCTTCTTCAATATCTTCACCGACCTGATTAAAAGAACTTTCGTCGTCCAAATCATCATGATTCATATCCTTCTCTGTTGCTTTCCTCTTCTTGCTCTTCCTATACAAAGCGTCAGAATCAGAAACACCTTTTCCTTCGCCGTCTAACACTGACGGTATTCCTGAAAGCAGAGCATCAAGATCATCTGCCACCCCACCGATTTTCCCGCTCTTCAATTTAAGCTTCTTTGCTAATCTTTTCTCCATCCTCAGATCAAATTCCGCAGTCGAAGAACCTCCATTTCTCTCCATATCTAGATATTCAAAGAATTTACTTTTGGAAGCCATCTTTCGACCCTTTTGCTGTACTTTTCGACTCATCTGCAGTACAAGGTTCTTTTGCTATTTCTTCCTCGTTGGCTCTCGACGCTCAGAACCCTAGTTTGAGGCTGTAGTAAAACCGTTATCGCATTTTTTTTTTTTCAAGACAGACATTTCATGACTTTTGAAACTCACTATAGATCTGTCAAAACGGGCCTGGCTCGCCCACAATAAAAATATATTAAAGAAAAAAGAAACAAAATCAAATAATCCAAAATCGAAATCATCTTAATATAATTCAACCTCTTTAATAATGACTAGTAGATTTGCACGCCCATGAGTGTGTGCTATAATAATATTATTATGTATATTTAGTTATGAAATAACAATATTAAAAATAGAAGCACAAAATTGAAAATATAAAATATTGTATAGTAGGTGGTTTTTTATATTTAATGTTATTTCTTAAACGGAATGAAGGTGTTAGTTTAAGGTTAAGAGCATCTCCAATGGATACATGATTTTTGTGTAAAACACAAAAAAGAAGTACGTCTTTGCTCCAATGTGACTCCATATCTAACACTAATATTGTGTTGATCTGCAGAGAAACTCTAGATCTAGAGTACACACAATTTTCGACACAAACTAGAGTTTTAATTTTTAATTTGTTTTTTATTTGAAAACTTGTTTTAAATTGTAATAATGATATAAAAATAGAAATGAACCTATAATAATATTATAGGCCGTACAGATGCAAAAAACATGCAATACGTTTATCAACAATGATGAAAATATGCGCAAAGAGTTTAATAATCATTCAGGTCTACTCCATCTACGCTTAAACCATCAAAATTAACTCTAAAGAACATTTGGTGCAGTCTGTTCCGGAGTTTCACTTCTTTTCTCGGTGATTCGTGCTTGTTCTGCTGCCACCATTTGTTGAATGCATTTGTTACTATTATGTTATTTTTGTTTAAATATAATATTATTTTTCAGTAGAAAATAGAGTTGATGAGTTAGAGTAAAAAGTAGTGTTGAAAATAAAGTTTATGGGTTGGAGAAAAAATACTGTAGCAACGGTATTTTTTATATGAAATTAACTTTATTTTTATGCTATGGATTGGAGATGAGATGCTCTAATGATGGATAAAAATAAGTAACAAATTGGATCAAAATTTGGGTGTAATTGATACACCAAATTGGATAAAAAAATAGCAGTTTTTAAAAGCTGCCATTAATAAAATAGAATAGATTCTTTACTTATTTTGAACTTGATAAAACTTTAAATCGAACCTAAAAATTATAAAAAAGAAATATAATTCTCGAGCCATGAATAGAACTTCTTCTTTCTTCTCCACAAACAAAACTAACCTTGAAAGATGGTATTATAAAACTAATGTAATTCGTAAATGTTGATTTCCGAACAAATATTACTTTCCGAAATATAATTTTGTCTTGGTATTTATTAGATGTGTTATAAGAACTAAATGTGGAAGGCTCAAGGCTTGGAAGCCAAAACTACAAGAAAATCTCTATAACATACTTCTGTTATAACTTCACATATGACATCTCTCAATTCCAGCCCAAATGAGTTCTTGAATTCTTGGCGAATTTCGAACATGTCCACCTCCGCCCGACTCACTAAAACCCGCGTCAAAATTCTCTTATCCACGGGTTTTCCACGTAAACATCCGTGCAGAATCTAGCAATATTTCGAGAAAAAAAATAGGAAAAATAACTCCATAATCATGTATGATATGCATGTATATAATATAATGCATTGAGTTTTTTAAAGCTAATTTAGTATAGGAAGTTTTTACCTTGGCATAATATCTTGCAGGACAGCATATGCATTTTGCTGCAACCCTCAAAGCATCTTCAAACTCTCCATAGCATTCTCTCTTCAGAAACTGCAATACCAAAAATCTCTTCCTTCTTTTTTTGAAAAAGAAAAAAGAAAAAAGCAAAGTTCATCGTATGATCCCTTACCCTAGTATAACTGTGTCCATAAATCCTCTTGTAATAAAAGAACATAAGCTTTAGCTGTCCAATGCTCCTCTTACTAAAAATCTCAACAACTACAGCTTCATCAACAGTTCCCAGCCTTATTCTCCCCTCGCCTGATGATGTCCTAAATAGCCTTATAGCATCACATTTAGCTATGTGATCGCTAACACCATTATCATCGTCAAAAGCATCGTCTGCCTTGTGCGACGCAGATAACGCCATCAATATCTGCTATTTTTTTGTTTCGAATGATTAAAAAGACAATCTTTATTTGAGCTGAGCCAACCTACTCTACTACGCTAACCTTTTGGTAAGAATGTGGAGGTTCAATGCTGGCGATTTCCACGTCTAGGGAAACCCTATATCGTACATGGTAGGCTTGTAGTGTTAGCGTAACATGGCTCGAACGCCGACAGGCGAAGAGTTCTAGCAAGGAACCGTAGTCCACGCTGGCATTACAGCCATGGAGGGCTTCTCTAGCTATGATAACGTCTCTTTCGAACTGATGGGTCATCAGATCGGAGACGAAACTGAGCCCGCCGGCGAGCCATTGGTCGGCGGCGAGGGTGGTTCGAGCCAAGTCTTGGCCGTAGAGTTTCATGTATGATTCTCTGATTCTCCTACACTGAGCTTGGCTCGAGCCGCGGAGTTTCTGAAGTAGGAAAGATGGCTTATTTTCTGTCTGAGAATCGTGGAAGGCTTTGCAGAATTGCTCGACTAGTGACTCGTCAGTTGATGCGTTGTTGTTCTTTTCCATTTTTCTGAGACTTATTTTTTAGGTGGTGAGAACTTGAAAATCTGCTGTATATAATAAGCTTGAAGAATAATAATGATAATGCAGTAGTATGAAGATTTATTGGTCGGGGGAAAAAGGAGCGCAAAAGTTGGTGATGTGTAAATGTAATGCTTTTGTACGTATGTTTCTGCGGTCTGACGACTTTTTTGTTGTTTTGTGTTCATGACTTTCCTACTAGACATTATTGTGTCCTTATTTGCCAAACTCTTTCGGACAAAAGGTTGTTCACTAAAATTGGATTTAAAGAGAAAAATCCTCAAAATTTCTTAACGTGAATGTTTGTACTTCAATTTGAAGGTCATACTGTCAAACTGGCTCAATGGACGATTTGATTGATTCAAGTTCTCGAATAGATTTGTTTGGTATTATAATCGCAGTTTCATTGGGTTATTCTAAATGAAATTTTCTTGTGCTGAAAATGTAACGCTAAGATATAAGTGATGTGAAAGAAAAATGAAATTTGAGCATTTATCTCAAATAAGTTACTTTGTTTTATCTCTACTCCTCGAAGATTGAAAGAAAAATATAGGTGCCAATAGAAAAAAATGATATTCCTATATTCCTTCACTTTTGGAATATGTGAAAAAATCGCCATGTCAATCTTTAACTTAATAAGACATTATGTAAGAGACTTTTATCATTTTATGGGTGGATGAAACTTCCGTACTATTATATTGAGGTTTGAACATTTCATTTATCTTCGTAGTAGTGGTAAAAAGGTTGGATTGGGTCACATTTGAGTTCAACCAGTTTACTAAACGGGTCGAAAACTTCAACCATAAACTGACCTGTTTATTTAAACGGGTTGAAACATCGAACCCTAACCTGTCCTGCTTCAACCCACATATAACACATTAACTCGCCAATTCATTTAAATCAGCAAAGGAAATGAAAAAATAACTTCATAATCAGATGAACCAAATTAAATAAAACAACAGAGAAACAAAGCAGTTGTTTTTTTTCTAGAAATTAAGAACAATTAAAATTTAAAATATTACAAGTCATATAATTAAATAAAAGCAGTTTATTTTTATATTAATGATATTTATAATAATTTATATTGTTCAGGTTAATGAGTGATAAACGGGTTGATTTCGACTTGACTTCGTGTTGAAAATTCGAACCCTAACCTGACCCACTTAATATTCGGATTAGGTTCGGGTTTACCCATTTACTTAAACAGGTCGAAAATGGTAACCTAAACTTGCTATTTTCGGGTAAGATTCGTTTAGGGTTGGCGAGTCGAGTTGATTTTTAGCAGCTGTAGTATCATCTAATACTTTTTCTCTAACTAGAATGCTCAATACAGAAGCAAATGCTTTTCATCAACCCTTCGTAAATAACAATTTCGTAAATATCTAAAATGTTCAATAGTGAAAGAAAAAAAAATGTAGAAACACAAACAGTCATATATTTAAATGGTTTATTCTTTCCGTGGCAAACAAGCCAAGCTTTATTGGATTGGACTACAATATATATTGGGATTATTATTAGATGGGCTTGAAATTTAAATAGAAGATTCTAGTCAGGCCGAGATCGATCGAACAGAGTCAACAAAATATATTATCCATTCACCGATCATTCGTAGGAGGTCGATCAGAGATATAATCGGAATTCTTTGGAAGTTAATTGCAGGAGTAATTCAGTGTTTCGAGCATTGTCAATGGCACAGATGAAGTATCTTTGTGTTGTCTTCTTCGCGCTATGTCTGTCGGCACCTTTGGTTTCTGCCAAGTCAATTAAAGTCAGTTACTGCAGTAAGTAAAACTGTCATCCGTGTTTTGGATTGTAAGGGGTTAGATTCAAGCCTTTCTCTTGTAGTTTGAGACAGTTGAGCTTTTGCTAAGCTGGATTTTTTTATAGGGTTAGGGGTTTCTTTATGATCGTGTGATTTTGGGGCTCATTTGGAGACGGGATATCATTTGTTTTGCTGCGTGATTTGATTATTGTTAGCCACTTTCTTTCTGGATGGTCCTTACAAAAAGAAACAGCTGTATGTTAAAGGATAGACGGTAGAGTATGCATGATTTGCTTGTTTTTTTAACCGGTTCTTGTGTTAGTCCATTTTCCTGAGTTGTTGGATACGATGCAAAATGATTTTAGTTGCCTTGTTTCTTCATTATTGGCACTTGTATCGCTATGAACTATCACGGTGGCTCTAATTTCGACCAATTCTTGGTTCAGACTTGCGTAGCATTGAGTTGGGGTAGTGTAGTGGAAGATATAGTTTGTTTAATATTTCTGATTTCTCGTGGTATTTTGAAATCAAAGATGTTTTTGAGTTCTAAAATCAGAATAGCATGTACTTTTTGTGCTCATTGTTTCTCCTATGAATTTGTGATTCTTGTCTAACTCTATTGCAGATAAGAAGGCAGACTACCCAGTGAAAGTTAGCGGGCTCGAGATTAACCCTTATCCGATCTCCAGAGGGAAAAACACGACATTTGCAATTTCTGCAACTACTTGTAATGATCCCTTTTGCCCCTGTCACTCCTTTGATAATCGTTGCTATTCATATTTTACCTGCTGCTTAACTTCTACCTCGTACCTCGGGTGATTGGTGACAGGATATTACTAGATAGCTCTATATGCTCTTTTCCGTTGCTTAAAGCACAAGTATTTTACCATTCTCATTGTCGTCCTCAATGTCTCATATACCCTCCCTCTGCTTTTCCTTTTCCAGTAGAAGTTCATTAATTAGTTACCTTAATGATCTCATGGTAGAACTTGGCAAATGGTCCTAGCATTTTGGGTGTAGATTTTTTTCCTTTCTGTGAAACTGTTTATTTTCGGATCTTCCGCAGCCGAACCAATATCTGGCGGGAAACTAGTAGTCGACGTTACATACATATGGTTTCATGTCTACACCGAAAACCACGATCTCTGTCAAGAGACTTCTTGCCCTGTTTCTTCCGGCGACTTCTTGGTTTCACACTCCCAAGTTCTGCCAGGAATCACTCCACCTGTGAGTCCCTTTTATTATAACAGTATATATATTTTCTCAAAACACCTTCATCTCTTTCTCTAAAATGATTTGTGGGTCGAAACTGAAACCGTTTTCTGAACCGTAGGGCTCTTACACGTTGAAAATGTCGATGGTGGATTCTAATAAGAAGCAGCTGACTTGCATATCCTTCGACTTCAGCATCGGCTTTCTCGAGTCTGAAAGCGTTGCTGACATGTAAATGGCGCTGAATCGTATATGTTATGCTCTTTGAAATACGTTCGTGTTATAATAAGCTGTTACGCTTCGTTGTCCTTTCGCGGAATTTATGTATATGGGTATCGACTCTGTGATGAATATCTGTGACTTTCTATGTGTTATTGCTAGTTCGCGTCTTAGCCTTGACTTTTATGTGTTGGTGCCGATGTTTACCCTATGAACCAATTTAGTTCCCGATGTTTCCCGTGGACTAATTTAGTCCCCGATATTATCGAAAATGAGCCAAATTGGTCCCTCTGTCAATCCACTGTCAATTTAGACGGCGATGGTATTTGCGATTCCGTCGCTAAATGAAAAAGTGAAAAAATAATAAATCAAATATTAAAAATAAGGAAAAAATTCAAAAAAGAGAAAATTTTCAAAAAATAGAGTAAACAATTAAAAAAAAAGAGAATATTACTAATAAATTAAATAAAAATAAATAATAATAAAATATAAAAAATCATAAAAGTAAAATAAAAATTAAAATAAAAATGATAAGTTAAACATTAAAAATGAGGAAAAAATCCAATAAAAGGAAAAAATTCAAAAAATAGAGCACAAATTAAAAAAAAGTGAATATTACAAATAAATTAAATAAAAATAATTAATAATAAAAATAAAAAATAATAAAAGTAAAATTAAAAAAATAAAATTAAAATAGAAAAAATTAAACATTAAAAATGAGGGGAAAATCCAGAAAAACGGAAAAAATATTCATAAAATAGAGTAAAATTCAAAAGGAGAAATGTTTTTTATTTTTGGATTTTCCCTCATTTTTAATGATTAATTTATCACTTTTTATTTTAATATTAGTTTTCATTTTACTTTTACTATTTTATGTTTTATTATTATTTATTTTTTATTTAATTTATTAGTAATATTCTCTTTTTTATGAATTTTTACTGTTTTTTTGAATTTTTTACCTTCTTTTGGATTTTTTCCTCATTTTTAATGTTTAATTTATCATTTTTTATTTTAATTTTAGTTTTAATTATTATTTATTTATTATTTTTATTTTGTATTTAATTTATTAGTAATATTCAATTTTTTTAATTGTTTATCTATTTTTGAATTTTTTCCCTTTTTTGGATTTTTCCCTTATTTTTAATATTTAATTTATTATTTTTTTCACTTTTTCATTTAGCGATGGATATTCCGTCGCAAATACCATCGCCGTCTAAATTGACGATCGGATTGACGGAGGGACCAATTTGGTTCATTTTCGATAACATCGGGGACTAAATTGGTCCACGCGAAACATCGGAGACTAAATTTGTTCACATGGTAAACATCAGGGACCCTTTTAGGTTTTATCCCGTTACTAGTACGTCTTTGCACACTCTATGCCTCTATGCGTGTGCATAGAATATAATTGTATTGATGTTATTTCTAATTTTTCATTATTTGAAATGTTTAATTTATAAAATATAATAACTATATAAACAAAATAATGTGTAGGGATATAAGTATCTTTAAAAGTAATATAAAATTTATTAAAGTAATTAGTTAACAAAGAGAGAAGTAAATTGCAAATAATTGACAGATCAAATTTGGCCTTTTAGCCACCTAGAATATATTGCTACTTGCTATCCAATTACCCTTAGTTACTAAATAAAAAATTAGATTTTTAAAGATATGTTCTTCAATTTCAATCTGGATCGAATTTGAACGTCATTATCGATTATGAAATTATCGAATGAATCGAATTTGATGCGAAAGGGTTACAATTTTGTGTTGTCTCCAGCCATAGCAAACATCGATAGTCTAAGCGAGCAAATCGAACTGGTGACCCACAACTCAATTGAATTTGATCATCCTTCTTTTGTTAATTGAAATAAAAAACGAAACTAATTCATTTATTAACATTATCTAGTCTATATTAATTGGTACGTTAATTACACAACGCTCAATTAATCTTTTATGTTTTTGTTTTAATTCAGGTTTAGTCTAATTATTTATCCTTAAATAAAATTTTATCGACTTTACATTTTAAATTTAATAATAGTAATATATTATGTACACAGTACACAGTGCTTAAAATGTTAGTAATTGTTAATGTTAAGCACATTAGCTTCGAAGCACGTTAGGTCGGTCTGCGTGTGTGTGATTCCATTTGTTGTTCTCGGAGATGCTGAAGAAGAAAAGCTTCCTCCACAGTTCGATCGGGCAGCTCTCTACGGTTCTTTCCCGTGCAATTACTCCTAATCCTAGAACGCCGACTTCAAGTAATGTCGTCGCCGCTGCCGTTAATACTCACGATAGGACTTCTACTGCTACTACGCCGCGCGTGATCGGGGCATTTAGAATATCGCATGGTTTTCTTAAGATCGAAGGCGCTGGCCTGATTATGACAAATTCGAAGAATTTCTGTTCGCTATCGACGTACAAGTGCTGGAATTGTGGAGCAGAAGCTGAGGATACGACGCCGTTTCTGTTCTGTGAGGCTTGCCGCAGTGTCCAACCCGTTAGTGAGTCCATTGACTACTTCCAGATTTTCGGATTGTGAGTAATCTCATGCTTGCTAGTTTTTGCTTCAACCTGCGGTAGATATCCATCGAGGTTTATATCAGTCCGTAGGTAAATAACGTGTAACAACATTAAAGCATTGTTATATGTGTTTTCTTTGGATATTTTAGGATAGGCTTACTAACCGTTTAGCTCCAAATCTTTGACTGATATGTTTTTTTCCAACACAATTATTTTGTGTTTATGATTATTAAGCAATGTTTTCTTGCATTTTTTGCAGGACAAGGGAATATAACATACAGGTTGGAGAACTGGAGAAGAAGTATAAAGATTGGCAGAAGAAGTTGCATCCTGATCTTGTGCATACAAAGTCTAAGGTAATATTATTTTTTTGGGAAAATTTGGATCTTTTATTTCCCACTACATTCTAACATATCTCTATCTGAATATTTACCATCATTGGAGCAGAGAGAAAGGGAGTATGCGGCTGAACAGTCGGCTCGGGTAATAGATGCATACCGTACTCTTACTGACCCATTGTTGAGAGCTGTCTACATGGTAGGTTGCAAGTAAATTCATTTTCATGTATTATTTTAATCCTCAGCATTATATAACTTCATTCTATGTACTTTTGCTTCACGGTCACTGGTTATCTTTTTTTACGTGAAAAAAACAGTGTGTTCCTTGATTTCATCATCATTGATGATTCTGGTGTAGGTTAAATTAGAAGGTGTGCCCGTTGATGAAGAGGAAAGGATTACAGACCTGGATCTGCTTGCTGAGGTTTTTATAAGTTCAAAAGGATCTCTTTACAATTTTCTTTATTTGTTTTTTCTTGCATATTGACTTAGAGGCATGATGCAGGTTATGCAATTAAGGGAAGCTGTCGAAGAAGCAAAAGATAATCAGACATTAAAAGATATCCAATCTCAGGTAATAAAGGACTGACCCATCGTTAATGGTTGATGTGTTGTGTAAACGTGTTTCTAGTTTTTTCGCAGCTGAAAAGTTGCATTCAGATGCCCTCGTTGGTTTATAATCATACTGGCTTTCTAATCATATTCATATATCTACTTCAGTTGCAGGAAAAACTAAGACTTTCGACTAACTCGTTTAAAGAGGCTTATTCGCGTAAAAATTATGAAGATGCAGTTGGTATAATCCGCAGGATGACCTATTACGAACGTGCTAATGAAGAAATAGTAAAGAAGCTCTAGTCCAAGTATGGCATTAATGGATTGATTTGTTCAGGTGGTCTTATATATCTTGTTCGTGGTTGGCTCGTTATCTGTTACATATTTTGTTAATGACACAATATGTTTTTTGTTGTAACACCACAGTTTCACCAATAATGGTTATTGCATAACTTCCGGTGACCAATATTCTTTGCAGATCACATATGATCCCATCAAGGTAATTTCACTTGTCTGCTTGAGATATGTTATATATACGACTTCTGTGACATTGCAGAAAGAGGAGCCGTGTGAGAAAATCAGCAAAAAAAGAGAGCCCATTTGGTCGAAAAAATATGTTACTAATGATATGATCTGTCCTACAGCAAACAATAGTTTTCTGCAGTCTTTATAACTCTCAACCGATCAGATCTCGGACACACAAGGTGCGCTTTCTTCCTCTTATACATCACGCTTCTGCTGCGGTCGTCGTGTTTTCAGCTGTCGTACCCACGTGCTGAATCACAAACCCGTAGATCTTCCTCTTGAGCCTCTCGATCTTCTCATACATACCTTGGTCGCATTTCGCGACCCTATCCAACCATTCGTTGACCCTCTTCAGCTGCGATAGAATCGCAGCTATGGGCCCACAGCTCAGACCGCCCACGCCTTTGTTGTCTTCGGCCCCATTCTTCCCAAACACTTGGAAACCAGCCTCTAAAGACTCCTCTACAAACCTCAGAAACCACACCTGCATCTCAGACCTAAGCCTCCTGCCAAAATCGACCGTTTCGCCCACTCCCTGCCCTCGGGCCCACGTCCCCCCCACAGCCATGGCCGTAATTTTTGGTGGTTGTTGTCTCTTTGAAGTCTTCGGCGGGCCCGACTGGTTTTCGAAGCCAGGGTTTGTTAGGAGGGAGATGACTTCCATGTTTGTTGCTAAAGCTGCTTCTACCCAAAGAGTGCTGCTAGGCTTTGGCTGCTGCTGCTCTTTTGGGACGCCCTCGTGGCTCGAAGATGAGAGCGATTCTGCGCCGGCGTTTGACTTTAAGACGTCTTCGTATATGGACATGAAGCGATCTATTGCAGGCAGAGGATTATTGGGCTTCGACGCCGTAACGAGCTCCGAAAACATGCTGCGGTCGACGAACTATAAGGGTAAATTCTTGCGAAAGGCTTTTAAGACGTTGAAGTCGCAATGTAATGAGCATCTCACCTTAAGCTTCTTACTAGAGATTCAGTGACGAGCGCCTCCTCTAAAGCCTCGGCCGCCGCTTTCGAAGCGATATTCCTCCTCTGCATTGCTTCCTATATTCCAAGAAGAAAAACGACATCATTCCCAAATTCTACGCTAAGGGATATAAATTGAGCGTTCTTATTACCTTCCCGAGCTTTGCAAGAGCCGAAGAAACCCTATCGAGCGAAACGCTTCCATCGGTCCATTTCTTCTCGTGTATGGTAATAACTGGGCCCGATTCTACCTTCTCTTCCCCGTGAAACTGTTTTTCCCCCAAAGGCGACGGAGATCTCACGTCGGTTGGCACATTGTCGTGTACGTCGCTCAAACGCCTCGATATTGCCGCCTGAAAAGCACTTCCTCTTCAAAATAATCGAATCAAAATCAAGAAAAATATATGATATAATATACGAAAACTCGCCTGAGTCCTCAAAATTGCTTCAAAATCCGGCCTATTCTTCCCGCCCGAATCATTACCCCAACTCTTTCTACTCGACCTTATCGACCCATCCGCCCCTTCCAATCCCTTACACATACCTACAACAATTCCGCCGCTATTCTTCTTCTTCCCAGACGAATCCACTCCGCCGCCCTTTGCCCCGCCGGACAACCGCCGCGCTGGCGACAGAGACATCCTCCTCGCCGGAGCCGGACTCCCCTGCCGCCGCCCGGCCGTTGGAGACGGCTGTCTGTACCTCGAAGGCACGACAATCGCCGGCTCCCTCGAAGATCTACGGCTCTCCTCCTTCGCCGCTGCGAGGCTAGGCACGACGCACTTCGACGGCGCCGGAGAAACCGATCTCTTCTTTCCGGCCGGTGAGGGTTCTCTTTTTCCGGAGGAGGCCGACCTCGGCTTGTCGGCCGCCTGCTTCTTCTTCGACGTGGCCGCCCCGGGCGTTCTGTATCCCTTCTCTTCTTTCTCGCCGCCGTCGCCGTAGTAATTTGGGTCGGAACTCTTGCTCGAGCTGAAATTAGGGTTTTCTACGATGTTTTCAGCCTCCCTACTGTTGAAATTGAGATTCATATTCTCTTTTGCGTCGAAGTGCCTTTCATTCGCCGGCTGGATGACGACGCCAGTGGTGGAGGCTCGCACCACCAAGGGCTGCGGCGAGCCTACGAACGGCTGGTGGTGGCTGAGGCGCGTGGAGACGACGCGGAGGTTGACGGGCGTGGGAAAAGGTGGGGCGGCGAAGATTAGGCGGTCGACGTGGACGAATTGGCTGAGGTGGAGGCGATTGGAGAGGATTAGATCGGCGGAGTCTTGGTCGGAGAGTGACACGTAGGTTGAGTTTAGGGAATCTGAGAGGTTCAGGTAGAATCCACGGTGGGGATTCAGTGGGTCCGAGGCGGTGGTGGCCGGAACTATTCCGATGACTTGGAGGATGGTGCTGCGGCGGATGCCGGCGGAGGAGGTGGTGGTGGGGGTGGCGGCGGCGGCGGTGATGTTTTGGAGGAGTTTGAGGAGCGTTCCTTGGGCGAGCGTTGCCATTTTTTTTTAGATATGAAAATGGGATTTTTATCTTGGGGTAAATGTATGGTGGTTTGATTGAAGGGATTATTATCTATCTATGTGCCCGGCGCCGATGTGACCGTTACATTACAATATGTGTTTGTATTCAGTTTCAAATTTGAAATGCTCCATAATTTTTAACGGCTCTTCTTCTTGCAAAATCCATCAAGATCCCGTTTTTGTTGCTAAAACGAAAATTTTCAGTTTTCTTTTTTCTTTCTAAATTTACAAGAAATAAGCTGGGTTAGTTTTAGCGGACCGTGTATGCCTGTGCTATGCCTATGATGATATTGGGCTTGTTGACGTCAAATTAGACTATAATCGGCCTAAATAAGATAACTGTATATTGAAGTCGATAATGGGCTTGGTAATACGACGTGGTTTACTCTCCTATTTTTTGTGTGGAAATGTCGAAATCATATTCTATTTTTCTCTTACTTACGATAAGGCCTCACTCATTCATTAAAGGCCAAAATAAATTACTCTCGTAATACACTACACGATGGGCGTCGAGTGGGGTTAGGAACATAATAAATTTCTCTACTTCTACTCTATTATATGAAGGATGAGAGGCTATAATCAACCGTCAATTGGTCTCTCTCATTGACCAATCAAATTCTTTTTACATATATCAAAAAATTAAAAAGGCTTGTTAAACTACGTACATTCCATAACCTCATAATAATTAGAGCTGTCAAAACAACCCGTTACCCGTGAGCCGGCCCGCCCCGTCCTGCCATGGAAAATATTTATTAAATTAATGATTAGTGATTTATTAATTATACTCTAATTAATGACATATTTATTAATAAATAATAAATGACATGCTTATACATATTCTATTTATAAATACCATAATTAATTAACAGATATTAGTAAATTAAAATTTAAAATTCTAGTTTGCTTATACGGACTAGGTGGAAAATTTTCAATGGGTTCCTATCTTCTTGTCTCCAATCTCAAAAATCGTCTTCTAAATAAATCAACTTGCTTAGTTTTATAAAGAATTGTTATATTGATATTTACTTACCGTAGCCTCCAAGGACAGATAGCCACATATAAGAGCTCCCATCCTATTACCAGTTTACCACAGTTGCGCTGTTGTGGGTTGTACATTGATGTACAAACTCTGAAGCAGTGAAGGATTAATTTACACTGCGTCACAGAGGATAATTCTCTGAAGATCCCCTTGTTTTCTTCGGGTCATTTTGATAAATAGGAACATTTTTGTGTCATTTTAAAAAAATAGGAATGAGACTTGGTCAATTAAAAAAGAGGAACTTCTTTAATTAATTAACTAAACCTAATTAATACCAAAGTAAATATATATATATATATATCCTATATCTATAATATCAACGACGACGGACCAACGGCAATTAACGCGACCAACGAACTGATCGAGACATCCAACCGAAGCAAAAGAGAGCCGAAACAACGTCTGAACCATCGAAACACCAAGCTCCAAGAAGCATATACAGTAAGAGTAATGGGGCAAAATTCATGTATCGCATTTTACATTATCGGGCATTGCAAGTTTCGTTCATGTTAACAACATTTTACATTTCTAGCATCGGGAATTAGATTTTCGCATCATTGGGTAGTTATGGGTAGCATTTTCACGGTAGATCTGGTGCGAATTTGAAGAAACATTTCGTTTACGGTTAATTCGAATAAATTATTCGAATTTTATCCGCTCGAATAGGTAACTCGGATAGATGATTCCCGGTAGTCTTAATTCGGACACGTTACTCGAATAACTCGGAAAGGTTACTCGAATAATATTCCTCACTTTTAAATGTTATATACTTGATTTTTCGATTTATCTTAGTTCGTAAAAGATGCATGGCTTCTCGAACTTTATTCGAAGGGTATCCAGAACTCGAATAACAGTTATCATATGTTCCGAGCACCTCGAATCACATTTAAAGTATTCGAGTACCCTATTCGATTTTTCCCCAACTCGAAAGACTTACTCGAATAGTTTTTATTTTTCGAATTTTAGATTTATTCGTATATTTTATTTGTAACTATTGTTTATTTATGTGATTTATTTATTTATATGCAGGTTATGCCGACCAGCATTATGATTGACTACGATGGAGAATGGATAATTGGGGAAGATAATAAATATAGTTGGGTTCCAAGGATGGGAACAAATATAAAGCCCATTGGGTTCGATGTTGATTGTTGTTTGCTGGAGGATCTGCGAAACGAAATATATGAGTCTATTAACTTAAGCGGGAGGCCGGAGTTAAAGTTTAGTTATCAACTATATATGAGAGGTATGGAAGGTTGTGCTCCATTGTATATAAAGAATGATCGAGAATTGAAGGGTTATATTTACTTAGGGGGTCCAATGGATAGACCAATTCTCCGTGTGGAAATTGGACTCCCTGCGACCCTTGCCCGTCAAGCTCTTGCGGATGATGAAGTTGGTCCTGTTCCAATTGAGGTTCGTAGCGGTGGAGGTGGTTACGACGATGATTATTTTGACCGTATCATCGACTTTGGTGGAGACGAAGATGTGAATTATGGGGGTGAAGGTCACAATGAGGCGAACGTGCACGTCAACTCTGACGAGAATATTGTTACACGGCAGAACATGCACATCAATTTTGATGGCGTAAACGAAGAAGATGCAGACAGGGATGATGAGGAGGAGGAGGAGGAGGAAAATGTAATTATTCCTAGTGATCGTTATTCTTTTACCGACGGTTCTACCATCAAAGTCGGTGATGAATTTGAGGATAAAAGGGCTGTCAAGAAGAGGATCCAAAGACTTGCTATAGATGCATGCTTCGAGGTCAAGATTATAAAATCTTCTCGATCGTACTACGGCGTGAGATGCAAAGAGGTGGGATGTACTTGGAGGATATGGACGGCAAGGAATAAGGATACAGCCGTATTCTCGGTTCGAACATATTGCAACACACATACGTGCGACCTTGCAAATCGGAACGCAAGACTCACTCAAGCATCATCAACCTCCGTGGGTGATATGCTTCTTGAATCTTTTCAGGGTTCTACAAGTACACCGGCCCCTAAACTAATTCAAACAATGATGAGAAATCGTGGGATCGAAGTTTCATACTTCAAAGCATGGAAAGGAGGCATTTTAGCACAAAATGCAATGAAAGGTGACCCCGATGAGAGTTACAAGTTGGTTCCGTCATACCTGTCGACGTTGAGAAGGTTGAATCCGGGAACCATAGCGAGTCTATATCTAGACGATGAGCGGAGATTTAAACACGTATTCCTATCCCTCGGTGCTTGTATTGCGGGATACCGTCATATGAGGAAGGTTGTTTGCATCGACGGTACTTGGTTGAAAGGAAAGTATAACGGTACGTTACTCATTGCATCAGCAGAGGATGGCGACAAACATCAGTTTCCTTTAGCTTGGGGTATAATTGACGATGTGGAGTCGATAGACGCTTGGACGTGGTTTCTGAACGAGCTCTTGGCCGTCGTACCCAATGAGGATGAACTTGTTATCGTATCCGATAGAGCTCCTTCAATCAAAGCCGCCGTTGCAAATGTCTACAGTCATGCACACCACGGTCATTGTATTTGGCATCTATCGCAAAATATGAAAGGCCGGTGTAAGAAGCAGGGTGCGACTGAGACATTCATACGGATTGCTAAGTTATACAAGCAAAGCGACTTTGATTCGCAATATAGGGATTTTGAGAAAATGTTTCCTGCAGCCCATGCATATTTGGAAGCAAATGCTACTAAGGAACGATGGAGTCGAGCTTATTCTCCGACAAGTCGCTATAACATCATGACTACGAACGGAGTGGAATCGATCAATGCAAGACTCCGTGAAGAAAGAAAGTTCCCGATCATTGCGCTTCTGGAATCAATACAGAGGATGACGACTGATTGGTTTGCTAGATACAGACAGCAGTCTATTCAGGCAACCACACAGTTTACCCCGACGGTGGAGACAATAATCCGTGAAAGGTATACGCTAAGTCAAGGGTATGAAGTTAGCGAAATCGCTCCGCAAGAGTATGATGTCCGATCTTCAGGGAGTCGTGCCGTCGTTAACTTGCAGTCGAAGACATGTACGTGCCGCCAATTCGACATCGATAGGATTCCTTGTTCGCATGCAATCGCAGCGAGTCTACGATCGAACACGTCTTTCTACCCGTTGTGTTCGGCTTATTATTCTGTCCTAACGTGGCAGTTTGCTTATCATGGACGAGTTTCGCCGGTTCCGGATCAAGCCGAATGGGATACCGTGGATCAATTGGTGCTGCCACCTCGGTTCGTAGCAAGGCGTGGTCGGAGAAAAGAAAGAAGGTTTCCATCCGTCGGTGAGTTTGGTGGTAGACGCTAATTATATTTTGAAGTATGACGTTTTAGTATGTTGTTATGGATACTCTGAGATTGTGTCGTTGGGAAATATTCATGTTTGGCTAAATAATTGCAAAATTTTTCACTGTTTTCGAGTACCGTTTGAACTCGAATAAAGTCGAATACGATACTCGGATAAGAAAGTTGAATAACGGAAGCTAAGTTGTCAATATTCGAGTTTCCATAAACCTCGAATAAACTCGAATACGGAACTCGTATAGCAACTTCTTTTTCGATTGGAGGAATTAATCGGATAAGTAGATTATATTCTAAGTTCAACTAGAACTTATTCGAGCTGACAACTTTATTCGGAAACATTACCCGATTTAATTACAATTATTCGAACTCATTCGAATAATTTTTTTTGTTTATACGAATTTTAATTATCTCAATCCGTAGATGTAGAAATATCAATATTTTGATGTTTTAGGGCCTTGATGATGTTAATAAGTCGCTTGATGAAGATAAACAATTTTTGACAAAAATCTTCCCTGACATATAATGGAACACGTTGGTACATTATACTTTAATATAGAATTGTTATCAATGTGTTCTTCATATAAACATTTGGTAAAGATGATTTTTTTTTTCTAATTTTAATATTATTTACTATCATGAATCTGCAAAAACTATATTACTTAAGAAACACATTTAGCTTTTTCACGATTACAATAATACGAAAATTTTCGTTGTTCTAATTTATTCGACTTAAGTGTTCGCTCGAATAAAATCGAATAAATTATTCGTTTAATGAACAATTATTCGAGAGTTAGATTTACTCGAATAACAGAGAGTTTTGAAACTTAAATGATTCGTTGTTTCAACTTATTCGAATTAAGATTTTGCTCGAATAAAATCGTATAGGTTATTCGAATAATGGAATATAATTCGAGTGTTAGATTTACTAGAATAACAGAGAGTTTTGAAACTTAGATAGTTTCGTTGTTTCAACTTATTCGAATTAAGATTTCGCTCGAATAAAATCGAATAAATTATTCGTATAAGGGGATATAATTCGAGTCTCAGATTTACTCGAATAACAGAGAGTTTTGAAGCTTAGATGGTTTCGTTGTTTCAACTTATTCGAATTAAGATTTCGCTCGAATAAAATCGAATAAATTATTCGTATAAGGTGATATAATTCGAGTCTCAGATTTACTCGAATAACAGAGAGTTTTGAAGCTTAGATGGTTTCGCTGTTTCAACTTATTCGAATTAAGATTTCGCTCGAATAAAATCGAATAAATTATTCGTATAAGGGAATATAATTCGAGTGTTAGATTTACTCGAATAACAGAAAGTTTTGAAAAAAAATAACTTACATGTGAAACTGAACTAACCAGAAAACAACCTGAACAACCCAAAACATTCCAAAAACTGTTCAAACAGTCCAGTTGTTAAGCCAAATACATACAACCAAAAAGTATCTAAATAAGAGAATGTTCGCGTCGTTCAGTTTGGAGAGATCATCTCTCTTACCGAACATCATCGACATAGCCGCCCGGAGCATGTATACACCACACTCCCCGCTGTCCGAAAAAATAGAACAATTTCAAAATCTAGACAATGAACTTTGCAAAGAAAAAAAGTAAGACAAATGAGACTTACCTGATCTTCCCCTGAGGGAACTTGCCGCACCGCGCATATGTAAAGTTGACAAGATTGTCATTTACACCGACGTGCTGAAGCATCAGAGGTATCAACTCGCAGAGGGGTTCGACGTATGGCTTTATGAACCTCATGTCCTTGTCAGCGGCCCGGTCGCAGTCCAAAATCTGAACGGTTCTCTCCTTGAACCGTGCGACCAGAAGCACCCAATGAGCATTGTACCCCAACGGTATGACGGCAGCCTCCGCTTCGCTCCAGTGGAGTGACGGCTTGTGCGGGTGATTGTACATTCCCGTAGCATGTAGTTCGAACGACGACATATCCCACGGGCGAGGTTTGGTGGACTCATACAGTACCAATTGTGGAAAATTGGTACTCATGAAGGCCACTTTTTCCACGGGAAGCCCAAAGCGGTCTTGCATCGCTATAAAACCGTGGAATACCTCGTTGACGTGCTGCAATAATAGCATAATATGTTATCAAGCGAAATAATTAATTAGTTAGAACGTATTGAGCTAAATGAACATACCTCATCCGAGAGCCAAACTCTTTGAGTAGACAGGTCTTTGAAGAATTTCATCCCATAAGACTGTAGGATGCCTGCTCGTTCATCAGTTGGGCCCATTCTTTCCAACTCCACCCTTACCGCCGCCCAATTTTTAATCCTCGACTCAATGAAATGCACTAAGTTGTTCAGGCGAGGTTTTGTAGCTGGAGGGGTCGAGTCCGGCAACGGCATATACGGACTCGTCAGGACCTTCGCCTTCTTCTTCTCGCGATCAGGCTGATCCCGTTTTGTAGCGAGCACGGCGGTCCGGGTTCTTAACCGTTTGTACCGTTTCGGCACGGCCCCCGTCCCCGTCGTGGTCGAAGCGGCGTCGTCCTCCATCCCCGTCCCACCGGCCCCCGTCCCCGTCGTCTCGGCCACGACCCCCGTATCCGTCGCGGCCACGACCCCCGTCCCCGTCCCACCGGCCACGACCCCCGTCGTCTCGGCCACGACCCCCGTCGTCTCGGCCACGACCCCCGTCGTCTCGGCCACGGTCTCGGCCACGACCCCCGTCGTCTCGGCCACGACCCCCGTCCCCGTCCCACCGCCCACGACCCCCGTATCCGTCGTCTTGTCCACCTGGTGGCCCTCGGCCCTCCCCGTCTCCGGCACATTCGTCGTGTCGGGTTCGTTCGGCGTCCTCCCGAATATTGGCGTGTCGAACCGCGGCGAAGGAGGCGTGTCCCGATCATAGGACCTCGCAATATCCCGTACCGTTGTCGGCCTCAGGGTCTCGATGACTACAAAACGGGAGTATTAAGTATTACGTAATATCAATATAATTTTGTAAAATAAACATCAAGTAGGACATACCCTCGAGCACGATCGAACGTAGCTCCCTAATCTCCGTTCGGATATCCCTAACCTCAGCCTCCAGCCTGTCCATTCTTCTATCGATATGGGCGACGACTGAGCTAGAAGAAGCAGGAGGAGAAGACCGCGGAGGAGAAGATCGCGGAGGAGAAGACCTCGGGGGAGAAGACCGCGGAGGAGGAGACCGCGGAGGAGGAGATGGAGCAAGCCGATGGTCACTGCAGTAGACCGCCATCCCATTTAGCAGATGCTCCACTATCCTTTGGGCTACGGCGTCATCCCTGCTGCCATAAAAGCCGGCGACCGTGCGAAAGTGCCTTGAATTGACTTCAACATCGGTTGGTGTAAGCCAACACCGCACATCCTGTGTATTTGTACAAGTTAAAACATCTCATTCTAATTAGCGATGAACAACTCTAAAATTCCATATTATAAATAAACATATATACTTACATCGATCTGCCCGGCATTGAATGCACGCTCGACCGCTTCCCACGACGGAGCAGAACTCTTGGCGAAAAATCTGGTCTTCCAATGGCATATTCGGGGTATCGGGAGTCGATCACCGGTTCTCCTCACAGTGAATTCGCCCCCGACGCTCGGAAAACACTCGTACGCCAGAACCTGATAAAAAAGAGTAAATATAAGTTAAAAAAAATATAATATGGCTTAAATAAAGCAAAATTACTTACCTGAAGCGGTTGGACGAAGCCGCTAATATCGAAGGTTGTAATGATTTTTCCCTTCGAAGTCATGTCAATGTGCTTCTCCAACAGGTCTTTGTTCAGACCATAAACGACCTCCTCGAAAGCTATCCTTCCCCAAGGATATTCGTTGAAGCGATCAAAATCCTCCACCAGAGAGAGCCACTCGCTCGTAACGATCAAGTCCTTCTTCACACGGCACTTCCCTAGTACCCCGACTGCAAAATAAAGCGCCGCCATCTTCAATTTCTCGATATTCACGCCCGAACCTCCACCGGCGGCGGCATCGTTACGCATCATTTCATTCATTCTTACATCCAAATCGTGAAAATATATAACGGGCTTGCCTACGAGCCATAAAACAAACGTTAGTTTTTGAAATCATTTGTAAAAAAGATTCAAAATGATAAAAAAAGAATAGGATAATCATACCAGGCCAATGCCTCGTTGTAAACCCGTTCGATGACGGTATCACCGGATCGGCAGCGCCACAATCGAGCCCCGTAATTAGGCAATACTCGACCAACGAAAATCGTAATGGTCGCCCACGAACGACCATCCAAAACTCCTGCGACTCAGGCATATACTCCACTTGTCGGCTCATCAAAAACCACAAAATCATATTCGAGTTGTAGTGGTTACGGGCCACCTTTATGAGATTCCCGAACTGAGTCCTGTTGACCATCTCCTCCAATTCATCTTCGTTCAAAAAGGTACGAATGCGTTCTGATATTAACATGTACTTTGCGTTCACTGTAAGGGTGGCATGGTAGAAATTTTCCATCGGCAGCTTCGTCGGAAAATAGATCTGAAAATGCAAAAAAAACCACCAAAATTCTCTGTTATTCGAGTAACTATTCGAGTAAAACGAGACTCGAAAAGGATTATGTTATTCGAATAAAATTTACTCGAATAAAAACTAGAATAATCTCAAATCACGAATTACACAAAAAAATCCGATCGATTACGACGTTTACCCAACGATTTAACATTAAAATCGAATGATTTAACTATACGAAGTCAAAACCCCCAAAACCCATTAAACCGAAAACTCACCGTGACTCGACCATCTTCGATTTGCTCATCCACACGGTTGCGTTGAGGCACAGACGGCGCTTTGATTTTAGTTTTCGCCATTGATGATCGTCTGGTTTGCGTTTTCGATTTTCCGAGTGGGAGAAGAACTTCGAATAGCCGTTCGTTTAAGAGTTAAGGGTTCGAATGTTATTCTGTGTTCACCTTTCGCCTTTTATAAAATTAATATTATTCGAGTTTAATATTCGAGTATATTATTCGAGTTGGAACTCGAAAATTGAATTCGTTAAATTTATTCGAATAAAGCAAAGAATCGTTTATTTTATTAAATGAGTCACGCAACTTATTCGAGTAGTCGTATGCTTTGAAGTTGTTATTCGAATAACGTTTTCGAGTTGATATTTCACTCGAATAACTTTCTGGGTTAGTTTTCCAGTTAATAAATCTCTTAAACCGTAATTTTTTCATAATTAATCTTTTTAACCAGTTTTCTAGTAAGGGTATTTTGGTCATTTTGAACCACGTTCCCTTTTTTTAAAAACTGTTATGAATCGTTCCTCTTTATCAAAATTCCCCGTTTTCTTCCACCGCCTTCCCCTTGGCGTTTGCACAACCAGTAACCACAAATTGAATTAGGGTATACGTAATCTGTAATAGAATCCGCTGGATTTTTATTCATGGGGAAAAACAACAGGAGAAAATCGAATTTTGTCAAGCCGCGTGCTGCTTCTAAGTCCCTCTTTGTGGAAGGTGGAGTCTTATCGGATTGGTCTACCTTCGATTCACGTACTCCTCCTCGTAAGCAGAAGGCATTTCATTTTTTCATTTGGGTAATAATTCTTGGTGTGTCTCTGTTTATCTTGTTTGCTCACGATCTTGTAGAGAGGAGGAAAGTAAATACTACCGTTGGGGGGAGTGAGAACCGGCGATCCGGCGGTGATGGGTCGGGTTCTAGTCGACGAACCCAGCTTCAGAAGAGCAGAGGAAATTCTATTGGATATCGATATCCTCAGGTGTTATTTTGCTTTGTTATTCCTTTTTCTTTTGTGGGAATCTTTGGCCATCTGCTATAACTGATGCCCACTATAGTTGATTCATTTTATCATATTACCTTTATCTGAGTTTCAATTTTCGTGAGAAAGTAATAGGTTGACCCAGAAGCTTAATGTTAAACAAGAAAAACTTGACGTAGTTATTTTTTTTTTCTTAAAACCTCTTATATTCTGTCATCTTTCATTTTAGATCAGTTATCATGTGTAGAGTTTCTATAGATTGGTTGATAAGTTGAAATGTCTTGTTTGGAAAGTTAGCAAATCATGATATGACTCATATACTTATGTTTCTAGGAAGAAGCATATACCGTGGAAGGCATAGGTGCAGAAGGCAGTTCGGGTGCTTTAAATCATATACAATTGATTGATTCAGGCAAGGATATGTCAGCAGATGATGGGCTTGTGAATAGGTCAGAGAAAGTGGAATTCTTGTATGACACCACAAGCTTTAGGCTAGAGAACAGTTCGGATGCTGCAAATCATATACCTCCGATTGATTCAGACAAGAATCAGTCAGCAGATGACGGGCTTGTTAATGGATTGAAAAAAGTGGAGTATTTGTATGAGACTACAAGCTTTACTCTAGAAGAGAGTTCTCACAGGGGATTGGGGTTTTATGACTCAGCGGAAACAACGACGAATATTAATGGGTCTATGTCCAAAGTGGAAGAGAGTGACACTTATAAGGGTTTAGGTTTCTATGAGGAAGCTGATGACAGTTCTGATGACGATCTTGTTGATGGTGCGGCAGCTGAAATAGGTGAATACTCAATGGCTGTAGATAAAAATCCAGGTTACGTGCTAATTGGAGGCACTAAGATATACACAACAGATCTGAATGATGATGAGGATGGCGAAGATGAAGATAATGGAACAAGTGATGAAGAAAGCTCAGCTTCATCTGATTCTGAACAAGGCTCTTCAACATCTGATAGTGATTGCATATCAGATAGTGGTTCAGACATCGATGATGACGTAGCTGCAGATTATTTTGAGGGCATCGGTGGAGTTGAAAATTTTGTGGATGTCAATGGGTTTGCTGTGCAGTTGTCTGATTCATCTGACGACTCAAGTGATTCTGAAGACAGCTTTGATGAAACCACAAAAAAGTTGGGAGGAATTGCACTTCAAGAAGCATCAATGGAATATGGCCTAAAAAAGCCTGCGTCGCGGAGTAAATACAAAAAGGATAAAACTTCTACTCCTATTGATTATGTTCCGTCATCTGCATTAGATGACTTAATGTTTGTTAAAGATCCAAGAACCGTATCAGGCAAGAAAAAATATGTGGCTAGACTTCCACAATCTTGGCCTTCTGAAGCTCGCAAAAGTAAAAAGTTCAGGAGAATTCCCGGTAAGGGCTTTTGTACAACTTACAAGTTCTATTCCCTTAACACACCACATTCTTAGTTGGTGGCTTGAGTTCAATAACTAAAACTGCTATTGTATCTTAGCTTTTTCTTATTTTGGTTTGGGGCATCTATATTGTTTTGTATCTGTAGCTATTGAAGTTCTTTCGAGTTTGGTTTGTTATTGAAAACACCATGGTGGCTTAAACTATTTGGCTTCAGGGGAGAAAAAGAAGCATCGTAAAGAGCATATAGCAGCAAAACGCCGTGATAGAATGATTCGGCGCGGTGTGGATCTTCAGAAGATAAATTCGGTAATACTTAAGTTTAGTCTCGTTAGGTTTGGTCTTTTTCTACTATCAAAATATGATATTACTTAAGTTTTCTGTATATTCTTCAGAAGCTGCAGGAACTGGTTCTCGATGGTGAAGATATGTTTTCTTTCCAGCCTATGCACTCACGTGATTGTTCCCAGGTATTTTGTATGTTTTGCATCTTCTGGTATATCTTTATTTGGTGAATGCATTGTTGAACTAAGGGTCGCATTATGCAATATGTACTCCTACCCACCATCTTTTTCTCTTAAATGCATGATATTATAAAAAATTCACCACGCCTTGTGATTATTGGATTAACTACAAATACTGGCAGCGTACTTTATAACTCTTCTCTTATCCTTTATAGTTGTTCTCTTCGAGATAGAAAATTACCCTATAACATATAAAGGAGACATACCTCTCTAGTTTCTTTTCACACTTTCTTTACAGCTTACTGTCTTACCCTATTTGGAAAATCATTGCTTCTAAACTGCAGTAATATAACACTGGCCCCACGTCCTGTCTGTAGTATCTGTTTTGGTTGTACAGGTGCGGAAAATAGCGTCCATTTATCGCTTGAAAAGTGGCTGTCAAGGGTCAGGCAAGAAGAGGTAAACCGTATCAGTGTCGTAATTTCTCTACAACGGGTAGAAAGTTAAGATTGGAAAGATGACTATGAATTATACATCTACGTTGAAACACAATCCGATAAAATTATTCTTTAATGAGGGATAGAGACATTGTGCTATACGGCTTCTGGTACTTTTTTAAGTCAATTTCATGTACAGTTTCTTGTGAGTGGTCGTTCTTTTTTTCCATGGTGTAGCTCCATCATATCTTTATCGGCGATCCTTGCACTAAATCCATGTTTCTTTTCAGATTTGTGACTGTAATAAGGACACATCACACATGCATGCCATCTCCAAACGACAAGATTCGCCTAGAGAAGGTATAACAAACAATAAGAAGGCATTATTCATTCTTGGCTATCAGAATTCGTATTAAATTTCTCCAAATCTTACCTTGCTGCTCCATTAGCAGCGGTTCGCTTTGTGAATTTTCCGAGCTCAGCTTACATATTGATGTATTTGCAGCTTTTAGGAACCGAAGAGGACCTCGACTTTAATGTCACCGATGGAAAGCCTATAACAGGCCCCAATATCACTAAGAAAGGTCATTCGAAGGGCCAATTATCAAGAACCTCATCCAATCACAGAAATAGCAGAGAAAAACAGAAAATGAAAGTCGGTAAAGTAGGATCTTTCTCTGCTCAGCCCTTGTCTTTCGTATCGAGCGGGATTCTAAACAACGAAAGCCCGCAATCGAACGACCCAAAAGAAAAAGCCCCCGAGGGCAGAGTCACCCCTACTACTCGTGTAGATTATGGGTCTTTCGAAATGCACACGACTGGGTTTGGATCGAAGATGATGGCTAAGATGGGATACGTTGAAGGCCAAGGATTGGGAAAAGAGGGCCAAGGCATAGCCCAGCCCATCGAAGTGATCCAACGGCCGAAATCGCTCGGATTGGGTATGGAAGTTGTTGAAAGTACTACCGTTTCAGCGGGCCAGTCTTTGCCTGGGAATAGATCGGTGAGCCGAGGAGGGAAATCTTCGGGGGAGAAGCATAAGAGGAGTAGTGAGATTGGTGCATTTGAGAAGCATACTAAGGGCTTTGGGTCTAAAATGATGGCTAAGATGGGATTTGTTGAAGGCATGGGCTTGGGGAAGGATTCTCAAGGAATTGTTCAGCCTTTGGTTGCTGTGAGGAGGCCAAAAGCTAGAGGACTTGGTGCCGAGACTTGAGATGTATGTTCTAATCGTTTGCTTGTTTTTATTTTATTTAATTCGATAGATGCTATTTTTTATACTCTTATATAATTTGATATAATTTGTTTAGGGTGGCTATAAACTGTCAACTTTGGTTTGTCAACTTATTAGTCCTCTCTTTTAATTTTAATTAATTGAATCTCATATATTTCTAGTTTTTATATTTATCGCACTTAAACCTTACACATTATTTTTCTACTTTTATTTTTAAAATATGTGTTTCATTATGAACACTACAAATTAGTAATCTCATAATAAATATAAAATTATATTTTAAGTACGCGTATAGAGTAGAGGTGGTTTGGTACGGTATACCGTACCAAAATTGTAATATTGTATATTGTACCGAAATTTCCCTATCGAAAAAGATCATACCAATACAATACCAAAATTTTGGTATACCTTAAATTTCGATACGGTATCATACCGAAATTTCGGTATGGTATGGTATCATACCATATACCATTCAGACAGAGGGTTTTTTACCCTGCGTCTCGTAACTCGTTTAATTGTTGTTTTCGAATTTTTAGTCAATTCAAGTCCCTTAGGTCCCAATAAGATGGATTATTAATACCAAATTTGTATTTTGTATTTCCTTTTGTTCTTTTAATGAAAGTAAAATATGGTGGGCCTCAATAATCTTAGAAAGTTGGGTATAATTAATAATTTATGGGCTAAATATTACAAAATTTAGTATTTCTGTAATTCGGTATAATCGGTATATTTAATTTTTAAAATTTTCATACCATTACCGTATGGAATTTTTTCGGTACGATATCATACCTTACCAAAAACTTCGGTATACAAAATTTTCGATATTTTTGGAACGTTTCGATACGATAAGGACGGTATATCGGTATTATATTTTCTCAACCCTAGTATAGAGCATGCGAAAATGTACTATTGTTATTATAATTCGGGTTGATGTTTTGGTAGTGTATTGTGACAGGGAAAAAGAACACTTTTTCAAGGGGTTCTCCTAAGATTGGGTTGAAGAATTAAAAACTAAAATGGGGACTATTTGGGTATTCATTTTTCTTGGCGTGTTAGAAGGTAGTTCGTAAAATATTACCATGTTTATGCCAATCTCAATCAAATCTGAATCTTATTGGGAGTCATTATATGAACAAATAATATAAGAGAGGGATATTTTTTAACAAAGGATACTAAATGGAAATGCATACACAAGAACATAAATTGGAGCTCGTTACCTCAGTGATCAATTAATGAACTCTAATGAAAATACTACTTCTGTCCAAATGCATGCATCAAAAAATCCCACCAAAACAATAGAAAAAGAGGAATACCCACATGCTATTATTTTATTCCTCGTAAATCGGTTCATCAGATCTTGTATGGAGGGGAAACCATGTGAGGATCCTCTTCGCGCAGAATCGCATGCGTCCGAACCCTTCTGATGTGCTTCTGATCGCCCGTCGCCGTCGCCGGAGCCATGACCGGCGAGGAAGTGCTGGACTGGCACGGCGACGGCGCGGCCAAGCTCCCTTCGCTCCACGTCCTCCTTATGGGGTACGACAAATTGTTCGAGCATCGATTCGCGCACTGCTGCTGAGCTCCTCCGCCGCCGCCGCCGCGGGACTTGTGGAGGGCTCACTTGCAGTTCTTATGGTACGGACGCCTGTGGACGCCCATATCTCCGCCGGAGATGCAGCCTTCGAACATTCCCCAGAGGAAACCGTCGCCGCCGGCCGCACTCCCCGACGCCATCGATTGTTAGTTAGCTGAGGCTTTTTCGCCCCTCTCTGCCTCCGATTCCGATCGATTGAGAGACGTGTTTAAGTCTCCCTATTTTCTGACTGATTAGCTGTTGATCGATCGACGGGCGGTGAGAGAATTGAGGAGAAGACGTTCGTTTGTGTGAAGGTAACCAATGGCGTGTGATTGATTCATACGAAAACGCAGAGAAAAACGAGGAGAAATGTAGGAGGAAGGTTTGAAGAGGTTATACACTACACTACTAGTATTTCTTTCACGCCTGACGCGTGTTTAAAAATATTAAAGTTATTTTAAAATTTAAAATTGTATAATTTTTAGTGTCTCACACGAAATATAGATTTTAAATATATAAAAAGAAACTTAGTTATATGCATAAGTACAGTAAATAAAAACTTATGAGTGATATAAAAATACTTAATTATTAATTAAATTGCAAACGAGAGACTAAATTACAAATAAGTTAATCACCAAATTGCGGCAGTTTATATCATCCAAATAGGGGTGGGTGTCCGGATTCGGGTATTCGGGTTTTACCCAATCCGATCGGGTTCGGATAGTTCGGGTCGGATAAATAAGGTTATTTGTCGGGTATCGGGTTACCCGATAGCCGATAATTATTTATCGGGTCGGGTATGAGGTAGTAATTGACTATCCGATCGGATTATTTGGGTACCCGACAAATTATTTAAAAAAAAAAATATGTTAGGTTTTATACATAAACATTAAAATATAATAATTACATATCTAGATATCAATATCTAACGTGTGTTGTGTTAAAGTTTTAAATAATATTTCGATTAATTTCTTATTTTAATTGCATAATTAACAAGTGATATTTTATTATCATGCATAAATCATTATAAAAATTGAAATTCTTTTTAAAATTTTATAAATAAACATATAAAAATATGTTTATATTATATTTATTGAAAATAAAACATCCAAAATTATAAGTGATATTTAATAAATAACATGTATATTTTGATATGTTATAATATTTTTAATCATATTTTTTCAATTCCAAATCGAATACTCGACGGCGGGTACCCGGACTCGATATATACCGACAAGCGGGTACCCGACGTAGATCGGATCGGGTTCGGCTAGTGAAAATCTTAACCCGAATCCGAACTATCCGAACCCGAATTACCCGATCGGATGCCCACCCCTACATCCAAACAAATATATAAGAGTATATATATATATATATATTATTGAACCGTAAATAATATCTTAATTATTGAATTATTATCAATAATCTCGACACGTGCCAAGCACGTGGTATGCGAGGGCAATAATGAAGACCAACTAATGCCAGATCGACGTCGATTTAGTTAATTATTAATTAACAATTATTTAATAACTAAGGAGTCATCATGAACGATCAATTCTCTCCTATGTTTATATTTCCTTGAATAAAGTGTGGCTAAAAATTGGATTTAAATCCTATAGTAAAAAATATTAATATATTTATATTAGGTTATATGATATATACATATATGGTCAACTCGTAACTTGAATTGAAAGCATTGTTATCCGATTAAAAGATTTGTAATGACGATTTAGCCCTCATAGGAGACGTTGGCACTACCACACAACAAAATAGGTGGACCATTTTGGCCTTCCGTTCCCTTTCGCATTTATAACTTGCTTGCAAGGATCAGAATGCGCATATTCCATCTAAAGCTTTTCGATTTCAGGTAGGTGCTGATCTTTTCTAGGCCTTGGATCCGTGTGTCGAATCTGAATCAATGTCGTTTTGTCTATGGATTAACCCATCAAATGTTTATTTGCTTAAATTATTGAGCTGGAGATTTTGTGGTGGCCTGGCGTTCATGGACCTTGCATGAAAATTGCGCTTGTGATGTCGTTTTTTGTATCCGCACTGCAGTTTTGGATGCTTATTGGTTATCGAATGTTTAGATCTCTGTCCTGTATGTTATGCCATCATTACTGTCTGACTGTCGTTGGATGATTCATGTCCGTAGAATTTGAAATGTTTTGTGATATGATTGTATAATTAGACTGCATAGATATTTCCTTTCTTGTGTATGAAAATTAGACTTTTCTGTGGTTAGAGATTTTTTGTGGAATCATATATTTCATGGTCAAATGTTCTGAGGATTGGTTGATTGATCTGTTTCGTACTTTTTGGTTTGTTAGTGTCATCGGAGTCTTTGCCTTGAAATGTACTGATTTGCTTTAGAAGAACGCTATGACCGCATTCAGCAGAAAGTGTAAGGGCTCGGTGTTGGTCCAACTACTTGTCTTTACATGTGTTCTGTTGAGCTGCTTAGGCAATGGGAATGCTGGTGTGACCAGTCGTTTTGTTCGTAACGAGTGGCCATCTGTTGATATCCCCCTTGACAATGAAGTTTTTGCTGTTCCTAAAGGGTATAATGCTCCACAGCAAGTAAGCTTTGATTGCACTACTAACGGATTCTGATACTCACCATGTGCTTAACTAAACGTGACTGTTTATCGCCATATAATATTGGGACTAATTTACCATTCATTTACCTATCTTAATTCTTTGCATTTCAGGTTCACATTACGCAAGGCGACTATGATGGAAGGGCTGTGATTGTTTCATGGGTGACAGCTGATGAAATAGGTTCCAACCAAGTCCGTTACGGCTTATCAGAAGGGAAATATGATCTCAGTGCAGAGGGTTCAGTCCTAAATTACACCTTTCACACCTACAAATCTGGATATATTCATCATTGCTTGATTGATGGACTTGAGGTAAGGTGCAGATGAACTTGCTGGGGGACTATTTTAAGTAGACAATGCTAATTAAGAGACAAGCAGATTTTATGTTCTGGTCTTAAGTGTTAATTCACAAAAGTAATAAGTATTGAATGCAAAAGGTGCTTAGACACTAGGCTGTTGACTTTTCATACTCTTCCATACTCTTCCACTTCCCTCGCTGAGAGGTGCTTTCATTTGCAGTACGACACGAAATACTACTATGAGATTGGCGATGGGGATTCTTCTAGAAGGTTCTGGTTTCAAACTCCTCCAAAGATTGATCCAGATGCGCCTTACAAATTTGGCATTATTGGTTAGTGCTTCTTGGACTTGGACATTTTTAAGGAGCTCTTTTTGGTGATTGTAACTCAATTTAATTTCCTCGTAGGTGATCTTGGTCAGACATATAATTCTTTATCCACTCTCGAACATTACATACAGACAGAGGCACAATCTGTCTTATTTGTTGGAGATCTTTCTTATGCTGATAGATATAAGTATAATGATGTTGGTGTCCGTTGGGATACATGGGGTCGTTTTGTAGAACGAGTTGCGGCATATCAGCCTTGGATATGGACGGCTGGAAATCATGAAATAGAGTACTTTCCGTATATGGTAAGACTTGAATTAAGATTTACCCATTTACCTTCCATTTAAATTTATTGGCGAGTCTTTCTGTTTACTTAGCTCATTCCTTCACAATTTCCATGTACCAATGTTATTGTGTGTCAAAACAGATCGTTACATTACAATTGATGTGTTACACAGGTTAACCCTGTTGGGGTTTCACAAGTTAGGCAACCTTAAATCAGTGATGGAGATATTTAGCTCAATACTGCCTTCTATATATGAATGTCATCACTCGATACCCTATAGTTATCCTGATCTTCTTGCAACTTTTTTTCGCACATCACACTTGCAAGCTTTCATACTTAATTATAGCATACTACAACTTCTGAAACTTACATTTAATGCAATTGACATTCAATCCATTCCTTTATTCAGGGAGAAGTCACTCCTTTCAGAAATTACGTCCAAAGATACCCTACACCTCACCTTGCTTGTGGAAGCAGTAACTCTCTTTGGTATTCTATCAGGCGTGCATCTGCTCACATTATTGTTCTCTCCAGCTACTCTCCATTTGGTAATTCACTATTTCAATACCGGTCTAGATTTCATTTGGCTGCTTTATATATCTATGCATGTTAAGTTTATACTAGAAAACGGTAACTTGCACGTTGTGGTAGCTTGCAAAATTGGATTTTATTATGATATCATTATTTCCTACCCCATACAGGCTAAACTTCAATATTCATGTGTTGAGCCTCTCTTTGTTCGACTACTTTAGAACAGCTGATTTTTTTTTTGTGATTTAAATTTGTCAGTCGAAAACTCTACAGCATTATAAATGGTTTATCCTATTTCTCCACTCCCAGAAAAAAATATCTATTATTTGCAGTAAAATACACGCCACAATATACATGGCTTGAAGAAGAGTTCAAGAGGGTGGATAGGGAGAAGACCCCTTGGCTTATTGTTCTGATGCATGCCCCTATCTACAACAGCAACAATGCTCATTTCATGGAAGGGGAGAGCATCAGGGCTGTCTTTGAGAGCTGGTTCTGCCGATACAAAGTAGATGTCATATTTGCTGGCCACGTCCATGCTTATGAAAGATCGGTTGGCATCTTCTCTCTTTTTTGTTTCCTTTTCCTTCATACGTGCTTAGTTAAGGAAGGCCGATCGATCAGTCCAGTGGTTTATTTTACATAGGAACGTGAATATTTCCCTACAATGGGTAGATAAAACTCTAGCATTTTTTCAATCTTTGATATATTTTTTCACTCATGAAATCTTATTTAGCTTTATGATGACTGAACTCTTGTTTCAGTACCGTATCTCAAGTGTTAGATACAACGGAACAACTGGAAGTTCATATCCTGTACCAGAAAAATCAGCTCCTGTGTACGTAACAGTTGGGGATGGTGGAAATCAAGAAGGTCTTGCTCTTAGGTAAAGAGCTCTTAAAGCCATCTAAACCTACTGTTTTATTTTTATATGTATAAATCTTGCTATTCAGTAGAGATAAATACATGGAATCACAAGCACCTTTCTCCGTAAAAAACAAATGGGTCGATGAAAATACTTTTTGCTTCTGTATAGATTTAGGGATCCCCAACCAGATTACTCAGCATTCCGCGAAGCCAGCTTTGGACATTCTACTCTAGAGATAAAAAACAGAACACACGCTTTGTACCACTGGAATCGAAACGACGATGGAAAGAGAGTGCCCACTGATGCTTTCGTGCTACACAACCAATACTGGTACGCAAAGCACTTTATTACAAGACGAATTCATTTTCTTTCTTCTTTTTTTTCTTTTTTCCGTTAAACTTGGAAATATGTTGGTGTTGATGGACTTCAGGGGACACAATCATAGGAGACGGAAACTGAAGAAAAAGTATCTCCACTCCGTCCTGTCAAATTTCGTGATGACCCATACATTCTGAATATAGAGGTGTGAAAAAAGCACATAACGGTAAACTCTGGTTCTGAGTTTAAACTTTAAAGTCTATTTGATTTTTACAAGAGGCCCCTCAGTTGCCAAGGTTCAGTTGTGTTGGATGTAATAATCCTATCTTTCATATTTCCGAGTAAAGTGTGACTTTATTAAAATCATACGTCAACTCAGCCATCTTCTGGTTGTATTGTAATCTCAGGATGCATTAGGTCTTTCATGGACTTGATAAATGGCATTTATGATGATTAATAGTGATAGATGGTTACTCTCCTTTGTATTTGTTGACTTGTACTTTGGATTTTTTTAGGAAAATTCAAAGGTGCATGTTAAGTTATTAAACTAGCATACTCTACAAATAGGATTGTAGAAAATTATTGTGAAGATGTGCTAGCAATAATCTTTATCTCAATAGAAGCAAAAAAAAAAAACGAGAGGCACGATTAGTTCTAAGCAGCAGAATTCAACAACGGCTCGGCGATCGCTTTGCCTTCTTTAGCGACGTCGATATCGTAATCAGAGTATGCGTTGGCTTTCCACAGTTAGCCAGTGAGTTCGTCCTCCATCTCGACGTCTCCTTCCCCGGGGATAAACCACAGCCCACTCGGGCCGGGCTCATTAGGTCCCACCATATCAAGGTTCAAGCCCTCTGCCTCCTCTCCACTCCACGACCCACTAAACCTCAATTTCCCCAAAACCGTGTTGTGTTTCTGTGTAGTAAGGGACATACGATGATTATCATCTTCGTCTTCTTCAGTGGACTGAACTGAATATATATATATATATATATATATATATATATATATGAGCGAGCGTAAAGCCGACTGAGTCAGAGAATATGGCGCCTGAAGTGATATCTAGTTTCGAATTAACCTAAAGACTAAATCGAAAAACAATAATAATGATAAAAAATAAAGATAATTACGTTTCCACCTTTTATTTAAGTGGTCATTCCCCTTGAATTTTGTTGTCTTTCAATTTTTCGGAGCGTGAAAATTGAAATAGTAAGCATTGACATTGGTAGGAAAAATAAGATACGGCGAATTTGAGCGCTGCCACGTATACTCTCCAGCTCCAAAAATGGCGACAGTCGGCGGAGCTACGAAGAGGCGCGTCGGCCGCCGCCGAGGACGTCGGAAGCAAAAGACGATACTCGCCGCCGAGAAACTCACCGATCGGAGCCACCACCGCCACAGTCGCCTCTCCGCCTCGATGCCCCTCCTTATCTCGGCCGCTTCCGCCGCCCGCTCTTTCCTCCTCCGCCACAACCTCCGCCTTAGCCCCTCTCAGTCCCTTCAATTGGAGTCACTCCTCTCCTCCACTTCGAATTCCCTCGCAAATCTCGTGTCTCTCCTCTCTCTAACACTACCCCCAATCCCACCACCGGCGCCGCCTACCGCCGTTCAATCCACTTGGTTCGACTCTCTACTCTCTTCATCCTCCGACCACGACCGCCGATGGATCGAATTTTTTGGCCTCTCCAAACCCTCATTCACTCTACTGCAGCTCCTCCTCACTCCACCGCTCTCATCGCAATCCATCTCCTTGTCGCCTGAAGCTGCACTCGCCGCGACGCTCTTCCGCCTCACTCACGCGGCTTCTTTCTCTGCACTCGCTCGCAGGTTTGGTGTGAGCTCACACGTCGCTTGTAAGTCTTTCTACTGTGTGTGCAAAGCAATTGTTGACAATCTTGGCCACTTGTTCGAATTGGGAACTGATATGGGTAGAATTGTGATGGGTTTTAAGTGGATCTCATTGCCCAACTGCTGTGGGATTCTCGGTGTCGAAAGGTTCGAATTGGAGGATGAGAATGAAAATGGTGTCAATGGGTGTTTGTTGGTTCAAGGTTTGGTTGACTCAGAAGGTAGGTTCTTGGATGTATCTGCAGGCTGGCCTGGGATCGAAAAACCCGAGACTGTGCTGAAGAAATCAAAATTCTACGAAGGGGTGGAGATTTCTCGCGACTATTTAAACGGCCCTTGCTTGGATTTGAACAGCTACGGCAATGATAACAGTTTTTCGGTACCTCAGTATGTATTGGGAGATTCTTATTATCCACTTCTGCCTTGGCTCTTGACCCCATTTCGAGGGAAGGGAGAGGAGTCCAGTTCCTTTGAAACGGCGTTCAACAACACTCACAAGAAAAGTATGGATCTTTTCAGCTCAGCGTTCGCCAAGGTCAGGCGAAGGTGGAAGCTCTTGGGGAGAAAATGGAAGGGGCAGTGCGTCGATGCCTTGCCTTTCGTTGTTGTAGCGTGTTGTTTGCTGCATAATTTTCTCATCAAGTGCAGCGAGGTTTCAGCCGATGATGAGTCGTTGGTCAGTGAAGGGTTTTCGGCATCGTTCTTCGGGGAGGAAAATGATGATGAAGATGAAGACGAGTTGGGGAAGAGAATTAGGGATACCGTAGCTTCTTATTTGAGTCGTGTGAATCAGAGACCGTAGTTGTTCGTTTGGAACTTCTTAGCGTTTAGGCTGATGAATGTTGTAATTGTAAGATCGAGATATTGTCTGTTAACTTTGGATGATTCTCTAATGATACTTCTCTGGCTCAGCATATGCTAACAGTGTGTAATAAACAAAGGGATAACATGGTAGGAAACAAGAAAAACAGAGAAAATCATAGTAATAACCCCAGAACTGACACAATAGCATGGTCGTGAGAAAGATAACAAGCAAAATCCGACTGAGATACGACTATCTATAAAATCAACTAGGTCTAAACTGAAGAAGAAACAACCAAAGCTGGATAAGAAATGACTCCATACTAGTAGTACAAAGATGGAAGGAAACGCATGCGAAGATCTTATTTATGATATGCTTCACTTTCTTTTCTTGGCTGGTGGTTGATCTTCATCTTCGTCTTCTTCCTCTTCTTCATCATCATCATCGCCGTCACCATCATCATCGTCACCATCATCGTCGTCGTCATCATCATCACCATCGTCATCTTCATCAGCTCCACGCCCATTGCCATTTGCCCGACGATCATCCTCGGGATCACCATCCTCATCCTCTTCACCTTCTTCGCCGCCCGAAAAGTCATCATCCCCATCATCGTCGTCTTCCTCTTGGTTATCATCATCGCCATCTTCTTCATCATCATCCTCTGTGTCACTCCCATCTTTTTGTTTCCTAATGTGCTTATCCGAGTTATGAAGTACACCCAAGGGAAACCTGATGGGATTATTACCATTATCAGTCAATCTTGTCTTGCTATGAGCCACACTTCGTATTACAACTTATAGAAAAAGTGAACTTACTGTTCCTCAGCTAGTTCTGCCATTTCTTCAGCAGCATTCAGGAGCGACCCAGCCTGTTAAAAAGGAACACGGTTTGAAAAAGTTCAAAACTGCAAACTTAGTCGATCATGGTTTGAAGGAATCTAAAATTACTCCGAAGAAGGGGTGATGGTAAAGTTAAAAGATGAAAAAAATTCAATCTTTCCTAGAACGAGAGAGGACAGAATAAGGTTGTCTAGGGTTAAGCTAAGGATAAGCAGGATCAGGTAACTGTTCAACGAGATTAAACCAGAACCAACCCCAAAAGTAAGCTTCTATAATTCTCTACGTTCAAAGGGCTCATATAGAAAGAGTAATCGATGTTCTCTCTGTTTCAGTTTCCCAGAAAGAGTTGACACAATCAGCAAAAGAATAAAACAAAACACAGAAAAAGACAATAAACGGCCAACAAAGTTCCAATGTCTTAACCCAATAAGGACACGCACAAGAGTAAGACTAGTATTGTCAGATTGTAAGCACAGAAGCAGTAATATAGTTCCTCAAAAATCCGTGAGCGAAATTTCAAAAGGCAAACTAATTTTTACGAAAATAAGAACGCCCTGGGAAAAGACTTGTAAAAGACGAACTTTTACCAGCAAAAGAAGGCAAGCAACGGTCCTTTGCGCCGTCAAAAAGGTGGTGACCACCACAGCCTCCTTGAATGCGCACGCCGCAATTTGTTGCTTGCTCAGTTCACCCTTGTAACCACTCAGCCTACTCAGCTCCATTTTTCCGCAAAAGAAAATTAGAAAAAAGCTAAACCCTCAGCTAACGAGAAAACGAACGAAAGCTCAGAAACGAAAAAACTGGCAGATTTGAGCGTTTTTCTGTCTTGTGCCTGAGAGCGAGACAGAGAGAGGGTAGGGTTGAATTTCAGGCCCAAGATTAGGGCTTTGGTCTTGGAATGATTGGATCAAGGGTTTTGTGGGGAAATAATCGTATTACTCATATTTGCAGGGGCTAATGTGCAAACATTTCCAACATATATTTATTGCAATTAAACCTCACGAAATCCGTGTAGAATAGTTAATTGATGAAGCGCGTCGTGGGTCGAACCGTATATTAAATGTTTGACCCGACTCGATTATCTAGTGGCGGTTTATATTATTATTTATTTGGAGCCAAATAAATGGATCTTCTTCACTATTGGCCGACCCGGTCAACTCTTTCTCCTTCCCGGAAAAACTCTTCTCTCTCAAACGTATTTAATGGGTCAGATTATTCCACTGATTTGATTCATTCATTTTCAATTTCATGTGTTGATTGTCAAACCAATCGAGTCAAGTCCTCGTGGTTCTTCGATAACATATTTCCATTGTTAGTCTTGGTTTGGTTTTTTTCGTCGATACTGTTATTGTAATTGTATCTATGTCGTCGGAGATCGAGGTTGTTGAGGAGGTTGAGTCTGGAGGGAACGACCACAGTAAGAATTCCACGGCAGCTGCTGCGGCGGAAGATGAGAGCTTGAGGAACGATGTGTACACCGCGGCGGCGTACGGAGATATGGAGAAACTCCGGCGTTTGGTTGAAAAGGAAGGATGCTCTGTTTCAGAACCCGATGGTCTTGGTTACTACGCTCTACAGTGGGCCGCGCTTAATAATAGAACAGCCGAGGCACAGTACATTATCGAGGTATCAAATAGTAATTCTTATCGCCAATGTTTTCTTATTTATGCGAGACTTGTCTTTGAGCTAGTTTGATTTGAAATTATTGTCTAGCATAATGCGAAACTGGTTATTGCTTTTGGGATATTGGGATTTGGGATGTGCGAAACTAAACTTTACTGGTTAGAAGCTAGCAATGTAGTAGTTCTTGAACTGGAAACTATGGATACTTACAACAGGTTTAAGATTTTTTTTCCATGTATTGGTTATAAAATCTAGTGATAAAAGGAGAATTCTGTATTGAAAAACATGGATTGGATAATCTGGCGTGCTATGAATTGCTTTATGGGTCACGGCAGCAAGCAATAAAGGGAGGTGTTCGGTGCTTGAAAATCATTGGATCATGTGTAGCGTATACATCAACTAGAATTCTTACCCGATTTTTAATTCATAACATGCTTTGGCGTTTTTGTGATGATTCGCTTTTTTTTGTTCTGTTTCATGATGTGGCAGCACGGAGGTAATATTAACGCACGTGATCATACAGGCCAAACAGCTCTGCACTGGAGTGCGGTGAGGGGTGCTAGTCAGGTTGCCGAACTTCTGTTACAAGATGGTGCTCGGGTCAACGCAGTGGACAATAATGGCTATCAGGTATTCTTATTACAGTTGTTGCAGTTGCTACTTGCTGTAAAGGAACAACTTTGATGACAAGTTCACAATTGCATTGTGTAGTCTTATTTAGTCTTAGGACCCTCTTTCATTTTGAACACGATTTGGCGTCATTTCGCAGTTTTGACATTTATTTACAGTCACGTTTGATTCTATTGTAGGCGACGCATGTTGCAGCACAATATGGTCAGACCGCTTTCCTTTGTCGTATTGTGACAAAATGGAATGCTGATGCAGATGTCCCTGATAATGATGGAAGAAGCCCACTGCACTGGTACTTGACGAGTATAAATTTGATTCACTGTTACCATGCATATATATAGAGTAGCTGATTTATATGTCGTAGCTTTTTCATCAGTTTAAGATTAATGTTCACAAACGACATTTGCGTCCCCTTTCTTTGTCCATATTACGTTGGCTCACTTATTCCACTGCAGTTAATGTGTTGCTTCCGAAATAATATGTAACCATGCCATTCTTTCTAACTTTTCCGACGTGAGCTGACCAAGAAATTGTCAATTAATAATTTGGAAGTGCATTTAGTTTATTCTCTTTTATGTGGCTACAGGGCTGCTTACAAGGGATTTGCTGACTGTATACGTCTTCTATTATACCTCAATGCAGATAGAGCACGACAGGACAAGGATGGTAAGTTGAAGTGACCTATTCTTACTATTTTTCCAGTGTATTTTCTATTTTCACATTGTTTTATTGCTCTAGTTAGTTACCACTGTAGTTGTATTCTTCTTAAAAGTAACTAATGTTCATCTTTCATAATTAGGTTGCACCCCTCTGCATTGGGCTGCCATTAGGGGCAACTTAGAAGCATGCACTGTCTTGGTCCAGGCAGGAAAGAAGGAAGATTTAGTTGTAACAGATAATACTGGATTCACACCTGCTCAGCTCGCATCTGACAAAAATCACAGACAAGTTGCATTTTTCCTTGTAGGTACCCTATAAACTCTTATAGCCGTTCTTCTTTCTTCTGACTTTAGTTTTTGGTATAAATTCAAGCGACAAGGGACATTGAGTATTATTTAGTGGGGAATTGATCAGGTTATTTGGCATCTTTGGCATTTATTATTAAATAAGTACTATACTGGATTTTGTCTTTCTGACAGCCATAACCCTTTGTGCTGTTATTATGTACTTTCTGCAGGGAAATGCTAAAAAGTTGTTTGACAATCGATGGGATCGCAACAGTTTCACTGGCAAACTTTCAAGATTAGGAATGGCTCCAATACTTTGGTCTGTTATTTTTGCGCTGCTGGTAACATATGTCCATTCAGTCATTATGGGTAAGCTATCTGATTGTTTCTTTTTATTTTTGGCTTTTGATTTTATTCTTGATAAGTCATCCTATTTTGGATACTTGCAGCTTCTAATTTGCCAAGGCTAACAGCTGGCTTCGGCCTTTTTGCATGGATGGGTGTCTTCTTAGCATCTGCCGGTCTAATTCTATTCTATAGATGTAGCAGGTATCTATGTGGTTCGTCAATAATTTTTTGGACCATGGCTGGCGTTTGGGGGTTTGTTTTGTTATTCGTCGTTGCAAACTCAAACCCTCAATACTTAGCTTTTTTCTTTTCCTAAGCGTCGTCACAAACACTTCTTTCATTTGTTTGTACTTCCAAGAAATAATTTATGCCTGCGTTTTAATTATTTATAGCAAGGATCCCGGTTTTATCAGAACGAACACGCGCGATTCTGAAAACATGAAGGATGATGTAAGTATTATTACCATCTTTAAATATCAGTTCCTCCCTCGTCATTTGTTCCCATGTATTGTACGGCTGTTTCATATGCTCGAACGAGTCTAAAGTTTCCGCGCTCTGAACATATATTTATCTTTTCAGTCAACTAATTTTGTACTATGTATAGGAACCTCTGCTGAAGATCGACGTAAACAATTCTGCTCTACTATCTGGAAATTGGTCTCAGCTTTGCGCAACTTGCAAGGTATTCGTTCTTCTCTGCAATATTTTTCTTAATTTGATTGAAATACCAGCAGCAGTTCTCATTCTGACAAAATATTATGTGACATTTGACTTTCCCTTTACCAGATTGTTAGGCCACTTCGTGCAAAGCACTGTTCCATATGCAATCGTTGCGTCGAACAATTCGACCATCACTGCCCTTGGGTCTCCAATTGCATTGGCAAGGTTCTGTGGCATTTTCCGCTCTATATATCCTCTTTTTTTATTCTATGTGCTGGTGTTTTTTCTCCACGTCTACATTGTTTTTGTAAGTAGGTTTTTCTTGCTCTGACTAGTCTTTTAAATTTTCTGCTGCAGAAAAACAAGTGGGACTTTTTCTTATTCCTCGTCCTCGAAGTTACTGCAATGTTGATCACAGGGACGGTGGCTCTGATAAGTAAGACTAACGTGCATCATATTTTTTCTCCGTTTTTTTTTTCTACTTTAAAAAGGGGCATTCTTATTCGACGTATCACTTTTCTCGACATTGATTTAATAACCTCGAGCTTCAATTCTGCCTTTCGCAGGGGTGTTGACGGACCCCACAGCTCCATCTTCATTCATAGAATGGTTGAGCCACGCTGGCAATCACCATGTCGGCGCCTTATCATTCCTATTCGCAGATTTCTTCCTCCTCTCTGGCGTCGCTGTGCTGACAGCTGTCCAGGCTTCTCAGGCAATTAATTTATTACCATTCATGAAAAAATAACATCTTTTCGAGAAAAATAAAATTTTTGATTGGCTGGCGTGACGCAGATTGCACGCAACATCACGACGAACGAGATGGCCAACGCGATGAGGTACGGTTACCTCCGAGGGCAAAACGGTCATTTCCGCAACCCATATGACCACGGATGCAAGAAGAACTGCACCGACTTCTTGATAAACGGTCAGAACGAAGACGTCGAGTTGGCCGTCGAGGAATATTCCGGCGAATCGCCGCCGCGTGGGATCGGAATGGTACAGATGGAAAACCGATCGAATGGCAACGGTCATTTGGCGATCGACGTGAATAATACCTCTGAGAATGGTCGTCAAGGGCACGTTCACTCTTCTCAGTGCAGCCACGGTCATAATAATAATAATAGTAATAATAATAATAATCATCTTGGTGGTAGTAGCGTGCCTCTAGGCCTGGGCGTCGGTTTGGGTAGGAACGGTTTTACACGTCCCTCGGCGGCGGCCTTGTGATAATTTTTTGTTTATTTATTTATACTGTATTTATTTTTGTATGAGGAAATGATCTGAAAGTGCCCAGCCATTTTGAAGTTTTTCCTCCTTTGTATTTCTGGCTTTTTTTTTTAACAGTTTTGAAGGGTAAAGACAACAGACATTCTGGGTTGGTTAAGGTATATATCATGCTCTTGACTGAAATATAGCATATCCATTAATTCAATAAAGATGATAAGTATATGTGTATATATATTGTAAAGTACACCATCACTACCGTTTACCTCGTACACTTACAACAAACATGCCTGAAAAACTCGAAAAGAACGGCTCGCACAAGCCTGAAAAGTAAACAACTTGTCGCCTTGGTAGAGTATCGAAATCTCGGAAAAAAGTCGAGCATATAATCAATCTACAGAAACAATGTTGCCGTCGATTGTTGTCGAAGATCTTCAGAAAACTATATTCACCAGCAAAAAAAGTTATCCTGAGCGTTTATGCGTGTTCGAGGGCGTGATAGAGCTTCGAAACCCTCCTTCGAAGCAGAGGCTCGACACGAAAAGAAGGAATGCTGCTCTGCCACCTCTTCGCTTCGTACATCTCATTCCAAGCTTGTATTATCTCGTTAATGTTGAATCCCAAACCTTCAAGAGAAAAATAAAAACACGCCAGAAAAAACGTCAGAAAATCATTTCCACGGCGAACGACAATTTTAGTACCCAGTGAATGGAGTATGTACGTTTCTAGTCCCTATATTCCCAAGTGCCACTTCAAAACAGCCCAAAATCGATAACATGGAAAACTAAAAGCGACATTTTGATATATGAGATGAGAACCAGAAACGCCTATATCCCAAATATTGGGAACTAAAAAAAAAAAAGCGAGGGCGTACCTTCGAGCGTCGCGTCGTTCGAGCAGTGATTCTTCACCATCACCGCAATATCCGACGGCGAAGCGCCGGCGAGCTCGAATTTCTCGAGCGAAACCTCAAGGCACTCTTGCCACACGGGCAAGCCCAGCTTAAACTCCATGATCGACCTTTCGTAGAGCATCGTTCCCCAAATCACGTTAATCTGAGACCTCATAGTCGCCGCTTGCTCGGCAGCTTCTTCATCCTTGATGTTCTTCAGAACGCCGCCGAGCTTCATCTTACTCAACATATTCTCCGCCTTGCTAGGAATCTGAGAAGGCGCCTTCGCAAGAACCATCCTCTGAGCCTCGGCCGCCTCCCACATTTGCATTCCCTTCTCCATATTTTCCTCGGCGTAGTTGTAAAGCTCGAGCGCTTCGGTCGAAGGCCATTCGGACAAGTCCGCCGAGGTTCCCACCGCATAGTACCAAGAAAGCTTCGCACGCTCAAACTGCTGCTGACCTAAGGCGAGCACTGCTTCGTAGAAATTGGGCTTGATTTTGAGGGCGTGTTCGTACTTTTCGCCAGCCTTGACGTATTCCTTTATCGCCCAGTCGTACGCATTCTTAACCTGGGAAAGAACTTGCTCGCTCGAAGAGTCGTCTGGGAAGTAAACCCTCTTTCTCGCCCTCGCCATGTGTACGTTTCCCCAGTTGAAGAGCGCTAACGCGGCCATTTCTTGGAATTTATCGGCGGCCTCGGCGAATAATTCTTGCGCCTCGTCGCTCGTCACCGTTTCCTCCATGGCGTCTGAGTACAGCTTTATGGCGTTTTCGTGGAGGTCGAGGTAAGAATCCACGTCGAACCCTACGTAGCTCTTGAAGAACTGAGCGAACTGAACGATCCAATCGCTGATGCAAGCGGATTCGATTCTTGCGGGCCCAGTTATGCGCCTTTTGCTGGGATAGAAGCTGTCTTCTTCTTCTTCTTCGTTGCTATTACCCATTGTGATGATCTTTTCGAAGAACGGGTCTTGCTCGGGGGAAACTTCGACGATGAAGAGCTTGAATGTGCCTTTACGAGCAGCAGATTGTTCGGCTAACTTCAGCTCTTCTACGGTGGTGATTGTGACTAAATCTCCTTCTTGATCCCTATACTTGATTAGAACGGCCTTAGAACTGGGAAATCGATCGGCGACGATTTCCCTCAGTTTCAACAGATCGCAGCTGAGGGGAATTTGGGCACACCTTATGTCTTCGCCGAAGACTAACTTGACTGTTTTCCCAGGCCTTTCTTCGTTGCCGCTGATGATTTTTTCCTCCTCGACGACCACTTTATCCTCTGTTTTCTTCTCCTCTACATATTCCTCGGACTTCCTCAAAAGCTTCTCTTGGGCTTTCCTTTCCCTGAGAGCTTTTCTCTCGCAAGCTTCTTTCTCCAAGACTTTTCTGTATAAGCTCATCCAATCAGCTTCTCTTTCCTTATTAGCATGTTGTCTGTTTAAGCCCTTCTCATCAGATTCTTTTTCCTTAACTTGTCTGTACAAGAATTTCCAATCAGATTCCCTTTCCTTTCTCGGCCCATTGCAGCTTTCCTCGTTAGCCTTCTTCTCCTTGGGAGCATTATTGCCATCTTCCTTCGACGTCTTCTCTAGGGTTCTTGGCGACTGAAGCAATTCGAAATACTCGGGCAAAGGAACTAAATGAACAGGGCTCTCATTTCCCGACCCTTGCTTCGAAATAGCAGTCTTAACCCTCTCTTCGATTTCCACAGCCATGAGATTATTCTGCTCCATGGCCAAAACAGTCCCTACGTCTCTAAGGGCTAAGTCTAATCGATTCAATGCTTCGTAGCAACGAGCCCTCTTCAGCAGAGCCTTGGTGTATTTCGGCGTGACTTCTAAGGCCAAATTGCACTCGTGGATGGCCTTGGGAAACTCGGCGATGCCCAACTGCATATAGCACTCGGCTGTGTTGCTCCTTAGGTATGAGACGTTTATGTGGTTCCTTGGGAGGAGTTTGATTGCCTTATCGTACTTTAGCATTGCTCCTTCGTAGTCTCTTCTTTGAAATAATCGATTGCCATCGTCTTTGAGTTCTTGGGACATGGAGATGAAGAGGGCCGTGTCTTTGTCGGGGGCTCTAGGGCTGTTTTCCGAGGATTTGAAGGACTTCGAATTAGCTTCGTACGACGTATCTCCTAAGGATTTCTTGTTCTTACCACTCTGTTTCCCCATTTTTCAGACAGGGTTTCGGACAGCAGAAGGAAAATTCAAACCAATCTCTTCGAAAATCTCTCCGCCAAGATGAATCAAGAAGATGACCTTTTGCAGAACTCAAACCAATAATCTCTTCAGAAATCTCCCCCAAGATTAATCAAGAAGATGACCTTTTTGCAGAATTCGCTCAAATTGAATCATTTACCAATCAAGTACAAGCTGATCGTAAGAGCCCACAATACAGAAAATTAGCAGTCGCAAAATCCCTCTAATATTGCAGGAAAGAGAATCTCGCAATCCCCCCCGAATTATAGAAGACGAAATGTGAACAAAATGTCAGCTAGAGAACCTCGATTCAGCTGCAGAGAAGCAAAGATTTGTAAGCTTCGTTTATCGCCTTGTAAATGAAATGATGTATGTAATGAATCCCTTTCTGCGTTGAAGAAGACAATGTGATTGGAATAATTTCTTGAGGGCGGAAAAAGGCTCAATCTTGGCGAAGACCCTCAAAGATTTTGGTTTGAATATTTTTCAAGAACGGAGAAAAATACAAGAAATCTGTTGGTGGGATATTACGTGGTTGCCGGCAATCTGTGAATAATATTGCGCAAAATACTATTTTGTGAAGAACAAAGGAAGAACATTGCCAGCTTCACGTAAAAGCCACAAAAGAATAAAGTTTGTATTTTTCACCCCGTTTTATTATTAAAAAAAAAATCGCAGCTCTTCTTCTATACTGAACATGCGAGCATATTTGTGTGATTATGGAGCTTCCTTTTTGTTGGCCATTGATTTACTACGTAATCTTCTTCGGACAATGAGCTCCACGAGTATTACCAATTACGGGACCAAGATTATGGGTGACGTCATCAATTATTCCCATAATTACGACATTAATCTCCCTCGTGTTTACTTAAAAATAATATCAATATGATGTTTAAATTATAACCAACGAATTTAACTGAATCAATCACCAAACGTTGTATGAACAAAAGAGTCAAGACCAAGCTTGTAATGGCAAAGAAAGCATGTGAGTAAAGCTTTGGCCTTTGCATCTCTTACAAGGCAACCAACTCTTCCCCCCCCCCCCCCCCCATATATATATTTGTTCCTTTTTTTTTTTTCTTGCAAATTATAGAACTAAAAGTAGCTCGAAAACACCATATTAAAGTGGGCGGATGGGCTTGATGAAATTTCACTTGGGCTTTCTATAATTAATAATATGGGCCTGTCAACTGAATTTGTGGGCCTCTTATAATCTTATTGGGCCCAATTAGCATATATTTGATATTCAAATTCTTAAAATGGAAAAAACAGCGGACGTTAAGGTGTAAATATCTAATTATATAACACGATCGATACAGCTACTTACCAACGTAATATAATATGTATATAGCCATTTCCTAACTATTCGCTTCTAGAAAAATATTACCCAACACGGCGTAAGACGACAACGAAAATGCATAAATAGTCAATTAATATCCGTTACTAACTCCAGTAATTAACTCATTGTTAATTAACTAATTATTAATAATAATTAGTTAATTGCATATCTAATCCGTATATAGAGAAGGAGCAAGAAGTCGAATGATTGGTGACGCGTGCACAGGTAAGCATTAGCTGTATTGTAGGCGGGCATGTGCTGCTTGAAAAATTATACGAAATTTTATATAATAATACAAACAAAATAAGAAAAAGTATTGTGCCCGAAAATTTTGTTTTTCATATATTTTTGGGAAGACTGAGCGAGAGGCATGTTTGGACTTTGGACCAATTTACTATATAATTCATGTTAATTTATTAAAGTATATAAAATTGTAATAATATATAATGTGAATGTGAATATAAGCAAAATATATCAACGCCCGGCGCCGGCGGTGTCTACTTAGACTCGACGCGTTCAATTTTGGCAAAACGAAAAGAAAAATGAAAATAGAAAATGGAAAAAGAAATCGTAAAAACCTCACTTTCCTATTCTTAGATGCTGCAAGTATTCAACTCTCTCTCTCTCTCTCTCTACAATGAAGATGGACTGACTAACCATCGCCATTGTCAAGCTATAGCTAGATTCAAGAAAACACCATCATCCTCTTCATTCGTCAAACCAATCTATACCTAATTTTGGTACTTTTCGTCTCAGGCATCTGTGGTAGAAGCTGTTGCTTTGAAGAAGGAAAGGACATAAGTGAAATCTGAGTTCTGATGTCGTCGCCGGCGCCGGTATCCTCGCCGCCACCTCCATCGAACACCACCGCACCACCTCCCATACCTGCAACGTCGCCACCTCCGGCCACGTCAGCATCCCCGCCTCCACCCGTTCCGCCGTCGTCAACCCCACCACCCACCACGAGCCCTCCCTCTCCGCCATCGTCCACTCCGCCGCCCACCACAAGCCCTCCCTCTCCCCCATCCTCGACGCCGCCACCCGCCACATCTCCTCCCTCTCCGCCGTCGTCCACGCCGCCTCCCACCGGATCTCCCCCTGCCCCGCCCACTGGCGGCGGTGGCGGTAGCAGCTCCTCTACGCCACCTCCTCCCACCGGTCGGTCAGGATCTCCCCCAACGAGCCGAGGATCTCCCCCGGGATCTCTAACGCCACCGTCGGGGTCAAATTCGAATAACGGCGGGTCGTCGTCGTCTGGCGGCGTATCGACTGGGTTGGTGGTTGGGATAGCTATCGGCGGCGTTGCAGTCCTTGTGATTTTGACTATTCTTTTCATGTGCTGCAAAAAGAAGAAGAGAAGACCACCGCCTGATTTCTACGCGCCACCACCACCACCGCCACATGCTCCCAAACGTATATCTTCCCTTTAGTTTTTGCTCAATGGCGTTATGATTTACTGTTCATTACATCATGTTCTTCTCCAATCGTTTTCTTGGGGCGTCCCTGTTAGAATTTTCTGATATAATCTAAGCTATTTCTTTCAACGAAGCTAACTAACAATCATCTTCTTTAATGTTTTCCTTCAGCTGATCCCTACGGTGGCACAGTACAAAATTGGCAAAATGCACCACCGCCCAAAGACCATGCCATCTCAATCCCACCGCCCAAGCCAAGGCCACCACCTGCCGGAGCCGCCCGACCACCACTTCACCACCACCAACCACCACCTCCGCCGCAGCCACCTCATGCTTACCTCAGCAGCAGCGGTGGCTCGGGTTATTCAGGCTCAGAAACCCCACTCCCACCACCATCCCCAGGCATGGGCTTGGGTTTCTCCAAGAGCATGTTCACTTATGAAGAACTTGCGATGGCCACGGATGGGTTCTCCGACGCCAACCTCCTCGGGCAGGGCGGGTTCGGTTATGTGCACAGAGGGGTGCTGCCCAATGGGAAAGAAGTCGCCGTGAAGCAGCTCAAAATTGGGAGCGGGCAAGGCGAGCGCGAGTTTCAGGCCGAGGTTGAGATCATTAGTAGGGTTCATCACAAGCACCTCGTTTCATTGGTTGGTTATTGCATCTCGGGCACTCAGAGGTTGCTCGTGTATGAGTTCGTGCCCAATAATACTTTGGAGTTCCATTTGCACGGTTAGTTAGTTTAACTGTTGTATGATCTACTTGCCCTTTTGTTCAGTGGCGTATGGGAGTATGAGAAAAAAGAACGACTTTGTATTGAAACAGGGAAAGGAAGGCCAATGATGGAGTGGCCTATTCGATTGAAGATTGCTCTTGGTTCGGCGAAGGGACTTGCGTATTTGCACGAAGACTGTGAGTGTTCTTTCTGATAATTATCGCTTGAAGTTTGCCCGTTATTTGCGCACTTGAATTCGAACACTTTTGTTCCGTTTTTATCGCAGGCCATCCGAAGATCATTCACAGAGACATCAAGGCTGCCAATATTCTACTCGACTTCAATTTCGAAGCGAAGGTAACTTCAATCATAGTGTTATGACGCGTTAACTCTATAGCTTTATCCAAAGCTTAAGCTGATGAGATTAAAGCAATCTTAATCTTGTCCGAAGATAACTTAGTCAACGATACAAATACTTAATTTACCAAGTAATCATAAACGGTTGATTTACATCGCATTTTGGGAATTTATAGACTTACGTTAACTATATAGGTTGCCGATTTTGGTCTTGCCAAGTTCTCTTCTGATGCCAATACTCACGTCTCTACTCGGGTGATGGGTACTTTCGGGTATAATCTTCTTCCATTTATAGCTTGTAATCTCATGGATTAGATTTATTACGCGTTAAATTTGTCCACCTTGAAATAACTTGTTTCTAACCGTAATTATAGGTATCTAGCGCCAGAATACGCTTCCTCGGGTAAGCTTACCGAAAAGTCAGACGTATTCTCCTTCGGCGTAATGCTCCTCGAGTTAATAACCGGGCGACGCCCCGTCGATACAAACCAAACGTACATGGACGACAGTTTGGTAGATTGGGTAAGCTGTCATAAGATTGATTTCTTTTCGTAAGTTTCTTTCTGTAGTTTGTGTTATATCTTATACGCATTTGCTATTATTATTTCCAGGCAAGGCCACTGCTCACACGAGCCCTCGAAGATGGAAACTTCGACTCACTAATCGATCAAAAGCTGCAAAACGATTACAACCACAGCGAAATGGCTCGAATGGTCGCTTGCGCAGCTGCTTGCGTTCGTCACTCGGCCAAGCGCAGGCCAAGAATGAGCCAGGTCAGCAAAAAAAGAAGTAAAAGATAATAATAATAAAAAAAAGATCAGTGAAAATTCTAACAAAGTAGCATTCTTTTGCGATGCTTAGGTTGTAAGAGCGTTGGAAGGAGACGTATCTTTGTCTGACTTAAACGAAGGGACGAAGCCAGGGCACAGCACAATGTACAGTTCTTACGGAAGCTCGGATTATGACACGAGCCAATACAATGAGGACATGAAGAAGTTTCGAAAGATGGCACTCGCAAGCCAAGAATATGAGAGCAGTGCGCAGTACAGTAACCCGACGAGCGAATATGGGTTGAACCCGTCGGGTTCGAGCAGCGAGGGCGGGCTGACCCGAGAGATGGAGATGGGTCAGAAGGTGAAAAGGGACAGTAGAGGAGGAGGGTTCTAATAAAAGGTGAAGGAAGGACCCTCATCTTCAATCATTTCTTGGAGATTTTAACTTTCTCTGATCTGTATGTCTCATCGGTGCCAAGATTGATTAACCTAACCAACTGTTAAGATATTTCGTTTCATTTTTACTTTTTTTTTTATGTTGGAGTTTGTGGGAGATCATTTCTTATTTCTTTCTTGTACTTTTGGCCTTTGGGATGTAATTATGTTGGCTTATTGATGAATACAATATTCATGTGTGTGCGTGTGTTAAATATTGCTACCGTTTGGTAAACGACAGGTACTGCTAAGCTGTAAATTTAGTGTTTTTATTTTATTTTTATTGTGTTATTTTAATTTGGACAAGTTGAGTGGACCTAATTTGGACAATTTGTATGGAAACAAATATCTTAGGTCGGTTAGTTTGATTAGGACGTCCGCATAACTTTGAATTTTGATTAAATTCCAAATGTATCTATAACTATATAGCAATTTTCTTTTCTGGTTACATCTATTATTCTCTACAGATATTAAATTATAAATTGGAAAATTCATATCCTTGTCGTGTGTGATTTGTTAGCATTCAATGTCCAAAATATTTTTTTATATAATGTACGTCTCGCATCAATTAAATTCGAAAATCGACCTCATCATATATACGAGAGCAAGTGAAATAAAAAACACGACTCAAATCAATGTATCCATTTAAAATATAAAAAAAAATAATTCTCTGTCCCTAATAAATAAATAAAATCAGAAGTTACCGTGATATATCAACGACCTCCACTGACGTCACCTTCGGACATCAGTTATTGAATTCTAAAGTTGCCAACCAAACTAGAAACAGAATGCTTTTACTGCTAAAAATAATAAAAATAGAACGCAGAGCAACTTTAAACCACGAACCTGAAAAACTGAAACTATGGTATTAAAGTGATTGGATCTTTCTGCATGGCTTTCTCCAGCAACTGACTCTGCTCCTTCAAGTGAACTTGGTAGAAGCCCGTCGCCGTAGCAGCAGACGGGGCCCGGCCCGCATACTTAATGTCGTCTATGGTACCTCGGCCCGAAGCTTTCATTGCAGTGCCCAGGCGAGTTTTTATGTGGGCGTAAGCACCCATGTTCATAGGCTCTTCTTGGCACCAAACCACTTCTGCATCTGAAAATATAGGGAGAAAAAGGAAAAAGAAGTCAGAAAAACAAAGATCGATGGATCGATTTATTATCCTTCTGCTGCTTCGCAACGGACGATTTTAGGCTCGATATAGCGAAGAGGTAAGCATGATGCATATATATATATGAGTGTTCGAAATACTTACTTGGATATCTCTTCAGTTCGCGCTGGATAAGGTCGTAAGGGAATGGACAGAGCTGTTCTACCCTGCAGATAGCAACGTCCTTGGCTTCGACTTTCGTCCTCTCATCTTCGAGCTCGTAATAGACCTAAAAAGGACCCGAAAAAGAAAAATCAAAGTTAGTCGTGGAAATGAGAAGAAAAGGAAATTATAAGTCTAAAAGAAGGAATTAGTAAGACCTTTCCCGAGCAAAGAACAAGGCGTCGAATACCCTCTTCAAAATCCGAGTGATCGTTGGCATCCTTTATTAGGCGTTTAAATCTTGTCCCTTGTTTGTCAAAGCCAGGGTGGCCTTGGACATCGTCCAACTCAGACAAGTTCGATTTACAGTCCTTGTGACGAAGCAAGTTCTTCGGTGCCATTACGATGAGCGGCTTCCGAAACTCCCTATGAATCTGTGCGTTTTTTTTTTATTTTTTTCAAAACGTCAGGCTATCAAAAGCAATCGATCGAATCCGTGCTCAACGCGATATATACCTACCTGGCGCCTCAGAACATGGTAATAATTCGCAGGCGTAGTAACGTTCACCACTTGCCAGTTGCATTCTTGGATCTGTGTCCTGAGGGTCGGCTCCATCTCGGGGATCACATAAGGATTATCGTCACTCATCTGAATATATACATAAGATCGAGTCACGGAAAAGATAAAAAAAAAACACAAAAAGGGGATAACCGCGAAATATTTTTCAGTCAAAACCTGAAGGTAGCGTTCCAAGCGAGCACTTGAATGTTCGGGTCCTTGGCCATCATATCCATGAGGAAGGAGGACGACTAAGCCAGTCTGACGAAGCCATTTTGCCTCACCGCTGCTGAGAAACTGGTCGAACATCACTTGAGCCCCATTCGCAAAATCGCCGAACTGAGCTTCCCAAACTACTAGGGAGTTAGGGTTCTCCATAGAGTAGCCTAATTCGAATCCCAAGACTCCAAACTCCGAGAGAGAGCTATTGATCGAAGTTTATTATCAAAAATCGTGCGAAAGAACGTCTCTCCATATGAGAGGGAACAGAAAATACCTGTTGCTAACGGTAAACATCTCCACGTGTTGGTTCATCACTACATGTTGTAAAGGGCAATACTTTTCGCCAGTTTCTTGATCGTGAATCACAGAGTGTCTATGGCTGAAGGTACCTCTCTCAACGTCCTGACCGCTCAGTCTTACATGGTTACCCTCTACGACAAGGGTTGCAAAGGCGAGTGCTTCGCCGAGAGCCCAGTCGATGCCCTCGCCCGTCTCGATCATCTTCGCGCGCTCGTCGAAGATTCTCCTCACCGCTCTGTGAGGCTTGAAATTTTCGGGGATGGTCGTGATTGCCTTGCCAACGGTTTTCAGAATCTCAGGTTTGACCCTTTGAGAGATTTGAAGATGGAAGGTTGTTACATACGATACGATAAGCAGCAGCAATGTATGTAAGGATTATGACTTTAGATTTATTACCCAGTGTTGTGAATACGTGCAAGCTGTTCGGGGGATTTGAAGCCAGCCCAGTAAGCAGAGAGCCAGTCCCTTCTCTTGGGCACGTAATCTTTGCTTGCCAAGAACTGTTCGTTTAGTATGCTGAGAACTTTGTTGTTCAGCCGATCGATGTCTTCTTTCGTGATCTGACCAGATTCTAGAAGCTGCTTCTGGTATATGTCTAGCGCTGAAGGATGATTCCTTATCACCTTTAATAAAAACAAACGCAGACGTCCCATCAAGTGCAAGAAATCAGTTCATCGACGAGAAGAAATCATCATATAAATTATAAACGACCAACCAACCTTATACATCTTAGGCTGAGTGAACGACGGCTCGTCGATCTCATTATGTCCAAACCTACGATAACAGACGATATCCACCACAACGTCCGTGTGGAACTTCTGACGCCACTCGGCGGCCAATTCGCAAGCGTAAACGACCGTTTCCACGTCATCGCCGTTGACATGAAAGATCGGGGCGCTCAAAGCCTTTGCCACGTCAGTACAGTACTGCGAAGATCTCCCCGACTTTGGATCCGTAGTAAAAGCCACCTGATTATTCACCACCACATGAATAGTCCCGCCCGTGGTATAATTAGGCAGAGCGCTCAAGTGCAAAGTCTCATAGACGACGCCTTGCCCAGCGAAGCTCCCATCTCCATGGACCAAAACTGCCATGTTCTTCGTCCTCTCAACGTCGTTCGAATAGTACTGCTTCGCCCTAGTTTTCCCGACCACGACAGGGTCCACAGCCTCTAAGTGGCTAGGGTTTGCGACAAGAGACAAGTGGATTCTCTTACCGTTTCTCGTCGGTCGATCGTAAGACGTCCCTAAATGGTACTTAACATCGCCCGTCCCAGTGTATAGGCCAACCTCGTCGGCGGGCTTAGTACCACCGCTGAACTCACTGAAAATCTGAGCCATGGGTTTCCTTACAACGTTTCCTAGTACGTTCAACCTTCCCCTGTGAGACATGCCGATAACTATGCTCTCCACCCCGAGATCGGCTGCTCGGTCGAACATCTCCTTCATGCCCGGGATCAGCGTCTCGCACCCCTCGAGCCCGAACCGCTTAGCCGCGGTCCACTTGGCGGCTAAGAAGTTCTCGAACTGAGTGCTCCACGTGAGCCTGTCGAGTATCACCTCGCGCCTATCGCGGTTGTATTGAGTTGGGGTCGGCGTTTCGATCTTCTCCCTCAGCCAATTGCACTTCTCTCGGTCTGTTATGTGCATGTATTCGTACCCAATTTTCCCGCAGTAAGCCTGCTCTAGTCGGGTCAGTATGGCCCTCAAGGTTTGGACGGGGCGATTCTCGGACAAGAATCCCGACATTGTCCACACGCCGATGAAGAACTCTCTGTCGAGGTCGGCCTCGGTGAAGCCGTACAGGGAAGGGTCTAAGTCGCCCGGGATTGACCTCTCTTCTAAGCCTAAGGGGTCGATGTTGGCCTTCAAGTGACCGTAAACTTGGTAGGCTCGGACTAGGAGCAATAACCTCATGCTTTCTTGGATGGTCTGCCCTGAAATTCCTGGGGAAGTTGAGGCTTGGCCGACGAAATTTCGGAAGAAATTGTCCCATGATTCGTCGACGCTGTTTGGGTCTTGTTCCCAGGTTCGTTGGAGCTCTTCGAGATAGACGCTGCTTGTTCCGTCTAGGAAGCTATCTGACAACCTAGAAAGCGGGACTGGGCTGGGATTTGGGGAAGATTGTGATTTTGGCGCGGAAATCGAGGTTTTGAGAAATCGAGCCTTTGTGTAAGAATGGGTGCTTGCCAGAGCTCGTCGGACGGCGAGCTTTGCCACGTTGGTGCCGGCGCGTGACCACAGCATTTTCTGCAATCTGTTCAGATTCGATTTTGGTCGTCCAAGGCAACGTAAGCGATGATCGGCGGAAGGAGAAAGAAGAGAAGATCAAAATCCGATATTACGAGATGAAATGGATGAGGAATTTACTGCAAATGACGTGAATCTAACGAAATCGATCGAATCGGAATGCCATGCACGATGAATAGATTGGAAAAATTACGACGCTTTGGGAGATTTTCAGCAGCGTATAACAACACCAGTAAGCAAACGAATGGACTAGTTCATACCTTCAGAGCGAGTGAGAATGAGCTGAACGTAGAATAATCTGAGAATGTGACTGAATGACTTCTTCAACCTTCGAATTCCATTCTCTGACGGAAAATGCGCCACAAAACCACTAATGTATATATATGCATTCGTATATGTCTATGTACATTCGTATATAAATGTACGGAATAATGGATTTAAAGGGACTACGACGAGTAAATGACTGCTGATCTTCTGCTAATCTTGAACTTGTCAATTAAATAAATAATGACATTTCTTTACAATATTCTTTTTTCACATTTATCATAAATTCTTGAACGTTTGCACCATATTATCTGATTAGTTTCTAGGATTTAATGTAATGAAATAAATTCATCTTTAAAAGTAAAGGTTTTACGTTGCTATATAGCGTATACATGTATTTTCGGTCGTTATCTTATTCATATTTTCCTCGAATATCCTATCGCACCTTACATTTTTGGGAGCTAAATGTCGACTGTCTATAAAATATATCATACGAACGCAATTGCATGCCGTATATATCATACGAACAGCTAAGACAAAATAAAAGCAGACAATATAGTGTAAGAAAAAAATCAAAACATTGAAGAACTACATTAGATTGCAAGGGTTCGAATCTACAAATGAGCCTTCCTAAGCCATCTTATCCCTGAAAGCTTGGGAACTGTAATCATCAACATCCCATCTCTGCACCAAATCAAGTTCAGTTCATCAGCAGCAGTGTAAAGGAGATGATGCATAAGAGAAGCTCAGAAGATGATGTATGTGAGTTGAAATATAGACGTAAATCAATTCACGGCTCTGTTTTGTTCTTCTAAATTCCGATCCAATATAGTCTCAAGCACATAAATGAGAAGGAACAAACGAACTCACTGTATCTCGGCGGAAACGGTATCCTTGTTTGCATTAGTGGGGAGTGGCCACACTATGCGAAATGGTCCCTGTGAAATTTCCTGTTTATGGTAAGACAATTGCGAGCGAGGCGATGATGGTCTGTTTCCTGTTACAATCAAGCTGTAAGGAGAAAATAGGAAAGACTGTTAGGTGTAGGAAACGGAGGATCGAAGTACATAAGATACGTCATAATCTTCTTTGGGGTTACTTTTTGTCGTGAATCTCCACTTTGATGTTGTCGCTGCTGACACCTGGGATTTCCAAAGTAACGACGAAACTGAATCTTGATTCTTCGACATTCATTCTCGGTGGAGTCTCAAATCCTGAGGAATCGAAAAACCAAGAAGCAATGGAGGCTTTTCAAGAAAAAAAATGGCTAACTTCCCACTTGATAACACAAGCCACAAAGTTTTCAAATGATTCAGAAAGTGACCATCTCAACTTCATCATCATTCATGTTGAGAATGTTATCATGCGCTTGTGGAAAAACAGAGTGCTACCAATTCACACGCACTTTCAATCATTTGGTGTAAGTTCCATAGAAGATGAAATTGTTTACGAAACAACTTGTTCTCTTACCACTTGGAGGAGGGGGAACTTGAGAGGTTTCCTTGAGGCCTTCCTTTGGCCTTGCAAATCTTGGACCGTCGAGTGAAGAAGGATAAGCAGTTCCACCACATGATTGACCCGACGATTGAATTTCCCTAACCCTCGGAAGTTCGTGCTCGACCTTCCTAGGTTTGGCAAACATGGGATCGTCGCGTGGGATAGCTCCACATTTCGTGAATTTCAAGGGATATTTCGCTGGCTGCACATAGTTAGCCTGCAAATGAGAACAAAAAAACAACAACAATCAACATCGACCTTCTGAAACATGGCACACACATATAAATTGAAGTAATTTCTACCACCTGTTCATTATTGGAAGATTGTCTCATGAAGAAACCTTGCGAATTAGATCCTTGGCGAGCAAAGGACATCCTATTGTCACACCTTCGGGTTATTGGATTCAGACTGTTGCTACAGCTCTAGACATTGCGATAAGACAAATAAAAAACAGAGCAGATAAGTGAGACAATCTGTCGAGCAACATAAGACCATTCTCCAAAATCGCGGCAATCACCATTAATTCAAACGAGAAATGCGACGACAGCTACCTACCATCGGAAAAATATGCGCCGCAGATGCTGATATCTCTTCGTGAGATGCTAAGTGAGCTGCGATGACGTTGGTCCTTCTCCTCACCACTTGATTCTCCATTGAAAGATATACCTATGTTACTGCAAAAAGAAGTGACACGTACAATGCAAATCCGCTTTGGTTGGTGCGTTACTCTACATAAATAATCTCATCAATGGATATTTTCTGAAATCATTGATGTGAAGGTTTTTAGATATTTCTGAGAGCCTTTTTAAGAATATCACCGAAAAAAAAAGACCTCTCATTAAAAAAAAAAAATATATCCTCTTCAAAAATCTCTCTTCACGTAGGTTGATTGGTTGATATCTACTGCATAACAAGCTAGCAAGTCATAAACTTCTTCCAAATTACATATATTTTTTCGTCAATTTTTGTTTTATTTAGTTTATAGGATAACCGATCGACATTCCATCATCACGTATTTATATTATCTTAGTGAATGAGATGAAATACATTGAATATCTATTACATATATATACATCATAAATGAAGACAAAAAACAGAGTGTCCCCTTTTATAACAAAAGTAGTGCACATCAAGATTCTTCTTTTCTTACTTGGACATGAGCTTCAGCTTCTTGTTCAAACATCCTCACAAGCTCTTGAAGCTCAACTTTCCTAACCTCAGCCCTCTCCTCGGTTATCGGCTTTCTAAGGCCCAAATAGACCAAACCGATCGCTATCAAAACGGCTCCCAATACGAAAAGAGCGCACGAAAACACGGCAAAAGCGTACGGTGCGCTCTCTGCTCCAGGCATGCCGTCGACGTTTATGCCAAAGAGACCCGTGATTATCGATAGAACGAGCCCGCAACCGCCGAAAACTCCTAGGTTGTGTTGGACTTGGAGACTTTGGTCCTAATGAAATTAATAATTTAATAAATAGTATTTTCCGCACGCTCTATGCATGTGCTTAAAAATATAACATATTTATGTTATTTCAATTTTGATATTATAACATTTAATATTTAATAATGAAATATAGTTTTTAAAAATATAAAGTGAAAGCTAATGTGTTGGGTATAATTACAATAACTAAGAAATTTAAAAGTTAAATGATAACTTACTGAATTAATTAAATTACAAACAGAAGTACTAAATTGTAAATAAAATGACAGACCAACTTGGCAGTTTTTAGCCACCCTAACCCTTTTATATAATAGAATAGATATTATGAAAATTTCCGGGGCAAATAGCGGGTATTTCTTGAAAATAATCGACCATCAATGTTACCTAAAACTATCATCAATGGTGGTTGTTAAGGAACTCTTTTTTTTTTCCATGCGTCGGTTGGGCGAGTTTCAGTTTCAGGGTACCGACTTGCAATTTAAAGGCATTAACTTTTAAAATTGATGCAATTTAAGGACGCAATGCGTAACCTAATTTTTCATTGGGACTTTGACACGTGTCTGCACATGCCAAATATTGTGGGAATAAATAATCTGTGGCGTTTTCCGAAAACCCATAACTTTCAAAAGTGAAGCAATTTAAGGATGCAATTACGTCATAAAATATATATGGAGATTTATGCGAGAATCATAAGGTAATGCATACCTGCAACCATGCGCGGACAGTGCTCTGCATGGCGTCTTGTATGGTGAATAGCCGTTCGCGAACGGCTTCTTGCTCCTCAATCATTTCTCTCGTGCTTTTTGTTATTCCTTCGAGCAATCTTCGTGGGTAGCTTCCCGATATATGTTGTAGGAGTTCGAAAACGATCTCATCTCTTGCATGTAAGTACCACTTGACTCTGATGACCTGTGTGTTAGAAACGGATAAGTGAAGATTTTACGTAGGCTTCTACACCCGTAAACATGCGTTTTCGGTCGTTATTTCCTCGAACATCTTATTTTTACGCACATATTTGGCAGATATTTGTGAGTAACATATACCTGGGTAGATAACTTCTTAATTTCTTGGTTCAGAATGACACTGAACAGTTGCAAGTCCTCGTGATTTCTCCTGTTTGAAAAGATCAAGTTTTATGGATTACAGTGAGTTGAAATCCGTCTCAATTTCTAACATAAAGTACCTGTTCATGAATTTCAACTCAACTTCATCAGCAGCCCCGAATATATACTTTCTGAACAATCTACAATGGAAAAAAGTACACGTTCTTGAACTCATGAAATACGAACTACAAACACGAGAAGCTCAACCTTATGATCAAATCACTACGTTTCGAAAGGATTATCTGAAAGGCCTTAATGACCTGTCATCCCATCGAGCAAGGCGAGAGGTGAGGAGCGCAATTACGCCATAAACTGTTCTTGGCATATTATACCCTCCAGCTAAGAGTAATTCCTGATGAAAACAGAGACATTTTGTAACAGGATGAAGATATAGGAGATGAAACAGAAAAGTAATTGTTCGTACTTCTAGGAAAACTTCGACAGACCTGAACTTCTGATACGCCCAAGACGTTAACGTTCGATGACGATCCTTTAATGTGCAGTGCAGTAAGCAGAAAATTTTGTGCCTGCCATGATCTCAATACAACTGGGATATCATCTTCTTCGGCAGATGGGTCACCAACTGACTGCCCTAAAAGCTCAAACAACAGTCCACCAGCAACTCTTACAGGAACCTATTCATCATTTTACAATGTTTTCAATCTGATCAAAAGATTGAAGTAACAACAGATTACATAACACAGAAAACACATATCAGACAGCTTAACAAGGGAGAAAGAGGAGATCTATATCAAGGACTGAACTACCTCGTAGAGAAGGTGCTTCATTCGTTCGCTAATGAGCCTACTCTCGTCCCTTAACGCAGTGCTAATAGCGGGATGTAACCACTGACCATTGCTCAGCCATGAACTCACATAAGGATAACCTGCATCAACATGAGCCCACCAAGTTGGCCCGACATGGGGTTCCCAGTAGGGTTTAACAACATCGGCGATAGTCAAATCATCTCCATCGTCAATTTTCTTGGCTTGAGAAGCCAATACATTGTCGACTTTTTGCACAGTCTGAAGCAGTTCGGAGATTCGGTCCCATCCTATTGGTATCCAAGAACTTCCAGGATCAAATGAATGATATTGATTTAAAGGAAACTGATTGATATATGATTCCCCAAGTGATATGTCAACATCGGCAGCTTCTACATCCATGGGAAGATTAAATTCTCGGATGTTTTTCTTGATAGGCGTACCGCGAGAGGACTTATATGGTTGAGATTTACAAACAGGATTAGGTAATTTCTCCATACCAGACTGAACTTTCCCTTGTATGAATTCGAAGGCACAGATTAGCCCATCTTTCCAAAATTCACTGCGATTTTCTTGCGTCTCTTTCGTACTTGTATCATCATTGAGGGCTGAGTTTTTCGTACTATCTCCAGCTTCAAGGCCCATCTCCTATTTTCTCAGTAATTAGTAGCAATTACAATTTACAACAAAGCAGCTAAAATCTCAGGAACATCCGAGCTCGCATATCTGAGATAGAATTATACAAAAGCGACGGAGATTAAACAACAATACGAACCAATCCCCGTTTATTTTAAGGAATTCATTGACCAACCTACCACTGAAGATGGAACCCAAGAGCTTAACGCGAAGCAAAGTACCTCCACAGAGATAGATTGTCTCGCCCAATGCGATTAGAGCATTCAACTGAAAATTCCAGGTGCACTTGGCGATGACAACAGCTCCCACGCAATCATGTTCAAGCGAGTGGAGATCATCATCATCAGGTCATCATCATCACTATCAATCTCTCGTCAAACGGAATGTTTCTGGAATTTTGAGCTTTTATATAGCAGGTGCGCAGTATGCAATTTATGCTTTATGAATAAATAGGCTTTACTTATTAGTATTGTATAATTTGAGGATAATTAACATTGAAAATTTAATTTATAATAGATTCCGAGTTCCGACGTTATTCTGGCCTGAAAACTAAATTTCCGATATTCATTTATCCTCATTTTTATAAGTGATAACGATAATGTTTAGTCCCTAATGTTTGAGACATGAGCGCTTTTTATCCTCATGTTTCGAGGTGACACTTTTAGTCTTCAATGTTAACGATTTTGGACGATTTGACCCCCCCCCCCCCCCGATTAACGTAATCACTAATTTAGATGAAATTTAACTCATTAGAGTACGTTACCTCCTTTAACTAGACTTAACACCTCATGACTCATCATCTTCTTCAACTAAAACGCACGTGATCATCATTACGTATCACTCTGAACTCATTTTCAAGGTTGTCGATATGTGTTATGATGTTTTACATCGAGTAAAACGAGATCATAGCTCTCACGTGTTATATTTCGTCTAAATTAGCGATTAAATTAATCGACAGACCAAAATCATCCAAAATCAGTAACATTGGAGACTAACAGTGTCACATCGGAACATAAAGAACCAGAAACGCCCTTGCCTCAAACATTGAGGACTAAAATATCTTTCGCCCTTTTTAAAATATACTGTCCTAAAATTTATTAGTTATCCTAAAAATTCAGGTACGAATGGAAGTCATGATCATCTTTGTTAACCTAATGGAATCAAATGTGACGTTTATTTATTCTACAAGGATACCATCCCTCCCATATATACACAAACATTTTTTTAGCTATACATACATACCAAACATTAAAAAAAAAAAAAAATATCCCCTCCAACAATAGAAAGTCTCACAAAACTAAGGATACATGAAGAAAACAAAGCAGCAACATCTGTTAGCTCAACCCAACAAAATAAGTTACCAGAAAAACAACCCGAAAAGAAGAACGAAATCTTTACAGTCGAAAAAAAACTAGCGGGCAAGTCGCCTTTCGAAACGACGGGAAATTTCAAGTTAAATTATATGGACAGTTGCGTTTTATCGCTTCAGAAGTTAAAATTCTCCACCGCGGTCGCTCTTAGGGCTATGCAAAGAATCTTCCCCTGTGTAAGAACCGTCCGCCCTGCGTATAAATACATTAAGATTGCCCGAATTTTCCTGCGTAAGAACGACTGTTAAAATCAGAATTTCGTCATAATTGCTATAAACAACAAAAAGGGATATGAGTATAGCGCGTAAAATTACCAGCTCTGTAAAATCCTGGCCGTCGGATCGAAAGAGGATCGGGCGGCATCGCTTGTCTTCGTTCATCAAGCTCGAATTCTGAAAGTGCGAAACGAGCGAAGACTTTCCTTGGATTCTCGCATACGCCAACGAGGCAACCTTTTCGCTGTTGAATTTTTCCCACCTCTTACCGTTGAACGCCTTCGCCAAAAAAAAAAACGAAAAATTCAACGAAGTGTTTGCAAAAACTGATTTATTATTATAATAATTACCCGCGACTAACCTCGTAGAATGAGATGATATGCAAAGGGGATATCATGTTGATGAAGGCGTACCCAACGTTGCATTTGTTCTGGTCGAAAGCAACCAAAAAAAGTTTAAAATTACACGCCTGAGCTATAAATAATAAAGAAATCAGCCTATACGTGAGGAGCGTGTCGGGAATATAATATATATACGAATAAAATTATGATACATTATTTCAGACTTAAGCTTGTAGGTGCAGTGGTCATTCAGCAGTATGGCATCCACCATCGAGTTGTATCGCCACAAAAAAAGTTACCTTAAAATCGATGGGCAAATAGAGAAAATCGTACGTCCCCTTGTGAGTTTCGTCGATCGCCATGAGAAGCATTTTCGACGTGTACCTTAAAACACGAAATCGTACATCAAACCAAAATTGCGCCGAAGAAAAAAATAAAAATAAAAATCGGCGTTCTCACTTGTTAGGTATGTTCTTAATCATCAGAGTAGTCCTACTATCTTCGCCCTTTCGAATCTTCTCCAAATCCAACTGATAAAGAGCCTTATTATCCATCAAAGCGCCGCCGTCAAATTTCCTACTCCTCGCACGCTCGATCATACCGTAATAATCATTACCAACCGACCCGAAATTACCATTTCCGAAATAAATAGGCGGCGGCCCATACGCCGAAATCGACGAAGAACTATGCAAACCCATATTCATCACACGGCTAACATTTCCCTGAGCGAGTCCAAGATTCGTTAAACCGTACGCCGATTGGTTCAAAGAAGACCCCTCGGGTGATGGGTCGGGGTAAAACCCGAAATGCGTACCCATTTTCACAACGGGCGGGGCCGACCCGGCCTGATTATTCGGGCTGAGAAACGGGCCATGCCCGGCGGCGTATGGAAAGCCCGTAGTTCGCTGAACTTGACGTTCTTTGAATGAAGTCGGCCAAGCCGAAGAAGAAGAAGTGCTTTGCTGCTTGGGACTTCCCCAGAGAAATTCTGGGCCCGAAAGCGTGCCTATGCTGTTGGGCTTGGGATCGGCGAATGGAGAAGCAGATTTAGGGCTCGGATTTGATTCTTGGACGGAGAAGTGATTGAGGAAAGACATTCCTTGTGAGGCGCTTGAATTTGTCGAGTTTTTTCCGATCGGAGATATTTGGGAGGGAAGGATCGAGGCTAATCCTGGCGAACGAGTGATTCCCATTGGGCTGCTTTGATTAGGGGGCGTTTGGTTGTAATTACGCAGCGAATGTTGGTCTAAAGAACTGCCGAAACTTTGCCAGCTACCTGCGAAAAGAGGAGTTTTTAAAATTTTCAGTTTGTAAAAAAAGGATTTTTTATAAAAAAAATTGCGATGCCTCGGGTCGGAAAACGTGCCTGGGGGTGAATTTATGGGCGAGCCTAATTGCGGGTGAAATGCTCTGACATCGTCAAAGTCGGGATCTTGAATCATGTTCTGCATCAAGCTGAAGAAGAAAGAAAGAAAGATCGTCAGAAAAATATAAAGTAGTGTTTTCAACAAGCTTTGGGATCGAAATTTGCCAGAAAAAAAGATGAAAAATAAAACATTGGCGGGAAAAAAAGCGTACCTACGACGGGTCCCACCAGGTCGGCTATGTTCGACCTTTATGCGCTTTCCCGCTATCTCGCTTCTATTCAAGGCCTTAAGAGCCATATCTGCGGCTCTAACATCGTAAAATTCGATGAACTTATGATGACGTTTGTGAGGCGTTTCCCTTATCTGCGATTTATGGCCCAATTGAATGATAGTTGTCAGAATACGCCTATATTTTTCTTACAATCACGAGTAGAATAGTTCAGAATGTAATAATACCTCCTTCACTTGCCCGTAAACTCCAAATATTACACGAAGGTCGTCGTTCGATACAGAAGGATCTAAATTGAAAACCACCAACGTTCCTTGATTAATATCTTTCTCCGAAGGATTGTCCTGTTAAAAGGAGAAATCAAATGTTATGCGTTACGCGACATGGAATCGTAAAAAGATAATCTTTAACTCAAATTTCAGACCTTTGGAATCGAAAAGTGAATGTCGAGTTTCCTTCGCCTCAAAGGCTTGCCCTGCAGTGCACGCATGGCGTTTCGGGCAGCTCTTATGTCATAGTAAGATATCATCACAAATCCCCTGTGCTTGCACGCAGTATACATAGTCCTAATATCTCCGAATTGCTAGCATGGAAACAAAAAGAGGCTCGGCAAGTCATTATCTTGAATAAAATTCCAACAAGAAACCATAAGAACAAATACTATTGATGGAAAATGATCATTCGACATGGTATCAGAGCTCATTTAAGAAAATTATATGTCTAAGGCTGACTAAGATAATAAAGACTAAGATACACTCCCTACGAGATTAAGCTTTTAGCTGAAGTGATCATTCAACACTATTCTTAGGTAGTCAGAAAAAAAATACCTCGAAAAGAGACCTAAGCTCATGCTCCTCGACGTTACTGTTTATGTTCCTAACGAAAAGCGTCCTCGAAGGATGCTCTCCAAAGGGATGCTCACCGCTAACAGTTCCAACTCCATTAACAAAATGGTGACTATTGCTCGACCCACTAATCCCATCAGAAGTACTCAATCTTGAAAAGGTGTGAAAAAGATTGTCTTGGGCCGAAGAATCTATTTCAAGGCCGCCCCCAATTCCAAAGATGTCATCGTCGGCGTCCTCGAGTTGGTCCACTATGGCACTGAGGTCAAAATCGTCATTAAGCCCCGCTAAGAGTTCTTCCTCGTTTCCCGGGAGAAAGCTATCGTTGATCGTAAGGTCGTTATCTACTAGCAAATCTTTAGGTTCGCCATCATTCATTGTAAGGCCAGGGAAGGAATCATCGCGCAGTTGACCGGTCAAATTAGATCCACCGAAATTAACTGAAAAGTAAACAAGAAAACGAATTGTACGGCTAATAGTAAACTAATTTAATGCACTTGCCATTCACTTGGAAAAAAAGTACTAAAATCTGGGAAATGCACCTTTCCCGTGGCGAATTACGGGCAAAGAGGTGGAAAATAGGCTGGCGTACGAATCGCTTCCAATGGGCGGTTTCGAAATGTTTCTTTCGTTATGTTGGGTGCCCATCGATGAGTTTTCTTGATAACCTGTCGGCAGAAACAAAAAGTCTCTTAATGTTTCTGCGCAAAATGTGAACTAAATAAGAATCAAGTACTTCGATTTACAGGGAAAATGTACTCACCAGCAGTTGTTCCTTTAGAAAACAAATCCATCTGAATAATCTGCAACAAGTAATGGAGTCAATTGGCTGATCAAACTAAAATCTGCTTCGTTTAACTAAAGAAGTACCGATATGTACGAAACGAATAACGAATCGAAAAAAGGCATTATCCAGATAGGTTGACCGTTAAGACATTGCGTTGAAGCTCGAGAAGCCCCAAAAAGGTATGTTAATTGAAGCAGCACACACAGATCAATTCTTGAAAATACATGTTAAATCATCTGATTGAAATTTATAAAAGAACTACAAAGAGAGTCTTTCAAGCCATGCCCAAAATCCTTACAGGGAAAATATCAAGAAAATTGAATGTCTAGAAATCAAGTAGAATCAACATAGAAGTAAAACCCACTTGAAAGACGAGGTTTCTAACTCCAATTGGTGGCAGATTTCAGCACAGAATCGATAAAAAGGTAAAAAAAGACAGCTCAAACTGCACAAAGCCAAACAAAAATTGCAACTTTATTCAGAAGAGAAAAGCCCTACACATTCCTCAAACAAAACAAATTGCAGATGCAATTGAATTAAACGAAAGCTGTAAAAGGCAACAGATAAACAAACCCCACATAGGCGACACCGAGGGTAAGCTCATGCACAAGAATAAGAACGACCCACAAAAGCTTTTCGACGGAGATTAGGAGCCAAAAAGGGGGAAAAGGGACAAGAAAGTTCAAAAAAGTCAAAACTTTCAGGCAGAGGGTTTGCGAATGGAAGGCTATGGACGATACAGAATAAGAAACGGTCAACAAACGAAAGAGCTCAGTCTTTGTACAACAGAGAAATAATTGCTTACGTATACTCATTCACTTCCCTTCACTGCCGCCGATACACACGTAAATATAACAATTGTTTTATAGGTGAGGTAAATCAAGAAAAAGCAAGCAATTATTACATCTCAAGTCTCAACACATGACACAACGCACGCACGGAGTGAGAATAATTGGTGGAATGGAAGGAAATAGGGTACGTATCTCTCTATTAATTAATGCCCAGGGAGTAATTTATTTTCATTTACAACCTTATTATTAGGTGGGTATCGTTGAAATGGGATACATAAGGTATATTAATTAATTAAGAAACTTTAACGAGGTTTATCCTTATTGAGATTTTACGAAAACTAATCCAAAAAATGGAACTTTCCAACAGCCCTTCGACCTTTTCTTCTTACACCCCAACGTAGGAATTTGAGGATCACATTCATTTAAAAAGAATAAAACAACAAAAACGTGACCTTATGCATAATTTTAACTTATGGGCAAATGGCAAATACAAAGACTCCGTCTTTATCACGATAAAGTAATACAAAAAATAATTTGAAGATAAAACTATAATGCCCTAACTTAAATCATGATAAGGATGCTCATCACTTTCTCATTCTTGCAACCCCATTCTCAGCAGCAGAACTCTGAGGTAACAATGGAAGAGAATTCATCCGCGTCGAAGCAGTAACACCGTTATTTTTAGTCGTCACCTTCGAATCTTCGATTCTGTTTAGCTCTCCCTCATCAGAACTAACTCTAGCCAAGGACGAATATTTCGTTTCTGAAGAGTATAAACACAAAGCATATCGTAAGAAATTCATCTAAGAAAAATGAGGTAGATTCCCTTTCATGTAACGCAAAACATGAAAATGGAAGGATCAGACATGCCTTTTAGTTCTCCTAGCGTGATGAGTTTGTTCAGACAATCTCGAAACTTTGTAAGAACAATCCTCTCTTGTTCAGCATAGGTCTCTGTTACTACACATGGTTCGTCTTGCCTCTTTGAAGCAGACAAAGTACTGTGCTCGCCTAGGCCATTAGAGGAGGTAGAAGGAGCAAACAATGCATCTTGTTCATCACACATCAAAGCTAAAGTGCTTGGAGACAATGGTCGATCTTGCAACACATCACCGTCTGATTTGGTCTTCTCTGTCGGTTCTTTGGATGAAGATTCAGCTGCTTCCAACTCCTCAGGCTGAGAAGGGTTCGGATTTCGATGTCGATCTTCAGTTGATGAAGTTTCTAAAGAGCGGTCTGCTGCTGCATTTTTGTCCTCTGTAGATTCTATATTTACAACGCGACAAGGATGATTAGTGATCCAATTTCAAACTATGACGTCTAAATGATAATCGTCTGCACGAATGCTATGATCGATGGTGATCGAACTAATTAAACATCAACAATTACGAAGCCACGTTGTCGAATACCTGCGAGCACCCGAGCAGCTTCTTCTGAATGTACGACCAGCACCGAACAAAGTTCCTTCAGGTCCTGAGGTTGAATGATATCAGCTAACAGAGACCTGAATAAAAGGTGGAATTGTTGCAAGTCGACTAAAAAAGGGCACAAACATAACACTATATACTTTGAAACTGAATAAAGTAGCACATACCTATATATAAGCTTCGAAGGGCCGAGAGAAGAAACATTACCAGTACGCAGCTCAGGGGCGGGCGAACGCAAGGGGGCTGATATGGAAGCCTTGATCTGTTGGTTATAAAAAGGAGTTAGAAACATTATAGCATGAGATTGATGCACAAATCTGATTAGTACTGTTGTTAACATTCCTCTCTTTAGGTTCCAATTTTGCACGTCAGACAATGTAATCTACTCCACTCTTTCCTCCTATTTAATTTTACCACTTCCCAGAGGGTTATCACAGCATCACCAATTAGAGCACTTGATAATCCAATTCAAGTTTCTAGGCGTTCGTTCATCAGCTCATCTATTATTTGAGACCATATATATTTATTTGGTAAGGAACCATGATAATAACCTGTTGCCCGTGTCCAAGCCTGTGCAGCATGGGTTCTTTCATTGCTGATCCAAACAATATATCTTGACCTTTCCGTTTCTTGCCCTGCGGCGGGGAGCCATAGCCCGAAGAGCCAATAGCACCAGTAATCGCAGCATTTGCAGCTTGCTGAATATACACCATGCTCTGGGAATGTTCTCCATGAAACAGAGCCTGCCTCTCTTCGCTTCCCTCATAGTTCTTACAATCCATGCACTTGCAGTTGTCAGAACAGAGGATATTCGCTTGGAAGCATTCGCAATACTTCTTCAGGCACCCCGATTTCTTGCAGTGGCATCCTTTGTTGTGCCTTGCTGCTGGAACTATAACTTCACCTGCATCCTCCTACATATCGAAAAAAGAGACAGTCTAAGTCCTTTGGTTATATGCAAGATCTAACCTTTTTTTCCCGAAGTAGGGCAACGTTCCCCATAAGGCTGTATAAATAGATGTGACTGTACCCTGCTATCGCGAGCTCCATGCGGGCTACTGGCAATCTTCGGCCTGAAAGCGTTGGGATTGCGTTCTAACGTAGACTGAACTGCTTCGCTCCTCGCAGCTTCATTTTCGACGTTGTTATGACAGTTCACACAGTTGCAGCCATCGCAATAAATTCCGGATGCAAAACACTCGCAATACCTACCCATAATGTTGTTATCACTATCATATTGTAATCCAAAATGGAAAAAGATAGTTTGGACTTTGCATAATACAAATGCATAAAGGAAACATGTTCGTGATCCTGTTAATGACTAATAAATCATTTTCAACAGCAATGAAAAATTGTAAGACAATGAGCAATTACTTACAGCTTCAGACAACGTGAATGCTTGCAATTGCACTGCTTCTTCTTCTTTGGAGTACCATCATTCAACTCTTTCAGATTTTGTCTCTGCCGTCCACTTGGAGATTCAGATTTCCTGTGAAGAGAAAAGGTTAGAATTATATATCAACAGCAAAGGAAGTCAGCACGTGTGCATGCCAGAACAAAGTCCGTCCTAAAATCAGTTAAGACGTGTTTAACAACTTGTAATTAAGGAAGTTTGGAATCAGGGTCAATGGCATAGTATGAAAAAGTTATTAGCAAATCACATCTCTGAGCGAGTCAAATATCTTCAAGAAAAATGTATTGCAAGGATTTGTCATGAAATCATTATTATTCAGGGAGGAAATCACTGGAACAGAGCTCATGCGAACTATGACATCAGCAGATCATCGTATGGTTGAGCTGGAAACGATTAGGAGCCAACGTGCCAAAACTAACACAAAACCATTCAAAGATTTTCTATAACTCCACGTGTCAAGGCCAAGGGAGAAAGAACTCTGGCTAATGGTGCAAAAGAATTACAAAACACGATAACCATTGACTCAATCAATTCAAAGTAACCAGCTAACCACCAGCTAGTTCCAATTCCAAAGAAGCTTATCATTTCCAATAACTAATCTAAAAATTCCAACTTTGCAGCCCAACATATCAAGTCGGAATTGAAACCAAGCTAATTCCGATTTTCAAAAGAAGCTAAGCTGCAGCAGCTAAAAAACCCAGGCATATCAGTTACCAAACCAAACGAAAGCCACAAAAGAGGAAGAAAATGCTCACACTGGGCGTATAGAAGAACGAGTGAGCGACGCAACTTGATGCTGCTGAGGATGCTGAGATTCGGACTCCGATCGAGGTATTACTGAGCTCGTAGACTGCACGTTCGACACAAAATTAAGCTTCCTCGCCGTTGGAGCCTCTTTTTGCTCCATCTAATTCCTAAAATATGATCTCGAAATTCAACAATTCAAGCACCACAGTAGCTGCAAACCCAGAAATCCAAAGCAAAAGATTCCTAAAAAAATTTCGAGACTCCACTGGCTCAGTTCACTCTGATTCAAAACAGAAAAGAAGAGAAAGGAAAAACAAAAAATTACGCCGACGAAAAAACAAACAAGAAAAAAATGCGGCGATTTTCAGCATGAATCAAGAGCAAAAAAACGTACAGGTACGAGCTTGAATACAAGGGAATAGCGAAATCGATTGCATTTATGTTAGAAATCTCCTAAAATTATAATGCAAAGATGCGAAAAAGGAAAAGATTCTTGGTTTAACTCTCTCCTTTCCTCCCTCTCTTTGAGCTGAGCTTGGCTTTTGAAATTTCAATTCTGCATTGATTTTCCTCACCGTTCGATATCCCATCCAACGGCTGGCGATGAGCTTTTGCATCAACGGTTCAAGTTCATAGAAGGCTCTACGATTAAGATTGAACCGTTCGATCTCCTCGGGCGGCTGGGGCTATTTTCTTTATCTTTTTTCTTTTCTTTATTCCCGGGGATTTTCGGCTTTTTATAATTTCGGTTGGTTAGAGATTAACTGATATTCAGGCCCATATAAAAGGATCGGCCCGGCCGGCCCAAATCTGACAGTTTTCCATCTCTCTCTCTCTCTCTCTCTCTCTCTCTCTCTCTCTCTCTCTGAACTTCCGTCGATGAGTTTCCTTGTTCAACAGCTAACTAGTCTAGCGAGCTTCATAGCTTCCATTCTTGGATAATCCATTCGTCATCAATCAGCTAGAAGAAGAGGCTGGAGTTCGGAAATCGATGAAACCCTAACGCGGGAAAGATTTCACAAATGCCGCTGATTTCAACGCAATGACCCGCCTCGCGTCGTTGCTTTTCCTTCTTCTCTCGTTGCTTCTGTACCGTTTCTTCATTCGGGACTCTCAGAAAACCGTACGGACGAAATTCGAGGACGACGACGATCGCGGATGGCAATTGAACAATCACATAATACGGTTTTTGGAGTTCAAGAAAGCGGAGGATCATCGCGAGTATTTGGAGCGAGCCCTAGGGTCGAAGAGGAAATGGAAATGGGTGGAGAGGAGGAATCCCGCCATGAGATTCCCAACGGATTTCGCTGTTGTTTCGATTTCGGACGAGTCTTTGATCCGTGAGTTTGGTAAGTTGGAGCTGGTGAAGGATGTTTCGATAGATTACAGCTACCAGAGAGGGGTACTTGGGGCTTTTGTGGATGGGAAGAAGAGGCCTGGGAAGATTTTAACTGACATGTCTTTTGAGGATGAAGAGACAAGGCACGGTAACATTAGTTGGAGGAGGCATCTTTTGATGCAGGTGAGTGATCTCTCTCCCCTCCCTACAATGAATTCCATGTGCATTGATATCTTTCTCATAACGTCCCATTTGGATGGCTTATTCTCTGATATTTGTGAGCATATGATTTTTGAGTTCTATTGGAAGTTAAATCTATGTTGCGAGCGGTTGCATACCTTCTGTGTTCTATGGAAACGCTCACTTATAGCTTTCATTTCTTATTGCTTTTTTTGCTTGTATTTGTTCATTGTTGTAATGCAGTTGCATCGTTTGCAGAAGTCTCAAGTCACATCCTTGTTTGGAGCTGAAACTCTATGGTCTAAAGGATACACGGGTACAAAAGTTAAAATGGCTATTTTTGACACTGGAATCCGTTCAGATCACCCACATTTTCGTAATATCAAGGTAGTTTAAAATTTAGATTGAAATTTATGATGTTGACTTTTGTTTTCTTTATAGTACGGTTTCAACTATTAACTCTTAAAAAAATAATCAGGAACGCACCAATTGGACAAATGAGGACACTTTAAATGACAATCTTGGGCATGGGACATTCGTAGCTGGTGTTGTCGCTGGTCAAGATATGGAGTGTCTTGGTTTTGCTCCTGACACTGAGATCTATGCGTTTAGGGTGTTTACTGATGCACAGGTGTGCTTGCTATTTAACATGCATCACAATGGTGCTGTAGTTGATGTATCAAAACTTAGTTTATCTTATAATTTGATGGTATTTTCTTCAGTTTTATGTAATTTAAGCATTGATTTTTTGGTTCGGACAGGCATGTGATGGCAATATTGCCTATTTAATTTCCTAGTTTGATTGTTTAAAAACTATGTCCTTCCAACCTTAAATTCATCAATATTTATGAATTTTATGAGAAACTTCTTCAGTTTATTGCAGGTCTCTTATACGTCATGGTTCCTTGATGCTTTCAACTATGCCATTGCAACCAAAATGGATGTCTTGAACTTGAGTATTGGTGGGCCTGATTATCTGGATCTCCCATTTGTGGAGAAGGTCAGATTAAAGACCACCTGATAATATTCTACAAATCTTTCTTACATATTCGATGTGCGTACTTATTGTTCCCTTTCAGCATAATTGAGGCTTGTAACATATTATTCAATCAGGGTTTCTGTATAACCTTTTGAACTTCATAAACTTAGCTCAAAGAGTGACTCACAGGCTAATATAGCTGTCATGATGGAGAATGTATTGTGTTATCTGTACACAGTAAACATTCTGAGCTTAAGATAGCATCAAAGTTCAAAGATTACTGCTGCTTTGCTGATCAAATTTATTTTAATGTTATTCCTTCTTTTGTTAGGTTTGGGAAATTACTGCAAATAATATAATTATGGTGTCAGCAATAGGAAATGATGGACCGCTTTATGGAACGCTAAATAACCCAGCCGACCAAAGTGATGTTATAGGAGTTGGTGGTATTGATTACAATGATCACATAGCATCGTTCTCCTCTCGTGGAATGAGCACATGGGAAATTCCTCATGGGTAGTGCATTGTCTCCCCGTCCACTTCACTATTAAATTTCTTGATTTTATTTGCATTGCTTCTGCTTTATCTTGGTTGTAAGAAGTTCAGGGGCGAATTGCCAGTTGTCTGTGGAAAGTTTTGGAAGTTTGTGTTTCTCAAATAACTTTTACATCAAGTTAGAACACATATCCTAAGTTAGGGTCTTGATGTACGACATTTCACTCGTATCTCTTTAAGGTATGTCAGTTCAACATTCATACTGATACCCAGTTAGCTTCACCGTTCTTGAGTTGTGTTAGTGCTGGTGGCATCTGTGACCATACTCAATAACAGACAACAGTTCATCAAAATGCTCTATATTTATGTGATTAATTACATCATCAACCATAAACATTAGGTATGGACGTGTGAAGCCTGATGTTGTTGCTTATGGACGAGAGATCTTGGGATCCAAGATAAGTACAGGTTGTAAAAGTCTATCAGGAACCAGTGTTGCAAGTCCAGTTGTTGCTGGAATAGTTTGCCTTCTTGTGAGTGTTATTCCTGAGAGCAAGCGAAAAGATATATTGAATCCCGCTAGTATGAAGCAAGCATTGGTTGAAGGTGCTTCAAAGTTACCAGGTCCAAACATGTATGAACAAGGAGCTGGCAGGGTTGATTTGTAAGTAACTGTTGACTTTAGTGTAGTTTATTACGTTCCAAGTGCTTTTGACTCCGTTTGATTAATTATTTTATGTGCAATTTATTGCTATGAATATTGGCGATAATCATCAGATTGGAGTCATATGAAATACTGAAGACCTACAAGCCCAGGGCAAGCATATTCCCTAGCGTCCTTGATTATACGGATTGTCCATATTCTTGGCCTTTCTGTCGTCAGCCACTGTATGCAGGAGCCATGCCAGTGATTTTCAACACTACCATACTAAATGGAATGGATGTAGTTGGTTACGTCGAAAATCCTCCTCGGTGGAATCCTTATACTGAGGAAGGTAATCTTCTCAGCATACACTTTACCTATTCAGATGTTATATGGCCTTGGACTGGTTATCTAGCTCTTCACATGCAAATCAAAGAGGAAGGACTTCAATTTTCTGGCGAAATTGAAGGCAATGTGACTGTTGATGTCTACAGCGCTCCAGCTCAAGGAGAGAAAACTCCTCGAAGAAGTACTTGTGTTCTTCAGTTGAAACTGAAAGTTATTCCTACTCCTCAAAGATCAATGAGGATCCTATGGGATCAATTTCACAGTATTAAGTACCCACCTGGCTATATCCCTAGAGATTCTTTGGACGTTAGAAATGACATCCTCGACTGGCACGGAGACCACTTGCATACAAATTTTCACATTATGTTTAACATGTTGAGAGATGCAGGATATTATGTGGAAACTCTTGGATCTCCTTTTACTTGTTTTGATGCTAACCAATATGGGTCTCTTCTGCTTGTGGATCTTGAAGATGAGTATTTTCCTGAAGAAATGAAAAAATTAAAAGACGATGTCATCAATACTGGGCTGGGACTTGCAGTGTTTGCCGATTGGTACAATGTGGATTCAATGTTGAAAATGAAATTTTTTGATGATAATACAAGAAGCTGGTGGACACCTGTTACAGGAGGTGCCAATGTACCTGCCCTGAACGATCTTTTGGCTCCATTTGGTATTGCTTTTGGGGACAAGATTTTAAACGGCGATTTCGTTATTAACGGTGAGCAGAGTCGATATGCTTCAGGAACTGACATAGTAAAGTTCCCTCGAGGTGGATACTTGCACAGCTTCCCTTTCCTTGATAGCTCAGAGAGTGGTGCCACTCAAAACGTTCTATTATCTGGTTTGAGCAAGGTGATTTCCGTTTTGTGATTTCTGTTAATCTCTTTAATATGTCCTCTAATGACTCGTTGAATGAAACATAGGCAGATTCTTCGATTCTCGGACTTGTAGAGGTTGGTGCTGGTAGAATAGCAGTTTATGGAGACTCAAACTGTTTGGACAGCAGCCACATGGTGACAAACTGTTATTGGCTACTAAAAAGGATATTGGATTTCACCTCAAAGAACATCAAAGATCCTATGTTGTTCTCCGAATCAAGCAGACAAGACAAACCATTACACCTCGACTACAGTCAACTACCCTCTCGAAGAATAGATGTGAACTTCTCAGCTTACTCAGCTGTTGTTGGCAAAGACTTGTCGTGTGGCACCGATTCGAAGTTTGAAGTTTGGGGAACTAAGGGATACGATTTCCACGTAAGGGGAAGGAATCGTAGGTTACCTGGATATGCTGCAATCGATCTCGGTGGAGGTTTAAACTCCACCGCCTCCTTTGAGATTCCCGTCGTAAAATCGCAATCTTCAGGGGAGGGAAGAAGTAATGATATGTTGTCGGGAAACAAGTACTTGGGTTTCTGGTATCACGATGATGTATGAGTCAAAATTGCTGAGCTTTTTTCTTTTTATATGTTTAAATTAGGAATATGCCCTGAGGTTGATGTTGACTATTGTTCGTTCTTCTTCGATTGTTTCTGCAGCTTGATTTTCCCGAGCTAGTTGCTAGTCATTGGCTTATACCGGCTATTGTTGCCGTTTCTGGTAAGAAGTGATTGGATCGTCTTTTTTTCGGTGGTGTTGATATAACAATGGCATTCATTAATTAAGGTTCCATTTCATTTGCAGGGCTTTTGCTTTTATGGAGTTTCTGGAAAATCAGACAAAAGCGACGGAGGAGGAGAAAAGGATCTACTAGTTTGAGCCGATCGATTACCCCTTAGTTTTATGGCTAAAGAAAAACTAACACTAATCTGTAGCTAGACATGATAGCATCCCAAGTATTCACACAATTTTGTGACATTTTCCTGTCTCGAAATAATACAGTTCTGGTTAAAGCAATATGAACTTCCATGGTAGTAGCTTATAGCTCACATTCATTCTCTCTGGTTAATAATAATGTGCCAGAATAGCTTAGCTCTACTTCATATCGATTGTAGTAAAGAAAAAAAGCGAAATAGTTCATCGCAAAGATAGATAAAATTCATGTGTATCATTTAAGAAGGCAGGCAAAAAAATTTGCGAGATTTAACACTTGCTATTCATTCTAGAGCGCAAAAGAGCATCTTATGGAGGCAAAAGGCAAAGGATCGAGTGCTATTTAGGGTAAGATCTCTCAATAGCGCTATTTCGCGCTCCACCCTCCGATGGCGCCATTGAGAGGTCCATATCAAAGTTGCGATAGCAAAAAAGCGGGAAAATACGAATCGAATTTTTTCTTTTATATAACTTCATGCTGATTTCTACATTATAGTATATATGTACATGTATACATATAAATGTACATCCAAAAATCTCTACAACAGATTGTACAAAAGGACAGCCACGCGCTCATTCGTTGATGAATTCCTCGTTGAAATACCTTTTGTTCGTCTTCCCCGTCCTCGCGGATCGCCTTGACTGCGTACTTTGACCCTCGTCCAAGACAACCTCTTCCGCGACTTTCTGTGGAAAGAAATAAGTAGAAGAATCTGAGTTGCCCAGTTTCATATCGAACCCAAATCGCTAGATGGCCTACTTACTATTTTCGGTCAAGTTAGTTAAAAGATAAGCAAAAATGTACCTTCATAGGAGGAGGAGATATTGTAGGTTTCTTCGCCCTCGAAGTTTTCCTAGCAGACCGAGCTCGCTTAGGTATAGGTCCAAAGGTTGGCGATTCAACGAAGCCCGACGGGCATGAGGTTTCGCTATCTTCAGATTCGAAACACTCGATTTGCGAGTCGACTGAATCGCCAACCTCGTCGCTCTCATCACGCGGAGCAGATTTTGAGGAGATTTCGAGATCTTTGATCAATCTCCTAATCTGAGCTCGCTTCAAGGAAGGTTCGCCGGGCGGGAACCAATCGGGTTGAAGCTGGAAAGACAAACATTAATGAAAGAAATTTCGCTGTGAATTTAAGGTTGAAATCTAGGACAAACAAAAACAAGATTCGAAAAACAGCTTATGCGCCTCTTATGTGCATTACTTGCTCATTGCCCTATCAGAAACTAAAATCAAAACAAGCACGCGCACACAGATATTATATATATGAGGAATGATCTGGTGCTTTCTTTACATTATGGGCACCTGCTGATTTGGCACCGATTCGTGCCAAATCAGCATGCCACTTCAGCATCAAATGTGATGTGACATTAATCAACACATCTTAGGCGTCATAGACCGACACATATGATGCCGATGTGGCATGTTCACGTCTTATGTATGTGGCACTTATTGTGTGGCCTTGATATACTCCACGTGAACGTGTCATATCAGCATCATATGTGTCGGTCTATAACGCCTAAGATGTGTTGATTAATGCCATCACATTTGATGTTGAAGTGGCATGCTGATTTAGCACGAATCGGTGCCAAATCAGCAGGTGCCCATATGAGGTGCTCACCTGGGTGAGCACCATATCATTCCTCTTTTATATATATATATATATATATATATATATATATATATGGGGTGGGGGTGGGGGGAGAGAAAAACAATGGAGACAATGTACTTACAAACTTTGAGGATGTTGGAATGTTGTTTATGTTGAAAGAAGGTGGGACTTCTTCTAAGAATCGCTCTATGTAGTGAAGCACAAACATCCCACAATCAAATCCATTCTGCTGCTGAGGCACCTGCACAAAGTATTTGACCAGAAGAATATTTCAAATTTTATGGAATTTCCATACGGAAATGCATTCTTGACTACAGCTGATTAGCCAAGAGATTAATAACTTGCAAAATGCTGTCTTTCGGGTATAAAATCCCTGATATGAAAATGCAGATAGTTGTACCTCAAGAGATATAAACTTTAATTTCTGGAACTTTGAAGACATCCCTTGAGATGCCTCATTCTTCCTCGCCTTCCACTCTTCCCATAAGTAACTGTCAGTTCAAATCACAGAGAAAGAGAAAAATTACCAACGGAGAAACAAATATTAAATGGATAAAGAAGGTTCGGAAAATTAAATAACATAATATTGCGCTACATACCCCCGCATAAGGTTTTTAACGTGCGTATGAGTTCCTTTGATGGAATTCATATGCAATATGCACGGAACTCTCGCTGTTTTCTCATCAGCAGCATCTAAAGAATAGGCCAGAGGAGATAAAAAAATTAATTAAAATAAATCAAATAGTTGGCGCGAAAAGAGATAGTATCAAGATCAAAGAACTCGCCTTCGAAGGCGCCGAAGTAACAGACTACGATTAGGCTCCAATGTAGACTGTCATGGGAATCTAGTCAGCATTACAAATCAAATTTCGCTTTATTTATAGGATAGATACGGTACAAATTCTTACCTGTCGTTGAAAGGAATAAAGATGAAGTCCTTTTCGAGGAAGTTGACGTTCCTTGTCCAAGAACTGCGAAACTCCGTCTTATCTCTAGCCATTTTAGACGGTAGTTGGGAAAAGAGAGAGCTGAAAATGTGGCACTTTTCCCTCTGCTCAGGGGAAAGTTTTCTCTCCAAGTATCTGAAAGAAAACTTGGGGGAAAGACAAAAAATAAATAAAAAAACAAACAAACACGAAACAACGAAGAAATATAATTCGATGAACCTTACTCGATATAGAAATCAAGAACTACGCCACTCACAAACCGACCAGGCAGTAGCCCATTTACGTCTTCATTTGTTAAGTCAAAAGTCCCCCCGAAAGATAACTGGCTAAACGTTTTATCGAACCTGGACATTTGATGTAGAGAATATTGGATTCAATAGGAAATCATATTTAGTATGGACTTTTTTTCCACTCACTTGGGAAAATAGCTCCTTCGCTGCGACTTATCTTTCCCTTCGGGCAAATCCGAAGGCCTTTTAACCCCAGAGCTTCAAACAAAAGGCGAAAAAACGACACCAATTAACATCACAGGCATTGCAAGCATCAGATATCCAAAAAAGGGCAATGCACCATAGAATGCAAGAATTTTGGTCGAAGAAACTCACTCGAGCAGAACGTTCCACAGTGTTTTGTATCTAAGGTTCAAAGTTCTTACAGCTTCCAATTTCTTGTGCCAATCGGCATCAATAACTGGAAACTTCAACTCTTGTACACCTGATAAGGAAGAAAGAACATCAGAATCTTCGGTTACCGCAACAAAAATAAAGGAAGTCAAGTTAATACAAACAATCTAGTTAATGTCAAAACATGTGATATATCACTAGCAACACGAAATGGACAGAAAGCAACGGAAGGAAATAACAAAAGCAAGCATGAGAACCACCTGAATCTTTGCTAGATCGACCACCTTTGTGCGCAGAGTTAGATACGGAAACGCGCACAATTCCAGCCCCACACTGAAGACAAGCCACAGACTAGAGAATCATTACACAGCTTCGCATAATGAACTGCAAATAAAACTGATTCAATGGCATTAATGTCCTACCCGAGCACTCCATTGGGACTCTATTTTGACTATATCGTCTATATCTATACGAACATAGAACGATCGATCGCCCGAATTACTTTTGGCTTCAAGAAAACTCTTCGTAAAGATGACCACAAAGTCCATATAACGGGTCCCACAAAAAACTATGTACTCGGGATGGAAAATGACGCTCAAATTGCTCTCATTTCCCTGCACAAATAACAAAAGGAAGTCAGCACAGCGCAGAATATTCACGCTTTTTGAAATAAATCAACAGACACGATTTGGGAAGAGATAGCGGGATGGATCTTCTCAAATGGAAACTAAGAATAAAAAAAGAACCAACTTTGGGCTTCTCATCATAGATCTCAACTCATTCAATAATGGAAACAAACCTAATCACAGTCCTATAAGCAAAAAGGTGCTTCACTAATATATCAACTCCCAAAAAAAATACTCAACAGCTATCAAAATGGAAAGTAAATGGCAATTTTGTTCGACTTTCATGGAAATCAACCGAATTCTGGGACGAGAATAAGAGCTTCAGCAATGTCTTCTACATGCAAGCGGATTGAAAACTTTCTCAAAAAATCAAGGCCACTTTTTCATATAAAGGAAGAGACAAACGATGAAAATGTTGTTGTCTGATAACATCGTACCTGCGTATCGCTTAAGAAGGCCATAGCTACCTAAGTTTGAAAACGTTGAGAAATTAGCTGAGAATTCTGGCGGCGGTGATTGGTATAATTCCTTGAGCTTCAGCTGCGTTTGCTTCTCTCTCTTTCTCGTAAATTTTTCCTAATGTATTTGATTCCACTCTCCCGCTTATATATAGGCTTAAGAAGATACTCTAATAATTAATTAATTGACGTATCTGGCAATAATTAATGATGTTTGGTCATCAGATAACAGTATTAATTACGGATTGCTTTTTTTGTGGCAAATTACTTACAAAATGGGATATCAATTTAATTACAAAAAGTCAAAAATTTTAAAAATATACCAAAAAGTATTTCAAAAGTTACTAAAAATCTTAACATCAAGTGTATCGTAATTTAATTACGTAATAATTTGTTCTTAAAAACAAATCCATTACGGAGACCCCTAATAATTCACGGATCAGGCGATAATTAATGACGTTGGTGTACACGTTATCACTGACACTTTAGTACAAATCAGACAAAATAGGATATCAATTTAACGAGTAAATATCTGACGAAAAGAGTCAACCAAAATCAAAAAATATACGAAACATATGCCTGAAACAAAAGATAAATATCTTAAATGATCCAACTATTATATTTTAATTAAAAAAACACCATAACATCAGCTTATATACTTCCAATGGTTCCCATTCTCACTATTTCGAGCCGTAAGTAAGCTCATCATGAAAATAGATATGATTTGTAAGCTGAAATTATCATTCAGACATAACTGAAGTTGTGTTAGCTCAAAGGATGTGTCAATTGTGAAGTGACCAAATTATCCTATTTAAAAACGCCGACCAAATAACGAAGATTTAGAGCACGCTATTCACGCTAGAGCTCAAAAAAAGGCGAAGAATCGAACGCTATTTAGGTATAATTCAGTACTCCAATAGCGCTCTATTCTGAGCTATCGTATGCTATTTAAGACACTAATCGATAGGTCCCGAGCGCATTTTCGTCGACGAAAGAACGAAAACATTTTCACGCACGAACGAATCACAAAATTTTGTTAATTTTTTTTGTTACATTATGCTACATTCCTTTACATCCTAGGATATATATACATATATATACAAATATATGTGCATTGATAATTTCTTAAAAAAAAGTGCAAAAGGTATAGCAAAGAGCTCATTGAATTGCTCGCTCGTCGAAAGAACCAAACATTGAAACACATCCCACATTAAAAAATAAAAATACCAAAAATCATTATTTCACCTAAAGAAGATAAAGCTTATTCCTATTGAATTATATCCAATTTTCCCTAAAAAGCAACGGCTTATTCTTACTTCTAAGTTCTGTGCTCGTTAAATCAATTATAGAATACCAATTACCATCTGTTAATTTCATATATTATTATATACAAACGAAAAAATCCCATTATAATATTTAAGGTAAATATTTACATACTACGAACGAAATCAACTCAATCCGCCAGCAATAGCAAGTCATCATAACTACCAAGAACATCCATTCCATCGCCGCCGCCGTCATTACCATCACAGAAAAAGTTCGAACAAAATATCTCTTCCATCTCTGAAGTGAAAACCTCGTCGGCGGCGCCGCCCAAGAACGTCGACTCCGAGCCGCTGTTGCTCGGAGTTGTACCGTCGGAATAGGAATCCGACGCCGTGAGAACAGGCGCTTCGCCGCCGTCTCCGTCGCCGAACTGGTAATAATAATCACCGTCGCCGGCGAGCCTGTTGACGGCGTCGTCTTCGAGGTACCTCTGAATGTCGGAATCTTTGCCGGTGAGCCGTTGAACTATGGACCTAAACTTGGACGCGCTCGTCTTTACTTTCATGGGGCTTGAGATGTACACGACTTTGAGGGAATCGTCGGCGGCGGCGTCCTTGCGCCGCCGCTTGTTCGCCGTCTTATTTTTTGTCGTTCTCCTCACGGCGGCGTTTTTGCTTTTCATTCTCGAAAAGATAGAGCTGATTTGAATGTTTTAACTGGGGTTGTCTCTCTGTGATACATATATATATAATATTTATTTACGGATCTATGTGATTTCCTAGAAAAAGGGTCGTTTCTTGGAAGGTAAGGGTTTGAGTTGATTGGAAAAAACAAAAGAAAAAGATTGAAGATTAAATATCAAATTGTATTCCCATGTGAAAGGACAGAGGAAGGTGAGAAGAAGTTAAGGGACAATAGAAGCTTCTGTTGAGATAATGAAATTATTGGTGGCTGTATGATATTTGATTGGCTTAGCTATTGACCTAATTCGTGGGATTAATTCTTTGTTATCTATAAAGGAATTCCCCGCACGTGAGCAATATCATATTTATACGAGTATTATTTAAGAACTATATGTTTTATTATAACATCGTATTTAATCAGTGACAAGACAGGGAGCTTATCTTTTAAACATAGACATGGATGCTAACGTTAGGTTCATTGTACGTTCTAGAAGTTATTCGACGTCATTGCTGACATGTGCACAAAACTTGAGCTACGTCGTTTAGTTTGGGCAAATTTCTTATCTGTGCACCTCGAAGTTTAAACTTCCAGTTCAGTTAGCGTAAAAATTCTTCCTTTTTAATATTCATCTGCGAAAAATTGTGTAATTATACCCGACGAAAAGACCCTTTCCTAAGATTAAATTGGACATCATACCAACTGTTTTGATTATTATATCAACTGTTATTCTAATTATACCAACAGAATAATGTTAAATTGGAAATTATATAAATTCTTATCGTTATTATACTAACAGAATTGAACCCCAATAACAGATGATATAATCAGCGGAGCTATAGCCGGACCAGTGGGGTGCTTGGACCCCACTGAGTTTTTTTTTTTCTTTTATTAATTCTTATTAAAAAATCAATAATATAGGTATAATTAAAGAAATATAAGGGGATGGACCCCACTATTTATTTAATTTATTTATAACTAAATAGACCCACTTAGATGAAATTTTTTATTGTATAATATGGACCCCACTAGCCTCGTTCTCTAGCTCCGCCACTGGATATAATATCCATAATTTCTGTTATACTAGCAAAATTGGTTGGTATAATCTCCAATTTTGCTGTATAAAATTAAAATAACTTTATTTATTAATATAATAACGAAAATAGATGGTATAATAACGAAGATAGATGATAACAACAAAATATATGGTATAATTTCCACAATTTCTGGTATAATAGCAAAATCAGTTGGTATAGTGCCTAATTTTTTGTATTAAATTATAATACCTTTATTTATTGGTATTATTACGAAAACAGATGGTACAATTTCTATAATATCTGGCATAATAGCACAGTCAGTTACATGTCCAATTTCATTGTATAAAATTCGAATCGCATTATTTACTGATAATAACGGAAACAGATGGTATAATTTCAATATTTTCTTGTATAATGTCCGATTTTGTATATATAATAACGAATTTTATAGTATAATTCATGTGAAAATAATTATTCAGTTTTTTTGAATAAGTAAGACATGAGTATTTTTGTCTTTTTCACACTTTAAAGACAATTTTAGGTACTAAACAGGAAGAAATTTTTAAATATGTACTTATAAGGAAGAAATACAAATTTTGGAAACAAAGGGGACTGATTTTTAAGTTTTAATTACATGAAATCTCATATTTCAAATATAACGCGAATTATTTCATATAAAAAAATGAAAAAAAAAATACTACAATAAAAAAAATAAAGAAAATGGGTAGGCGGTGCCGGTGAACGGTGATGCAGTTTGAGAAAGCTCTTTCTCGAAGCAGCGATCCACATTTTCTGTTTGCTTTTTTGTTTTTTCATTTTATTTTGAACCAGCGAGCTTGACGACGATGCTGAGCTGTTTTTTTCCCTAGCGATTCTTCATTGCGAATAAGCACACTATTCAATGGTTTGATTTTTAGTAAATGTAGAGTTTGTTTGACCTTTTCATTGTAAAATCACATATCCAAATTAATATACGAACGAAATTATATTATGTTTGACATAAGTAATAGATATCCTTAACTTAGTGATGTACTCGAAATGTTTGACCACAATGCAGTGTTATTGTTCCCTTTTTTCAGGTGTTCATTGTTGAAATTCTCAGAGATGAACTTTGTCTGCGAAAATGTGATCTTGTGGTGTTTCTGAATTCTGATGATATGAATTGTTTACGTTTTGCCAGGCAATTAGTGATCAAGAATTTATATGGTTGGTGGGTTTTTTTTTTCTGTTTTTTCTAGAAGGTTGGAATTTAAAAATCTCGTCAACAAAGAACATTCAACGACTTTCCAATATTCAACAAATATGCGAAAAGCAGTGACGCACCATTGTTGAATCAAATCCCACAATATTACAATTTTTGTATATAGTCAAATCTGCCACGCTATGGTCATATAAAGAAAGCTTAACGAAAACGACTGTTTGATCTGTCATATATTTGAGGTTGTAGTTCGATTTTTATCTGCACTTTGATTATACATTGTCATGCCTATGAACGCACTTTAACATCACAACTGGGATTACAAAAAAGATTGGATTTTTCTTTCATCTTTTTTCAATTTTTTTCTTGGATTGTATAGGTTCGTATGATCATCATCATGGATGGATCGAATTCAAATTCAAATTCCCCGGCGCCTTTTCTTCTAAAGACTTACGAAATGATCGACGATCCATCGACTAACTCGATAGTTTCTTGGAGTCGAAGTGGGCTTAGCTTCGTCGTATGGAATCCCCAAGACTTTGCAAGCGATCTCTTGCCAAAGTACTTCAAGCACGGAAACTTCTCAAGCTTCATAAGACAGCTCAACACATATGTAAGAAATTATCATGACCTATTTGAGATTTGATTTGAGTTTTAAAAAAAAGCGCTCTTTTTTTTTTCAAAAATTAGGGTTTTCGAAAGATCGACCCTGAGCAGTGGGAGTTTGCGAACGAGGACTTTATACGAGGACACATTCACCTCTTAAAGAACATACACAGGCGAAAACCGATCCACAGCCATTCGCATCACAATAATCCGTCGACGAATAATATTCCGGAGGCCGAAGAATTCAAGAAGGAGATCGAAAAGCTCCGAAGAGAAAACTTATCCCTTCACGCCGAGGCCGAGAGGCATAAGCAAGAGAATATAGAATACGAATCTCAGCTTTATTCATTACATCGTACTTTGCAAGACATCGACGAAAGGCAAAGACGACTAATCCTCGCCATTTCTCAGTTATCGCAAAATCAAGGGCGCAACCCTTCGACTGCCATAAATTCGTCGGAATCTTTTAGCAAGAAAAGACGAACGTCGTCCTTCGACGATGAACTCGTGGAGAAGTTTGATTCGTCTATGACCTTCTGGGCGGACCAAAATTACGATGTTGTCCCAGCGGAGGTACAACCGAACATGCATTATGGACGTGATGTTAGCTTGAACCCTAGCGAGATTTTTGACGATGGAATGTTGGGAAATGAAGAAACGCGAGGGAATGCATATTTCGACGTGAATGATATATTTTGGGAGCAGTTTCTGACCGAGGCGCCGAGAAACTTTCTTTACGACGAGTTGAAAAAGCTATGACGAGGTCGGCGCGTTTATGTTTGGATCGCGTAAGAACTAAGCAGTCACGATTGCCCTTGGTTCTTGATGAACGATTATTTTGCTGAGGTGTTCGGTTTTGTGCCTATAATCTAGTTAGTGTTTGAGTTACCCTATGTAAACGAGATATATTGCTGTTTGAATATTTGAACTCACTAGGGTTATTGACCAATAGAATTAGTCAACATCCTTTGTTTTGGTTTGGGCTAATAGGGAAGATTAGAGGGGTTACGAATAATTAAGTAGTGTTTGGTAGGAGGACTTATTTAAAGGTGGGATTAGTTAATACTCCCTTGATACCCTCATAAGGTATTAGCTAAAGCTACCCCTCCCCCTACCTTTAGCTAATCTTGGACATCTTTAACGAAATTACCCCTTTATTTATTAAATATTCAATTCAAAATACATATAAAATTGTAATTGAATTTAATTAAACTTAAAACCATCCAAAATCATCTACCAAATCCATCCGAGATCAATTTAAATTCATCAACAAACACAGTAAAACTTCATACCCTCCTTTATTTAAACCCAACTAAGGCTATTATCATCTAAACTCATCCTTCCTACCAAACGGATGGGATAAAAATCATTTCATTACTTATATTATTTAAAAATAGTTGGTGATTAGGAAATGATATTTCCTCCGTTCCTTAATAAAATTCGTTTTAGAATTTATTTTTGTTTTTAAATACAACTCGTTTACAGTTTTCAAGATAAAAAATATTGATTATTTCCAAGTTTATCCATTATCTAAATTGTTTAATTAAATAAGTTAATATATTAATAAAGGATATACTGGAAATTTTACTTTATTTTTTAATATGCGTGTAAACTTGTATTAACGAATGGAGGAAGTATTTTATATGAAGTTTGAATGTTAGACTTATATGGGCATTATGGTCCATTCTTATTAGATTGCTCTGGCAATAGGAGATTTCATATGGCACCATCAAACAGCCTTTACGTAGCTCAGAATCAAATGGGTGATTAGTTCAATTTAACTACCGATAATAACTAAACCGCAATCCGAAAACCCCCACCAAACTCTCGGACATCATCGTTATTAGGAACAATACAAATCGGCACAGTGGCAGTTTCTCGACAATCGATAGCTCGTAATCGTTAGTTTATGTTTTGATCATTGTGTTTGATTTACTTTTTTATTATTAAATGTTGATTTTCTGATCTAGATATTGTGTGTGCGTTGTGCGATTCGCGTCCGTGATCTGCGTGACTGCATTTGTTTCGTTGATCGGTAATTGTCTTCTATTTGCTATCGACGTTTGTCTTTTACTGATTTTCTCATTCTTCAGGCACGTGAGATGTTCCTTTTATCTGTTTTCTTGGTGTTAAGCTAATGAGCTGACTTTTCTCCTTTCGGTGGGATAAGCTTTTTGATATTGTTGCTTTGCCTATTAAACTTAGGAGCATCGCGTGGAAATCTGGGGACGATAGTACATCTTTTGCAAATTATTCAGATTAGTGTTATTCTGCTGCAGTACATTTTTCGAGGAGCAAAGTACCTTTATTTGGTATGGAGTTGAGTTTATAAATGGCTGAAATCCAGTGGGAGAGCGTGTTCTTGATGCAGAAAGGGTTGAGCTAACTGAAAGCAATCATTCGAGTAGTGAAAGTGGGGTATTGGGATTAAGGCGAGAACCTTCCCTCCTCGATTAGACAATGATGATGCATCTGGCGAGGAGGAAGTCTGTGAATCTGTAATATTTCATCATAGTGGAACAATCAAACGAATTTTAGGGAAGGAAAGGAGAAGTTTACTTCAACTAAAGTCGCACGAGTAATGGAACGTGTAAGTGAGGCAGATGATGCAATACCTAGTGTTGTAGGAGCTCAGAATGAAAGGTATGTGCCTTTGGACATTGAAAACGATAGTACATTGAATTCAAGTGATGCAAGTTCGGCAAAGGGTCAGTCGGGTTCCAATGGCTCTTTTGTGAAGAATCCCAAAAATCCTATTTCTGTTGCTGATGTGCTGAAAACGATGTTTTTCATTTTGGTCTGGTACACATTCAGTACTTTCTTGACACTGTGAGTGCTCACGTTCCCTGATCAATTTTTTTTAGCCTCATGTATGTTTTGTTTCTCAAAGTTTTTTCTGCTGTTTCTCTTGATCAGATACAATAAAACGTTGTTAGGAGATGACATGGGGAAATTCCCGGCCCCACTAATGATGAACACCATCCACTTCTCTATGCAAGCTGTTTTATCAAAACCATTACATTTTTCTGGTCCGATAGATTTGATTCTCCCGCTATGTCGTGGAAGGATTATTTTGCAAGAGGTCGGAGCTTTTGTCCCTTTCCTACATTAAGCTTAATTGTATAGTTCAGAAAAAAAGTATGTGTCTTTCATGTGTATGCTTCAAAATTTGTGCTGATTTTATTCGCTTCTCTCTCTTCATTTCCACAAACCTGTTGAGCATAGTTGGGTTGTACTAGTTGTGTTAGACATCTCCTGTTTCTTGTTTGTGAATCTCAATAAATTTATTTATTTGTTATTTACGATATGCACCGTCTTGTTAATGTTTACCACAATAATTAACTTCTCTAGCAACTAATCCTACAGATTCCCTTTGCCTTGAACAGTTGTACCGACAGCTCTAAGCACAGCCATGGATGTTAATCTAAGCAATGCTTCCTTAGTTTTCATATCTGTTACATTTGCCACAATGGTTAGCTATTCTTCCTATGGCCTGTTACCAACTTAACAATTGGATGTTCATTTTCTTCAATTTCTTCAATTATGTTCGGGATTTACTATTTTTCAAATTTTTTCTGAGGCAATCAGGTTATCATTTCTTATTGCAGTGTAAATCAGCTTCACCAATATTTCTCCTAGTGTTTGCCTTTGCGTTCAGGTAATTATAGTAACGAGCTTTCCTGATTAAATTTATTGCATCATCCACATATTAGCATTGTATATTTGAAGATGCAAAGAGGCGTAAATAGTGTGTAGAATTGATATATATGCGAGATGAGAATGCTTTCCTAAAGAGGATACATACAGTGTACCTTTATATCACTTCTCATACATGTTCTATCTCCATTTCTTCATTTTGGTTGCAATTGTTCGTTGCTGTTGACTGCATATGTTTTACATTCTTTTATCTGGGCTTTGACTAATCATCTCTGTCTGAAGATTGGAGTCACCAAGCCTTAAACTGCTTGGGATTATGTTGATCATCTCTGTTGGAATACTCTTAACAGGTAATTAAATTTTTCCCTTTCTTCTTTGTCATTTAGCCATGTACATTTGTTGAATTGATTTTTGGAGTATAAGGGTGGATATCTTCTATATTTCCTGTTGCAGTTGCAAAGGAGACACAATTTGAGTTTTGGGGTTTTGTATTTGTTATGCTCGCCTCGGTCATGTCTGGGTTTCGCTGGACGATGACACAGATTCTTCTTCAGGTACAGGAAACAGTTGTTAAACTACTTTGTTCTAGATGTTTCTAATTATTTGTAACTAACTTCGTTCTCCTTTTTTCCTGTTATTTGTGCTCGGTATCCAAATCTTCTGTGAAGAAAGAAGTCTATGGTAAGTGATATATAAGAATCATACAATTTAACGCTTCAATTCTCTGCATTGCTAGCAATTCTGGTTTAACCTTGTGACTGATATCATGGACAGCTACTTGAGCGTATCAATGATGATATCTACTTTCTCTATCTGTTTAGGTCTCAAGAATCCTCTTACTTTGATGAGCTACGTGACTCCGATTATGGCGATTGGAACTGCTATACTCTCTCTGGCATTTGATCCATGGCACGAATTCAGGAAAACTGGTTACTTTGATAGCTCATGGCATATCTTCAGAAGCTGTTTGCTGATGTTATTTGGAGGAACATTAGCTTTCTTCATGGTGAGTTTCTCCATGGTTTCCATTGAGATTCGGTTGTTGCTTTGGTTAAGATCAATATAATTTGATTCTTCTGTTTTAGCAACTTAAAATGTTTGGTTAAATATTATGTTTTTAGTTTCTGATATCTGAATCATTTTGATGCAGGTTTTAACCGAATACATTCTTGTCTCAGTGACCAGTGCAGTGACGGTGACGATAGCAGGGGTTGTGAAAGAAGCTGTGACCATATTGGTATGAAGAACAAAATCTTTAAATACAGTTCGAATCAATCAGTATGCCATGGAAGGGCCAGAATTTCGTGCAATCCTCTATATATTTCACTTTGGTCCGAACTTATTGTTAAAATTCACGATATTGCTTTCAGGTAGCTGTGTTCTACTTTCACGACGAGTTCACATGGCTGAAAGGTTTCGGCCTCTTAACAATAATGGTCGGTGTTAGCCTATTCAATTGGTACAAGTAAGTATTCACACGTCTTTCCATTTTCCGAAAACAAAGTAGGCTTCCTCTTTTCTTTATCTTTCTCAAAGAAATACAAGAACCATATGCCCTCTGCCTTCCACAGCGTGGCAGCAGCAAATAGTTGCAGAACACTGTTCTTTGAAATTCTGTAATTTTCGACAAATTATTAGTTCATCTTTTAACATTTTTCCGCCAGATACAACAAGTTACAGAAGGGCGAGACGAGCTCTCAGTTGCCAGCTGGCACCACTTCGTCGAAATACGTTATTCTCGACGAGTTGGATGGAGATGAGGAAGAAGAAGGCAGTCCTTAGAAACCTCAATTTATTTTTCCTTTTTATTTTTTTGTTGGTTATGGCTTTAAGCTCGAGAGGTTTGTTTATGTTCATTATTACAGGTTAAGGAACGAAAGAGCTTCCTTCCACTTCATGCATAGATTCTTCCTCCCCATTGATCTCTTCTTTTTCAGTTCTGTCTCTTATTGCCCAAAAAAAAAAAAACAAACTTTTGGACATTTCATTGGATTGTCGTGGACCCAACCCAATGTAAAGGATATACAACTACATACGTTATGCTGAATTATCTATTCATTCTGTGATTCTACCGAAATCTCCGATAGGAATTTTAGCCAAATAAAATTACTGTACCACAAAAATTTAACTAAGAAATCTTCCGTACGATAAAAAAAAACTGAAGAAAATACACAGCGAGCGACAGATTTTGTGATTGCGTACGTGGATCACTGCTGGTCAAAAGCAAGACTTACTGTGGAAGTATGATGAACAGTTCCCTATCCTTGTTCTCCACGTCAAGGTGTAAGAGTTTTCCTTTGAATTCCACCAGGAAATTACAAGTAGAGTGAGTATATCCATGTCAGTCACTGTCAACGATGTCGCGAGTCCAATTGACTTTTCCAACGAGCGATGAATCCAAGCGGCCCTCGTTCTATAAATAAACACAACCCTTGTGTGGAACTATCCTGGAAAACACACATAGTAGAAGAAGAAAAAGATGGTCGATATCGTTGGACTGTTCAAGGCATCAGCTGCACTTTGCTGTGCTGCTGTAGTTTTGTTCTACGCGGGGAAAGTACTGAATTGGGTTTGGTTTAGGCCGAAAAGGGTTGAGAAGTATCTGAGGAAGCAGGGTTTTGTGGGAAATCCTTACAGGTTTCTGTTTGGGGACTTTAGGGAAATGATCAAGATGGCCATGGAAGCGAGGAGCAAGCCCATGAACGATTTGTCCCATGATATTGCTCCTAGAGTTACACCTTTCATCTATGATGCCGTCAGAAAATACGGTACGTTATATGTTAGAAGTCAGTTTTGCATTGCGAAGGAACATCGTCATCCTATCCGAGTAGCTGCTGTGTTCCTTTTCAGTACTCTGTCTTGATTCTGTTTGCAGAAATGTCTGTGAAAGATATAAAACTCTTTTTGTTAATCCCTGATTAGTGATTATCGCGTTGTTTCCACTTGCTCAGCCTGAAATCTGATGAAGTAGATTGCTTTAGCAAGTCTTCTTTCAAATGTTTGTCGAGAGATGTTACAATCGTCTAGTTGGAAAAAACCAATGTTCCCAGTGCTATTTAGTATTCTATCTTACAGCAGCTCCAATTATAATTGGCTATTCAGGTGAAAATTGCTTCGTATGGTTCGGTCCGATGCCTGCTGTAACTATATTCGACCCCGAAGTTATAAGGGAAGTACTGTCAAAGAGTTTTATCTTTCAGAAGAACTCATCAAATCCATATGGGAGAATGCTTGCACGAGGGATAGCTTCTTACGAAACTGACAAATGGGCCAAGCACAGAAGGCTCATAAATCCCGTTTTTCAGACAGAAAGAGTCAAGGTAAATTGTCTCTCCTGTGAGAAACATTGGCATGATGCAAATTGAGCTTTGGGGACTGTTAGTATCAATGCTTGCTAGTAGTAACTGATATGGATAAAAATTTTTGCTCTTAGCACATGATTCCTTCATTCTACTTGAGTTGCCGGGATATGCTGAGCAAATGGGACGAGATTATTGCAAGCAATGAATCGTCTGAAATAGACGTTTGGCCTCATCTTCAAGCTGTGACGAGCGATGCTATTTCGCGCACGTCATTCGGTAGCAGCTATGAAGAAGGGAAGAGGATATTCGAGCTTCAGAAGGAACAAGCCGAGCTTGTGATGAAGGCAGTTCAATCTGTTTACGTCCCTGGCATGAGGTACAACCGTTAACTTCTCCCTTTGCTTCTTACAAATTTAAAGCGGTACCAAAAAAAAAGGATTCGATCTTGCTTCTATACTACTGTTTCTTGATTTACATTTCTTTCTTGTATATGCAGATTCTTGCCCACAAAACTGAACAGGAGAATGAAATACATCTGCAAGGAAGTCGAATCGTCCATTCTTGGAATCATAAACAAGAGGATGAAATCCATCGAAGTAGGCGAAAACAGCGGCGACGATTTGCTGGGCATTTTGTTAGAATCGAATTTCAAGGAAATTCAGCAACGCGGTAATAAGTTTGGTATGAGCCTCGAGGAAGTGATCGAAGAGTGCAAACTCTTCTACTTTGCTGGGCAGGAGACAACCTCTTCTTTGCTCGTTTGGACAATGATTCTACTCTGCAAGTACTCAGATTGGCAGAACCTCGCCAGAGAAGAGGTCTTGAACGCCTTTGGAAGGGAGAAACCAGATTTTCAAGAGCTCAGTAACCTTAAAACTGTAAGTATATGGGAAACATAACTACTACTGTGAGAAACATGGGAAGATGATTCGATTCAATTCAGTTCATCTTTTCCCCTTTGCAGATGACAATGATCTTCTACGAAGTATTGAGGCTATACCCGCCTGGAATCTTTCTCAGCAGAGTCACGCCAAAGGAAGTTTCTCTCGGGAAGTCAACTCTCCCGGCGGGAGTCAACCTCATGTTGCCAGCGCTATTATTACATCACGACAAGAAAATATGGGGCGAAGACGCTCTAGAGTTCGATCCAAAGAGGTTCAGCGAAGGCGTTACAAAGGCAACGAAGGGATACCTCACCTACTTCCCTTTCGGGTGGGGCCCGCGCATATGCATTGGCCAAAGCTTTGCCCTTTTGGAGGCTAAGATGGCCCTCGCAATGATACTACAGAACTATACGTTCGAGCTTTCTCCTTCTTACACGCATGCGCCTTGTACTATAATAACCCTTCAGCCCCAACATGGAGCACACTTGATTCTCCATAGACTCTGATTTTACTTGAATTTGTCTGTTTGAAGTAGTTGCATTATCTGAGTTGCCTTGTGAAGTGACTTGTACTATATGTAATATATATGGTGTAATAAAATGTCAGCAAATTTAAGCCGTTCCCTTTTTTTCGTAACGATAGCTTGCATTAATAACAAAGATACAGGGCTAAATAGTCCAATATTGATACATCGTCAATCGGATAATAAAGGCTCACCAAGGAGCACCATCCCACGGGGGGAACAAAACACTCCCACGCGGGGAGAAAATGGTACACAAGGGACCAAAAACCGACAGAAAACAGAACACCGTAATTTACGACCAAGAACTAAAGTACCTAACAGAAAGAGCTATTAGGCTAAAAAAGACAAAAATAATCTTACTTTACATATTGAGAAAAGACAACATATAATTATACCACTTTGCAAGAATTATAACAATATGTTATTCTACCAAAAAATAAAGACTTCATTCTACCACTAACCACATATATAATACCAAATGTCCTAATATTATACAAAGTCAAATTTAAGAGTATCATACCAACTGTTATCATTATTATACCAACAAATAATAATGTTATTGTAGTTTTACTAGACGAAGCGAATTTTGCACCTTATAGTGCGAAAGACGATAATTATACCAATAAAACCAGGCAAATAATTATAACAGTAAATTTAATTATTATACCAAAAAATCTAATATATTATTTTTTTAATTTCTCATTCAGTTTTTGACAATTATGCCAACAAAGACGAGTATTATGCCAAAGATATTGTACAAAAAATACACTACATAATACTATAGTGACAAGCATGTTTATTATACTAACAAATTATGATTAAATTTGCCTATAAGTATACCAACAAATGCTGATTTTATACCAATAATTTCAGCTATTATACCAACAAATTACAATGATTGGTTTACATTTATTATACCAACAACGGACCTAATTATATTTATTACAGTATTTATCATACCAACAAACACAACGATTGTTGTACAGTATCTATTATACTAGTACCAAGAGGTGTAATAATATCAACTTTTCTTGGTATTATAGTCACAAATTGGATGGAAATATAATAATATAATAAATGAGTTTATTGATATAATAATTAGTAAGTGAATCTATAGGTATAATTATTTGAATATTTTGTTTGTATAATATTTGATTTTGTTGGTAAATAATGTCTTTCACGGTATAAGCTTTAAAAACCACTTCTTATTATAAAATTATAATAATATTATTTCTTGGTATAATAGTGATAAAAATTGGTATAATGTTGTCAATTATATTTGGTATAATAATAAGAACCGTTGGCATAGTAACAATCTATATTGATAGAATCCTACGTTTATTTCTTGGTATATAACATATGTGTTGTTGGTTGAATACTCGCGAAAGTTTTTTTTAATATGTAAGAAGAGGTTATTTTCGTCATTTAAATGTTTGATGTATCAAATATGAATATTTTCACGGAATGATAATGAATAGAAAGAAATAATTCGAGCATGTGCGAAGAAGTTTAAACTTGAAATGGACTAATAACAAATTTCCCAAAAACTGAAGAAAATACACAGCGAGCGACAGATTTTGTGATTGCGTACGTGGATCACTGCTGGTCAAAAGCAAGACTTACTGTGGAAGTACGTATGATGAACAGTTCCCTATCCATGTCAGTCATTATTGTCAACAACGTCGCACTCAATTGATTTTTCAACGAGCGATGAATCCAAGCGGCCATCGTTCTATAAATAAACACAACCCTTGTGTGGAACTATCCTGGAAAACACACATAGTAGAAGAAGAAAAAGATGGTCGATATCGTTGGACTGTTCAAGGCATCAGCTGCACTTTGCTGTGCTGCTGTAGTTTTGTTCTACGCGTGGAAAGTACTGAATTGGGTTTGGTTTAGGCCGAAAAGGGTTGAGAAGTATCTGAGGCAGCAGGGTTTTGTGGGAAATCCTTACAGGTTTCTGTTTGGGGACTTTAGGGAACTGATCAAGATGGGCATGGAAGCGAGGAACAAGCCCATGAACGATTTGTCCCATGATATTGCTCCTAGAGTTACACCTTTCATCTATAACGCTGTCAGCAAATACGGTACGTTAATGTTAGTACTCAGTTTTCCATTGCGAAGGATCATCGTCATCCTATCTGAGTAGCTGCTGTGTTCCTTTTCAGTACCCTGTCTTGATTCTGTTCGCGGAAATGCCTGTGAAAGATATAAAACTCTTTTTTTTAATCCGTGTTATTTCCACTTGCTCAGCCTGAAAGCTGATGAACTTCTTTCCAATGTTTGTCGAGGGATGTTAGAATCGTCTATGTAGTTGGAAATACCAATGTTCCCAGTGCTATTTAGCATTCGACTTACAGCAGTCCTATTATAATTGGCTATTCAGGTGAAAATTGCTTCATGTGGTTCTTTCCGATACCTGCTGTAACTATATTCGACCCCGAAGCTATAAGGGAGATATTGTCAAAGAGTTTTATCTATCAGAAGAACTCATCAAATCCATTTGGGAAAATGCTCGCGCGAGGGATAGCTTCTTACGAAACTGACAAATGGGCCAAGCACCGAAGGCTCATTAATCCCGTTTTTCAGACAGAAAGAGTCAAGGTAAATGTCTCTCCTGTAATAACATTGGCATGATGCAAATTGAGCTTTGGGGGATTGTTAGTATCATGCTTGCTAGTAGTAACTGATATGGATAAAATTTTTTGCTCTTAGCACATGGTTCCTTCATTCTACTTGAGTTTCCGCGATATGCTGAGCAAATGGGATGAGATTATTGCAAGCAATGAATCGTCTGAAATAGACGTTTGGCCTCATCTTCAAGCTGCGACGAGCGATGCTATTTCGCGCACGTCGTTTGGTAGCAGCTACGAAGAAGGGAAGAGGATATTCGAGCTTCAGAAGGAACAGGGCGAGCTTGTGATGAAGGCAGTTCAATCTGTTTACGCCCCTGTCATGAGGTACAACCGTTAACTCCCCCTTCTTTTTCTTACAAACAAGGTACCAAGAAAAAATTCGATCTTGTTTATATCGTACTGTTTCTTGATTTACGTTTTTTCCCATTCGTAGATTCTTGCCCACAAAACTAAACAGGAGAATGAAATACATCTTCAAGGAAGTCGAATCATCCATTCTTCGAATCATAAACAAGAGGATGAAAGCCATCGAAGCAGGCGAAAACAGTGGCGACGACTTACTGGGCATTTTATTAGAATCGAATTTCAAGGAAATTCAGCAACGCGGTAATAAGTTCGGTATGAGCCTCGAGGATGTTATCGAAGAGTGCAAGCTCTTCTACTTGGCTGGGCAGGAGACAACCTCTTCGTTGCTCGTTTGGACAATGATTCTACTCAGCAAATACTCACATTGGCAGAACCTCGCCAGAGAAGAAGTTCTCAATGCTTTTGGGAGAGAAAAACCAGATTTTCAACAGCTCAATAACCTTAAAACTGTAAGTTCGAAATTACAGAAATCATAGACACTGTAAGAACATGGGAAGATGATTCGATTCAATTCAAACTTTTCCCCTCTGCAGATGACCATGATCATCTACGAAGTATTGAGACTATACCCACCTGGAATCATTCTCGTCAGAGTCACGCCGAAGGAAGTTTCACTCGGAAAGTCAACTCTCCCGGCGGGAGTCAACCTTTTATTGCTGATGCTGTTATTGCATCACGACAAGGAAATATGGGGCGAAGACTCTCAAGAATTCAATCCAAAGAGGTTCAGCGAAGGCGTAACAAAGGCGACCAAGGGACAACTCACTTACTTCCCTTTCGGGTGGGGCCCGCGCACATGCATCGGCCAGAATTTCGCCCTTTTGGAGGCAAAAATGGCGCTCGCAATGATACTTCAGAAGTATTCGTTCGAGCTTTCTCCTTCTTACACGCATGCGCCTTGTACTATAGTAACCCTTCAGCCCCAACATGGAGCACACTTGATTCTGCGTAAACTGTGAGCACACTTATACTGCAGAACTATTCGTTGGAGCTTTCGCCTTCTTACATGCATGCGCCTTTTACGCTATTAACCCTTCAGCCCCAGGCTGCCCAGCATGAGCACACTTTATTCTGCATAAACTGTGAATTTTTTCTTTCTTTCTTTGTTTTCTTGAATTTGTATGCATGTTGGGTGCAAACAATCAAGTCCCACATCGATAGAATTAAAAAGAAATGAGTGGCTTATAAGCTTGTGGGCTCACTCCCTCTATTGTCAATTGGTTTTAGAGATGAACCCCACAAGCTTATACGGGCCTGAGTTTGGGCTGGAATTGGGACTGTAAAAATCCCTACAAGTGGTGCGGTGTAGCTGCGGATCGAGGCGATCTTCAGAGGAATGGCAGCAACTCGACTCGAAATGGAGATCTTCAACGGATCGAATGATTTCGGTCTCTGGAAGTTGAAGATGAAGGCGCTTTTGACTGAGAAAGGTCTTGAGTAGGCTTGAAGGCTGATAAAGAGATGGAACCGAAGGATATGAAGACAGAGGTGAAGAAAAAGCTCAAGGAAAGAGCATATGCAACTCTGATCTTATGCTTGAGTGATCAGGTGCTTCGCAAGGTTGCGAAGGAGACCACAACTGAGGATTTATGGAAGAAGCTAGATGTGCTTTACATGACTAAATCTTTGGCTAGACGTCTGTATTTGAAGCAAGCTCTGCACACGTTTAGAATGATTGAGGAACGGCCACTAGAGCAGCAGATTGATAACTTTACAAAGCTCATCCTTGATTTGCAGAATATAGGAGAGGAGCTGAAAGATGAGGATCAAGCTCTCCTCTTGTTATGCTCGCTTTCTAGAAGCTATGAGCACTTCAAGGAGACTTTGTTGTATGGTAAGGAAACCTTGAAGCTCGATGACATGTTCTCGGCATTGAGCTTAAAGTAGCTGAATACCATAAAGAATTCTGAAATGGCTGAAAATTCAGATTAGGCGCAGATGTTGCTTGTGAGGCAGAAATCGAAATTTCCTCAAAAGAAGGGCAAAGCAAATGATGTGTATGAGGCTAGGGGTCCTCTGAGATGCTTCCATTGTCAAGAGGAATGTCACATTAGAAGATTTTGCCCGAAGAGAATCGGATCGATCCTATTAAAAGGAGTATTAAACACAGCTCAAGGCAAGCAGAAAGCTGTGGCTGATTTTGCAGAGTTTGGCTATGAAGATGCTGAGATTCTGAGTGTATCTGAGCATGTGGAGAGCAAGGAGTGGATCCTTGACTCAGGGTGCAGTTACCACATCACTTGCGACAAGGATTGGTTGCAAGGATCAAGGAAACAACTCAAAGCAAGGTGAAGCTTGGAAATGGCAGATTTTGCCAAGTGCTTGGGGTTGGATCTGTGCATTTGAGGCTCAAATCCGGTGTTGTAGGTATTCTTAAGGATTTTAGGTACGTCCTTGACTTGAGGAGGAACTTGATATCCATAGGAGAATTGGATTCAAAGGAATACAACATCAAAGCAGTAGCTGGAAAATTAACAGCTTGGAAACAGAGCAGGCTGGTTCTGTCAGGACTTCGGAGGCACGGAATCTATGTCTTGGAAGGTTTCTCTTAGATGAAAGCTGCATCTACTGGAACTAGGAAATGTGGACTGCTGAATGTGGTGAAAGGGAAGCCACAGAAAGCTCGTTTGGGGGCTAAACGAGCTGCTCCAAAACCCTTGGTTGGAGCAATTTTGGAAACTGCTGTGATCAGTTTGGATAAACTGAGCTCGGACTGTGCGGACTCTGAGCTCGAGGTGGAGCCGATTTCACCAAGGAATGAAAGCAGGTTCAAGCCACATGAGAGGTCAAACCTTGAGGGGGACGAAAGCTCAGATATGGAGGTCGAAACAGAGCATGAAAGTTCGACAAAATCTGAGGTAAAAGCTGAAAATTCTGAAAATGAGCTTGGAAGCTGTGATGCTTTGTGGGCTGTTGAGCCTTCTACTGTGAATGAGGGCAAGGGAAAGGCAAAGGGCAGCGGTTTAATAGCTTGGAGGGAAGCTCTTGAGGCTGTGAAAGCAGAATCTTCGGGGGAAACGAAGATTGGAAACTCGAAGAGCCGAATCGATTCCAAGTGGGAGATTTCAATCTCACTTGGACTCGACAAGGTGTCTTTCGAGGCTCGAAGCTCCTGAGGGAGCTTGATGACCAACAGAGCGGAGCTATGAATCGAGGTGGAGCATCGATTGAAGCTTCGAGACGAATTACGGTTGAAATAAAAAAAAATTCCTGAAGCTGATGAAAAGTAGGGGCTGATTTCTGGTATGTTATTGAGCTGAGATAACTCCACTGTTTGGGCTGCTACGGAGGAGTTCGAGGCATGGATAGCTCTGGGCTCAAGGTGGAGTTTGTCGGGAATTGGTGCGCCTAAGCTCGCCGGAGCTGGCCGGGAAGTCGCCGGAAAAATGGTCCGATCATCACAGTTGAACAGCTGAAGGATCTGTTAAGCTCTGAAGAGTTAAACTGCGAATTAATATGGACCGTCGATCGGGTTTGGCGCCTCATCTAATGGTGCATGTTTAAACCTGGCAGATTAAATGGTAGACATTCGATATGGCGCTATGGAAGATCGACGGATGAGGTTAATTCCAGGAAGAAATGCTTTAGCAACTTTATAAGTGAAAATGCGTTTTTTGTATAAGCTGTCAAGTGGGGACCGTTGGATGTGAGCGATTCTGATCGGACGACCTACAGCGATCGAGACAGATTACTACCTGAAGAACTCTGTTATAAATACCTCTGAGTTCGACGAACCACTTTGAAGCTCGTAACTTTTGCTAGGGTTAGAATTAGCGATAATTATTAACTAGAGATTTGTAGTAGACGTGGAAGTCTGGAAAACTCTATTTGGTGATTAATTAAAAGGAACGCTCTATTGGTCCGTGGACGTAGGCAAAGTTTGCCGAACCACGTTAACTCGTCTGTCATTTTTCTGGTTTTTTTTTTCAGTTATGATTTCGATCAATTTGAGCTGCGATAGCTTGAATTGGTTCGATCGACTTGTGCGCGTAATCACATGTCAGTGGCGAGTCGATTGCAGCTGGAATCTCTACATTACATCTGACGTGTTATTATTATCCGAGTTGTCTTGTGAGTAAACGCCTGTATTATGTCCATTCTTTCGATAACAATGTTGATTAAATTCTACTGTTTTAGATAACGCGAAACTCCTTGGTAATTTTTGTCCTCATATTTTTATCGTATGGAATGTGTTGCATAGTTAGTTGCTAGCAGAGATTGGCCAATGAGAGAGCATGCGGTGAATTTTTAAAATATTTTTATGAACTACATACGTCATGCATGACGAATGTGATCAGAGAAGAACGTAAGTCTATATTAGGTACGACAAAAAAAAAAAGAATTAATAAGCAAAGATGAACATCACAGCACAGTTCATCTTGTGGAGTGTGACGTTTTTGCCGACATCATCAATGTCGCGATCCACCAAAGACTTTCTAAGTCCGTCCAAAATTTGAAGTGCCCATTCCTTCGTTTTAAGTACGACGTCTCCCTTCCCTCGTTCTATGAACGCAAGGGGAGTCTTCTCTTGTTCTTCTCCTCTAAGCTGAACCCTTTTAGTAGCATCAGTGTAGAAATTGATCCAACTCGAATGGGGAAGATGATTGATATGTTTGGATTGTTCGAAGCATCAGCTGCACTTTGCTGTGCTGCTGTAGTGTTGTTTTACGCTTGGAAAGTACTGAATTGGGTGTGGTTTAGACCCAAAAGGGTTGAAAAAATTCTGAGGGAAAAGGGGTTCAAGGGAAATCCTTATAGGTTTCTATTTGGAGACTTTAAGGAAATGAGTAAGATGACCATGGAAGCGAGGAAGAAGCCCATGAATGATTTGTCCCATGATATTGTTCCAAGAGTTACACCAGCCATCTATAACGCTGTCAGAAAATACGGTAGTTTGATTTTACAGTACTCAGTTTTGGATTACAAATGATCTGAAATGGTGCTGTCTTCCTCTTCAGTATCGTGTCCTGATTCTGTTTGCTAAAATGTCTCTTCGAGATAGATTTTCTTATGTGACACAAAAAAAAAAAGTATTGCTATTCAGGTGAAAATTGCTTCGTGTGGTTCGGACCTAGACCCGCAGTAACTATATTCGATCCCGAATCTATAAGGGAGATATTGTCAAAGAGTTTTATCTTTCAGAAGAACTCATCAAATCCACTCGGGAGAAGGCTCGTACGAGGACTAGTTTCTTACGAAACAGATAAATGGGCGAAGCACCGAAGGCTCATTAATCCAGTTTTTCAGACAGAAAGACTAAAGGTATTACCTTTACTTTATCTGCAATATTTGTTACTGTGATACAATTACGTTTTTGCCTTATCGATCAATGGGTACTCCTCGCCTTCCATGTTTTTCTAAGAACATGATTCCTTCATTCTACCTGAGTTGCTGTGATATGTTGAGCAAATGGGACGAGATTACTGCATGCAATGAATCGTCTGAAGTAGACGTTTGGCCTGATCTTCAAACTGTGACGAGTGATGCTATCTCACGTACTGCATTTGGTAGCAGCTACGAAGAAGGGAAGAGAATATTCGAACTTCAAAAGGAACAGGCCGAGCTTGTAATCAAGGCAGTTCAATCTGTTTATATCCCTGGCATGAGGTAATTAATTTCATCGATTAACGTTGTGAATTTTTGTTGTTGAACCTCTCATTTGATGGAGAAAAAACTTCACGGAATTGATTAATGTTTCTTGACTTACATCCTTCCGCTTGTAGATTCTTGCCCACAAAACCTAACAGGAGAATGAATTATATCTGCAAGGAGGTCGAATCATCCATTCTTGAAATCATAAACAAGAGGATGAAAGCCATCGAAGCAGGCGAAAACAGCTGCGACGACTTGCTGGGCATTTTATTAGAATCGAACTTTAAGGAAATTCAGCAACGCGGTAGTAAATTTGGGATGAGCCTCAAAGATGTGATTGAAGAATGCAAACTCTTCTACTTTGCTGGGCAGGAGACAACCTCTTCGTTGCTCGTTTGGACAATGATTCTGCTCAGCAAATACTCGGATTGGCAGAACCTCGCCAGAGAAGAAGTTCTGAGCGCTTTTGGGATGGAAAAACCAGATTTTCAAGGGCTCAATAACCTTAAAATCGTAAGTGAATTCTAACTCGAGGAAAATAACAGAATCATAACCGCTGTTAGAACTTGGGATCTTAAACTTTTTTCTCGATGCAGATGAACATGATTATTTACGAGGTAATGAGGCTCTACCCGCCCTTAATAATGCTCAATAGAGCCACGCCGAAGGAATTTTCCCTCGGAAAGTCAACTTTCCCGGCGGGAGTCAACCTTTTATTGCCTACGCTGTTATTGCATCACGACAAGAAAATATGGGGCGAAGATTCTCTGGAGTTCGATCCAAAGAGGTTCAGCGAAGGCGTTACAAAGGCGACGAAGGGACAACTCACTTACTTCCCCTTCGGGTGGGGCCCACGCATATGCATCGGCCAGAATTTTGCCCTTTGGGAGGCAAAAATGGCGCTCGCAATGATACTTCAGAAGTATTCGTTCGAGGTTTCGCCTTCTTACACGCATGCGCCTTTTACTGTAATAACTCTCCAGCCTCAGCACGGCGCGCACTTGATTCTGCGTAAACTGTGAGTTAATATGTGAATTGTGTGTTTATTGTGTGTGACTTTGCGAGTAAATAAACCGTATGGAAATGCATGACTCGACCACTTTTCACCTTCACGTATAAGGTTAATCGAACCTTTTTCTTATGGAGAATATCTGCATAATTTGTTGTATGATTGGTGTGCACAAAGTAGTAAATATTATGTCAAGTTTAACATAAAATTCATTTTTTTTCTATATATATCTTATCACATCCTTTTAAATCATTTTATCCTTCTATATAGCTTAATGTAATCTTCAATTAATATCATATATTAAGTTAAATTTTTATACTAGAGCAGAGCACCCTTGCTTAAAACTAGTGTCAATCATTTTATCCATTACATACTAATAAATGATTGTCTTACTGTTTAACTGTAAAATCACGAACCTTCCAATAAAATTATTTGTTCACTTGGCAATGAATTAGCTCTTAGTCGATCGAAATATCGCCTCCTGCAGGAAACGGCGTGTTTCATATGCATATGTTACAAAAAAGTCAAAGTCAACCCCCAAGAAAAAACGCTGTTGGGGATGTTCAAATTAACCGAAAAATCGACCGAACAGTAAAAAACAGAATCGAAAAGATCGGAATAAAAAAATCGAACCGAATTTTATAAAACCGAACCAAATTAAGGTTCGGATATCGGATTAAGCATACATAAAAAACCGAAAAACGCTACATTAAAAATAGATAAATATTAAAAATCATGTGTTTTATCTCCCATAACTCAAACAGCACAATAAATATAATTTCATTGTTATACTTTTTTCCATTTTAGGTGAATGTTTTCCTCACCAATCAAATAATGTTTTTCTCCCAAATAATTTGTAGCATCTCAGATAAATGTTTTTATGGCTTGGTTAGAATTTGTTCCATTTTTATGTTTTTTTTTTGGGACGTTTGAATTGTTTTGCTACCGTTTCATAAATCTTCTTTGTTTCTTAATAACCATAAATTGTTTTATATATTTTCAGCTCATAATATTTTTGTTATTAATTCCTAACCGAAATACCGAACCAAGAAAAAAGTCGAATCGAATTTTAAAAAATCGAACCGAACCAAATTAAAATGGTTCGGATATCGGATCAAACATCCGTATAACCGAAAACCAAAAAGCCGAACCGAAATTTGAAAAAATCGAACTGAATCGACCGATGAACACCTGCCCCTTTCATTTCATCTCGCTTGTTCCACACAAAATAGTATTATTTATCTTCCCTTCGTTTTCCATATATTTCTACTACTACTACTATAAAAGTGTGAAGCCACCTGTTGGTAGCCAGTTTCCAGCAGGTGGCAGGTCACCTCTAACAATTAATCTACTACTAATTTAATATTTAAAAGTAACTACTAATTTAATATTTAAAGGTAAAAAGACCGTGTCTACCGGTCGCTTTTATTCCCAATTCAACGGATTATTTAAAAAAATGGCCTTTGACAACGTCAACGTTAAAAAAATAGCCTCCTAAATGATAAAAGACCAATGTACCCTTACTTACTCTGCGTTAAAGACTATTATACCCTTTTTTTAATGGCAATCAACGACAGTTAACGAAAATTACAGTTTTTGTCAGAGGTTTACTGTAGAATCTGAAAAAGCAAAAGTAAATAAGAAAGAATCCTTTCACTTCACGGGCCCTTTGCAAAATCGATCAAGCTTTCTCCCTTTTCTTCTTCTTCACAGTCGAATTTGAAGCTCAGAATCCATGGCAGTTCAGGCGAGACCCCAAACAGTGAAGGTAATTTCAATTATTTTTCAAAGACCCCGTCCTATACAATCGCACGGGACCCTAAATTTAGGCCGCAGGGTACCCGTGCTTGCACAGGCAGGGGCCCCGTGTCTTGAATCTCAGGGATCCGTGTGAAAGCGCAGGGGTCCTCCCCAATTAACCCGCGCTGTGAAAACTACGGACCCGTGCTTGCTAGCGCTGGGGACCCGTGCGTGACAGCGCGGGGACCCTGCGACATAGCACGGGGCCCGTGCTTGCTAGCGCAGGGACCCGTGCTCATGTGCGCTGGAGGCCCTAGCTATGCCGCGCTGGGGACCCGTGCGTGCCAGCGCGGGGACCCTGCGACATAGCACGGGGCCCGTGCTTGCTAGCGCAGGGACCAGTGCTCATGTGCGCTGGAGACCCTTGCTATGGCACGCTAGGGACCCGTGCGTGCCAGCGCGGGGACCCTGCGACATAGCACGGGCCCGTGCTTGCTAGCGCAGGGACCAGTGCTCATGTGCGCTGGAGACCCTTGCTATGGCACGCTGGGGACGCGAGCACATGAGCACGGGTCCCGGCGCTAGCAAGCACGGGCCCCGTTCTATGTCGCAGGGTCCCCGCGCTGGCACGCACGGGTCCTCAGCGCGACATAGCTAGGACCTCCAGCGCACATGAGCACGGGTCCCCGCGCTAGCAAGCACGGGTCCCGTGCTATGTCGCAGGGTCCCCGCGCTGGCGCGCACGGGTCCCCAGCGCGGCATAGCAAGGTCTCCGCGCAGCATGGCAGGGGACTGTGCGCGGCGGCCTATCTCACCATAAGCAATTTTCCCGCAGCATTAGTAATTAATTTTCTATTGATTTGTAGGTTCAATTGAAGAAGCAAATTGCCGGAGGCGACGATGAGAAAGATTACCGGTTACATATCACGTCACGATACTGCGAAGTGAGCGAGGAGATCGTTGGTTGGCTAAACGAGGATGAGCTGGCAGTTTTTACGGAAGGGAGTCCGTTCGGCAGGCTCGTCAACGCTGCCGCGAATTTCAATTTGTCGGCGCAGCTGTTGTGGTATCTCATCAAGTGCCAGACGCAGCTTCACAATCGTGACGAGCTTTGGATGATCATCGGGAAGAAACCGCTCCGTTTTTCAAAAACGGAGTATTGCCTAATCACGGGGCTGAAGTTCGCAGCCGAACCGGCGGTGAACCAAACGGATGAATTCGTCCGTCGTCATTTCCCGAGGAAAACGGCATCGACGCTTAAATTGTCGCACGTTAAGCAGCGGTTGGAGGAGTTGGCTGGCAACCCCACGGTGCGCGTCAATGACGAGAAGTTGAAGTTGGCCAACCTGTATTTTGCGGGGTACGTCTTGCTGCCCCGACCTTCCAAGAAGGATACCACCCTTCCTTCTTGGATCGTTTATTTAGTCGAGGACTCAGAGGACTTCGAGCGTTACCCTTGGGGGACCGTGGCTTTCAGAGCGGCACTACGGTCGCTGAAACAAGATTTTGACGATAACAAGGATAGTAAGCTGATCAGTGGATTCGTACATCCACTTCAGGTTAGGGTTTTATATTTGAATGACTTTGTGAGTTTAGGGTTTCGTGTGTTTGCTAAGATTAATTTATTTCTTTGTCTTCAGATATTAGCATATGAATGCATACCGGCCATCGCTGATAAATATGCTGAACTTAGAGAGCGGGAGCGTGCGAGGCCGCGTATATGCCGGTGGGTCACGAGGAATTGGCCCCGGAAGGGATGTCCGAAGTTGGTGGATGTTGCGAATACGGTGGCTGGGTCCGATGTACGAGGTCTACTAGTGCCGATTGGAGAAGAGACGCAGGCCGATTATTTTCGGTACAGCGACTTCGAGGTCGCCGCGCCACACGACGACGTGTACGATAGGGTGGCGAGCCTACTGATGCAAGGGGTGGAAGTTAGGTGCAGTCGTCGTGCGGTACGAGGACATCTTGGCCGGCGGGCGGCAATCGAACCCAATTACGAAGCAGAGTCCGTCCCTCAGCTCTCTATCAGATCACGGCAAGACGAAGAGAGGGGCATGGGCTCTAACTACGAGCCGCCGAGGTCGCCGTCCATGCATGGAGGCAACTTCCATACGCCGCCGAGGTCGCCGCCAATGCCAGGGCCATCGTATGACGAATTTGCGCGCCACGTGGACCGGCGATTCGATGAATTTGGCAATCGCCTCGACACGTTTAGCAGCGGCTTCGACGCACTTAGCGGTCGGTTCGAGCATCTCGAGAACGAGTGGTCGCAATTCCGTGACGGCTTTGCGCAATTCCGAGACAATTACGATCGACGCTCCGACTTCTATGAGGAGCGGTTCAACTCGATGCAAGGTCTGGGTGATAGCATCGGCGGCGTTGCGTCTCAGTTGCAAGAGCTTCGGGACGATTGGAAGAATTTATTCGGTCCACGTACACATACCGACGACGTGCCTCGTTACGGTAACTACGTTTACCCCTAATTCAAAATTAATACACGCCGTAACTTACAATTTAATATGTATCGTAGACGACGAGGCGACTTCGACTGGGTGGACGCAATTTGCGAGGCAGGATCCACCCAGTGCAAGCGGATGGGGATGGCCGGCAAATGAATATCCATGGAATTATTACGTTCCATCGCAGCAATTGGACGATGGATACGGCGCGCAGAGCGAAACATATTATGAGGTCGACCCATCTACTTGGAGGGGCCTCGACTGGGATCAGTCGATGCTGCAAACTTCGGCTCGTGCGGATCAGTCGACCGTGGCTGATAGGGGTAAAGGTGTGGCCGACGTGATCCCGGAAGGGCGGCAGAGGAATCCATCCCAGTGGCTGCAGTCGCCGTTCACTGAGCCTCCGTCCACCGGTCAAATGAAAGCGGGTCTATCGGCCGTAGACGTCCATATTTCTAAGAAGATCCTGGTGTGGGGGGCCATAGAGAGGGAAATACAGGACATGGCTAACGACGAGTACAAGGAGTGCTTGGTCGATAAGCATAGACGTGGATGGTTTGAGGATCTATACACGCCAACAAGGTGGCTCGATGACATGGTATGCTCCGTTGAACTATTAATTTTGCAATGAACTATAATTGTAAAGCCTAAGTTGTTTTGGTTTTTCAGCATATGAACGAAGCAATGAGAGGGTTCCTGGACATGCAGAAGACCCATGCATTTGCGTCGAAGAATGTTGCATACATGTCTTACGCATTCAAGACATGTATCGAACTCGATGGCTTCGTAGAAGGAAAAGTCGTAAATGGGATGCTTTCGTTATGGTCCCATTACGCAAGAGGACTTCAGGATGGATGGCCATCGATCTCATGGATGAACGCAGATTGCATCGTCTTCCCCGTGCAAACGATAGCACATTGGGTGCTATGCGTCGCTGATTGGAGGAAGAAGACGATGACGATATACGACTCCGACGAGTCTTGCGACAAGGACATGCGCAACCTTAACAAAGCATTGGTGCCACTGCAAGTAATCATCCCGGCGATATTGGTCTTCATGGGATGTATCAAGACGCGATTTAAGAAATGGAAAGTTGAGCGTCATCCGAGATTCGCCAAACAGCAAGGAAGGTAAGTTTCATTCGTTATTATTTCATTTAATTTTTTTACGACGATTTCTGTATAAGTGTGTAACGTTTCAGGGGAGAATGCGGCGTACATGTGTTGCGAGCGGCAATGAGCCTCATGTTTCGAGGTGACGACGTCTCCAATCTGACACAGGCGGAAATAGTAGATTTTAGGAAATTTCTTACAATTTGTATTTTGCGTAAGGACTGGGCTTCTTGGTTTGGTCCAAAATAGTTGAATGTAATTTTTTATTTTATTCACAGTAGTTTAAATAATTTCTTACAATTTTTTTTATTTAAATAATTTTTATGAAAAACCTCGCACGTTGTTGGTTACGTTTGTGTAAATTAAAGAATCTGAATTGACATTAGTGATGACATGACAAGCAATTTTAGATGACATGACAAGCAATTTTATTGCTAATCGCATCAAATCGACCGTTATGACACTGACAATATAACGAAAAAAGTAACAGACCACTAATTCACAAATGATTGTTGACTATTCAACGCACATAAGCATGGGACCAAGCATTTGCGCACGGGTCCCTTGCTTCAAAACTAGGGACCCCTGCAGTAGTCATTGAGCAAGGGTCCTGCGATTTGATTACACAATTTGATTAAATATTTCTTTTTCGTTACACTGACAAGGCATTGATTACACTGACATTCGCAGAAAATAATAATTTACCAATGATTGTTGACTAGTCAATTAAAATCCGCACGGGTCCGGTACGCTGCGCATGGTCCCAAACTGTAGTGCACGGTCCCTCGCGCATAAGCATGGGTCCGCGCACACAAGCACGGGTCCCCTGCGTGAGTTCACGGGTCCCTCGCGTAATCGCAGGGGCCCCGCGTGTAATCGCTGGTGTCCCGCGCATTAGCTTGCGCGGGTCCATGGGCATGGGCCCCGGACCACAGCACTCATGTGCGGGGACCCTGCGATTATTTTCGCGATTTTACACCATATTAAATAATTTCGAAGTTCGATTCAGCCTCCATACGAATATAATACGTCATATAATATCATAGCCAACAAAAGTATGGTCTTTTTGCATGTATAAAATACGAGTTTTCGATTGTACATCCTAACCAAGTCACCAGCATAAGGCAAGTTGTTGTTATGTAAATTAGCTCAATTATTGTCACATTCACCCAGTTCACCAAATTCACATCGAAAACAGTCACCAAATCGTTTAAATTTTTGTTCTGAACATTAACAACATAAGTGAAATTTTTTGGTCAAGATTAATATTTTTTTCGACAATTTCCTTATGGTTAATTATTTTTGTAAAGATGTACCAAAAAATATATGTATTTAATTTAATTACTGAAATTCTTTTAAACCCGTGCTGTACTTTTTCTTCTCACACATCGAAAAGGACACCAGACTTGACAAGGCATTGATTACGCCTGCACTCAAAGCTGACATGTATCAGACAAATAGTTGACTGACCAATAATTCAATAATAACTTGTCTGCAAAAGAAGACCAATAATTGACTACAATTAGGGTTTACATAATTTCCGCACGGGACCGAACTTATGCGCAGGGACCAAGCAAATAAGCACGGGTCCCCGCACATGAGCATGGGTCCCGTGCTTGAAATCAAGGGTCCTTCGCGCAAATAAGCACGGGTCCCCGCACATGAGCATGGGTCCCGTGCTTGAAATCAAGGGTCCTTCGCGCAAATAAGCACGGGTCCCCGCACATGAGCATGGGTCCCGTGCTTGAAATCAAGGGTCCTTCGCGCAAATGCACGGGTCCCGCACATCCATTAAAACCCTAACTTTAAAATCCTAATTTTACATACCTCAAACACTATCACATCATAACTCTTACATTATAAAACCATCATTACGCTAATCTAAACAAACTTTCATTTCATAACAATAATAATTAGGTTCTATTACATTACAAAACCCTAAATTTAGAGGTTTTACCTCCTACTAAATTCGCCAACAGAAGGCAACCTATTTTTCTGTGGTCTTCCACGTTGTTTCTCGCGAGGAGGTGGCAGCATTTCAACACTTCTTTCAATGTGTTCAGACACCGGCCATATAGTACCTTCGTAAGCTAACTTCCAACATCTCAAGCTGTAGTAAGGGTCGACCAGTGAACCCACATCGACGTTGGCATAACCACAAGCAGCAATAGCGTGTGGGCAAGGAATTCGGTCGATGTCAAGCATCTTACAGCTGCACGTACGCAACTCTAGATCGACGACCTCGTTCGAGTTGTGCCCGTATACATTATACGTTAGACGCCCAACTTCCGATACGTGAAATCTTTGCGACCCAATGAAATTCTCGCGGAGGATCGACTCGACCTTCGGCGTAAACGACGTCGAATTCGTCGCGATAGAAGCTTCGCATGCTCTTCGATGCTTACTGAACCAAGATGATGTTAATCGGTGAATTGAGCCCAACAATCCTATAATTGGAAGTTCTCTATCCGCGCGTAGAGCCGCATTTATCGACTCCGATCCATTGGTCGTCATGATGTTATATCTCGACTTGGGACAATATGCCCTCGTCCACCGTTCCATGTCAATCTCGTCAAGATATCGACCCGCCGACTTGAATGTTTTACCTAGAGCTTTGTAATGTGCATCGCACTCGGCCTTGGTGTAGGCACTGGCCACCCGCCAGAAAATGGGGCACGCACCCTTGTCCGCCGTTTTCGTCTTCACATTTTGCTGAATGTGCCATGCGCAGAAACCATGAAATGAATTCGGAAACACAGCAGGGACGGCATTCTTTATACCGTGGTTTCGGTCAGAAATAATGACGAGTTCATTACTATCTGGTACGAAACGACTCAATCTAGTGAGAAACCACGTCCAAGATTCGGTTCCCTCCGAGTCAGCAAGACCCCATGCGAGCGGGTATTGATGGTAATCACCATCTTGCGCCGTAGCAATGAGCAAAACTCCTTTATATTTTCCCTTCAAAAATGTTGCATCGATAGATACGACTTTCCTCATGTATGCAAATCCCCTAACGCATGCGCCGTATGCTAAGAACATATATTTGAACCTCATTTGTTCGTCCATCTCCCAATCTGTGATGCTGTCAACATTTGCTTGCCTCAACGCATCCAAGTAGGCCGGAAGTAAACCGTAACAATCGTCCCTGTTACCGACTAATTCGTCCGACGCTAGTTGTTTGCCTTTCCAAGCCTCGTAGTACGAGACATCTACTCCCCTGTTCTGCATCATCGACATGATTGACTTGGGTGGCGGAATGTCTTTAGGACCGGTGAAATGTTCCAACAGAACTTGTGATACAACTGACGAACTTCCTTGGCGATGTCTACGGCGACGATGAGAAACCCCGCAGGTGTGCTTGCCGCAATACGTTCGGATTGAGAAAAAAGGGGAGTCCTTATTCTGTGCAGCTCGTACTCGCCATGTGCATCCTTCGGTTGCGCATTTCGCTACGTACATGGTTTTATTTGACCGGACCAATTTGAACTCGAAACATGCATCAAGGGCGACTTTAGTGATCACGTCCTTGACTTCCTTCTTGTCCCGAAATTCCTGACCAACAAACATGCTTGAACCATCCCCAAATCCATACGTGCCGTCGTCAGCATGTGGAGAGTTATGCTCCGCCATTGTGACATCGTCATTATCACTTTCCGAAGCATAATGTTCCTCGGGTTGTTCGAACATATCATCTTCATTCTCATTTTGATTCTCGCACGGTCCGGTTTGATCTTCTTGAAAACCCTCGTATTCAGAAAGATGGTAAGAGTGGTAGTTAGATGTGTCGCCCATGTAACCCTCCACGGGATGGATTTCCTCATTTGCATCGCACTGCTCTATTAGACCAACGTTGAAATTCGATTCATCATTAAGATGAGCTTGTGGTGGTGTGGCACTGACAAAGGACGCAACCTCAACATGGAGCACGGGTCTAGACTGTGGACCACCAAAACCAAGGTATGCACGTATACCGTAGTCATTCTCGATGTAGATGGGTCGTGGGAAATCGTAAACTACGCTAGGCATGTAGCTTAACGTGAGTTTAGAATTCTCGCTGCATAGCGACAACACCTTCACAATCTCATTCTTCACGTCATATAACGTGCATGTTTCCTCGTCGACCAAGATTGATTGCCATCTATGAGTAGGAAGAGGACACCACTTCGAGGTATTGTCCTCGCCAATTATCCACTGACCCTCTACTTGGAACACAATGTTAGTGATCGTCATGATTACCCCCTGCAATAAAAGTAAAATATATTAGAACCATAGCCCTACTTGCGAAACCAATACAACTTGTGAAACCCTAGTTTGCGAAAACAATAGGTTGCAAAAACCCTAGTTGTCGAAATTGTTATTTCGGATGCCGTGTTTGCTAACGTGATTTCTAGGCATAGTTAAAGCCCTAACAGCTTCCACACCCCTAACAGCTATCGAAAATCCTAACAGCTATCGAAAACCCTAACAGCTATCGAAAACCCTAACATATAAGCACGGGACCCCTGCACCAGCGCATGGGACCCAAGCTCTAGAGCGCGAGACCCATGACTTAGTGTTCGGGACCCATGCCCTGGGACTGCCCATGCACTGATGCGCGGGACCCCTGCACCAGCGCCTGGGGTCCTTGAACTGATGCCTGGGTCCCGTGCACTAGCGCGCGCGGACCCGTGCTCCATTGCGCGCGCGCCCTGCACTGATGTGCGGGACCACAGCGCATGGGGACCCTGAATTGATGCCCGGGTCCGTGCACTAGCTCGCGCGGACCCGTGCTCCATTGCGCGCGTGCGCGCTGTACTGATGTGCGGGACCCCAGCGCCAGCGTCTGGGGCCCTTGAACTGATGCCCGGGTCCCGTGCTCTAGCGCGCGGACCCGTGCACCAGTGCGCGCGGCCCATGCACCAGCGTGCGGGGACCGTGTAAACATGCGCGGGGCCCCAGATCTACTGCATGGGGCCCTTGTGAATATATGTGCGGATTCCATGAAGCATGACCACGAGTTTCGTCTTTCCGACTGGAAATTCAAAATTCTCGTTGCCAAACACCACGTAATGACAAACTCACGTAATTTGGAGGGTAAAAATTCGTAATTCAAAAAGAAAAAACTTACTGTAAAGAGTTAGAGCTGGGTTTTTCCTTCCAGACTTGTTTCGCAGACTTCGAGTTCGACTTAGTGACGAAAATGAGGCTGTGTTTTTCTTTAGAAACGATGAAGAAGAAAGGATGGATCGATCTGGGTTGGTATTAGTAATTATTACGTGCTGCTGTGCATTTAAATGGAGTTTCGTTTCTTTTATATATATACAGATTGTGTATGTATATTTATTTTTCTTTTTCTTTTATTTCTAGTTAATTAATCAAGGGTTTAAAGAAGATGGTTAACGGTTAATTAAAATGAAGGCCATTGACCAAAAAAAAACGTCAACAAGGCTATTTATTTAATATTGACTGAGTCAAGGGCCATTTTTTTAAAAGACCACAGTTTCAATCTGATGCCCCAATATGTGCTTCCTGGTGTGGCTGGCGTATTCAATACGATTGTTCTTCTACAATCAGTAACCCCACGGTACGCAGACCCTCGGTGAGTGATGGGTAATCATCAACTGCAAACAGGTAGGTTTCGTTCCTAATTGCAGTGTTTCTTTTACTTTTTTATTCTTTTTCTTTTCGTTCCTAACTGCAGTATTTCTTATTAAAAGCTGATTTATGTTGTTTATTTACTTCTACATCTCCTTCTTAGTCAACTTCTCAAACAAGATGCACGAGCTCTCTTTATATCGTCGTCATAGGGTCGAGCTTTGCTGCCATTGCCGTAACACGTGCCCTTATTTAAGGTACAAGTTTTTGGATGCTTAATGGTTTATTTAACATAGCAATGTACGGTTATTGACAGCTGACAATTATGCTAACTAATTTTTCCATCTTCTTTTCATTAAGGTTATGTAACCAGTTTTTGTTTCGGGTTGGTTTCATATGGTCATTACATCATTACATAGTTTCGTGATTATTTTTTCTTTCCCTGATTGAAGTGTGTTGCTGTAGGTACTATGATGTTTGCAAGGAAAATTCATTGGCACCTGTTATTGGAAAATTGGGGCTCCCACATTACCCTACCAGTGGAGATAACTTGGTTTTATATGACCATGATTTAGAAAGGTTACTTAACCGCCTATGATGGGGAATTTGATTTATTGTTCTCTATTACATATTCCGGTTATCACCTTTTTTATATTGACGGAGTTACTCATATTTGGTGTCTAGGGATGGGGAAACATTCGAGAGCAACTTAAAGAGGTATATTTGATTACTGTAAATAACTCACAATCATTGATTTGTGCTTTTATTTATGTAGTGTTTTAAGATAGGAATCTGTTGAAGATATGTCCGTTTGACACGCCATATCAATACTCTTCGAGAGAATATCAGACTTACGGTTAGTAGTGGTGTGTAAATTCATGTTTACTAACATTCACCCATTGCTGCCTGTCTGGCTACTCACATTTGTACATATTTAACGGTCTTGCACATAAGGTCCATCATTACAGGGACGGAGCTATGTAGGGGCTCGGGGGGTCCACTGCCCCCCGGCCGAAATGGTAATAATCCACTATTATGCATTTTGAGAACAAAATAATGTCTAGTCCAGTGGTTGATCACACAATATTAAGTGATTTCTAGCAATAGACGTGGGTTCGAATAACTATGTGGCAATTTTTCACTCCATTCTTTCTAATCTATTTAATTACACTTTGACCCCCGGTAATTTACCTTGTGACCCCACGGTACTTTACTTTTAGCCCCCAATACTTGAATTCTGGTTCCGTCCCATGATACCTCTGTAGAGTGGAAGGTTGGTTTAGTGTTGATGATAATAATTTTTCCCTTAGTGTCTGGGATGATGTATACCCTAAATTTTAACTGTCTTTTGTTCTCCTTTACTAATTTGTGCCACTTTAACATGATGTTTGACTGAAGAAGTATTGTCGAAAGAAAATTGGGGAGAAAATGAGTTTAATAATTTTCTTTTGTGGATGTCAAACAATATCCACTATTTTACCATTAGTGATTATGAAGACACTTTGAACCACACTTAATTATTAGCACTCAGGTGTGAGGGAACGTTCCCTCTGTCAATCCGTTGCAGTTTTTGTAAATCATACAATTTCTGCTCCTTCACCCACTGAACCAAACGGATTGGCCATGATCGGGAAGGCAGATATAATATCAGAAGCTCGTAACCTTTTTCAAATTACCCACTATTAAAATAGATATATCATCGTAGTCTTCCAAGTCTCCTCTCCACGTTATATAACCCTTTTCTTCTATACACACAAAACCCCTAAAAAAACATGGTCGACGACAACTACTCGTCGCTGCTCCACCCAAGGCCAAGAGACGCAGGCGCCAATAGAAGCTACGACATGAATACTAAGATTCTCCTATCTGCAATAATCTCCCTATCATTGGTCGTAAGTAATAATCCTCCATATATACGCTCGTTTCTTGATGAGGCGCTAGGCCCGCCGAGAATCTGCTCTAAGAAGGCTCGGCTTCATCCTCGGAGCTCCGCCGGCGGTGGGCTCGACCAGTCTGTCATCGCCGCCTTGCCCCTCCACCTTCATGGGAGGAGGGAAGATCAGTCGTATTTAGATTCGCCGACGAATAAGGAGTGCAGTGTGTGTTTGAGCGTATACGAGGATGGCGAGAAAGTGAGGACTTTGCCCAATTGCAGACACAGTTTCCACGCCGAGTGTATTGACAGGTGGCTGGTGTTCTAACTCCACTTGCCCGGTTTGCCGGATGGAGGCGGAGCGGCGGCCGGAGCGCCGGATCCGGCGACGCCTTCAGCTCCGGCGATGGAGGGGACGTCTTCCGCCGGGGGGGGGGGGGGGGGGGGAGCATAGTAAGGCGGGAAGGTCGATGAGTTCGAGGCTTAGCTATTCTTTTCTTAGGATGCTGAGTCGAGGAGAGGTCGCCGTCGTCGAGGAGGTTGCCGGCGGCGCAGTTTTCCGCCAGCGATGTGGAGAACGCCGGCGACGTATCGGCGGAGCATGATGAGAGGCAGTCGTCGTCGTGAACTCGTGATTAATTAAGTACAGTAAAACCTCTATAAATTAATACTCGATAACTTAATAACCTCTTTAAAATAATAAAATCTTTCGGTCCCGACCTGGGGCTCTGTTATAAATCGTCAAATTCGATAAGATAATAAGATAATAACATTTTTGAAAATTCATTTGTAAATATTAGGTCCCATTAAAACTCTTAATTAATAATTCATAAAAATTACAATTATATATTATGGTAATTTGCTAAATAAGAATCTATTTGTTACCAAATTTTCTTAAATTTTAATCTAATTGGATTTGGTCCCCAACTTTTTTAATTGCACCAATTTTCGATGTCGAGTTCTCTAGCTGCAACAAAAAATTGTGAACCGTTGTTGTCGCTATTTTGTGTCGCATATCCCCACCTTTCTCAATTTGGTTGAACAATGCTTCAATGATATTGAGAGAGCGTTTGATATTGTACCTTGGTTGAATATATTTTTCATTAATTCACACTTATAAATTGTTTTGAGTACATGAATATAATTAATGAAGCATATTTGAATTCACAGTCAATAGATTTTAAATTTGTTGAGTTTAAAGAGTCTCTTTTAATTAATATTAATTTATCGATATATTAATATCTCTCTAAATTAATAAAATTCTATGGTCCCAATGTTATTAATTTATAGAGGTTTTAGTGTAATTAGTTAATTCTTGATTTTACGTTCTTTCCCAATTCGTAGATTCTTGCCCACAAAACCTAACAGGAGAATGAATTAGATCGATCACATGCAAGGAAGTCGAATCATCCATTCTTCTTGGAATCATAAACAAGAGGATGAAAGCCATCGAAGCAGGCGAAAACAGCGGCGACGACTTGCTGGGCATCTTATTAGAATCGACCTGTAAGGAAATTCAGCAACTCGGTATTAAATTTGGAATGAGTTTGAAGGAAGTGATCGAAGAGTGCAAACTCTTCTACTTTGCTGGGCAACAACCTCTTCATTGCTCGTTGGAACAATCAGCAAACGCTCATATTTGTTAATTATTAAGTTTTTTCTTAATAATTAACATATATTATGTTGTTATCATCTATGTGTCTTTATGTCAATAATTGGTGAAATAATAACACCTTCCTCTAATATGTTCAATAATTCTATCATGTTCATGTAATAATATCAAATGGTATCAGAGCACAAATCTTAAGGGACCAAACCTTCAAGAACATAAGCATGTCTTCAAGCAATTTCTTAGGCACCGGACCTCCGCAATTCGAAGGAGAAAACTACCACATGTAGCCCATCAAGATGAACTCCTATCTCCAAGCTTTAAATCTATGGGAAGCGGTGGAGAAAGGAGCAGATCCAACACCATTAGGAGCAGATCCGACGATGGCGCAGGTAAAGAACTCGAAGAACAAAAAGCAAAGAAACTGAGGGCTTAACATGTCTTCACTCGGCTATATCCGATGTTATTTTCACGAGAATCATGACGCTCGAATCTCAAAAAGAAGTGTGGGACAAGCTCAAGGAGGAGTTCGAAGGTAATGATCGAGTTAAATCAATCAAGCTCTTAACCCTAAAAAGGGAGTTCGAACTTTTGAAGATGATGGACGGTGAAAGCGTAAAGGAGTACTCATCTAAGTTACTTGATCTAGTAATAAGATCAGATTGCTTGGAGAGAATACTGCAGATGCTAAAGTGGTGGAGAAGTTAATGGTTAGCCTCCCGGAAAAATTCAAAGCAAAAGTGACGGCGATCGAAGAGTCGTGCGATCTCACGAAACTTAGCGTGGCTGAAAAGCTACATGCGCATGAGCAAAGATCACTCATGAGACTCGATGATGGAGTATCCACGGAAGGAGCTATGCAAGCAAGACACAAAGGAAATTTTTCGAAGAAATATGAGAGAAGAATTCGGAGCAAAAGATCGACAAAGGAAAAGCTCCGATGGCTTCGAAAGTTTATGAAAATAGGGGCAGATTTCTACCTTGTAGTACATGTGGAAGGACCAACCATCAAGAGAAAGATTGTTGGCATAAAGGAAAACCACAAATTCAATGTCGGTTTTGTAAGAAATATGGCCATGTCGAGAAATATTGTCGTTCGAAGGCGAAAAATAACCATAAAAAATGGGGCATCGGCTTAATTACACTGAAGAAGCGAAGAAGAAGCTAAAGGAAGCTTATTTATGGCCACTCAAGTTGAAGAATCAAGGGAGAAACTTCCTTGGTACGTCGACAGCGGGTGTACGAGTCATATGGCGAAAGATAAAACTATTTTCGAAACTTTAGACATATCTATTCATACGAATGTAAAGCTTGGAAATGGTGATCTAGTTCAAGCTCAAGGGAAAGGATTTGTAGCTATTCCAATAAAGCGAGGTATTAAGCACATTCACAACGTGCTATATATACCTTCGTTGCAAAATTTGCTTAGTGTGACTCAAATGATGGAAAATGATTACTCTCTAATCTTCAAGAAGAAATGTTGCTACATATATGATTCTCAAAATAATATTGTTGCTGAGCTATCTATGGTTGAGAAAACATTCCCGATAAATTGGCGTTTGTTGGCGAAAGTGCGAAAATGGCGAAAGTTGTCGACTCAGTCTTTGGCACAAACGACTTGGGCATTGCAACTACGATTCTTTGCTCTTGGTCTACAAAAAGGAGATGGTTTATAATCTGCCCGAGATACAAAAACCCGATGGAGTGTGTGCTTCATGTCAAATGGGAAAGCAACATAGACTACCCTTCCCGCATTCTTCGACTTGGAGGGCGAAAAGTAAACTCGAGTTGATACATAAGGATTTGTGCGGTCCAATGAAAACGGAATCTCTCAGCGGCAACAAATACTTCATCTTATTTATTGATGACATTACGAGGATGACATGGATTTATTTCATACGATTCAAGTCTCAAGTTCTTGGAATTTTTAAAAATTCAAGAAGATGATCGAAGTACAGTGGATACAAAATTAAAATTGTGCGATCCGACAATGGCATGGAGTTCAACTCGAATGCATTCAACCAATTTTGTGAAGATGAAGGTATACATCATCAACTTACTACGACTTATCCACCGGAGCAAAATGGCGTCGTCGAGAGGAAAAACAGAAGTGTCGTAGAGATGGTACAATGTCTTTTGGCCGAGAAAAATCTACCAAATAATTTTTGAACTGATGTTGCGTATACTTCCGTTTATCTACAAAACAGATTGCCGACGAGCGCTGTTATGAATTATTTATTGTGTTCAATTAATTATTTGCTATTAGGCTTGTATTTTATTTAAGTGAACTGGGCTTTAATATTTTAGATCCCAGTGATTTTATTCTTGTAATGGGCTTACAAGGCCCAAGTATTATATATCAACCCGTGGTATAAATACTAAAACCCTAGCACATAGTTAGAGTGGTCCGTGTGCGTGACAATCAATAGAAAGAGAATTTAGAGAAAGAGCCTCCCAACCCTCATCAAGAACGCACGCACACGCCCCACGCTAAGTGACTTCTTCCATTTATTTTCGTGGTATAAATGCTTGAATCATGCTTTAGCTGGATATAAATGGACCACCAAGCGCGCTAAAAGATGAGACGCCGATTGAGAAATGGAGTGGAGTCAAACCCTCCGTGAATCACATAAAAATTTTCGGCTCATGTTGTTTTGTTCACATTCCGGTTCAAAGAAAGAGCAAGCTTGATGCCAAGTCAAAGGTTGGTATTTTCTTAGGTTATGCATCAAAATCTAAGGGATACCGTATTTATGATGTGAAGGAGAAAAATATTATTATTAGCCGAGATGTTCGTGTGGATGAAAATTACTTTTGGGATTGGCAAGAAGGCAAAATAAAGCATGAAAATCCTTCTTTGTAACCTGGCAGCTGAAATTTTAGATAAAAAAGCCCAGCATCAATATTGGCATGAACTCGCCAGAGAAGAGGTTTTGATCGCTTTTGGGAGAGAAAAACCAGATTTTCAACAGCTCAATAACCTCGTAAGTGAATTCTAACTCGAACATATCAACGCAGTTCATCTGAAATAACAGCAATCGTAAGTACCTGGGATTTTTTTTTTAACTTTTTCTTGCATACAGATGAACATGATTCACGAGGTGTTGAGGCTCTACCCGCCCGTAATAATGCTCCGTAGAGTCACACCAAAGGATGTTTCGATCGGAAAGTCAACCTTTTATTGCCTACGCGGTTATGGGGCGAGAAGGCATTCAAGAGTTCGATCCAAAGAGGTTCAGCGAAGAGCGTAACAAAGGCGACGAAGGGAAAGCTCATCTACGTACTTCCCTTTAGGGTGGGGCCCGCGCATATGCATCGGCCAGAATTAGGCTAAGATGGCCCTCGCCATGATACTACTGAACTATACCTTCGAGCTTTCTCCTTCTTACACGCGCATGCGCCTTTTAAGTTTTAAGTTTTTTTAACATGTATGTTACATCTGTTGTGTTATTATTATCTGAATTGTCTTATGAGTGATCAATGGGGGACAAAACCTGTATTATGTCCATTGTCGATAATAATGTTGATTAAATTAGTGTTTTAAATAACGCTAAACTTCTTGGTATTTTTTGTCCTCGTATTTTTTTTTTTAACGTATGGAATGTGTTGCATAGTTACTAGCAAAGATCGGCCAAATGAGAGAGCATACGATGAAAGATGAATTTGAAAATATTATTTACACGAACTGTATACGCAAGGCATGACGAATGTAAGCAGATAATAACGAATTCCTATTTTTAGGTACGACAAAAAGAAAAAGAATTAAATGCAAGGATGAACAACAACACAGTTCATCTTGTGGACGTCTAATATTTTCCTCAAACTTCTTCTATTCAAGAAGATTCAAAAATCCAATCATGTCCATCCATTTCTGCCGATATCATCAATGTCGCGATTCACCAAAGATTTTCTACGTCCGTCTAAAATTTGAAGTGCCCATACGTTCGTCTTTAAGTACGGCGTCTCCATTCCATCGTTCTATGAACGCTAGGGGAATCTTTTCTTGTTATTCTTCCCTAAGCTGAACCCTTTTAGTAGCATCAGTGTAGAAATTGATCCCAACTCGAATGGGGAGGATGATTGATATGTTTGGATTGTTCAAAGCATCAGCTGCACTTTGCTGTGCTGCTGTAGTGTTGTTTTACGCTTGGAAAGTACTGAATTGGGTGTGGGTTAGACCCAAAAGGGTTGAAAAAATTCTGAGGGAAAAGGGGTTCAAGGGAAATCCTTATAGGTTTCTATTTGGAGACGTTAAGGAAATGAGTAAGATGACCATGGAAGCGAGGAAGAAGCCCATGCATGATTTTTCCCATGATATTGTTCCAAGAGTTACACCAGCCATCTACAACGCTGTCAGGAAATACGGTACGTTAATTTACAGCACTCAGTTTTGGATTACAAATGATCTGAAATGGTGCTATCTTCCTCTTCAGTACTGTGTCCTGATTCTGTTTGCTAAAATGTCTCTTCGATATATATTTTCTTATATGACACAAAAAAGTATTGCTATTTAGGTGAAAATTGCTTCGTGTGGTTCGGACCTAGACCCGCGGTAACTATATTCGATCCCGAATCTATTAGGGAGGTATTGTCAAAGAGTTTTATCTTTCAGAAGAACTCATCAAATCCACTCGGGAGAAGGCTCGTACGAGGACTAGTTTCTTACGAAACAGATAAATGGGCCAAGCACCGAAGGCTCATTAATCCAGTTTTTCAGACAGAAAGAGTAAAGGTATTACAATTATTTTATCTGCAATATTTGTTACTGGATGCAACTACGTAGTTCTTACTGCTCGCTAAGGGTGAGTAATCTTTGCCTTTATATTTCTCTCAGCGCATGGTTCCTTCATTCTACTTGAGTTGCTGTGATATGTTGAGCAAATGGGACGAGATTATTGCAAGCAATGAATCGTCTGAAGTAGACGTTTGGCCTCATCTTCAAACTGTGACGAGCGATGCTATCTCACGTACTGCATTTGGTAGCAGCTACGAAGAAGGGAAGAGAATATTCGAACTTCAGAACGAACAAGCCAAGCTTGTAATCAAGGCAGCGCAATCTGTTTATGTCCCTGGCATGAGGTAACTAATTTCACCAATTTGCTGTATCTTCAGTGTGAATTTTTGTAGCCTCTCATTTTGATGGAGAAAAACCTTTACATTTGATTAATATTTCTTGGTTTACACTTTCCCATTCGTAGATTCTTGCCCACAAAACTAAACAGGAGAATGAATGACATCTGCAAGGAAGTCGAATCATCCATTCTCGGAATCATAAACAAGAGAATGAAAGCCATCGAAGCAGGCGAAAGCAGCGGCGATGACTTGCTGGGCATTTTATTAGAATCGAACTTTAAGGAAATTCAGCAACGCGGTAGTAAATTTGGGATGAGCCTCAAAGATGTGATCGAAGAGTGCAAACTCTTCTACTTTGCTGGGCAGGAGACAACCTCTTCGTTGCTCGTTTGGACAATGATTCTGCTCAGCAAATACTCAGATTGGCAGAACCTCGCCAGAGAAGAAGTTCTGAGCGCTTTTGGAAGGGAAAACCCAGATTTTCAAGGGCTCAATAACCTTAAAATCGTAAGTGAATTCTAACTCGAGGAAAATAACAGAATCATAACTGCTGTAAGAACCTGGGATCTTAAACTTTTTCTTGATGCAGATGAACATGGTTATCTACGAGGTAATGAGGCTCTACCCGCCCGTGATAATGCTCAATAGGGCCACGCCGAAGGAAGTTTCTATCGGAAAGTCAACTCTCCCGGCGGGAGTCAACCTTTTGTTGCCTACGCTGTTACTGCATAACGACAAGAAAATATGGGGCGAAGACGCTCTAGAGTTCAATCCAAAGAGGTTCAGCGAAGGAGTTACAAAGGCGACCAAGGGACAGCTCACTTACTTCCCTTTCGGATGGGGGCCACGCATATGCATCGGCCAGAATTTCGCCCTTTTGGAGGCAAAAATGGCGCTCGCAATGATACTTCAGAAGTATTCGTTCGAGGTTTCGCCTTCTTACACGCATGCACCTTGTACTGTAATAACTCTCCAGCCTCAGCATGGAGCGCACTTGATTCTGCGTAAGCTGTGAGTTGATATGTTTGTGTGTGTGTTTAATTTACTGTGTGGCTTATCTGAGTAAACAAAACAGTGTGACTTGCTCGCCGGGCGACGAGCTTTTGACTAGCAATTGAAATAAGGGGCGTTTTATCGTTCGATCGAGCTAATTTTCCATACAACGTTGATAACCGACCTATTGCTGGTATCGATTCAACGTCCGTGTAGCTATGCGTTTATCTCTCAAGTTTGCACAGACTATGGGTCTTTAAAAAATAGCCTTGGACTTAGTCAACGTTAAAAAGAATAGTCGTCCTCATTTCACATTTAAAAGAATAGCCTCCAATTTAAGCTATTTTCGTCATTTTAATGGGTTTGATTTTTGTAGGAATGTCTAGACGAATGGGACCCGACAGGGTCCCCATGCTATATAGCACGGATCTCCTGTGTTTGCCGCACAGCATCGGGTCCCATATACTATATAGCACGGGGACCCGACAGGGTCGGGTTTCATGCGTCCGGCCATCTTTAAATATATAAGAAGAGCAAAATTCCGGCAGGGTCGGGTTTGATGCGTCCGGCCATCTTTAAATATATAAGAAGATCAAAATTAGGTTTGAGATTTGAACTCAAGACCTATTACTTGAGCCATCTGACTATAATGGTCATTTTACATTCGACGGTCATTTTTTAATGGCAAGTATTTTTATAAAGTCGAACTCATGACTTATACACGTGAAGAGCCAAATGCGATGAGTCATTGACCTAGTGGTAAAGGTTGAGGCCTAAAGGACTTGTGATTTTAGGTCGCGAGATCGAATCTCTCCTCATACAATTTCATGAGTAGTCCTAACTCCTAATGGATCCATGACTATCGGTTGTCGGGTGAAATTTGAAACGTTTTCTTCTGGCTCGGGGATTAAATTTAACGATAAAATCATGAATCTTCTAAATATAATTAACTTTTTTTTTCTAATTCCGTAAAAAAGAAAAAAGAACTGTATATTCGATTAAATCAGTTGGCGAATAGCTCTTGCACAACCGAAATATCTCCACCGAGCAACGACGTGGTTCATCGCATGTTGTTGCAAAAAGTCAAAGTCAATCCCCACGAAAAACCGCTGTTTCTTCTGCCCCTTTTTCATCTCGCTTGTTCCACACACGAAGTTATTATTTATCTTCCTTTCGTTTTCCATTAATTTACATAAGATAAGAAGCTCGTCACCTTTTTCAAATCATCTACTATTAAAATATATACACCATAAATGATATATTATGGACACCTCATTCACTAGTCTTTCACATTATATTTATAACCCCCTTTCTTTTCTCCTCTACACGCAAAAACCCTAAGACATGGGCGACGATAATTACTCGCCTCTGCTTCACCCAAGAGACGCCGGCGCCAACAGAAGCTACGACATGAATACTAAGATTCTCTTATCTGCAATAATCTCCCTATCATTGGTCGTAATTCTGGTAATAATCCTCCACATATACGCTCGTTTCTTGATGAGGCGCCAGGCTCGCCGAGAATCTGCTCTAAGAAGGCTCGGCTTCATCATCAGCGCCGCCCAACGCGCCTCCGCCGACCCTCGGAGCTCCGTCGGCGGCGGGCTCGACCAGTCTGTCATCGCCGCCTTGCCCCTCCACCTTCATGGGAGGAGGAAAGATCAGTCGTCGTTAGATTCGCCGACGAATAAGGAGTGCAGTGTGTGTTTGAGCGTGTACGAGGATGGCGAGAAAGTTAGGACTTTGCCCAATTGCAGACACAGTTTCCACGCCGAGTGTATTGACAGGTGGCTGTGTTCTAACTCCACTTGCCCGGTTTGCCGGATGGAGGCGGAGCCGGCGGCTGGAGCGCCGCCTTCGGCTCCGCCGATAGAGGGGACTTCTTCCGGCGGAGGGGAGCATAGTAAGGTGGGAAGGTCGATGAGTTCGAGGCTTAGCTATTCTTTTCGTAGGATGCTGAGTCGAGGAGAGAGGTCGCCATCGTCGAGGAGGTTGCCGGCGGCGCAGTTGTCCGCCGGCGATTTGGAGAACGGCGGCGGGGTATCGGCGGAGCTTGATGAGAGGCAGGCGTCGTTCGTCGTGATTAATTAAGTAATTAGGTAATTATTAATTAATATACGGGCGATTGTATTAATTACATGGTATATGAACAGTCAACTTTTTGCTTACATTGTTTTATACAGTTTGGGATTTTTTTTATGTATCATTGAAGAAGTCAGATACGTTGGCCATTTGCATTAATTAGGTAACCCACTATCTCAATCACGTAAAAAATAAACTATTTAAATGTTGATCTTTAATTATGTTGATTTAAGTCGTCTACAATTAAATTAAAGTGATTTGGAAAAACCTTCAAGCTTAGTTGAGACGGGCACGTAATGTGAGATACCATCTTCACGCGCAAAGCAAAAAGTCAACAATTCATCAACTTCGCGTATACATAATTGATTTGGTCAGAGATTCACAGCTATTGATATTCCATTACATTGTCTTGCATTTGTTAGCTGTTGTTGAAATACTTCATATAAACACATGCTTACATATTATTGTAACGAAAATTTATGTTCATACATAAATTATTCGTAACGAGTCAATGCCTAAATAAGCAAGTTGTTGAAGGCATAACAAAAGGCAGACAATCAACTCACTGCAGTTCGTAAAATAATATGTCAATTTATCGGATCATAACATATTCAGCATGAGCTTCCAACTCATTTTTTCACCTAAAAATCATTGCAACTCATTTTTTCACCTAAAATTATACCGAAATTTTAAAAAAATATATAAAGAAAATAAGGTCATGAAAAGCAATGATCTGATTATATCCAAGAGAAAAAAAAAACAGTAGAGGATCTATCGACACTCCTTACCATAACAACATTGTATGCACCTCCTTATATGCACGGCGTTAAGGTAATAGTAATTTACACAGAGTGAACAAAAACTTGTCCTCTCCTAATTCTCTCTATAATATAACACTCAACCCATATTTTTGCTGGAAACGTAGAGCATATTCGAGCTCTGAGGTCGAACCTTACCAGACGATTTAGTGCTCTCCTTCCTAAGCCTACGCCCAACTTCTTGGATTCTTCGATCGTGTTCTTTCAGAAGCTGTTCGATGTTAGAAGACGGGGCAATCAATGGACCCGAAAATTGAATTTCCCTATCCCTTCTAACATCTCGCCCGTCCTACACAAAACGTAAAAAAAAAGAATTGGGTTTTAAGAAAAAATCTGGGATCTTCCATGGACGAAAAAGAACGAGGCCTCTATCATTACTTCTACTCCTCAATCAATTACGAGATCGATCTGATAAAAAGAAAACTTACCCCAATGCGATCTTTCATGCTTACTCTTCCGTAATCTATGTTCTGAGAGCTGAGTTTCTGATCTTTAATTCTTGTCGAAGATCCATACGACTCTGAGACCTTACCACCTATTTGATTATGTGAGGTATTATCTAACTGGGAAGAAGGGATGGTGGACCTGTCTGCGGCGGATGATTGGAAGGTTCTAGAAGCAGCCAAGTCTGAGAAAGTCGAGAAATCGCTTCGTTTGCTGACGCTGGAGAGATCGGCGGTGTTCTTTCTGCCCGACATTGTCCAGTTCATTCCCGGGACAAGTGGTCCCGAGTTGTAAATTCTGTCCTGAGGGTTTGGTTCGCGGTCTTTCATCGATTCTGTTATATCCCTCTGAGGAACAGCCGACGAATTAGATGCTGAGTCTTCTCTGTGATGCTTGTAGCTTTGCCTCCTCTGTGTAATGAAATGAAACCACCATGAGTTAGCGAAATCTTCGAACCCGAAAGATATCTTTTAATTAGAAAAAGAAAAACAAAAAAAAAACGATAAATTCTTGTTTTAGCCAAGAATGGTTGAACCCGAAAGATATCTTTTAATTAGAAAAATGAAAAAGAAAACATAAATTCTTGCTTAGCCAAGAATGGTTTTCTTTTTTTCCAACTCGGTTTACAATCCCTCAATAATAATCACTAAATAACCCAGTAAGTTGGGGTGGCAATTTCAGGAACCCGACTTACGAGGTTGCAAATTTAAGGACACTACCTTTCAGAACTGAAGTAATTTAACAACACGACTAGGTTTTTGACGCCTGGTGTCCTTCAACTGCTTCTATTTTAAAGTTAATGTTCTTAAAACTGCAACCCCATAAGTTGGATGTCCTGAAAGTGCCAGTTAAGCCTAAAGAAACCACAGTGTATACCTGTATTGCACGAGCCAACTCAGCATTGGGATCGGGGGCATGAGAAGCACGCAATCCCTTCGATCGTAGCGAGTCGTTCTGAGCACCGGGCTCTGCGACCACCGAAGATCCTTTCCTGCACATTTTATGTCATGAAACCGTAAAAAAGTCATGCAAAAACTCGTTGTAGGCACATAACATAGATTTCTTTCTTGAAAGTACGAACTTTTTGGCTTCCTCTTCCCGCAATTTTGCATCCATCTCCTTGCTCGGAAGATATTTCGGCAGGCTCGACGGATCACAAGCGACTGGTTGTGTCGTGAAGAACTGTGGATGGATCCTCGTTGAGAGAGAGAGAGAGAGAGAGAGAGAGAGAGAGAGAGAGAGAGAGAGAGAGAGAGAGAGAGAGAGAGAGAGAGAGAGGTGCATATAATAACCGAAGATCTCACCTCATGGTCGAGGGCAGAAGCAGCAGTCCCACGACAAATAGGGTCGATCGAAAGTAAAAGCTCCATAAACCGTATAGCAACGTCGGGAACATCCCTAAACGTATCAGCGATCCTCCGTCTATAAGGATGAATAGGCTTGAAAGCCGAAGAATGATGGAGCTTCATTTTCCTCCAATAATCTTCAGAAGGAGAGCCACAGAGCTTGAATATCTTATGCAACTGCTCAACCTTTTGGAAATAACTTTTAATCAAACACAACCATCATTAATGTGTTATCGAAGAACACAGTACATATTAGATATGTACCTCAGTTCGCCCGGGCATTATTGGTTTTCCAGTGTATAGTTCGCCAAGAATACAGCCAGCGCTCCACAAATCAACTGCCACGCCATATCGAGTCGCCCCAAGCAAAAGCTCGGGCGGGCGATACCAAAGCGTAACCACTCTGCTAGTTAACTGAGTCCCATTCTGATTACTGCTGTCGAAATAACTCGCCAGGCCAAAATCAGCAATCTTTAAGATTCCATGGTCATCGATCAGAAGATTTGAGCCCTTTACGTCACGGTGAAGGACTCCATGGCTGTGACAGTGGTCGAGCCCACTAAGCAGCTGATGCATATAACACTTTATCTGCAGATAAGAATAAGAAAAAAAAGGGTTGAATAACGAAAGAGAAACGAACGATTTGATATGAAAAGGGTTGAAGGCTGATTAAAATACTTGTGGTTCGGTGAATTTGATTCCTGGCAATGAAGTTAGGCCCGTGAGGTCGTGTTCCATGTACTCGAATACTAGGTATAAGCTTGAAGATGTTCTAGAAGTAATTAGGCCCTCGAGCTTGATTACGTTGGGGTGGTTGAGCCTTCTAAGAAGGAGAATTTCCCGAGCCATGAATTTGACGCTTTCTGGGTCCATGTTATCGAAGCGCACCTTTTTTAGGGCGACGATTTTGTTGTTTATTAAGTCGCGGCCTTTGTATACGCTGCTGTAAGTTCCTTGGCCGATCTGAAAATAATCGAAGACAAAAGCGTAATCCTTTTAGCAAGAACATGCAACACAAAATCTTTCATAGATTCTTGAAGCACACCACAAATTGGAATAAAACTAGCTGAATGACGAAATTGCAAATAACGTATTGAATTTCACTGTCACACGAAAAAAAAAAGCACGTCTTGATTTCATCGTCATCCTCTCTACAAGATTTATTAGGCGGCTGTAATAAAAAGAAAGAGTCGAAACTGTCTTCTATCACAGACCAATGGGACAATATAAGTGACTTCAATAGCAGCAGACGTATTAGAAGCTGATAACGGCATCAAACACATGTTGTAAAAGCAATACGAAAACAGATATTTTGCACATTCATACCGTCGATCAACTAAAAAGCAATTACCTTATCGAGTTTCTGAAAAGTATCGGCTTTTCTAGGAATCCAACCTCTTATAGCTTCCCCAGCCACGTTAACAAGCCAAGTGGGCCAACCAGCCGAGACTTGTTCTCCTTCTATCGACTTGTTAACACGTCCAAGCCCGGGAAAGTTATTCAGAGGTTGAGAAAGCTCCCTTTCTCTATCTCTCTCATAATAATCATCCCTAACCTTCCTCGAACCGTTTGCTTTTCTATCCATCGATCCAATTCTAGTATCAGTATTCTGTGACCTGTTTTTTAGCCCTAAATTCTCGTCCCTCTTCGTCGAAACTGCGCGAGCATCGCGCAGTTCGTTCGCCTTTTTAGTGAGTTGCCTCTGCTTTGGGCTCTCCTCACTTTCCTTTGTTGCTGAAGAGGGTTTACCACAGATTCCTCCCATGATTCTAACAAACAATATTAGCCCTAAATACAGTGCTGACGATGATGATGATGATGATGATGATGATGAAGAAGAAAACCCTACTTCAAACTTCAATCAAAGCAGCCCATTAACTCGATCCCATCATCTAAAAGGGGAAAAACACAACTTGATAAGAAAAATCAACACGACCCTCGACTAGCCTCACTCTCAGAAATCGAATCGCCTGTAATCTAGAATTGTAGAACCCACAACTCATTTCGTATGAAAAGAGAACACAAACAGAAATCTGAAATGAAAAAATCGAAGATACTGCTACAAATCGAAGTAAAACCTGAATAAGAAGACGACCCAGCTGATTGACTGGCGAATTATCAAGTCTTGAGACGTGGCTTTCCACACAAATCTCAATCACATCAAAGGCAAAACCGCTTCAAAGACCAATTAATCCTGATATTTGCCATTATTATTGACTGTTCAAAGCATTCAATTCTATCTGCCTGATATATACACAAATAAAAAATATATTTTTTATTCGCTGTTTGAACAGATACACGGTCCTATGCTCAATAACACAAAATGTAACCACAGATTAAGTAATATTGCCGGCAATTTTTTTTCCTTAAAAAGAAAAAGGAATATAAAATGGAAATGGTTTACTTGGCTCAGCATATGGCAACTCACGTAAGCTTTGCGGTCAAAGCCTTATTGATAACGTCGAAGATTCTTGTTTTAAACGGCCAAACCTAAATAGTACTTATAATAATTTTCTTCTTCAACTTTTTTTTTAAAAAAAATTACTTGACCATTTTAAGTTGATCACTAATTAAATAAGTTTAAATCTATGAAGCATACAATTCGTGAACATCAAACACCACGTCCGAATATTTTGCGGTCTAATTTTTGTGCTTCACACCAGATGAATTAGAGAAAATGAACATAACCTTGAAAAAAATGAACATTAAATTGGTCCATGACTAATGATCACGAAATGCTTATTTTATTAATTATTGTAGATTAAACTTTTATAACAAGACAATTAAAGGCACTTCTATTTAGTAATCTTTGCAAGTAATAAGATGTTTCTAACTACTAAGTATAAAGAACGTAGAAAAACAAAATCTTTTTCATGCGAAGGGATTCATATTAGACAAATGAGCTTTGGGAGTATTGGTATGAGAACGCCGGATTGGATTAAACAAGTATTCTTTTTTATTCGTATAATGTCTTTATAATTTCAATGAAAGTAAATAATTTCGTAAGTTCACCTAACGAGGAAAATAAGCGGACATTTGGATTAAATTAATTTATATGCAGTCTAATGTGTCTCTATCAATCATTATCTTAAAGACTCGGTCCAAGTGGACTAACTCAGCATTTAATGTAACGTTTGACATTTAATTATACAATTACGATTACCGTATTATTTTAAAAAATAACTGCTGGTTTATTTTGACCCAAATTGAGGAGAATGCTATAATGTACAGTTGGGTGCTGAAGATAGACTCGTATTTAAATTTGTTGTGGCAATGACATATATTTAAACTCACATAATTATAGTTAAATCTAAACTCTCAATCTCGATTGACTAAGTCATTGATCAGCAAAAATGGTTTTACGTATACGTTACATAAGATATTTGTATTTAATCAAATAAAAGAATTAACAAATTTGCTGAGAAGCTAAGGCCGCACCGCATCAGATGCCTAGGATCGGACCGGGTCAAGTCAAACTCAAGCATGGGTCGTGCCACGTGGATTCTGGTTGTTGAGATGAGAGGTTTTGCTAGGATTGTTTCACCGGAGAGTACACCACACGCGCCGTCGCAGAGAAGACAAAGGATGTGTTGTTCTCTGCGACTCACTTTCTCGGAACTTTTCTTATTTACCATTTTAATTGCGTCGGTCGCACTACACGGTGGCGCGTGGGACTCAGGGCCGTGGAATAAAGCTAGCTGGGAACGTGAAATAAGTAACTATAACATGTGAATTTTCACCTAATTCTTTATTAATTTTCACGCGCATGACTCTGCTATTTTAACCATTTTATTGCATCGTAAGACTATGTTTATCAATGACTCGGACAATCATTGTGCAATATAATTAAATAAAATAAATCAAACAATTAAATATTCCCCACAACCTCCCACAATTATTGATTTTTATGATAAGTCTAATTATCTATTAAAATTTTATTTTAATTTTTTTACCGAAATGTATGATTTTTTCTCTCTACAAATAGAGACTAATATTGCTACATTTTAATTATCTATTTCTCTATTACATTCTATAATCTATCATAATTCATATTATTTTTCTATCTCCAATTACCAAAGTATCTAAATTTTATACCATATAATGTAATCTATTTTAAACATTCAAATACTACTAAAAATAATTATAAAATAAATATGATAGGTTGTCTTGGGTTGTTGATAAAGTATGAAAATTGTTGGAGTGTAGGTTGTGAATATGGAAGAGAGAGAAAGTAATATTTTATTCTCATGACCGGCTGTTAAAGTCATGGATAAACATAATCTGCGATATCATTGCATGTCATCCTCAAAAAGTTACCATACCCACTTCTATCTTCTTGTTTTGTCTACTTTCCAACATTTACCGAAGCATAATGAAAGCAAATCATATGCATCATAATCCTACCTAAAACCAGAAAAATACCAAATTAAAATATTACTTCGAGCCCGACAAAGATGCTAGCTAGATAGACTCCATAGTTCATTTTACTGTCTTGATTTCATGGATTATCTGTCTGTCTCTCAACCAATCTACGATAATCCCACCTGAAAAAAAAGCCGTCGCCTTTAGCAGCTCAGAAGATCCAAAAAACATCAGCCATTTTCAGCAGCAATAAGCACAGCACTCACTTTACTGATGCCTGGGAAAAATGGGACGACGACGATGCTCTACCCACTCATCGCCTTCGTATACCTCTCCTTGGGAGATTTCTGGGTAGCCACCGTCTACAAAAAGACGAACCTCACCTTCGTCGAGACAAACGGCACACAATTCATCATCGACGGAAAACCCTTCTACTTCAACGGCTGGAACTCTTACTGGCTGATGAACCACGCCGTCGACGTCGCCGGCAGGCATAAAATCAGAGCCATTTTGCAGGCTGGGGCTAAGATGGGCCTCACCGTCTGCCGAACGTGGGCGTTCAACGACGAAAGCGACAATTACAACGCCCTTCAGATCTCTCCCTGCCGATTCGACGAGAGGGTTTTCAAGGAAATGAGATGAAATTGAAATTGGGTTCCTTCGCTGTAATTAGGGCTGACGTAAGCCATAAATCTTGAATTATTTCCCATTAGCAACGCAGGCATTGGACTACGTCATTGCAGAGGCGAGGGAGAGCGGCGTAAGGCTAATTCTTTGCCTTGCGAACAACCTTCAGGCGTACGGCGGAAAGACTCAGTACGTTAGGTGGGCTTGGGAAGAAGGGTTAGGCCTTAGCTCGTCGAACGATTCGTTCTTCTACGACCCTCCGATAAGGAGATACTTCAAGAACTAAGTAAAGGTTTGATCTTTTTTCGAGAGATTCTTTCGTTGAATCTTCCGTTCGTTGAATTTCCGTGTTTTTCGCCGCTTTCGATAGGACGTCTTGACGAGGAAGAACAGCTTGACGGGCGTTGAGTAAACCCGACGATATTCGCATGGGAATTGATAAACAAGCCTCGGTGCGTGTCTGATATATCCGGTGATACCCTTCAGGTAAAAATCATCGTTTTCTTGTTTGATTAACTTTCTTTTTCTGACTATCTTAGATGATTCCTTAGTGTGCGTTTGGCATGCAGAATTCGATGATGGAAAGAAAATAAAAGGTGTGGTTGTACGAATCAAACCACCATCGCCCGCCGAATTCTGCATGCTAAACGCAGCCTTAAACTGCAAAGACATATCTCTTCGGCCTTCATAAAATCGATCGACTCGAAGCATCTGCCGATGGTCGTCCTCGCGGGCTTCTACGGTCCCAAAAGCCCCAAACGCCTTACCGTAAATCCCGAGATATGGGCCTCCGACATGGGGACGGACTTCGTACGAAACTCCAAAATCCCGACCATCGATTTCGCCTCCGTCCACATATACCCCGATCAATGTTTTAAAAAGCGTATAGCGTAGTGTGTCGCGTTCTAGTGCCAGTAGCGCATAGCTAAATAGCGTAGCGCATTGCGTGAGTATTTCGGGTAATCTTTATATAATGTAATAAATTATATATAATATATAATAAATATAAATATGCTACGTTCGGTTTATGTCGTTATTGTAGTTATGAGACTAAATAATCAATCTTTTCTAAAAAAAAATTAATGAAATAAAACATACGGTGCAATTAATTGATTAAAATAAAAAATTCAATATATATATGAATAATATATTTTAAAGTTTATATAAGCCCACAACAAAAAATAAAAAAAAATAACATAAAATTTGAAGCACGCTATATGCGCAATTTGGCACGCTATTTACGCTATTTCTCAAAATATTCGTACTATTCAGGACAAAACGCTTACTCTTTAACGCGTTTTTCTGCAAAATTACGCTCTTTCGCGCTACGAAGCACGCTACACTACGCTATTTAAAACATTGACCCCGACAAATGGTAAAAAAAAAACTTTTTTTTCTCGATTTCTTCACAACCCAATCCTCTTTCATTACAAAAAAGGTCCCACAATCTGAAATTCGAGCACAAGCTAAAGTTCATCGCAAAGTGGATGCTGTCCCACATAGAAGACGGAGAAAAGGAGCTTCGAAAGCCGATACTCTTCACAGAGTTCGGCCTATCAAATGAGAACGATCCTTTGCAGGGGGCGTTTCGATAAAATCGTCCTCGACGTAATCCACCGATCGGCGAAAGGGAATAAGCCGGGCGGTTCGCTCGTGTGGCAGTTCTTGGTTGAAGGAATGGAGCGGTTCAACGACGAGTTTGGGGTCGTGCCTTTGGAAGAGAGAATCTGCGTATAAACTCTTCACTTATCTGTCGTAGCCTTGCGAGGATTCAGGGCGCAATTCCCTCGCAGGCCGACCATCCGAGGGGGTTGTGCGCTCAGCCGAGATGGTGACGAAAAAAGAAAAATAGTCGTTTTAGATGTTCTTTTGATGGTCGATGTTTTTTATTGGGAATCGAACAAGGGTTGTTTCGTTTTTTTCGTTATGTGATCATTCTTCTCATACATTGCACCATGATCGGTGTGATTGATCGGTATTTTTTGTCAATGATGACCTTAATTTTGGCCTTAATTTTAGGTAGCAAAGAACTATGATGAGAAAAGTAATTCTGTTGCACAACTACACAACCGAAGTTGTAAATTCCCCACCACCCATTTCACGGGTAGTATTCGCCGTGATTAAGGATATAATGGTCTTTACACACTTGGTGTATTTTTCAAAAATCAAAGCTATTTATTCTCTTTGGATCGATCGAAAGCTTTATGTTCCGAGAATCTGGGCCTTATGATTAGCATGGTCGTGGATCAACCAGGTCCACACACGTGGCACGATTTGGTTTAGAATCTGGGAAATATCGGGCTATCATTCTTGATAGAAGGCACTTGCCGAAAGCAGAGGTAATAATTGAATGTGCGATGCGGAAAACCTTTGACTTAAAATAATAAAATTTAATAATCTATTCTTTCCCAATCCTTGTGTTTAGGTAAAAACAAAATTAGAAGAATCGCGGCCGTTAATATAGTTGGAAGTCTTTGAAATCTCAGTTATCTTATGAAGCATCTCATCGTGTTATATAATATTGAATTAAAATGGTCAAGTTTTTATATTTCGTGTAGCATACGTAGACGTGCATGAGCAGCTCACTATTTAATTCACGCTTTTTTTTTAATCAAGTGGTTGAGAAGACGAAATTTAAAACACAACCAGTGGCGTATAAAAGGTCAAAAATGTGTAGACAATAGTAGTAATAATTAATACCCGATTTACTTAGTAATTAACATTTAGTGTAACAATATATATACCTCCCATCTTTCCCCATACTGATGTAGAATCTATATTTGTTTCCCCCTCTCTCTATCTCTCTCGAAGATTTCTTCTTCTCCATTTAATATTATCGACCCGAAAAAAATGATGAAGAAATCAGGGAGAGGTTTTATAGCAGCAGCTTCTATGGCCGCAGTAGCTTCTGCTTCTTCGTTCACTTCTTCCACAAAGATTCATTTTCCTCAACAGGTAAATTTAAAACTGTGGTATGACTACGACAAATCTTTTTATGGGTTTAATTTACTGTGTTGGGTTGGGTTCGATATGTATGATATGCGAATATTATGTGTTTTCCTTCCTATTACTATTTTGAATAATGTTAGTCTTACAATAAATATTTTCAGGAAGAGAGGAAAGTCAAAGATGAGTCTGCGCCGGAGGACGGTACGACGTCGTCTTCCTCAGACAAATTCGCACCGAGGTTCGATGGGCTGAGATTCATTGAAACTCTGGTGACTGCTCACAGATGACGATTGCTTTTTATGTGTATTATTTTTTTCTCAATTAATTGGATCGTTATTTGGGTCGTCGGATATAATGGACTTTTGATCCATTGAACTGTAACGGGTAATAAACTAATCTAGTTATTCCTATTTAAACGTACTAGTGCTTAATCATATTGAAAAGGTGCTCGGTTGATCCGTGGACGTAGGCTGAAGTTTCAGCCGAACCACGTTAAATCTGTGTTTGCAGATTGTGTGCGTTTGGGCTGTTTTCGATCCGATTCAGCGTACAAATGATCGAATCGAGGTCACATACACTGAAAGCAGGTCCAAATACGAGTCTAACGGCGGTCCTCGATCAACATATATCCCTTTGTGCTCCTATATGTAACTTTGATACGGAGAATCGTCAGAATTTACAATCACAATATATGGAAACTGCAGAAATCATCACATAGGTAGAAAACTGACGTTCTTTCCGTTGATCCTTATTTTCGGCTTCTTCTAAAGCATTTCCTGCCGCAGAAGAATTGAATCACTTCACTTCACGGCACGATAAAACCATAGTCATTAAATTTACCAAAATCTATTAATATTCGAAATTTCAATTATTCGAGAATCAAATTAAAATTAAAGAATCGAATTAAATCTTATTAATAATATTAAGTTTAATATAAATTATTCTTTAATTATTTAAAAACTAATAATTATTTACTGTTATTACTCTCTATACTATTTAACTTCTATTTAATATTTCATGATGAATGTTAATAAATAATATTATCAATAAATCTTATGTCAAAAAGATTAAGTAATCTAATCGTGATTTTAGTGCAATTTAAATTAGTAGTAAAAAGATGCATTTTTAAATTTTTTCATTTTGAATATGTTAAATAATTTGAAGTTTATTTTATTTAACCAAAGTATGTTCAATTACATTATACATATTATTTTCATATATAAAACACACATTTTATGAGACGTCATTTTGCAAGCATTCTTCGACTCTTTCAAGCTATAAATGATATGTTGTTTCTTCTTATGTATGTAATCTATGTTATGAAAAACGTATATAAGACACATTGATATTTACAAAGAGCTTGTTGTTTTTATTATTTGTTTACAAAGTTATAACTCATAATATTATTATTGATTATAATATGTAATTAATTTGGATCAATGTAATAAACATCTATGCAAAACGTATATAAGACATTTTGAAGATTATACCACGGACTAGACACTGCTTAATATTATTTTTTAAATTTATTCTTCGATTCCTAAGTTACAATGTATCATTTTGTCATTGATAACAATATGTAATAGATATGTTAAAAATACATAGAAAAATATTTTAGCGACTATACGAAGAACTAGACATTCCTTATTATTTCAATGTATACTTTGATCTATTTGTTTCTTCATTACTTACAATATGCAATTTTCAGGTATATAATAAACATATTCTGTAAAACGTATATAAGATATCTTTACGATTTACCATTGACCTAATCTTTCGTATTATTTTGTTTCATTTTCGTCCCCGCAAGTTACAACTTATTGTTCCGTCGCTGGACATGATATACGTCAAACAACTTCTTTGTTGCAAACAGACAAACTTCAGTTAGGCCAAGTTATAGAAAACCATAAAAGGAATAGAATGAAAGAAAAAAAAACATTTATTCCCACCCCGGTCGGGTTTTTGCTGTTGCATATGAGCTTTCCCGTCCTTTCGTTCAACAGGGCAGCCACGTTCTTCCCCAGGATGAACTTCTCCATGCAGAGCAAACATCGCTTCACAGCACCAATGGTAAATTGTCCGAGCACCCTTTTTCGGTCAGCGATACTTAAAATAACCTGCTGTGAATCCTTTGACTGATCACTGCTCCTCCCCTCCAAACACAAGCCGTTCGATGGGTCATCAGAAGAACCTGGATCTAAAACAGCCTTCTGTTTTTCTAATCTTTCTGCCTCAATGTAAGAACAAGAAGAAAGCAAGTATCTGGGATTTTCGACGATCACCTCTGTGCCCAAGTTGTAATCTTAAGAGAAAGTTATAATAGAGAAATCATGTTTTTGAACTAAGCTAAGACCAGATCTACGGACATCCTTCACTAGCCACTCGCACCAAATCCGACGAAGTTTACAAGACTCATCGTACTTCTCAGTATAACCAGCAGCTATAAGTCCGCCACCTATCCACCTCACCATTAAATCGGACGCAATGTTGTTTTGTATCACAACAGGGATGACTACCAGTTCTTCAACGTCGGCCCCCTCGGGTTCATCTTTATGGAAGAAGAACAGACCATCATCGAAGGGCCAAAGATTCGATTTCATCGGCGTTTCTTTAGCATCTGCCGCAATTCTTTTGTGTTTTCTACCATTCAGGTGAGACTCCAAACTCTTTTGGTCGTCACAAGGAGCAAAACAAAGGTAACAGAAGAATATCAACCTTTTTCGGTCTCGCCTGATGTCGACATTTGGGTGCCCTTGTGCTTTGAAGCTCTTAACAGTTTTGATAACGTCTTCATCTTTCTTATTGACGTGATTGCTTAGCTTAAGAACCCTAATTCCCAAGTGTCCCCCTCCCCATTTTTCGATTGATCAACATACGCCCGTTGTTATCTTCAAGTTTCAACCAAATGCAATCAGAGAAACTAAACAGACATTTTCCCTTTTGGAAATTTGTTAGGATCGTGGATCGGGTGTTAGAGGGGGTGAATAACACCGGTCACCATTTTTCGCTCATTAGTGGGTTTCACATCCGGTTAGAGAGTGAAACCGGTTCACAATCCTCAATCAGGGCCAAGTGCGGAATACAATGGGCTTTGATTGTGAACTATTTGCGGTTGTTTGTGTATGTGGGTGATTTGGTCCGGTTATGGTGTATGGAGGTGGTTGAGGCATTTTGTCGAACGGGGGGGAGGTGCTCCTGAAGGGGCTTGGGGCCGGGCAGGGCATGTGGGGGGGCCATGGCCCCAATTGGTCGCCCGATGCCCGGCCACCATCGGCCGGCGGGGGGTCATCAGGTCACCAACTTCCTTGACCTTCCGGCACTGGGCAGGCGTCAGCCCCCATAAAAACCGAAAAGAAATTAGGGTATTTTGGTAATCTTAGGTGATTAGGTACCTAAGTGTAAATTTTTTATCCAAATGGGTACGTAGCTATAAAATATATCTGACAAGGCAGTTGCGTGATCGTCAAAATGCTGCTAGTGTATGCTTCCGTATATTATTATTATGGGCGCGCGAGGTGTCGAGCCTGACCTATGGCCCTGTGTTGTGTGACTTGAAATAGGATGGTGGGATAAAGAAAGAGTTGAGTGTGGGTATTTGGAGTGAGTGTGGTTCCGGTTTGTAGGAGAAGAGACACGATATTTGTTCTGGAAGTTCAGAGTCTAAATACTCATACATCTCCCCCTTCCCGCAAGGAAGGCTATACTAGAAGATTTGGTTTTGATACAACCCCCGTCGTATAACCTACATAGCTAGACTCACACGTATAATCCCCCGGCTATACCCGCTAACTAAACTCCTAGTCACCACAACATTGTAGGCCGCAACCTCACAACACGCTTTGATCTTTTACGTCTCTAAGCTAAGACGTCACCATTCTTTCTTGTCTCGGTGCGAAGACTACATACACTTGTTTATAGTCTATGTGCTAAGACTCTCACTCAACTAGTCTATTTACGCTCATCTCAATATGTGAGTGGGGTGTGTGGGTTTGAACGTTGTAGCTCTCTCACTTTTGTAACCCACACACTTGGAAGAACTCTCTTGATTTCCTTCTTTGCTCTTTTCTCTTGTTCGACTCTCTTGGATCTCTCTTTGAATGTGTATATGTTTGTTCTGGGATCCTTAGTTGTTTCTGTCCTTTTCTGTTGTATTTATAGGCTCCCTCACCTTGATATAGCCGTTAGACTCATTAATATAGCCGTTGGGAGCCTTTGTTTACTTTGGTCAAAGCTGTCAGCTTTATTTGCTTGTACCTCTGCTGCAGTAGAAGGCTTCTACACCAGTTAACAATTGACCAGTCAATTCATCATTGACCGGACCAGTCCAGCTCCAAACCGAGACCGGTGAGTCAAGTCATTGACTGGACCAGTCCAGACTGAGATTGGTCAGTCCAGTCATTGACCGGACGTCCAGTCTGACCAGACCGAGACCGGGTTGACCGACGGTTGACCGCATTGACCAGCAGTTGATCGATCGGTTTTTCGCCCAGAGCTCATATTTGATATCTGCTTTCGAACCGAGCTCATCCACACACTAACTAAATATGTTAGTAACACGATGATAAATTTTGTGTTCATTAAAACTAGATTGCTAGATATTATAATCCAACAAAATTACTGAAAGTTCTTAAATCCCCAATTATGTGAAACTAAACAGCTCGGAATATCTGAATCACAACGAGTACCTGGAAAAAGAAACTGTAGAATAAAAAAGGGACTGCCTCAAATCGAGGAAATTCGAAAAGCTCTATACTGCACAATTTCTCACTATGGTCAATGAAATGTAGCTCGATTCAATCCTCGTAATCTCCATTTCCTTCTTGAAAACGAAATCTTTTGAGAGCAAGCGACTAACAGAGAGGAGAGATCAATGGACACAGCTCATTCCGAGTTTCTTTATCAGAGGAAGAAATGCAAAGAGGAAATGAAAATGATTGAAATTTGAGATAATGTCAAAGCTGCTTTACAAATTCTATGAACGGAGCGAAACTGTTTTCCCGCCAGATTAAACAAACTGTTTTATTGATTTTCTACTTCTTTTCCGTTTTTTTTTTATTGATGAAAATATAAATTAATAAAATAAAATAAAAGCAAAATTGGGCCGTGTCGGGTCTAATGTTAATTTAAATAAATGTTTTTCTTAATTGGGATTCAATCTCAATCCGTCAAACGTGGACTGGGCTTTTTCATTTTACCTTGAAAATAATTGTATTAGTTCGAATAATTTACTTTATAAAATTTATGAATAGGCAAGTAAGTATATGATAGTGAAATACATAATTAGTAACTATATGTCAAATCGAGCACGAAGTAAATGAATTTGAAATAATTAAGAAGCACCACCAACGTCTCTATATAGATTGCCACATATGTTGATGAACATTTATAGGAAGTGCTATCATAATCCAAAATAGCCAATTTATGATCATTTTATAATTTTTTTTATTGATGTTGATTTATTTTTCTCGAAAGTCAAAGTTTATTATTACTGACGATCATGGACGGTACAGACCATAGACCTTTATCTCACGAGTCACGTCGTATATATGATTACATTCGCGAACCATAATGTCTTATGTGATTTACGCGAAGCTTCTCTATAATATATTCATATATTAGTATTAATTGATCATTGAGGAAGGTTTACCTGAATTTAGCGGTTAGGTACAGATTATTTTATTCAGTTCTTATCGATCATTTAGCGACAACGATATCGTTGCATAGTGATGAGATATATATAAAAGTTGAAGCACGGTAAGGGAATAATCGAATATTGAGTTTCGAATATTTAATTGCTCAACACATCCTACGTTATGATGGAAATATCGTGCGTGATTAAGTCATTAGCGACATTTAAATTAGGTATAGTATGACATTAATTATATAGTATTAAAAAACTTTATCTTGTAATAAAAATTGTCGTTGTGGTTAAGAAATGAAGATGACCTCATGGGCCGGTTGCTTGGGTCCCACCCATTGCACACCCAAAGACTTTTATAGGGAAAAGAAAATTATAATTGTTGACAAGTATGATGCATGCGCATTTATTTACGTTTGACTACGTTAATTATTTAATTCAACAAAACAAAAACTAATCAAAGCCAACAAACTCATTTTGCTCATACAACACTTCATCTTCATGTTTTTCAATAGATTGACTAATTATTACTCAAAAATATCAAATTACGAACTCCATTATAAACTATGGGACTACTGATAAAACTAAATTCATGGGTCCAAAATTTTAGTTCGATATTGGTCAACGCGTGCTAAAAATGGGAAGCGAAATTTAATAGAGCAGAAGAAATTCATAGACAACTAAAGTCGCTATTGCTATTACAAACAATCATGCAGAGATATCATACACGCAGAAAAGTCTGAAGAAGTCAAAACCATCTTCAGATCATAGAAGGAAGAAGATGAAAGCAAATAACAAGGAAGGAGATCACAAAACTGTCTCCTTCTTGCTTTGCTACATGCGATGTAATGACACTTAATGTAATAAACTGAAGGAAAAAAAAAAGATAAAAACACGTGAAATGTGATGCAGATGAAAGCTTAAAATACGCAGCTTTTCTGCATCCATGGCGGCCATGGAATTACCCTCTCAAATGACTCCTATCTGAAAAAAACCAAGCAGCCAATGAGAAAAGTTTGTTCCCAGCAGAGAATTATGATTCTGGAAAACGCCTGCAAATTATATAGATTTGCAGGAGAAAAATGTCTTGACGAAGACGAAGAAGAAGAAGAAGAAGAAGCAAGCCAAAAGCGACGATCAATTCTTGGAACCACCATCGTCGCCGCAGCCGTCTCCGCCGCCGTCGCGCGGCGGTGGTTGGATATTCCCAAAAGGAAAATTGGAAGGCAGCAACAGATTGTTATTCGAATCCAAATCGTCCCAAACAGCACTGCCCGGGCCCCACCTGATCGGATCCACCCACGGCTCGGCCGCTTCGCCGCCGCCCCAGGCCATCTCTTGGTCGGAAAGTTCCCGTAAGTCGCCGGAGCCTTCCAGAAACTTGAACCCCAGTTCCTGACCCGACCCATGAAACTCAACCATCTCACCTCCTTTCTTGAATTCCACGACCGACGATGAAGGCGGCGGCGGAGGATCCGCCGCCGTCTTAGGAGAATCCAAGCCTGACGCCGAAGCAGAAGAAGCTCCGTCGTCGTTATTACCTTTGCCCAGAAACATCTCTGGGAAATTAAGCTTAGCGTTCTCACCTCTGAGCTTAAACGCCTCTCTATCGTAGGCCAACGCAGCATCCTCGGCGGTGTCGAAGGTACCCAGCCATAGCCTCGTCCTATTCTTGGGCAACCTAATTTCGGCGACCCATTTTCCCCAATGCCTTTGTCTGACTCCTCGGTAAAGCTTCGTTGTTGGTATCGGCGGTTTGAACCAATTACTGCCGCCGGCGCCGCCGCTCTGTCTCAGGCGATTGATCATCATCATCTTACCTCTAGGGCTCAAGTTCAAGGAATCGCTCCAATACTGAAACAACTGCTGCTGATGATGATGATGTAAGAACTGAGGGGAAGAGAGTTCGCCTTCGAAATAGGGAGGAAAGCCGAAGCTTTGCTGCTGGGAATTTGGGTACTGAGGTGAGAATGAGATCATTTGCTGATGGGGTTGGGACGTTGAGTAGATGGGATTTTCTTCGCCGATGGAAAATGGGAACGTTAGGTTGGAATTTAAAGGTTGGATTGTAGGGTTCTGTTGATGTAATAACGATGGCGATGGCGAGGAAGAAGAAGACGATGATGGGCTGTTTTTCTTGAAGGGTCTGTTAGAGATGGAAGCTTCTTCGTCGAAAAATGGCTGCCATGGAAGATGGTGCTGAGCTTCGAGTTCTTCGTCTCTGCTATTCGATGGTGAGGTTTTCTTGGATTTACCTTTGCTTTTCGACGAATCCATTTCTTTCTTTCTTTTGCCGCTCGCTCTCTCTCTCTTCTTGAAATTAAGACTTCGAAATTGTGTAAGGGAGAACTGAAGAAGAACAACAGACGAACTGAGAAAAAGCTAGGAAGAAGATGAAGATGAAGAAGAAGCTTTTATATGATTAGGACAAAGAGAATGGACATGGTTTGGTAAGAGAGCGAGCGGCCTTTGATTCTCAAGAAGCATGGAAGTGAGGGTTTAAAAGAGAGAGAGAAGAGAGAGAGATTGTGGTGTGTTTGTAAGAAGAGAAAAAGATTTGATGTAGTTGGTTGATGTATTTGGGCTGTGGATGTGTTTGGGTCCCACGCGCTTCGTTCTTTTCCCCATTCTCGTGCTTACGTTACTTCAATGTTTTAAAAAGCGCAAAGCGTAGTGTGTCGCGTTTTAGTGTCGGTAGCGCGTAGCGTAAATAGCGTAGCGTATTGCGTGAGTATTTCGGATAAGCTAGATATAATACATAAATTAGATATAATATATAATAAATATAAATATTGTCATTTTTTATGTTATTATTGTAGTTATGACACTAAATAATCAATATTATCTCTAGAAACTCAATGAAATTAAGGTACAAATAATTGATTAAAATCTAAAATTTAAATATATATGAACGATATATTAAGAAGTTTATATAATTTCAAACAATAAATAGAGACCATATCAATTAAAAAATCATTCATGTTTGAATATACTATCAGTCCAACTAAATAAGTTTATTAAAATAATTGTTATAATTATCAAAAATTATATTGATATAAGAAAATATATGATATGCATGTCATTATGATCGTCATAAAATTATGAATAAATTGGATATGCTTATGTAATTTTATCATATAAATTACTCAAAATAAGAACGTTTTAATTATTGGGTGGAAGTTTAAACAAAAAGGAATAAAAATACAAAAAATAAAATCATTACTGACGGACAGTAAGAAGTTAACAAATAAAATAAAAAAAAAAAGAAAAAACACTTTGCGACGGATTTAGCGACGGTTTTTTCCGTCGCTAAACAGAAAAAAATTAAAAAAAAAAATAAACGCGAAATAAAAAACGCGTCGGCGCGTTTTCATGGACAAACACGCTATCGCGCGCCTCGACGCGCGCAACACGACGCGTTTTAAAACACTGCGTTACTTACACTCCAATCGATCTTATTTATGTATTTGCTTTCTCTATTTATTTCTCTTTCTTTTTTGAAATTTCGAGAAACCAATGTGAGAAACATTTAAGTTTTGGTAAGAAATTTAATGCAACATATTTGCCGTCCTTTGTTTGACCTTTGTTCATAATCATAGATATAGATATCCCGGACAATTTGGGGACAACTTTGGACGTGTTCAACCGTGAAAAATCAAAGAAGCTAAGAATATATATTCTTAATCTTCACATTTACGTCTCTACTCAAAAAAAATCTTTTCGCAAATATACGTTCGTAAACAAAGGTGATATATTATACAAAAAATTCCATAAAATGTCAACGTATTTTTATATTATGGTCCTTTATTTTCTTAGCCCTTAGGCAAATATATATACGAACGTGGTTATTTCAATGTGGTGGCTTTAGTGGAATTATCTCGACCAATATTTATATTAGTTCCAAAGCAAAGTCGACCAATCAAGAATGGCCACTTAGTTGTACGGAAGGCATATTTTGACTTTGCCTATATGCTTTTCATAAATAGATAGGAATTGATTTTCTAACATTATATATGTTGGGACTTTCTTTTTGAGGTTTTCCACTAGTTTCCATCATATATTAAATATTAGCTATCTGTAAACATACACATAAATGTAGAGAGCATTTGATGAAAATGTTTAATATGAACATCAACGAGAAATCATTATGATCGTTTTCTAATCGCGAAGTATGACTCGACTATGCTAATTGACTTCTTATGATTGTTAAGCTTGTGAGCGTTTGTTATATATATTTTTTAATTTATTTAATCTAAGCTCGAGTTCGAGTGTAATCTATCACACGTAATTCTAAAATGGATAGGGATTAAGGCATCTATCAGAATAGCAGCGGAACCCACTCTTAATTAAATTAAGCTAATAATTATCTTATCCTATGGAAAGATGAATAAAATAATTCTGTTATAGATAGGCATTGCATATATTATTAATTTTAATTGGCATGGCAAGACAAGTGCGTTAGCAAAGAGACGGACATAGTTCGCTTTCGGCGCTGGAAAAAAATAAAATGTGTTGAGAGATATTTTTTTGCTTTGTCGGACAACCCAAATTATAAGAAAAATCAAACAGAAGATCATATAAAAAAATTAATAAAATAGTCAAAGTCAAAGCTACACAACCGTTTGTCTGTACGAAGTCGGTTTGAATCCGCCATGTCAATATCAAAGTTAGTTCATCCCCTCTTTTCACTAGGTACAATAATATTTTATACTACCTCCGTCCCGGTAACTTTTGTACATTTTACCAAATCGAGCGTCCCACTATCTTTTATACATTTTCATATATAGTAAAAAACTACCACACACAATCAATATAATAGCATTAAATATTCTTAAAAGACGTGCCACACCCATACACTTTTCTTCCTTTATACTATTAAAATATTATATTTCTTAAAAACCGAACTCAATCCCAATTATACATATATTACAGGGACGGAGGGAGTATTTTAATATATCGGCATCTAATGATATATTTATATATACGGACATAATGCATAGCCCGTAACTAAAACATTCATTTTTTTAAATATATCATTGCAATTCAAAGTAAATTTACATTATCGTATAATTCCAAGATATTATATATGATTATTTAGTATTAATAAACTTTTTATTATTCAATTTATTACTGATTTATTTCAATTTATTATTATTATTATTATTATTATTATTATTATTATCTATTTACTATATTAAGCGAGAGCACCTTAGAAGAATTGTTATCTAATTGGTATCTCAATTATTAAAATTACCTTTTTACCCTAAAGTTTCATTATATTCCTATTCTATCCTCTAAGATCAATTTCTTATACTTAAGAAATATAAAATTAAACTTAATATTAAAGTTTCATAAGTAAAATACCATAAATTAATCTGATATATTCATGCGGAACACACATTGGGTAGACCAACAATACTAGTTACTATTATTACAGGGGGGCTAATATGAATTCCAATAGGATTAATTCGTTGTCATGGGTGCACCGTTTCAAGTTCATTTAATTCATCAAAATTAGATTTCTTGTAAGTATCAGTGGTCTCCATTTGAAAATATTGTGTTCGACCAATTAAAGTATTAAAAATCGAGGCGCCCTTCCTAAAACCAATTGATGATAGTAGGAGAAAGCCTCTTATATATATATATATATATATATATATATATATATATATATATATATTAGCTTCAAGGGCTTGAATTATTCGATGTGGGACGAAATCCACTTAGAATCTCAACATAAAGATATCCCTAATGCGTTGTTTGGTTCATGGATTTAGCTATTTTAAGCGTGGGTTTAGCACATGTTCAATTGTTTGGTTTATAGGTATAAATAAATCATAGGTTATGTAATCATGCTTTAAAGTTTAAACCCATCACAAAGGGTTCATCACATGTGTTTATTTAAACTCACTAACCAAATACACATTTATTTTATACTTATTAATTAGTTTATATATCCTATAATCGTTTTTTTTTTGGAAGGAACCTATAATCTTTTAAACCTTGCTAAATATAAACATGCAAATCAAAGCCCCAATATAAAAAAATCCTCCGAGTTGTTTATTTTAATTTGGGCCTCACTTTTGGGCTTTAGGCCATTATTTCAGAATCCACGTTATAGTCCTGATGAAACGGCCAAGAGTAGCGACGATTTATGTCATAGCTTAATCTCTTTAAAACGTCATTTACTTACAACGACTTCTTGTCCTCCGAATATGGTTTTGTTCGCCGAGAATATATTACTTAACTCACGTCGATATGACAGAAAAACTATGAATTGTAGATATTATTAGTTTTCCGTGGCGATGGCCCGGGACGAGGGGATCGATTGCGACCCGTAATAATTCTTTGGAGAGAAAAAAGAAGTATTTTGTAAAACATTACTTCGTTCATTGATAAATTTGATTTCACCAAAGAAATTATGCACAATATAACGTAGGAAAGGAAAACAAAAATGCAAAGATGAAGACATTTATTACATTGCATGCATGGCATGGCCATGCAATGCAACGGACGTCAAACAAACTCTCCAAAGTCGCCCTTCCATTTCTTTGAGATACGATCATTTCATTACACCACACGCAAGAAATCCATCCATTCCACACTCAGCTCAAAACTTCAAATCGTAAGACAACGTCTTCGACAATATGTTAATCTTCTTATCGGGCGATAAGCTATCGACCACAAGCGAACAGTTCACAAACACGACGACTTCCCTCAAATTCAGGCCATCCCCAACCACAACGCTGACTGGGATTCTTACCTTCACAAGCAATGGAATTCTATGGCTGCTACGACTCTCCATGAAAGCTTCTTGAAGTCCCGACCCGAACGCGCTTCTGCCCTTCAAATCGACGCTCAAAATCGTCGTGTTTTCCCTTCCCTGAAAGAAGCTGGGAATCTTCCCATTACAGAGGCTACTTTCCCTGTAAGAAACGTCGACGGAGCTGTCCTCGCCGTAGGCGAAGCCCACCATTGTGTTTGGGTTCTCAGCCTTGACAGAGACGAGGAGCTCCGTGTTGAGGCTGAAGTCAGGCATTACGTCGAACACCTTGACTTCGAGGTTTTGGATGGCGTAGTTTGGTACTTTTGGGGCGTAGATTGCGTAGAAGGCGACGGCCATGATGATTTGTATGAGTATGAGCAGTAATACGCAGCAGAAGCAGCAGCATATGCATCTGCAGCAGAAGGACGACGACGACGATCGCTTCTTCTTGTGGTGGTTGTTGTAAATGGGGACGTTGCGGTGGTGGGGCGGCGGTCCTACGCCGCCGGCGTTGTGGCTGCCGGTGGCGTTCAGCATGGCGTAGGGAGGCGGCGGTGGTTGTTGGTGGTGATGCATGGCGGTGGCGAGCGGTGGAGGTGGAGAACCATATATTTTGAGAGAGAGGAGAAAAGAAGGAAAAACAAGGGAATCTTTTTTTTTGTTTTATGTTTGTTAATTTTTTTTTTTTATCGTTTGATGTTATATTTTGATGGCGAGGAAGAAGAACTGAAAGAGATGGTTCGCAAGGGTTTTCTTCGAATGATTGTGGAGGAACTAATTAGTTATGTGTTTGCGGTTATAATTAATAGAAAAAAAACTTCCATTTTTTAGCAAAATCAACGGCTTCTTCAACTGAGAGAGAATAGCATAAAAGTAAAATGTAACTTGTGCAATAAATTTTACTTTGGGGATAAAGAAATGGACACACCCACACATTGAGCAAATTAAATTAATTAGTTTCATTACATACATCCTCTACAAAAGTGTGATGTTTAGGGAAAAGACTTGTGACCCTATAATAATACATTAGGGTTCTTTTCATGTGACCCTTTTTCTTTTCACATCTCCCCATTAGCCCTGTGAATCGCTTCAATACTACTCCTCATTATATAACAAATCCTCGCATATTATATAGAGGTTTCAGAAGAAAAGAGGAATATGACTATATATAAGAATATGGTCACCAATCGGAAATCTGCAAGACTTATTATTACAATGTTAATTTTGCTCCATCTTATGATCATTTGCAATGGAAGAAGGCACATCATCATCACCAGCAATAATCTTCATTCAAGTAATAATAACCTTATTATATATATCAGTTTCCATTTTTTGCCTTTAGTAACCAATAAAATTAATTAAACTGAGATTATGGGCGTGCAGCAGCTGGATCTGGACCGTCGAGAAGGGTCGACCCGTTCCAAGTTGCCGGGTCGGGTTTGCCCGACTGTACCCATGCATGCGGGTCATGTACTCCTTGCCGTTTGGTGGTGGTGAGCTTTGTTTGCTCTTCCATTGAAGAGGCTGAGACTTGCCCTATTTCTTACAAGTGCATGTGTCATAATAAATCATATCCTATCCCTTGATAATAATATAATGTATTACTATTATTAGCTCAATTTGTAGTGTTTCTATACAACAAGTTTCGATCTTTATCTATCAAACCAATCTTCATTCATTGTTTATTGGTTATGTATGATGTGTATGTCTTTTGAGTTATTGGGCTATCGGTGTGCTTCATACAATCTGGGCTTACAGTATATAAGTAGATAACGTTATATTTATATCTTCAAAATGTTGAGAATTGTTACTCTCTCCTCCTCGAATATTCCCACAATTAAAGAATTAAAGAATAGCAGCGGATATTCCATTTGAGCTACTAAATAAATTAATAATATTAAAACCATTGTTTTAGGTTTTACGACTCTTTATAAGTGTGTTCAATGAGTGGAGTAGACAGTTGGAGGTTGCACTAAAATATACACACTTATGACATTTGGGGAAGCAATAATATAATGATTCATGCATGCACTAATATTGTTAGTGGCAACGATCCAAAGATTACTCTTAAAATATTATCGTTTTCGGACCACTTTGACGTGTATATTGCACAAAAGTCAATCCAAGAAGAATGCCTTTCTGTTAAGTGGAAAGGAAAAATGTTGAAGTGACTTTCAACTCCCAACTAAAAATTTCCGTTGCGGAAATGGTATGATGTGTCGATAATTGAATATTAGTTAGATAGATATATAATTAAAGAAAGGTGGACGTACATACCCAGGAAGATGTTCATAGCTGACAATGCAATTACGATTCGGAGAAGATACTTATGAGAAGTATTATATATGTGTGTATGTAGACAATGAAACATAGGGATATGTTATCACTGTATACCTTCTCATAACATGTTGAACCTAATAAAATGAAATAACTTAAATACCCCATGTGAACTAGGGTTTCTTTTTTGTTTTGAATTATATTGTCCGTTCAGATAGATTTATCTTCATTGTAATATTTCCAATTTGTGTAATTAAATCCAGAAGTCGATATATTATTTAATTTTAAAGTAATTTTCTTACATAGCTTCATTAAATTTCACGTTTAATGGTCAATACGCCGTCACATATCAAATTATTGAATGTATGAACTAATTGGTCTAAATTAAATCTGAATCAGATTATGTTTGGATATGCTTTACAATATTAATAATTATTCTATTTACGATTTAAGCATCTTTCCCACCAATAGCAAAGTTCATCTTAATCGTTTCCATGTGAAGTATATTTATTTTTCTTCAACTGAGAAAAAAAAAGAACAATTATCGTACAAGAAATATCATAAAACACATGACGTGTACGTGATAAACCTAAAAACAATTTGTAGATCTGCTTTTAATATAAAACCGAACCGAAAACGTTCGTTCACACATAAATATGTGAAAACCGCGAAAAAGGACATTCGATGAATCAACAAACTCATGCCTCCTTCGAGTGGGCCCCAATTCTTTCCCATATCAAGACAATTCTTCATTTGTTTGGACATTCGTAGGTGTTTGTGTTTATCTCATCTCCAATTTCAACATGAAATACATACCATGTTACATTAAGCTATCATTTCTAAAGTCAAATCTAAAAAAAAAAACTCAGCCAAGCTTTTGTTAGTACCATGATTCTCATGAAACCCTAGAAAGGAAGAAGAAGAAAAACCATGACGAACGAAGGGATAACAGATTCATCATCAGAATCAAACGAGAGAAATCCCTAATAACCCAATTGAAAAAAAAAAAGAAAAAAAAAAGACGGGGCTTTCTCAATATCATCGACGAATGCCCATAAAGTAGTTGAAGTCATGATGTTGGACACCTAATTGCTTGAGCCAAGAATCTGCTACGCCCCACATGTCAACGATCTTTTCTTGGTCCCTACCATTTTTACCCGAGAGCCAAACGTCCCCTTGCATTTTGTACGTCGCCAAGCCGAAAGATTCGAGCGCTATGGTCTCACTTTTTCTACTGCTCATTCTCGTCCTCTTCTCATCATCTTCGTAATCCATGTCTGAGAAAGATGCATAAGAATTAAGAACTCGATACTTTTCATGTAATAAACGAAGCTTGCGATGATTATATATGCGTTTTCTTTCTTGCTTGCTTGCTTGCCTTGGAAAGAAGAGGAGAGAGTGTGGTATGTAAGAAAGCAAGCTTGCAAGTCCTTCATCGTCGGCCCAGTTGGAATGTGATAGATTGGATACCTGCCATTTACGCGAATATATATGTGCGTGCGAATTCGATAATTTCTGTCGCTAGAGAGAAAGAAAACCACGTTTTTTATTACCAGGCGACGGCCACCCAACTAGCAGGCGAAAGATCAACGCTTCTTAGGGTCATCAATCCTGGGTATCTTTGAGCTAAGCTGATAATCTGGAACGAAAAAAGATCCAATCTTTATGGAAATAATCGAATCAAGAGGCAGATTAGAAAGAAAAATCGAATCTTTGAGCTAAGCTGCTAATCTGGGTAGAAGAAAAGATTCAATCTCTATGCAAATAGTTGAATCAAAAGACAGATTAGAAGCAAAAATCGTATCTTTGAGCTAAGCTGCTAATCTGGGACGCAGAAAAGATTCCATTTTGACGCAAATAATCGAATCAAAAGGCAGATTAGAAAGAAAAATCGTTTCTTTGAGCTAAGCTGCTAATCTGGGACGAAAGAAAAGATTCAATCTTTATGCAAATAATCTTATCGTTTTCGCTAGGAGTAGAAAGGGAATTGCTGGGAAAGAAAGAAAAGCCCCAGCAAAGAATATATTCCAACATAAGAGATCTTCGAACAGTTCCCATGGATTAAATGATCGTCAAGAAAGATTGAATGATTACCTTATCCGTTAAAGGGACTCTGCAATAAGGAGAAGATCTCTCGAAATACTGACAGTAAAGACTTCCCAATCTATCGCTTGGTAGAGACGAAGAACTGTCTGGTTCAGACAAACCTTCCTCGGACGAACAACCGTCCCATCTCGAGTATTTTTCGCTTTCGCTCTCATCGCTGAAAGAATCGCTCAACGAATCCCTCGTAGAGTCAGTCTCTTCCCTAATCGAAGCGAAATTCAACAAAAACAGAGTTGTATAAGCCTTCAGAGATTTAAAAAAACAAGCTGAACATGAGATATAGGGGATAAATTAGGTGATTTTGCGCAGTTCTTTGTTAGAATTAAGGTTAAAGGAAAGGTTCTAACACGAAATTATGATAATCAATTATGCTGTTATGACAGGGAGTTTATATTTACCTGAGGCAGCTAACTGATGAACTGCTGATGAAGATTTGAATAGCAGAGAGATAAGGGACAAAGTATTGGATTAAATTACGACCCTCGTCGGCGATGATTGGAACGCCGGCGCCATAAGCGCTCGATTCGCTGAAACTATCCCAGAGATCGCTGAGGGTAAAATAGTCAATTTTCTCCTGTTCTAATGGGTGCCATAGCCTATTAAGCTTCCCTGCCTCACTCTGTTTTTTTTTTTTGCAGAGGAACAGAGAGACGTACGTCAATGGATTTCCCCAACATTCACAACAGGCCAAGAAAGGATATAATTGGGATGTTAAAGATGATAAAAAAAGGACAAAAACTTAAAAAAAGGGCAAACCTTGGTTAGGGATTGAGATGGGACGATAGGTGTTGTGCAATCTAAGAAGCTCTCGAGGTTCGTCGGCGGAGAAGATGCCTTGTCATCAAAGGCCAACATCATCATCATCAAATCAACTACAGATTTTTCTCGAAACAGAGATGCAGAGAGAGAAAAGATTTGATTTTTATATCTTATTGAAATTCTGTGTTGGTTTGATTCTCTCTCCTTTCTCTGTTTTTTTTTTCCTTGATGAAAGAAAACAGAGGAATTCAAAACCCAGAGGAAACGAAGAAATAATGGAGATAGAGGGAAACAAAAGAAGTTTGATGGGTAAGGGAAGAGAGAAAATCCCGGGACGAGATTCTCTTCCTCTCTTTCTTTCCTTCGAAAAAAAAAAGAAATCATCATCGTAATAATGTTTTAGTCAAAAAATTAACTTCTTAAAAAAAGGAGTCCCTTTCCAAGTTTCCTCTTTTTTTCATATGATTCTCCCCAAATCGAGGAAGATGAACCAAGCGTCACGTTCTCTAATGGATAGGCACAGAAACTTACATTGAGATCATTCGCCATGCTCTGTTTCCAAGCTCTGCGAAGCTCAAAGTAGAAGAATCTCACAGACGATGCTCTGTTTTCGAACAAAATGACCGAAGAAATGCTTGGATCAATCCGCGAATAATACTCTGCTTTCAGTTACATCTATACGTCTTATTCCAGGAAAAAAACAGAGATGCCCATTGTTTTTCTATTGATAAAAAGGGAATCAACTTTTCTTCAAAAAAGGAAAAAAAAAACAGAGACAAGCACTCCTTCCCTTCTATTACAGACACTAATATGTGTTTGTATTTGTGAGTGTGCTAAGGTCCAGAAACTTCAGTCATCATTCATCTCCCCAGAATTTTATTCTTAAAGAAAAATAAGAAATTTATGATCTGATGAGAGAGAGAGAGAGAGAGAGAGAGAGAGAGAGAGAGAGATGTGATGAGGAGACATGTAACGCTAAGATATGACTTCTAACATGTTTGAGCTCTCTCCTTAAAGTTTTCTTTCTTCCTTCACTGATAGATACGTGCAATTAATGTCGTGGTATTTAATAATTAATTAAATAATTCTGGTTTTTGGAGTTAGGCGATTAATGAATAAGCAGATAATATGCTATGTGGATTAATCAGACACTTACGGATAAGTTTGTGGTCATGGCAGGGTCAAAATATTTGATTTTTTCAATTTTTTGGGATTTCAACTTGGAGATACTACAATAAACGAGCGGATTAGTATTTCGACGGATATTAATGAAGACCTTAGTCATCGTAATGGTGCTATGGCGAAACACGTAACATGATGATCCAATGTAATTAATTAATGGTTCGACACACCACATGGATCACCTATGTGAAATCAGTTGTAAATTAGTAAGAGATCAAGAATGTGTGTGGAATATATATATATAGATATATATATATATATATGTTCATTATATTACATAAAATTATTTATAGACTCAAGTTCAATGCTTTACTACAATTAGATACCAATAACTCAACCCACCTAATATGATTTCTCGTACACGGTCAGAAATCTATTTCATTACACAAACGGGGATTACTATTTACCGCCCCCTTTTTACTTGTTACCGCCCCCTAAAGGGCTAGAAAAAGACGATTTTGCCCTTATGATATTTAAATTAATTTAAAAAGAGAAAATTATAATAAACAAGAAAAAATATCTATTTAAAGCTCTGTCCAGACAACACTTTTCAAATCGCATATCCAAATCAGACAAAAAAAAAACTGAAATCGCAATGGATCGCCGACAGGGAATAGGAAAGGGAAAGGGCTTTTTTTCACGACTGGTAAGCCAAATTAACGTATTTCCGTTCGGCGAAAAAAAAAAAAACCGACCGAAATCAATTTTCGGTCATTGCAGTACTGACCGAAACATAATTTCGGTCAGTACTGTAACCGACCGAAAATTGATTTCGGTCGGTTACAGTGCCGACCGAAATCATGCTTCGGTCGGTTACAGTCCCGACCGAAATCATGCTTCGGTCGGTTACAGTGCCGACCGAAATCATGCTTCGGTCGGTACAGTAGAGACCGAAATCAGGTTTCGGAGTATAGTACCGACCGAAATCAAAATTCGGTCGGTTACAGTACCGACCGAAATCTTATTTCGGTCGATTTTTTTTTTTAAAATCTTTTAATTACAGTATATTTTATTTATATTATTTATTTATATTATTTATTTGTATTATTTATTTGGGTTATTTATGTGTATTATTTATTTGTATTATTTATTTGTATATTTTATTAATATTATTTATTTGGTTTATTTTATTTGTATTATTTATTTGGGTTATTTATGTGTATTATTTATTTGTATTATTTATTTGTATATGTTATTTGTATATTTTATTTATATTATTTATTTGGTTTATTTTATTTGTATTATTTATTTGGGTTATTTATGTGTATTATTTATTTGTATTATTTATTTGTATATTTTATTTGTATATATTATTTATATTATTTATTTGGATTATTTAATTACAGACCAAGGGTGGAAAGACCCTACCCGGAGGAAGCATTAGACCCCCCCGTTGGATTATGGTGTGCCGGATGATGGAGCATCGTTTGAGTCATCCGGCGACGATCTGCCACCGGCCTCCTCAGGTAATTCCATTCTCCTCTATAAACTGACGTGCGATGTCGTGTCTTAAAATACGAAAGAAATTAAATTTATTTTTGTGTTATTCGTGAAAAATGAAATAGGGAGCAAGCGATCCAGGGTCACATATGCAATTTTTTGCGTTATTCGTGGGATGATATACAATTTTTTAAATGTTTTCAGGTTGCTTGGCTGCCGTACGGTCACGATCCAATGTCGCAGCAGCTGAGGACGATTTTCATGGGATGGGTTATATATCGCGACATCGTTGAGCCCTACTCGCGCCTCGAGAGTGTTGCGCCAGTTGGGGTACGTGCAGGTCATCCCGCCGCCGATGAATCCGCCGCGGAAGGCGGTCATGCCAGCAGACCCGACGAGGTATAAGGTGCATCATTCTGTCGATGCAGCAGAACATGCTTGGCGTCAGTTCCCGTACGCCTCCATCCTCAACCTCTCGTACCTCAATCGTGCCACCGCGCAGTACCTTGGTGAAACCGTTGGAGGGTACATGGACTGGTATGAGATGCATTCTCATCGTCGCCTGCTTTCGACGGAGCAGGGATCCTCATCGGCATGCATACCCCCGCGCAGCCACGCCGACTACTTACGTAATTAAATCTTATGTCGATTTTTTTTATATTTATATGTGTAATCGTACGTATTATTGCTATGTGCAGTGGTACAGCACGATGTACAGCTTGAGTTCGGACATGCTAGCCAGTCTGCATCGTGGTGAAACGACGCGTACGGACGAGTTCCGACAGAGGCTGAATGACATCAACGACCGGTGGCGCCAGGCCCTTGACGCTGTTGCTATTGTTTTTTATCTTTTATTGTATCGGACGGATTTTATATATGTTTTCAATATTTGTTTGCATATTTATTCCGTTTCGAATATAAATATACAAATAAATAATTCAAATAAATAATAAAAATAAATTATCCAAATAAATAATACAAATAAAATATACAAATAAATAATCCAAATAAATAATCCAAATAAATAATCCAAATAAATAATATAAATAAATAACCCAAATAAATAACCCAAATAAATAATACAAATAAATAATCCAAATAAATAATAAAAATAAATAATCCAAATAAAATATACAAATAAATAATCCAAATAAATAATACAAATAAATAATCCAAATAAAATATACAAATAAATAATCCAAATAAATAAATAATCAAAATAAATAATATATAAAAAAAAATTCGACCGAAAACAATTTTCGGTCGTTACAGTACTGACCGAAAATTGATTTCGGTCAGTACTACAACGACCGAAAATTGATTTCGGTCAGTACAGTACAGACCGAAACACGATTTCAGTCACTACTGTACCGACCGAAACATGATTTCGGTTTTTGCTGTACTGACCGAAATCGATTTTCGGTCAAATTTTTTTTTTCTTTCGGTCGATTTGAAATTCGAACAATGTTTTACGTTAATTTGGCTTACCAGATGCGAAAAATAGGCCCTTTTCTCTTTTTAAATTAATTTAAATATCATAAGGGAAAATCGTCTTTTTCCAGCCCTTTAGGGGGCGGTGACTAGGAAAAAGGGGGCGATGAATAGCAATCCAGTAAACAAAATAATGCTACTACTTTTCAAACTCAAATGCGGAAACTGTCGTAAATCAATTCCAAGAATTTACTATTGTTTTTGTTTGTCTTGACCAATTCAACACAATGGTGTATAGCTTAACTAACTCGATATTATTTCTTCTTTTTCTCTAGGGAATAGAATTTGGATAATTATATTATAGCTTACAGACACCACAACATTGACCTTACCATCAACAATAATGGACATTACGTTTCTAGATATAAAACAAATTAAGTAAAGATGGCTAATAGTATTAATTTCTAGAGCATAATGATAATACATAACTTTTAAATTTTCTTTCAAGACGTGTCTCATCCTTCCTTGTACGCGTTGTAGTTGGTAATTGTGTGTTCATCCATGACTACAAAAAACGATACACAACTTCCTTTTTGCACATAAAATTGGGCTCATAGTTATCGAAGTTTTTCGGTCCAAATTCATTGTGAACAGCCTTGATTGGTATAAAAAAACTAATCTTTATGACAACCTCAAATCGAAACATCAATCTGTGATCTACCTAAGCACAGGACAATCACAACGTAGTTTATTTCTTTTCACAACAAGATAGAATTCCACGTACAGATTTTTCGGAACGACCCGCGAGCAGAATTAGGTTAAGAGTTCGCAGCAATATGAAGAAACTAAGGTAGCAAGAAAGAATGAACAATGAATCTTCAAACCTCGAATCTCCTTTCTTAAGCAGTAGAAGCATTGGCACGATCAGATTCGATCATCGACTTAATGTAGAACTCGCCTGCCTTGTAAGATGACCTCACCATCGGGCCAGACGCCACATACCGAAACCCCTATTGCAGAGAAAATCGAACCACATTTACGATCTGATTACATTAAAGTGTAGCTACTACTATCAGTAAAGATCTCACCATTTCCATGCCGAGGAGTCGATACTTCTCAAAGGCTTCAGGCGTTATGTATTCAGACACGGGCATGTGGCGCTTCGAAGGCCTCATGTACTGACCGAAGGTCATCACATCGACGCCTGCTGCCCTCACTTTCTCCATGGTTTCGACAATTTGGTCGGGCGTTTCCCCACAGCCCAGCATGATCGAAGTCTTGGTGAGCGTGCCCGGCGGGGCATAATCTTTAGCCATGACTAAAACGTCCAGCGATTGCTTGAAGTTGGCCCGACGATCACGAACTACGCCTTGGAGCTCCTCGACTGTTTCGATGTTGTGGGCAAATACGTCGAGCCCCGATTTGGCGACTTTCTCCACACAGACAGAATCTCCGCGAAAATCAGGCACTGTGATGTGAAATTGGGATTTTCTTAGTTAAGCACGACTTCTATTCTGAGTAGTATTCGATTCGAACACATGAATACATACATACATACCCAAGGCTTCGATTAGCATAGATGGCTTCAAGGTCTTCAATGTCTGCACTGTCTCGGCGAAATGGTCGCTTCCTTGGTCGGGCAAATCGTCGCGATCGACGCTGGTAATAACTACGTAGTCTAAGCCCCACGAAGCTATTGCCTCGGCTACGTTCTTCGGTTCGTTTGGGTCGGGAGGAGGAGGAGAACGAGACGTCTTCACATTGCAAAATCTGATTATTGGAGAAACGAAAAACTAGCTGATGAAAGGAAGGGCCAAAAAAATTAGGGCAAAAAAAAAACGCCAAATCAGAAACCTGCAGCCACGGGTGCAAGTGTCGCCGAGGATCATGATGGTCGCCGTGGCTGTCCCCGTCTCGCCGCCGGACCAACACTCCCCCAAATTAGGGCATTTCGCCTCCTCGCACACCGTGTGGAGCTTCAGCTCCCTCAATTTCTTTTTGATCTGAGTGTACTTTTCTCCGCCGGGGATCGATTCCTTCATCCACTTGGGTTTCGGAAGCGGATTCTTCTTCGTGCCGACCTCGACGGAGTAGCTGCGATCATCGGACCTCATGTTTCTGATGAAGTCCGACAGATTGGGGGATTCTTCGGAGAGACGACGGCGGAGGCCGTCGAGGGTGGATGGGTAGCTCGCGGCTTTGGCATCGGTAGGCGGCGGCGGAGTGGTGGAGAGGAGGCGGGATAGGACGGCGGCGTGGTGCTTGGATTTGAGGAGACGAATTGTTGTAAGAGAATTCATTATCTGGGGATTGAAAAGCTAGAAATCAAGGATTTTTGTGGCTCTTAGATTGAATCCTAGCTTTTCGTTGGTTGGTTCCCAACTTAGCCTTATTTTGACTTAAAAACTAAATTAATTTTCATAAAAGATTTGTTCGTGTTCAGACATCATAAAACGTCTGCGATCTTATCACAAGTTTTTGTAGTTCTTCACATTCAAATTTCAATTCTTTTCGGGGCAATTTTCATTATGTCAAAAAGGATATTATTTCTGCCGTACCACTTCATTGTTCTGCAGTATCACTTCATTATTCTGCAGTATCACTTAATTGTTCTGCAGTATCACTTCATTTGTTCTGCAGTACTGTACTGCAGGAATCGGGTCTTTAAAACTAAATTTTATACAAACAGGGCCTAAATTGATTTAACAATCTAAAGGGGGTCTGAAACGTAATATATCCATTCTTTTTATTACTCGATTATCTTCTTCTGATATGTGAAAAAATAAAATAACCAGCACATTTGGGCCATAAACCCAAAACAAGGTAACTTCAATTAGATTAAATGTATTAGTAATGTATTTTGTTTCTATAATAATCTACAGGAGTTTTCCTCTGCTTTTCTACGATTAACAAATAAAAGTTCGAAAATTAAAATTCACAGACTGAAGTGAATTTTAGTATTGAGTAGTCAAAGTCAAAGTATAAGGAATAACATTTTATTCAATTTTTTTTATCTTTTTATTATTTTTATCCACTAAAGATGGCGAAAACCCTACATCCGTGTCTCAAGCACTGCGACGTAGCAACCTTTCAGCCGTCGTTCTCGTCAGAACGAACCACCGCAACCTCTCAATTCGGTGTAGTGAGAGTAGTTTAGGTAAGTATGTTATGTACTGAATTCAAGAGCATTCTTTTGTGGTGCGAATATTTGGTTGGTTCTCGTTTTCCTGTATCAGTAATCTCTTAATTTGTTCCTTTTGCAGGACTGTATCTTCGATTTGAGCTCAGCTTTGGTTAATTAATAGACGTGAAGCTGCTTTCGTATCATCTGGGATGAAGAAAAACGCATGACGAAATTAGATGTAAGGGAAACTAATCGTATTAATTCTTTACTTTTAGAAGTGGTAGAGAGTTTTTGGAAGTTTTAGCTATGAAGGTAGAGAGATTCACGTTGCTTAATGTTTTTTTTTTCTTTTTCTTTTTCCTGTTGTGACAGTCTTAGTCTGAAGGAGCTGCTGATGATAGTAGAAAGGTAGACAAAAATCTTGAACCTTTTGCAAAGTTGAGTGGCTTCTCGGCAACTTTCGCGGATTCATTTCTTAATTTTGGCTTTGTTGACAGTTGGTTTGTTGAAGAAAACCGTTAAGATTTTTCGAATATGACTGGTTTGGAAGGCAATTTGGGTTCTTCTCAGCCTAATTGTGCAGCTGCTGTTGAAAAAATTTCCAAAAACAGCGAAAAAGATCTTATCAGAAACGAAGAACCTTTATTGCGTGATGGAGCAGTAAAGGAAAACACAATCGTGTGTAGCGTAACAGATGGCGATGAAACGGTTTCTGAGAAAGCTCATGTCGAGCCGTTAGGGTCTGATCGAGATTTGGGAGATTTGAGTAGTTCTGTTGAGGAATATCTAGGGAAAGTAAGTTTAGACGGGGCAGTAAATGCTGAAAAGGTCGATTCTCATGGTAATAACTCCGTAAAACTTGGCGCTGAATCTCCCGGAATTAACGACACAGTGGGTAATAATGGAATATGTCTGATAACCGAAACTGCCAGTGATAACGACAAGAGTGAGGAGAGTGACGATAGTGACGAGGAATCTGATTCTGAGAGTGAGAGTTCTTCGTCGTCCTCATCATCGTCGTCTAGCAGCGAATCTGAGGATGATGACGAAGAAGAAGAAGATAGTAAAGCAGTTATTCACGGACAGAAAGTAAAGAATAAGGAAGCTGCTGTTACGGAGAAAACAAGTGACGCCGAAGAAGGCGAAATTATTCTGTCTGATGATGCTGATGAGATGGTCGCGTGGAGTGACGGTGAAGATGGCGAAGGAAATGCTGTGCCTGGACCAATCAGATCGAAGAACGAAGTCGAGGTAATAAATTGACCATCGATGATGCTTTTAAAATCGTTTTTTAGCCTTGATTTGTTATTATGAAGATAGCTTATATATTCTCATTCTTAATTTCGTTATGAAGGTTCTTCCGCCCGTTCCATCTGTTAATGTGGCCCTGCAACCACATCATCAGACCCAACCCATTGGAACAATCCTATCGGTAATGTTCTTGAGCCATCATCTTAGAAAATCGAAATTACTTGAGAAATTTTTATTTCGTGATCATGATAGTACGACATTTTTTGTATTGACTATTCGGTTTGATTTGCAACCTTAACTCGTTTCCTATATGGCTTTTTCAACTGGGGTCAGATGATTGGTTGCCAAGTAATCGTCGAAGGGGATGAGAAACACGCTCCACTCAGCGAGGGTTCGATTCTTTGGATCACAGAAACAAGATTGCCCCTGGGGATAGTCGACGAAATATTCGGACCAGTCAAGAATCCTTATTACATCGTAAGGTACAACTCGGAGAATGAAGTGCCTGAAGATATCCAGCAAGGGACTCCTATCTCTTACGTTGCAGAATTCGCAAGCCACGTATTGGGCGACGAGAATCTGTATAAAAAGGGTTACGATGCGTCCAACGAGTACGACGAGGAGTTTTTCGAAGACGCCGAATTCTCAGACGATGAGAAGGAAGCTGAGTATAGAAAGACGCTCAAGATGAAGAAGCGAGGAAATAGCGACTCTAAGCCCGTGAGAGAACAGCGAGAAAACCAAACGAAAACCTGGAAACAAAATCAAGACCGTGGGGAAAAGAATTCTCAAGATCAAGAACGCTCGTCTTCATCTTCATCTGGGATTGGTCAGAATCTTCCTGGTAATCAGCCCATGTTTCTTCATCAACAAGCTCAAACGCTTACTTCCACTGCTATTAATGGTAGTTGGCCTTTCGCTATCGCACAACCACCGCCTCAGGGCTTAAACCTACCAAATGGACTCCCGCCGAACGGAATGCTATGGATGCAGCAAAATCCAACCTTTCCCTTATATCAAACTCCTCCTCTACAAGCCAACCCAATGTTCCCTCAACAGATAAATTCAATCCCAGGGCTGCCCTCGAATTTCAACCCTCAGTCGAACTATGGAAATGTACCGCCTATTCCACCTTGGTCAATAGGCCTTGACCCAAATTTGGTGAATTTTCTGCAGCTACTACAGATTGGCCTACAATCTCAGAATGCTCCTACGCCCTCACCCATGGGAGGAGGAGAAAGTACCCATTCGTCAACTGAGATTACGCCTTCCATTTTCAACCAAGGCCGCGGTGGTGGTGGAAGAGGAGGAGGGCATCACAGAGGCCGTGGCCGTGGAAGGGGTAGGAATCATCGTTGACGACCATACATAACCACCGCGGTAAGTAATACCTTTGTCATCGTTAACAACAAGATTCCCCGTTTGCCGTCTAGTTCTTTACTTTCATTTCCTGTACTGAAGATATAGTCATCAAAACATCATTTCGCTTATCGAAGACAACACCTAGTAGTTTCTTTACCATATCATATCTACATTCTACAACGTACTATTTTTTTTTCCTGTGCTGGGGGGTAACGTAACGACAAAACTTGTTTTCGGCGAAAAAAAAAACTCCTCAATTGCTGAACACGGTGGTGATGAGAATCTGAGACCAGACTGGGAAGGTGAGCAGTACGATGGCGACTATGACGAGCATGACGGCTATGCAGTACCACTTCCTCGAGCCCTTTTGGTACTCCCTCGCCTCGTGGAGCTGCTCGGTCCCACGCCTGACGAAGGAGCTTGCGTGGGCCACGTGGCTCTCTATGTCGTTGAGCTGCTGGCCCTGAGCCTCGACGAGGGCTGCCATGTCGAGGAATATCTGGTGGAGCTCGACGAGGTTCTTCTCTATCTCCTTCACGGCGTCGTGCCGTTCTTGGATCTCGGAGATGGTGTCGAGGATTTGGCCTCGCCCTTGGTCTTGGATGGCCTTCTGTAGGAACGTTTCGCTCTCCCCGCTAGAGATTAGGTTCTCGATGAGGTCCTCGTCGGCCTTCTCGCCCGTCACCGTGAAGTAACGCCTCGCCACCGTCTCCCTGTTCGATATGTTACTCAATGCGATGAAATATGAAGAGAGGTGGAGAGAACAATAGAAACATAGAGTTTGTGGGGTGTTTTTTCCGACTTTAAGGAGAGAGATTGAGGGTTCATTCAGTTATATTTTTTTTTTTTCGGTCAAGTAGATATCCCGAACAGTGAACACTAGCCCCCGAACTTCGACTAAGTTCATCCCGAATCGAATATGAACCTCAACTTCGGTTATTAGACTACCACGGCAGTGGGACCCGCCCAACCCAAATCCCACAAACAACGACTGTCACGGGATTAAATCCTAGATAAAGGTATGGTGAAGCTCTTCTGATTTCCATGTGAAAATCTCGGTGACTAGATTTTATCTTTTAACCGTTCAAATATTCAGTCAGGGTGGTGTTTCTCGCTCGTGTCCGCTGCCCGCCAACAATCGGTCTCATGTATCTAACCATATATCAATCAGACCACTGAAAATCAACCCAATCGGAACCGAACCCCAAAAAAAATATATCGACTCTAGCCGATATTTTCTCGGGCTCAGCAAATGGTCAAAAGAATCGTTTTGGTCATTTCCTACCTATACTCGTCGTTCATTCGCGCTCGAAAGGCCTGGAAGCTGTCCATCATGTCCTTGAGCTTCTTCCCGAGCCCCCCGACGACCGAGGTCCTCGTCCTGTCCGCGGAGGACCCGGGCCCGCACCCGGGGACCCGACGACTGTTGAGGTTCGATCGCTCGAGCGCCTCGAGCTTCGTCTTGATGAGCTTCACGCGCTTCAGCACCTGAGAGACGTCGGCGTCCATTCGGGCCCGGAGCTCCTTCACGGCCGTCGCGTTGTGGGCCGTCTTCGTCTCCGAGTTCGATTCCTGCAGGCGTCTGTATAGCTTCTCGACGTCGTTCATGTCGCTCTTCACGTTCTCCACGTCCTGAAAGAATTGGTCGAGCCCGTCGACCGACTCGGACGCCGCCGTGGGGCCCGTCTCGAGGTCGAAGGGCTGGGGCCTTCGAAAGGAATGTGAGAATAGGTCGTTCATTTTCCTTTTTCTTTTTTCTTTTTTATCTTCCTTTCCTCTTTTTTTTTTTTCTTGTATTTAATGTTGGGTAATTATACAATTTCAATGTTTCTCTCACTCTCTTTCTCCTCTTAAGATGGTTGTTGCATGGGAGGGAGAAGGAAAGGGTGAGAGAAATCTAATCTTTGATCTCAAGAGAGAGAGAATGGAAGAATGGTAAAGTGGGTTTCATTGCACGCTTTCTTTCCTACTTACATTCGAAACTTGGTATTGTTAGAGGTAATACTTGGTCAAGCCACAAAGCCAAAGGATGGTGAAGAGAGGTGTGGGAGATCGTTGTTTTAGGACACAAACGTATGACTTATGGATGATCGTTGTTTTGTATGGTGGTCTTAAAAATTGGACATTGGGGATGTTCGGATAGTAAGATGAGATAATTCACTAATAATTGTTTTAATACACAAGAGAGGGGCAACTACACTATTCCATTTCTATCATCAAAAGACATTATTTTAAGTCATCTTCTTCCTCGAGAAAAATAGAAGTGAGGCCCATAAAAAAACCTTTTCTTTCATCAGCCTCTTTACATTCAAGGGACTTCAATTCTAAAATTTACATCGAATTGAAGCCCTTTCTGTTTTCACGGCGAAAAACAGTTGTTTACAAAACCATCCATGAACAAGCTGGTATTTTTGTTATTGCAGGCTTTCGCGTGTGAAATTGAGAAATCCCAGCTACGCCTTTCCGAGGATACGCAACAGCCGCCGTCGCCGGCGAAGGATCCTCAGATCCGATCGTTATCTTCAGTTCAGCTCTGACCCCAGCAATTGAGATACATGACTTGACGCACGGACTCGTCGGATCTTACCCGCTTTGCTTCTCCGACGAGGTCGGTGTTAGCGACGGGGACCGAGAAAGAACGGAGATCGCCGGAGAAAAAACGGTTCTTGCCGTGGTTCAGCGATCTCAGGCCGGACTTCACCTTCTGTAGCTGATCGGAGTGGCTGTTCACCAACGATACGCTCGTCGCCACCCAAACCCTACTGATATAATTCATCATTTCACTAATTCTTTTGAAGTTTTAGGATTTTTGTACTTACAAATTTTTTAGTTCGATTTGTTTTGCTTTCTCTGCGATTTTCTGCTTCGTTATGGTAAGAAGACTGAAGAGTGAAGACGATGAATGTGTGCATAGCCTCTATTTAATGGTGGAGTCTAGGGGCATAAATGGAAAAGACAAATAAATCAAATGGAAAAAAAAAAGAAAAAAGAAGAAGATAAGTGCAATGTGCATATTCGACATACAGGTGGATGACAACCTTATCACTTTAGTACAGTTCTCTCTATTATTGTCAATCTTTCAACCAATAGGCATTCAACATGTTTCTATCAAGGCCTTGTTTCTATCAAGGCCCAACTCCCAAAGCTCAATTATATGCCGGGTAAATTCCCTTTCAGTACCTTTCAACGTTTGAGATTCCTGTTCAATACCCCCATGAAAAAAACTTCATGTTCAGTACCCACAGAAAAGTTGTGTGTTTAATACCCAAACAGCGAATGGACGAAAATACCATTTTCTGAAATTAAATTGGACATCATACCAACTGTTTTAATTATTATACCAATGTTATTCTAATTATACCAACAGTTATCATTATTATACCAAATGATATAGTGTATAATTTTATTGGTATAATTACGTCAACAGGTGGTATAATTGCTACAGTTTCAGGTATAATTTCAAAATCAGTTCGCATATCGTCCAATTTCACTGTATAAAATTCAAATAACGTTATTTACTGGTATTATAACCAAAACGTGGTATAATTTCTACAATTTCTGGTATAATATCAAAATGAGTTGGTATAACATCCAATTCGCTTTAAATTATAATAACGCTATTTGAATTGGACATCACATCAACTGTTTTGATTATTATACCAACTATTATTCTAATTATATCAAATGTTATCGTTATTATACCAAATGATACAGTGTACAATTTTGTTGGTATAATTACGACAATAGTTGGTATAATTTCTACAGTTTCTGGTATAATTGCAAAATCAGTTCGCATATCGTCCAATTTCACTGTATAAAATTCAAATAACGTTATTTACTGGTATAATAACCAAAATATGTGGTATAATTTCTACAGGTTCTGGTATAATTTCAAAATCAGTTGGTATAATTACGTCCAATTTCGCAGTAATTTATAATAATGCTATTTACTGATATAATAATGAAAACATATGGTATAATTTCAACATTTTCTGATACAATGTCTAATTGTGTTGGTATAATAATTATTTTTTTTAGTATAATTCATGTGAAAATAATTATTCAGCTTTTTTGAATACGTGAGACAGGGGTATTTTCGTCCATTTAATGCTGAAATGGTTTTTAGGTACTGAATAGGAATAAATTTTCAAATGGGTACTTATAAGAAATATATAATTCGAGGGGTATTTAAAAAGAAGTTGAAATGTTGAAAGGTAGAATTAACCCTTATATCCGTTATTGTATTTTATTATGTTTTTTGTCCCTTTATTAGGACACTATCATAAGATGCCAAAACTAAGTTCTCATTTTCCTTTTGTTTTTGGTCAAAGTTGGCTGGATATATAAGAAAATTGGGGTTTTGATCCCTTTTTTTCTGAGCCATAATTTCATATATGCAAGTGTCATTAGAAGTGGTTAAATAGCCACGAGCAGCCAGCATCCTTATTGCAAAGTTATGCAATGGTTTTGATGCTAATTAAAAGATGAAAACTTTTTAATCGTCCTATTTCTTATATATCCCTATAAGTATGAATTAATACACAAAAAAGAGAAGTTAAACTATTTCTATTTATCCCTGATTTGAGTGAGGCTAATACATGCAAATCAGCGAAATTAATTCCAGTAAACACTTGGTTGTTTCGTAGCAAAATTTTGACCATCATTGGTTTGATTTGACTCATAATTTAGGCAATTCGACCACTGGAATTTCATTTCACGTAACCCATCGAATTAAACTTTACACCAATGTACACAAAAAAAGTGAAATTGAAACTATAGGAAGGGTAAATCCCACTCCACTAAATTTTTTGGGTTAATTACAATTCTGTTCAGTCAGAAGCTTAATTTAATATTTAAGCCTGTCAGAAAAAACTTTAGTTTAAGGATCCAATTTTTTTAAGAGATAAGAACCTAACTAAAAAGCCGGATAAAAGTTAATATAAACTGATATAAGATGGTCGTCAAACTTTGAACATATTGTTATTTTAAAACAATGAATATGAAGTGGTACTGCATAATTGAACTAGTATCAGATGATCCTAAACTGATACCGAATGATCGTTTTGTGTTACAAATTTCAACATATTGTTATTTCAGAGCAATGAAGTGATACGGTAAAAATTTGATCCTTAAAACTTAATTTTTTCCTGAAATGGAGTGAATTCAAATGAAAATTCCGACGAGGGCTGAATGAAAATTACCCCCTCTTTGTTTCGTAGAAGAATATATGAGAAAGCAAATCCCACTAATCAATAGTGCAAACTCAGAGGTAAAATTACCACATAAATGAAGAACAGTAACATTCGACAATAAATTTCAAAATTTCTCTCTCTCTCTCTCTCTCTCTCTCTCTCTCTCTCTATATCTCTCTTACAAACTACGAAGAGCATCATTGAACAAAGCAGAGAAGGCACTCAACAATGTCTCCTCCCTCGACAATCCAATCTCCAGCCCACCTTCGAAATCCCTGGACTTGCACAGAGACATGGAAGTGTCCCAATCGATCGACGCCGACTCGTACTTTTTGGCCCGACCGAACCCAAAATCAACGTCGTAGAGATCGAACCTCGGCGACCCAGCGACGCCGAAGAGGCGCTTGCCTATCAGCTTCCCAAATTCCGACGGCCAAGACTCAGCTCCGTCGAGGATACCCTTCTCGTTGTACGCCGTCCGCCTTACAGCGTCGCCGGTGCTCTCAGCTGCGTAGGCGAACCCATCTTCTCCTTTAAGCTCGCCGTGCTTTGCCTCCGCCTTGACGAACGCTATGCAGTTGCCGAAGTACGACGCCGGCAAAGGTGGGTTCAGCCGCGCCCTAATGCAGTTTTAGAATGTTTAAAGATCAAATTCTCGGACAGAGATGTAAGAGAATCATCGTGGGTTTTACTTCTTACCTGCAATCAGCTGCAAAGGCGAAGAATTCTGGCTCGTCGTCGGCGACGACGGTAGGTCCCACTTGAGCCTCCGCCTTGACAAGGCAAGACCAGGCCAATCCACACGCCACCGTGAAGGAGGTGACGTGTTTTACGCCGGGGCGTTTCTCCATGAACGAGTTCTTGAGCTTCTGTACATCTTCGGAGGTCAAGACGAAGGTAGCTCGGACTTTATTGGTCGGAAACTTGACTGGCTCGGAAACTACGGCGCGGTCCTTCTTCATTAGGTTCCAATAGATGGAATCCAATCCATTAGGGTCTTCAACAGATGAACGATCAAAGGAGGGCAACAATTTCTCGACTTTTAGAGCATCGTCTTCTTCACTGTTCAGACAAGCCCATGTTTTGATGAATCCCACAATCGAGCTCGCATCGCCGATTGCGTGATGGTTAGTGAACCCTAAGCACAAACCCTTGTCGGGGAATAGCGTGACCTGCAAGGCCAAGACAGGGATCTCTTCCTCGCCGTCGTCGGCCGTAACCTTCGGCGGAGGCAGATGAGGGACGCAGTCGTAGAAATCATCGGCGACCCTCGGGCCGTTCCCCGTCAGAATCTCGAAGTCCTTGTCGCTCTTTGCGACCGTGAGCGGCACGGAATCGCCGCCGTGTGAGAATCGCGAGAAGGGTTTTCGATCGTCGTTGATGGGGTGGACGATGTTGCCGGCGAGCGGCGGAAAGTGGGCCAGCGCTTTGGACAGGGAGATCTTCAGCCGTGGAACTACGGTTTCTTGAAACTGCTGCTCGGAGAATGGGCGGTCGAAGAAGAGGAGGCGCTGGACTGGGTGGAAGTAAAGCCATGTGAGGTCGAAGTGTAACAATGGAAGAGTTATTAGGCTTTGCTCTTCGTCTTCTTTGTTGGGATAGGGTTCGACGAAGCAGTTTTCGAGGACCTTGGGCGCCATCGTTGACTTCTGTGCTGCTGTGTTTGAGAGAATGAATGAACCTATGGCGATTTTTAAGCGTTGTAAGAAAGAGAGAACCTTTGTGGTTAGGTGCAAGTAACTGAGGTTGGTGGGTGGGACTTTGTTTCGTTGGTGGCAATAAATGTGAACTAATAAATGTCAGATGCTTTATTTATTGGGGTAACTTACATTAATCTTCGTACCCCTATTTTCTTATACATAACTTCCCATTTCATATTATTTATTAGGAAACTCCCTAAATCAAAACAAACTTATACATAACTCCCTATGTACGATTTTGCCCCTATATTTTTATAGTACCAATATACGTATGTTTGTAGTACCTCATGGACGATTTTCCCCCCTCTATTAATTTTCACACCCTCACCCAACTCGTAGTACCAATATACGCATGTTTGTAGTACCAATGTATAATATTCGTGGTACCATTCCATGAGCCCATGGACGATTTTGCCCCTCTACTAATTCTCACACCCTTTTCTTTTCCTTACCCGAACTTGCAGTACCAATATACGTATGTTTGTAGTACGAATGTATGGATGTTCGTGGTACCATTCTGTGAGCTAGTGTAGTACCATACGTAGGTTACTTGTAGTATCTTTTCGTACCATGTGCTTAGCTATCGCAACTCCTATCCTATTGTAGCACCAATACACATATACCTGTAGTACCAATATATAGATGTCTGTGGTACCGTATTATATGCTAGTGTGGTACCAAGATTAGGTTACTTGTAGTATCAATATCTATGGTAACCGTCACGACAAAAAAAATCGGATGACGTCGAAAAATTCGTTACCAAAACTTGAAGTACCAATATACGTATGGTTGTAGTACCAATGTATAGATGTTCGTGGTACCATACCGTGAGATCGTGTGGTACCATACATAGGTTAGTGGTATCTTTTTTCGGTACCATGTGTTCAGCACAAGTAACCTACATTTGGTACCACACTAGCTCACGGTATGGTACCACGAACATCGATACACTGGTACTACAAACATACGTATATTGGTACTTCAAGTTTGGGTAAGGAATTTTCGACGCCATCCGAATTATTTTTGGTTCGTGACCATTGCCATAGATATTGGTACTACAAGTAACCTACTCATGGTACCACACTAGCTTACGATACGGTACCACGAACATCTGTATTTTATTGGTACTACAAATATATGTGTATTGTTGCTACAATTTTAAGGTAGGAGTTGCGATAGTTAAGCACATGATATGAAAAGATACTACAAGTAACCTACGTAGGGTTGGCAATGGGGCGGGGATTCCCCGTCCCCGTGGGGATCCGCCCCGAACGGGGCTGGGAATCCCCGAGATTTTATCCCCGCGGGGCGGGGACGGGGAATGATGTCTCCCCGTGGGATCCCCACGTGGATCCCCGCCCCGTCCCCGAACCCTCTTTTATATATTATAATATATATAATATTACATTATAATTTAAATAATAGTAAAATAATATCAAAATATTGATTAAAAATATTAAAGTAATACAAATAATATATAAAATTATAATTTATAAAATATTTATTACACAAATATATTCAAATTTATATATTATATTAAAGATATTATTTTTTTAAAGAAAATTAATGGGCGGAGAATCCCCGTGGAGAATCCCCGCCCGCGTGGATCCCCGCGGGGACGGGACGGGGACGATTTCGTCCCCGAATGCATCGCGGGGACGGGGATGGGGATTAGATCCCCACGCCCGCCCCGCCCCGCCCCATTGCCATCCCTAAACCTACGTATGGTACTACACTAGCTCATGGAATGATACCACGGTATGGTACCACGAATATCTATACATTGATATTACAAGAATATATTGGTATTACAAGTTTTGGGTAGGGGTCCGTGGGTGTTGACAGGTTTTCTGGTAATATTGCGATAGTTAAGCAAATGGTACGGAAAAGGTACTACAAATAACTACGTATGGTACTACATTATCTCACGGAATGATACCACGATATGGTTGTTGGGATTGAGCGGTAATATTTAATTCCGGCCAGCGGTAGTTGTATTTGGACCCCGCGATAATTTATCGGGATATTATTTAAAGTCGTAATGACACCAAGAGAACATCGAGATTTTTACGTGGTTCGGCCAATACCGCCTACATCCACGGAGAGACAATAGTTTTACTATTGAGAATATTACATCGTACAAAATAACGCTCGTGTTTAAACCCAAAACCCGAGACCCCTTACCCACCCGAGTAATGTTTTTGTACCTACTCCCAACTACCCCAGTAAAACTAAACCTGCTCTCACCCTTATCCGCCCGGACAAGATTTCCATTTTTTTTTCTTTTTCCCTCTCATTCTCTCTCCCTCGCTCTCTTTCTCTCTTGGATTTGGGGTGTCTATTACATTGAGCACCTAAGCCTATTTATAGGTGTTTAGGAGCACAAAGCACGTAAGTGCTTAGCTCATAGGTGATCAAATTCAATTTGATCTCCTATGGTTTTCTTCTCCATTATTGAAAAGTCAACAATGGTACCACAAATATCTATACATTGATACTACAAGAATACGTATATTGGTACTACAAATTTTGCGTAGGAGGTCCGTGGATGTTGACAGGTTTTTTGGTAATATTGTTGTTTTTATAAGGCTAAAATCGTCCATTAGGTAGTTATGTGATATAAAAGTTTTGAATGGGGAGTTTGATGATAAATGAATGGGAAGGGGGAAGTTAGTTGATTAATGTTTGAGAGTAGACAGTTATACGTAAATTTCTCTTATTTATTTGTTATGTTTCTTGAAACGAAAAAGATAAGGGTTAATTAGATGTCAGACCCTATTAACAAATTCAAGTAGGTTTCAGGCGCTTTTATTGTTTTAATCAGGAATAAGGATCTAGCTCATATTCACGTTAGGAAAAATGACCAATTCAGGCGGAAAAGACACCTTTACCCTTGTTTTTTCCAGAAATTACATCAGACTTTTAGACTAAATCTCACGTGTTATAAAGTGGTACATAAATCTTATTTAGTGGTATTTATTAAGAATGAAGTGGTATTATGATCTGTAATAAGATACGCTGAGATTAAAAATCGATTTTCAGTACACAAACCCTAAAGTTAGCTTTCCAGCCTTCATCGAGAAAACCCGAAGAATTTTCTACAGATCTGAACCCTTAATCGACGAACCCGATCGATTTCAACACTTCATCGACGAATCGTGCGATGGCTCCGAAGAAGAACCCGTCGATCGGCAAGAAAGTGGCCGGAAGAGGAAGAAGGAAGTTGTTGGGAAGAAGAACGGCGTCGAATGATGGCTCTGATTGTGTTTTGACTGTGTTTAGCACTTTTAGTGCTTTGAATGATTGTTCTGCTTCTGTTTTTTTACTCTATTTTGCGTTTTGAACTAGTTCTTCTTCGTACCACATTACATGTAAATTATACCACTTAATAATATTCTGGTAACAATTTATACTCCATTCATAACAAAAAATAAGAACAATGCAAAAGCGTCTTGGGCCTATTAGCGTCTCCATCTTTATACAATACCACATCACATGTAAATTATACCACTTAAGTATAGTTTAATACCAATTTATACTCCACTCGTAACAAAAAAATACCCAGAAGCTTCATGGGCCTATTACCGTCTTCATATTTATAAAATAACACATCACATGTAAATTATACCACTTAATTATAGTTTGATACCAATTTATACTCCATTCGTAACAAAAAATAAGAACATTCCAGAAGTTCCATGGGCCTATTACCATCTCCATCTTATAATACCACATCACATGTAAATTATACCACTTAAGGATATTCTGGTACCAATTTATACTCCACTCGTAACAGAAAATAGGAACATTCCAAAGCTTCATAGGCCATCGTCTCCATCTTTATACAATAGCACATCACATGTAAATTATACCACTTAAGTATATTCTGGTACCAATTTATACTCCAATCGTAACAGAAAACTAAGAACATTCCAGAAGCTCCACGGGCCTATTACCGTCTCCATCTTATAAATACCACATCACATGTAAACTATACCACTTAATTATATTCTGGTACCAATTTATACTCCACTCGTAACAGAAAATAGGAACCAATTTATATGGTACCAGATCACATGTAAACAATACCACGTAAGTATAATCTAGTACCAATTTATACTACACTCGTACCAATTTATACGCCATTCATAACAGAAAATAAAGAACATTCCAGAAGCTTCATGATTCGTCAATGAATATGGATCAATATTTATACCATACCAAAACACATGTAAATTATACCACTTCAGCGTAATCTGGTACCAATTTATACTTCATTCATACCAAAAAATAAAGAACATTCCAGAAGCTTCTTGATCCATCAATGAATATGAATCAATCTTTATACCATACCAAAACACATGTAAATTATACCACTTCAGCGTAATCTGGTACCAATTTATACTCCATTTATAATAAAAATAAGGAACATTCCAGAGCTTCATGATCCGTCAATGAATATGGTCTCACCATCTTTGTATGATACCACATCACATGTAAATTATACCACTTTATAATATTTTGGTAACCGTTTATACTATCCTGGTAACAATACATTACGAAACGATACCACATTAAGTCGTATTGATACTATATAATATGTTATCGTACCATATTAATGGATCGAATAATTTCGTAAATAAAAGTTGTTTTTTCGGTTGTGGAGGAATAAAAATCATGGAAATATATGATTTGATGTATAATACACGAAGTTCCTTAATTTTGTTACGTTTTATGCAAATATGATATAAGTAGTCAAGTAATGATGTTTTGATCATGCGAAATGTATACCAATGCAAATCGTAGACAACTATATTTACATTACATTGATATTTACCATTATGAATTACAACAAATGTATCATAAACAACATTATACGTCAATCATAGATCAAATCTTACGACAATAAACCTTTAATTGTAACCCCGAAACAGTTTACCCTAAGATCCGATACTCTAAACCAAAAAACTAGAAACCCTAGCGCATAAACCGCAATCTGTAACACATAAAGTGTTTCTGGTACCACATTATTACAGGAATATATACTACATAATATCACATCACATGTAAATTATACCACTTCAGCGTATTTTAGTATCAATTTATACTACATTCATAACAAAAAATAAGAACATTCCAGAAGCTTCATGGGCCTCAGTGAATATGGTCTCTCCATCTTTATATGATACCACATCACATGTAAATTATACCACTTCATGCCACTATTGTACCTAATCTTATCGAAATTATACCAGTTACACGTTTCTGATACCACATAACGAACACTCATTTAAATATTTTGTTTTTTGCGATTTCACTTTCAATTCGTCGAATACACATCAAAATTGATTTAATGCCAGTATGTGTAAAAATTTACGGTAAATCGATCCTTGAAATAGCTTTTCCATTAATACCATTTGCATAACATCTGGAAACCACTTCTTATGGTAGTTATATCACTTTATGCCATTATCATACCACTTCTGTACTGTCATAACACACTAAGTTTTGCAGGAAAAACAACTAACACGTAAATGACACCACTTTATGCCATTATTATACCACTTTATGTGTTTATAATACCACTTTATGCCATTATCATACCACTTCTGCTACCAATTTATACTACACAAAAGTTCCCGCCCAAAATAATACTGAGATTCAGCTTTCCCGCCCAAAACAGCGTGACTTGCTTATTCAGTACCACTTCCTCCCTAACGAGTACCACAACCTGCCAAATGAAAAATATTCCAGTCTGGAAACCACTTCTTATGGTTGTCATACCACTTTACGCTGTTATCGTACCGCATCTTATAAAATTGATACCAATTGAGAATAAGTAATAGTTTTTCGTTGCTATACCACTTTATGTATCTAATATACCACTTTACGATCTGTTTTACGACTTCTCTCTGTTTTGGTACCGCTTCTTATATAACTAATACCAAATGAGATAAGTAACAGTTAACGTTGTTATACAAATTTAAGCCTCTTCTATACCACACAATGCTTCTCTTATACCATATATTACAAAAATTATACCAAATGGAAAAAGTAATATCTCGTACCAGTTCGAGTAACGTTTCTTATCGTTTCTATACCACGTTACGGCTCTTGTATACCACATCATATAAAATTAATACTAAATTAGAATAATATCTCGTATCAGTTCGAGTAATGCTTCTTATCGTAACTATACCACTTTATGCCACTATTGTACCAAAGTATTGAAACTATACCACTTAAGCCTTTCTGATACCACATAACGAATACGCATTTAAATTATTTTTCTATGGCGATTTCACTTTCAGTTCGTTAATCTTGAGGGACGAACGATTGAGTCAACACTAAGGCGCGACGTAATTTCCAAGCCATGGGTCTCTCGAATTTAAGCGTATTTAGCTTTAATTTCGACAAAAAAATGCTCGATTTATCTTTTTGCGTAAATGATATTTCTAAAAATTATTCCTAATCTTAAATATGACGACGTAAATATCATTGATATCGTCGAATACACATCAAAATTGATTTTGTGCCCAGTATACTCGAAAATTTAGGCCAAATTGATGGTTGAAATAGTTTTTTCGATTAATACCATTTGAATAATATCTCGTAACATAATAGTAGCAATTCATACCTCTTTATATAACACCTACAAGGGGCATTTTCGTCAAATCAGTGTTTATGTTCTTTATTTTGATCGTTAAGATTGGTCCTTAAAACTATATTTTATCTGAATGTGGCCTGAACTCGATAGCAAACTTACGCTAGGGTCAGATATAAAAACGTCCCAAAAGATAATTACATTGAAAGTTTAATAAAAAATATCTAAGATTTGTCCGCCAAGGGTTCACACGTGCACCTACCTGTCTGCCGCAAACCAATAAACACACAATGTTTTGGGCCATTAAACTCGGTAAACTTGGTGTATGAAAAGATGTGCAACAACAACGAACGGCTAGGAAAAGACATGGAAAAGGCATTGAAGAAACGCGTACGATGAGTCGATGACTTTAGTTCTGTCTGACATATAAGACTTCGTAGTCATTGATACTTTATTGTCGTAGCCACAAATAAAGATGTGATTCATTAATTGTTACTATTAATATAAGCAGTCATTCATTGCCTGCCATTGGTTTCTTTATTAGGTAAATCCTTATCGTCATTTTAAAATTTCTCTTAAATACTAGTCGATTTTCTTTATTTCTTCCGTATAAATATCTACGTATTTGAAAAAATTTCTTCCTTTTTAATAGTACAGTGTTAAAAGAGACGAAAATACTGTACTATGTGAGAAGAATAATAATTTTTAAAATTACAATAATAAAAATAATAATTAATACATGGTAGAGAAACGATTGGCATACCACAACTGATCCCCCCGCCCTAAGCCTAACAAGCTCCGCCTTCAGCCGCCGACGTTTGATTCATCGGAGCTGCTCTCCTCCTCCTCCGGCGGCGGAGGGGACCAACGCGCCGCCTGAGTATCCTCCATCACTTCTCTTCCACGAATGAACAGTCGTATGCATTCTTGGCAGAGGCAGAGGCTCGGAGTCAGCTTCGGACCCGAGGCTGACCAAGGCGTCGGAGACCTGCACACGCGGCAGAGGAGGTTCCTGCCGTGACGCGCCACCAGGAAGTTCGCTGAGTGCACGGCGACGTCGCAGTCCCAGCATAAGTAAGCGTGGTCTGCCTCGCAGAAGATCCCCGCCGCCTTGTGTTTGCAAAGCTCGCACCGTAGTAATATGTGATCCTCCTTCCTCGAACTTCTCGCCATGCTTTGTAAATATTACAATTACATATCCATCCCAGTTGTTATTATTCTCTGGAAGGAAGTTCTTGATTTTGTCAGAGAGAGAGATAGAGATGGCTGAGAAGGAAAATCAGATCAAGACTAATATGAGCCACGAGAAAGTTATATTTTATTGCAACTTGTCAGTCAAAGGGCAGCACACAAAAAGAACCATTTCGAGGGCATAAAACTCATGGACGATGTCAAATGAAATATATTTCAAAGGGTAAAAATAGAATATCACAGCTGAGATACGGAGATATTTTCTTGGAGACGTGATCAGGGAAGCATGTCATTGTTGAGTGTGGTGGGGTCGAAACGGAAAGAGAAAATTTAGTGTAGGAGAAGAGATTTGCATGCAAGTGGTAATAAATCGTGACACTTGTCCGAGAATTAGGAGCATTAGCGTCTCACTGATGGCAGCAGATTCTGACTCCAAGGAAATTGTTTTATAATCTTTATGTTGAGACTTCAACCTTGACATGTTGGCGATATTCTAGTCGACATTTTTGTCCGAGAATGTCTTCTATCTCAGTTTTATTTTTCATTCCCAAAACGTGTTTAGTTCGACTCTTTGCTATTTTAGTGATGTGCAGGACCTATATAAGGATTGTGAATGAATCAAAACAGTGTGGAAAACGCGTGGAGTGAACTTAGGAGTGGAGCTTACTAAATATAGGAAGATTAGAACACAAGCCAAGATCGAGTCATTGGAGCTTACCAAGTCAAGTCCTAACGGTTACCAACGAACAAATTCCTCATTGTAGAAGTTAATGGACGTTAGTGGAAGTTACGGGATGTTGTGAAGTCTTGTCCAAGTGGAAGACATATTTAAAGACTTCATTTTTACCGTTTGGAGGAGATTGAGTAGGCACGAGATTTTACGAGCGAGTTTGAGCTATAGCGAGAGTTTTCTTTTCGGCCTAATATTTCTGTTTTGCAAAGGTCGAAAGACTTTTTTAGGTTTTTAAGGGTCGTTAGGTTCGTAGTTTTCTAGGCTTGATTTTTACTATCTTCCGATAGTTGTTTTTGTAATTCATTTTTAAGAGTGAAATTTCGTCATAAGGCACGCAACAAGTTTCTAACTTGCTGCATAAAATTTATATCTCGTGTCATTCAGTTTTTACTAAGTATTTTGTCATTTCCGCTGTGCACTTGAGTGTTAGAATGAGTATTCCCTCAACATTTCAACCAACATCTAGTTTACAACTTAGTTTTTAGATTCATATGGGGACAACCCCACTTCACTTTCATATTCCAAAAAATCATCAACCAAGTGGTAAGGAATTGAAAGGAAGACTAGCAGAAGAAAGAAACACGTTCATCCCAAGAACGATTAACGACGACGTGCAATAACATACACACATCCTCCGTTGACTGAATTCGAAACTAACCGTAATGTTTTTGTTTGGCAGTGAACATCCATGAAACTCTTACTTGTCAAACTCCCAGATGATACCTCCATCTTCTGCAAAAGAGAGACACAGAAAAAAGATGTATTGATACAGCTAACATCAGTTCTTGATTACATGGCTTGTGAATTTCACTCAATTCGAATGCAAATAATCCCTCAACTCAAAGTACCGAACTATAATTCAAGATACAAAGGAAACCTTTGACTTTTTTGTTTATCAACACCTCAGTGAGCATCCCTGCACCAATTCCAGCAGCAATCCACGATCCATAAAACAAAACCGCAGATGGTAATGATCTTCGAGGTAGGAAATAATACTCTGGGACTTGTCTGATCTTTCTTGGGAGCCTTTTCTTAATAAATGCTGTCGATTCACTTGGATCGTTACTCCCTTGTCCTCCTATGCTTTTCCAGTCCATAATTTTATATGTTTCGATTTCTTCAGAACCCATGCTCGAATAATGTTACTGCATTAGCTTACATACATAAATCATGTGAAGCAAATTCTCAAACACCTTCAGCACACACTTGGATTCAGCTCAGGAACACCTTAATCAGAATTTGAAAAGTATCATCAGCAAATAAAAAGGCCATGTAGTACAAATATACAACTCACGATCAAATCCAAAAAAAAATACCTATTAATAATCTCAATTCTCAACAGCTATGAATTCTGGGTTATGTATTACCCCTTTCCTTTCCATCTTTTTCCTCGGGCTGATATGGAATAAGATGATAATATATGGGCTAGGGATAGATATTCAGATCCAATGGGCCCAATCATTAAATGGGCTAGAAGAAATCGTAGGCCCAAATTCTAATCCGCTGTATTTTATGTATCGGCTGCGTTTAGTATCCAAGACAAGAAAACAACATACAAATTTATCTTGAGATAACAATCTTGGATTTTATCAGATGAGAAGTGTTCACTTTCCACTTTTAATGGCATTGATTAGATTATTATCTAGTTTAGTTACCAACATAGATTTAGTTATCTCCAGTATAACATGTAAATTTACAAATCTAACCTCACATTCATCAATGTAAATCGATCGGGAGGATCTTCTGGGGTTTTTTTTTTTTATTGGCCACCCACGACCTTGAAGAAGACTCTTGCGATGCCATGGCGAAGCTGCTGATGGTGCAGAAATAATATCACCGGCGACCTCTCAGATATGACAATTGCACCGCTTTGGTCCGCAAGACGAAGCCTGAGAAACGGTGTGTGCGGGAAAATCCCTAACGGTATGTGGGTTTGAAGCAACTATCTTGGATTTTGAGGATGGCTCAATCACCCAAGATTTTGGGGATAACTATTTCGAAGGCTCAATCACCCAAGATTTTGGAGAATAACTTCGAAGTCGTTAACTCATCGTCTACCTCGCGAGATTTGCTAGGCTTCGTCTATGGCCATTGTCGTCCTTGTGTTTGTCTGGCATACTTGCCTTCTTCCTCGTCACAATCAAAGATGAAACATGTGTTAAGATCTTTTTAATTTGATGATAACAAATAAGGTTATTTTTGTCTTTTAGAAATATAATCTGGGTGGGATAAATAATATGGCCCAGCCCCATCAGATAACTTATCTTGTATTTGTAGGATTATTAGCACGAGCTTTGGTTTATATCGGGCTTTTATTCTAATTTTGTTTTTCGAAACTGAACAGGATATAGTTGGATTATTGGCCCCTTATCTGGGCTAATCCAACAAAGTGGACGCAGCCGATGATTAAGATACAGACATATGAAAACGTGTAAAGAAAAGGAAAATACAAGAATCCACCATATATTTATGACACCGTGGCATGAACTGTAAAGTCCCGTCCTCTATCTATGGTGTGTTGTAAAATCAAAATTCGTTGATTCAAAGTCAAAAAACATCATTGCATATGCACCAAAACAATAAAACTAGAAACAAAATATCAAAGATGCCTAACTTACAGTAGAAACCCCAATATTCCTTATTAGTTGTTACATTCCCAACTTTCCCTTATACTTCTTTACCATGCGAAAAGCATCTTCCATTGTAAAAAAGAAATCTTGATCTATTTACTATATTATTATTACTACTTAGTTGGCCAAAGAGCAAAATCAAGAAAACCCTGTCGAGATGAAAGGCTGTTTGATATCAATCCATTATATAGTTATCAAACGATCACTCATCATTTTGTTACATCTATCTATATAAGCTCCCTTTACATTGCCTTGTCTTTCTCATACCTTTCTTTATAAGATAGCACAAAAAACCCTATTCTATCAAGTGTTCCCCAGCATCTCATCAGAAGAAAAAAAAAATGGGAGGAAAAGTGTTTGGTATATTAGCTTGCCTCTTGATCGTCGCATTGGATGTTGTCGGTGGAATACTAGGAATACGAGCCCAAGCATCCCAAAACCAGGTTTAGACATTAATAAATTTATCGCCAAAGGATAATCACACATAATATTAGTTCCAATTAATAAACTAATTAATTACACTATCGATTTAGCAAAAACATTTGAGGCTATGGTTGTTCGAATGCAAAGAGCCGAGCCACGACGCGTACGTCCTCGGCGCATCGGCGGCTGCGCTTCTGTGCTTAGCCCACGTCATCGCCAACTTAGTCGGTTGTGGCTTTTGCGCCTCGAAAGGAGACGACTATAACGAGGCTCGAAAGGCGTCCCCGAGCAAGCGCTTGTCCAAGGCGTGCTTCGTTATAACATGGTACCCCCTCCATTATTAATGTCGTTTAAGAATGTTCCACCCATGTTAAGAAATGGGTTAAAATGACTCTTATATCCCTCATTAATTATTTCACATGTCATCATAATTCCTCTTTTTTCCTTACTTAATATGAGGGGCAAATCTGGAAATCACGCATAATTTTGTTTTGAAAACCCAAAACGACATTCTTTAAGGAAAAATCTTTTTTTGTAGAACGACATTCATATTGCAACAGAGGGAGTAATGTGTATGCATATAGATTTATGCGTGCGCTTTTTTTTTTTTCTTTTGACATGCTTAGATGAAATGTTATTATCAGGATAATACTCATCGTCGGGCTATCAATGCTTGTGATGGGGACGAAGTCGAACCACAAGTCGAGGACGTCTTGCGGGTTTTCGCAGCATCATTTCTTGTCGACGGGAGGGGTTCTGTGCTTCGTTCACGCGCTCTTTGCGGTGGCTTACTATGTTACTTCCAATGCTGCATCTCTATGATCGATTAGCAATCTTCCTCCTTTTTTCTTGTTAGATTTTTCTGTGTGTGTTCGTGTGTGTTTTTCTTTCCCCGAGTGGAATATTTTAGTTTCCGTGCTATCGATTTCAGTCGATGGACGTAAATTATACGATATTAGCTGACAATGAGTTTCTGACTGAGATTGAAATCAAGAGAAGAAAACATGATATTACTACAACATAGTACAAAATATAAGGTCTCTAATGCAACAAACAAGAGAAAAGGCCAAACGGCAAGCAAAGAAGATATCTCTTCTAATAAGGCACATTTTTCATACATCTGAATATGGAGTAAACTATCCCCCATTCGATTCGAAAAATCGAAAAACGTTAGAAAAAGATAAAGGAGGGAGGTACTTATCGCGGGTTTAGGCGAAGAAATTTTCCAACGACGTCGCGGTAAGAACATTCGGAGCAGGTCGTTCGAGCTTAGCGGGCGAGACATAGAGCTCGTACTTGATGAATCTCTGAAAAAAATTGAAAAAAAAATATAAGATAAAAATAATGATGGCTACGATGAAGAACTACGACGAAGGTTAAAAACACGTACAGATAACTGAGTGATGATTTCGGGACTCGAATCTATATGCCAATCTGGTTCGAGCTGTCTAACGAAAGACGCTCGACCATTCTCAGTGCTACAGAACAAAACCTGCACGGGTGAAATTAAATATGATAATTGATTATTCAATGCGAAAAAATTCGAAGGGCTATTCCTTTTAGGAACGTATGAGGCGTTCATTCATTGCCTTATCTTTGACTAAGCCGCCAGATGTAAAAACTCCAGCACCTTCCAAAGCTTCGAGAATTCTCGCCTGCAAAGAATTTACCATTCGATCTGTTTAGGGTTTTTGTCTTGGTAGAATACGCACAACATTCAGAAGAAAAAAAAAAGCATTATAAAAAATGAAAGTTTATTTACTTCAGATTCATCATCAAGAACCATCTCCATGAGATAAAGATCACAGGACTTTGTGATCTCAAGCAGCACTTCGACAACTGAAGGCCTCACAGTTGCTTTTTTCTGGGCAAACGGAAAAGAATGAATTCTCAACAAAGTAAACTGTTATATACGAAGAAAGTCTAACAGCAAAAAAGAACCTGCAGTTCTTCGGGGCTACTTTCCTCGAGTATTACCCCAAGCAAGCTACATGTCACCTGCGGGAATATGTAGGAAATCGTCGACTAAGTTAGTCGAACCGTAAATCTAACTTTAATTACTATCTCCAATCATAATTGGCATTGTATTATCAGTGACTGACTATAATGAGGTTCCGAAGATGGCAAATTAACACAAACCAATGAACACTTCTCTTACCTTCCTTCCTTCAGCCAACCTCTGCCTTACTACTTGACCAAGCGTTCGCTGCAGATAAAAGAATAAACGCATAACAACACTTCAAGTAAATTACACACACACGCTAAACATAACAAAGACGAGTCGATTATTTCCATGTCTAGTTCACCTTCGCCGGCTGAAATAAATCATCGACGACATTCTGGGATTTAGATTCTTCTAGAGGATTGACAGCTTCAGAGCTCACATTGCCAACGCCTGAAGAACTACTACTCTCTCCATGAACTCGTCTTTTAGGTGGTTGCCTTTGTTGAGGAGTGCTCGGCGTTCTTAGCATCCTCCAAGTAAACACTATTGTAAACGCTAAGCCCGCTATCGTAACGACTGATCGAGAATCCTAAATCAAAAGTTACAATCGAATTCAAAGAGTCATTTAGACAAACAGTTAAGATCATGCCATACGAATGGATATAGCTGAGCTGACATTCTGTGAAATAAGTAAGACCCCATTCCCTCCAAAGCTCAGTTCTTTTTTGTTTTCTTTGAATGATGATTAGAGACTTTGTTCGAGATGGAAACGATCAAATAAACAGTGGAACAACAGCTAATAATCAAAATAAAAACGGAGATAAGCACCAGATTTCCCAGATATCTTGAAATCTTAGCTGTGAGAAAAGCTCCAAATCGCTTTACGAGCTGCATAAGATCTTCCTTGTTGTCGTCAGCCATCGCGGATTGGAAATCAAGATGAAATCTTTTTCTGGTATTTCCTTCTTTTTTCCTCTTTGGAGCTAATTAAAAGCAGAAATTGAACAATCAACCCATTCGCTGCTCCCTATACTACGGTTAATGTCGTTCTTCCTTCATTGGGGCGAATAATAGTAAAAAAAAAAACAATTATTGCAATCGCTAATGTTGGGAAGAGAACGAACTCGAAGGGATTAGATTGGAATTTTGGCTGCTGCTTTTTCTTTCAAAAATTTATTACTTCATTTTTTTTGGAAACGATAGATTAATATATATATATATATATATATATATAAACAAAAGATACATGACTAAATAACCCGATACTGTCTTTTGAATACAATCGATCATCCAATAGGAATGAAATCTCTACACTAAAAGAATCAAACAAGAACAAGAGGAAAAACAAGCCCAAAAGAACATTGGATTCAAGGTCAGACAAAAGAACTAAAGAATCTACAACAGAAGTGTCTATTACGTCAAATAACCCTTTCATGTCCTAAAATGGTCTAATACGTAGATTGTTAGGGGTTTAATTTCGGTTGACTAGCGTAGTTTGTGTGGATTTGGATAGTATATGCAAACCATAAATTAGTACTTAGTTTGAAGTCAGAATCATCCATAACCGACAATAAATCAAACTAAACTCCGCGTCCTTGGAAATACCCAACTCTTTTTTACGCATAATCATTTGAAAATAAGACATTTATAACATTTTGTAACTCATATTGAACCGCATTAATAAAAAAGAAACAGAACCGCTAGAAAAACAAGAAAATATACCAATCTCAGTAGTGCAACACTGTAATGTTACACTCTATGACTGCATAAAGAAGCTCATGATCATAGTGCACAGTCTCGAACGTAGCGAACCCTCGGGCCAGGCGAAACTTTCCCGTGCCCCCGACGACCGACACCTCCCTAACCCTCTCAAATTGAGGGCTCGTCCCCTGAATCTCCAAGGTGGACCCACCATACTCCCCGCCCGTAAATATGATCGAAATTAAGACATGTGTGTTTGAACCGTCTAGAGCCGACGTCACGTATAGCCCCTGGGCCCGCCCGACTTGGGCCGAACTCGGGTCGAATCCTTCCGTGATCGGGTCGTCGGTGCAGAACATGGCCCCGAATCGGGCGAACCTGAGTGGCCCATCGGGCCGGCCCGTTATCTCGAGGACGGTCGCGTTGGACCCGCCCGAGTAGTCTTGGAAGTATAAAGTCATCTTTGTTTCTATGGGGTTTTTTTCTAGTTGGAGATTTGCTTTAGTGTGTTGTGTGAGGAGTAGGAGAAGAAAAAGGCATGAGGAGATTAGGATTGAAATATTTGCCATTTTGTTGTGTTTTTTTTTTCCTAAGGGTTATATTACATTGTCGAGTTTATTTATAGGATTGAGTTATGACATGGAGTTTGGTAATATCGTGGGGAATTTTAAAATAATTAAAATATGGAGTCAATTTCAGATATATAGTCTAAGATAAGATACCTTGGCTCGTCATTTAGTGGAATAAACTCTATTTTAGATTTTAGTGAGCAAAATTGTAATTTTTATTTATTAAAGTAAATGTTAAGCTTGATTTTTATTTTTATTCTTTTGATGAATCATCTCCACGCTTTATTAAATTTAATCTAAATTGAATTTACTCGTCATTGTCCACTTTGTAATGATCTATGTTCCCTAACTTATGTGCATGGTTACAATTGAATATTCAAATTATAATCAATTTCTTTCTTTTTTTTTTCTGGTAAAATGCATATAACCCCCTCGTAGTTTCGCCGAAATACACATAAACCCCCGTGGTTTTTTTATTGCACGGTACCCCCTCGTGGTTTAATTAATGTTGCACCGTAACCCCCAGCCAGTAGTTTTTGCCCAAAATTGGATTACACACGCTCTTACTGCAGGTGGGTTAAGCTTGTATCATATTATTTACTGTTAAATGACCAGTAAGAGCGCGTGTAATCCAATTTCGGGCAAAAACTGCTGTCAGGGGGTATGATGCAACATTAGTTAAAACACGAGGGGATACCGTGCAATAAAAAAACTACGGGAGTTTATGTGCATTTCGGCGAAACCACGAGGGGTTATATGCATTTTATCCTTTTTTTTTCCTTTCCTCGTGGTTGTCCTCTTTTTCCTGCAATTTATATTTATGATATAAATTCCAATCAACTAAATCTATCTCTCTCATACACAAACTATGTAATAAGGAACCGAAATCCAAGAAAACGGATCCAACCTTAACTGATTTACTGCGTCGGTGATGGCGACTCAATGAACCCACGCGCGTTTTCTCGCATCCTTTTTCACGCTCTGATCGATCCAACTTTTTCTTTATCATCGCCCATCGCAAATCACAACCGAAAACAACCATCAAAGGCTAAAAAGATCACTTTTTTCTTTTAATTTCTTGCAAATGGGATTGAGGCCCGAGGTTTCAAAGTTCGCCGTGGTAATGACGGCGCTGTGCATTGGCATATACATCGTGGGCCCACCTCTGTATTGGCACTTAATCGAAGGCGTGGCTTCAGCTTCTTCGTGCCCGCCGTGCGTCTGCGATTGCGATTCTCTTCCCCTTCTTACCATCCCCGAAGGTTTAGTTTAGTGTCTCTTTCTCCATTGTCCAAAGATTTTCGAAAATGTCGAAACAAAGCTCTACAAAAGCTCTGTTTATTATCTGCTGATACAGAGTTCTCTGTTTCCTTTCTTGCAGGTTTCACTTTTCTTGGTGAGTTCCTATCACTGCAAACAAATCGATGCTCGTTAGTTCGATCATACGACTTTATGGGACTTTTTTTTTTCCTCTCAGATTGCGCAAAGCACGACAGTGAAGTGAACGAAGAAACGCAGAGGAAATTCACAGAGCAGTTGTCTGAGGAACTGAAGCAGCAAGACGCAGAGGCTGTACAGAATAAGAGGCGCGCTGACATGGCGCTCCTCGAGGCGAAGAAGATGACTTCTCAGTATCAGAAAGAAGCAGACAAGTGTAATTCTGGGATGGAGACTTGCGAGGAGGCGAGGGAGAAGGCCGAGGCAACCTTAATCGCTCAGAGAGAGCTGTCTTCTATGTGGGAGCTTAGGGCTCGTGAGAGAGGTTGGAGAGATGGGGGCGAACGTTCTTTCTCGGGGTAATTTCAGACTATACGAAACTGTAAAAAAGCACTTTTTTCCTCAAGTGGGCTCTGATCATTTCGATATATAGAAATTAGTTTCATAGATATGGAATAATGCTTCTCTGGAGAGAAATCTTGATTATTTTCTGATGAAGTCTTGGTAATGTTGTTCAAAGGCTACACTACAATGTTAACAAAATTACCCAGAAAAGATTACGATAGTGCTAAGCTTTCATCATCCTAAAGATTTCATTGTAAGCATCGTTTGCTGCTCTGTTTAAAGCTATTTCTTTCTTTTCCCAGCAAATTCCTTTACCTCTGAGTTTATTGTCGACAAAGACTTTGTAAGTACCTTCTTCAGACCATCGATCCACGATTTTCAGTTCGAGCTTGAATCTTTGGCAAATCTCAGACAGCTTCTTCATGGGGTTCGTTTGCAGCATCTCGGGCGTAATTATGGGCTTCAGCAATTCGCTAGCCACCTGCAAATATCGAACTTTTCATTTCAAGTATACGAAGAAACAAACTCAAAGAAAGATTGCTTTTTTCACCTCCCATGTTACGTCGATCGAATGATTGCTGTCGATAAAAACAGCTCCTATAGTCGATTCGACTACATCTGCGAGCACTTTTGGGACGTCTATCAAACCATAAGAATGCAAAGGATGCTTCGGTACAGATATGATAAACTTCTGAATCTACAAACACAGAAAACCAACTAAAGGGATGGAGTAGAGTAAACCAAAGAAACATAGGGAACAAATATACAAAACTCACTTTTCTTCGAAGGATGGGAGTTCTGAGACGTATGTACTTATGAAACTTATGCTTCAACGCCACACGGGCGAGCTTCTCAGTGTCGACATTTGCTGCCCTAAGAGGAGACAAATCGCCAGGCGAGAGGCTCGGGTAATTCAAGAACAGTTCTTTGGTTATCATCAAGTTAAGAACGGAATCGCCAACGTACTCGAGCCTTTCGTAAGATTCGCAGCCCTTGATATTATATGAGGGATGAGTGAAGGCTTGGCAGAGTAAACTTGGGTCCTTGAAATGGTATTTGATTTTCTTCTCAACTTCTTGGAGATTCCCTAAGGAATTGGCTTTCTCTGTTAAGCCCTTCTCAGTGGGTCTTATGCCCTTGAGGAAATTACTCAGAATAATTCCTGGGATAGCGAAGCAACCAAACAATAGCACGCAAAATTACCCATAAAAAACTGAAATCGATTCAAGGGCATTTATGCAACAAGAACACAAAGGGATTATTACAAGGATGATATAACAGCTTACTGTATTCATGGAGGCGAGGATTTACAGCCCAATTTTTTGGAGGGCTGAGCAGATATTTCCACCATGAACCCATCGGAAATCCAATTACCTCCACTTGGCGAGGGGCATATTACTACTACATCGGACTATGCTTCTCTCGCCAATCCCAGCTCGATTTTCGTCGCTTAAGTTTGTATCAGTTGAATAACACTGTGGGAAACTCCACTGAAGAATGAGAAAGGCAATTCTTGGTTGCTTGTCCCCTTTTAAGCTCTGTTGGGCTTCAATCTCGGATCGAAGTAAGGCGGATAAAACTGTAATATCCTTCTTTTTTAGATCTTGTATCTAGAAGATGATTTATTCATACGATCATTGGGGCAGGGATGGTTAATGACTAGAATAATTAAAAAATGAGACATCAGAACTATATTTGGATTTTCCCAAATCAAGAGTTACAAATAGAATGTATTACTTTTATGAGTTGTGAATACTAAGAAAGATATACAAACAACAAATATACATTCATTATACACAACCTTTTTCTCCATCATCTTCACAAGCAGCTCGTGTCAAAGAAAAAGCTCAAAACAAGACAACCTCAGACTTCTTCGGAATGACTTACTTCGAAAGACCTTTGCCCCGCGCCGTATAAAGAACCCGTAATATCCCAATCATCCGTAGTGGATGAAAGGGTCATCAAAGCTACAACGATCGATCTCATGGTCGGCCTTAGCTGAGCAGTCTCAGCTGTACAAGCTCTAGCTAATGCTGCCATCTTTTAATCCCCAAAAGGAAATATATATTTTTTTTTTCAAAAGATAGAACGAAAAAACAAAGTAGATTTTTATCGCGTGATTGATTGAATTAGGCACGAACCTTTTGGACCGAGTCGATGGGATAATCGTCTCCTAGCCTGGGGTCTACTAGCTTTCGTAGACCTTCGCTGTTGTCGGGCCTACTGAGAACTTCTTCAAACTGCCAATGCGTTTATTTATTTGATATGAATATCGTAAACAAATCTTAATAGTTGGGATGGCTAACTTACTAAAGCAACGAGGCCTTTCGAGTCTGCAGCAGTTTCACCCTTGACTATGGCATCCTTGGCTGAGATCAGCTCAAAAAGAACAACACCAAAGGCATAAACATCAACTTTAGGAGATGTGTCGCCATATTGAGCGTACCTACAAAGCAAGTAGATATGCTCACCATAAAAGGATGCGTAAATCTGAAAAAATATAGATGTGACAGAATCTACACTTATTTTAACCATGATGTACATATAATGCACTTACTCTGGAGGCATGTAACCGAATGTACCCACAAGTCTGCCTGTTGGTAGTGAACTACTACCGACTTCGGTTAGTTTTGTTAATCCGAAGTCAGCAACCTGTAAGAAAATTAGCAGCCAAAATAGGACGTGATTTATTGGTTTTATCCACTTCATAATACTCTAGAGACTATATAGTATGTGACAACCTTTGCATGGAAATTCTTGTCTATTAATATATTGGCAGGTTTTATATCGCGATGAATATACACGGGGACAGTGTGTTCATGAATATACTCGAGACCTCTCGCTGAATCCAGGGCGATTTGAATCCTTCTTGCCCATGAGAGTGGTTCTTGACCTGGAAAACGTAATCAAGAAGATACAATAAATCAATTAAATACTTCTGTGCGTCCACGTTATACATGCATTTAAATTTTGAACTTACATACCTGACCCTCGAAGATGTTGACTTAAGTTACCATTCTCGATGTATTCGTACACAAGAAAAAGAGAGCCTTCAACACAATAGCCAATCAAGCGAACCTTCACTCAAAGACATTACAGAACAATTGAGCTAAGAATCAAGAAGAACGACTTGAAAATATTGGGTAAATTCCATCATCATGTATCAGAAAATATCGAGTTTATAATCTGTCTCAGCAATGCAAATCTATCGAAACACATAACAAAGGATTTCAGGTTCATAATCATTCCATACCAGGTTGAGGTGGTGAACATTGGTTAAAACCTTCAGCTCAGAGAGAAATTCTTTAGTGGCTTGCATATCCATTTTCTTGATAGCAGCTTTCTGCATAGAAAAAAGGTTGCCAGTTTCTTAAACACAGGAAACTTAAACAACTACTATTTATACACATATGATTCTGCTGAAAAAAATAACCACATGAGAAACTACTTACCTCACCTTGAAGCTCTGCATAATAGACAGAACCGAATCCACCTTCACCAATTTTATTCGCAATGCTGAAGTCATTAGTCGCATTTGCAAGCTCTTCATATGAGAACTCAACGGATTTGTCTACCGTGATCCCAAGACCCGGAGTTGCATTTTCCCGAGCACTAGAGATGCTTTGTGCTTTAACAGCAGAACCTCCACGAGCCAAGTCACGATTTAATTAGGAATTAGGATAACCATAGGTCTATAGGTTTTGCAGATAATGCTTATTTCAACGTCAAATGATCACTCAATCAAATGTTGAGCATTTTGTGAAAGCCCGAATAGTTAGAAAAATAAAGACGCAAATAAGATAAAAAAAAAAAACCCGAGAAGTACCATGGCCAGGTTGCTGGAACTGATCTTCAGATGCCAGCAATTGTACTTCCTGGATATTCTTCGTTTTTCTCCTCCGAATATAAAAGCAAGCACCAACCAAGACCAACACAGCTAATATGGAGACAGATATCCCAGCAATAGCTATACCAGAGAATCCTGAAATAAGAGAGAGCACAAAGATGCCGTTTGGATCTGAACTCAACAAAGATGCCATTGCACCAGTATGAAAATAAAGCCGAATGCAAGCCACCTTTGCTGCAGAAACGAACATAGACAACATGAGATAACATGCACATACTACATATATGTAGTAGCATTAGCATAAGATCAAACAAGAGAGCAATCACCTTTTTCTTAGTGGCGGAAATTTCCCCTTCTGATCTGCACAAAGGTTACGATATATCAGACCAATTCGTACAAGGAATTTCGGCAGCTTAAACCAATTCTATGCAGATTTCACTGTAATAATCCCCCCCTGAGAAACCGTAAACAGAAACAAAAAGATCAGCACTGACCTCTAGCGGGCAGAAAGAGCAAACCGCTCCCTTTGCTGAAATTGAAATTTGGATTAAAGCTCCTCACAAGATCCACACTGATATTCCTCTCGCTCGCAACACTCTCAGCCGTATCCCCAACCCTAATCGGATAGGTCACGAACAATCCATACTCCGTCGACACATTCGCGTCTCCGCAGCTGCAGTTCACGACCACGCTCAGAGCCACGCCGATCGGAATACTAACCGCCGGGTAAGGATTATATCTCTCCAGCGACTCCACGGTCGTCAGATTCGAATAAACATCCCAAGCGATCGTCTGATACGTGTCGCTGGGGGACGCGCTGTAGCTGAATGCGTGTCCGAGGAAGCTGTTGTTCACGCAATCGCATCGGAATGGTACGTCGATGCGCGTGAGCGCGAATATGGTATCTTGGTTAGGGATTTGGCGGTTGAAGGACATGATATTCGGAATCTGAGTTTGGAAGAGGTTCTTAGAGATCAAAGTGAAGTTCGAGCCGACGGGGATGTAGTACGAAGCGAGCGCGAGGTCGCAGCCACGGCTGCAGGCCGCGTCGGCCGCCGTGGGGAACATTCCGGCGAGGAGGTAGAGGAATATTCCGAGCGCGAGAATCATTCTATCGCTGCGAAGAAGAAAAGCTCTCTCATAGTCCTGCGACGGACTGTCGTCGATTTTCCCTTCTCTATTTGATTGTCGGCTTTTCAGAGTAGACTCAGTCAGCTCACGACCGTTGACTTTTTGCTACCACCCGCCCCCGCGGAAGATTGACCGTTTTGTTAACTACAACTAAGCACCCTTACTTTAACATATTTCCAAATCAGCCCCTGTAGTTCCACCTGAAACAGCAAATCACTCCCCAGCTAGTTACCGTTACATTACAACCCTACCTCAGCTTCTCCCCACATCTCAACTTAGTTGACACGCTCTCTTTCCCAGTTCACAGTTCACACACACACACAAACAGAGAGAGAGAGAGAGAGAGAGAGAGAGAGAGAGAGAGAGAGAGAGAGAGAGAGAGAGAGAGAGAGAGAGAGAGAGAGAGAGAGAGAGAGAGAGAGAGAGAGAGAGAGATGAGTATTGCCAACGAAGAAGCTGTTCTTTCCCTGTCTACGCCATTGCCGTCGTCTTACTCGAGCTCTCTAAGCACCCACGTGGAGTACAGGTAAAATTTTTCTTTATTACCTTCATCTATTATTATTTGCTCATCACTCTCTCTTACAACCAACATATGCTTGCTTTCTCCTCACAGCTGTGGCTCGTGTGGGTACGAATTGAACCTAAGCTCTTGCAATCGCAACGTAGACGCCATGGGCGCCAAGTACGAGAAAGCTATGAAGAGAGGCGTCATCTCCTTCTTCTCAGTAGACGAAAGCAGATTCGTCGTCGTCGCTCAGCAACCACCAAATAGAGCCGCCGCCGGGAGGTGGTTCTTACAGTGGAGCAGATTGTTGTTTCGTAGGCGGCGGCGAACCAAGTTGCTGTGCAGAAATTGCCGGAGCTTCATAGGGAACGTGTCGGCCGACGACGGTAGTTCTACTACGTTTGGAACGGCGGCGAAGAGCCGTAGTGAATCGCATGTTTGGGATGGGATGTCTGCTCGGAGAACTTACGAAATCAAGATTCGTTCTCTGAGCCCTTCATCCCCCATGTGTCTACTCTAAAAATGTCCATTTGATTGCCCTTGGATTTCTTGATTTTCCATAAAAAACAAAACAATTTTATAAGCTTTCCGAAATATTTGTTATAACTTTTTTATTTGTAAGTTTTTCATTTTTCTTTCCAATGTTTTAATAAAATTGTATCTGGAATTTGTTTTTCGGTAAAAAATTTCTGCCTAAACCAAATAAAACATATATTATTAATTCTCTGTTTCTGATGATCAAATTGACATACAGAATCAATTTTATTTTTTTTTTATAAATTTATTACATGGAACATGTAGGAGTGGACTGATGATCCGAACGGATAGCTAGGGAGCTAAGCTACAAACCTACATCCTTCGTCTCATAAGAACAATCGAAATATACACTTGGAAAAAAAAAGTGTTCACCGCCGTCAGACTCCGCACAAGCTCCTCCACGCCCAACTCCAAAGCCTCCCCATATGCCCATCGGCCCCGCCGCCAGCCACGAGCCTCCTTTTGCAATCCCGATCCTCTCCTCCGGCCACCACCACAATCTCCCTCGGGACGACTTCCTTCTCCTTATGATCAACCATCCTAACCAGCCTCGTCAGCGCCACCTCATCCCTCGCCAGCTCCACCCTATTAAACGAAGAGAACGAGAAATTTGGATCGAAACCGTAAAATGAGATGTGTGAAATTTCGTTTTTGGGCCAGTATCGGCCCACTTATGAGGAGAGTTGGGTTCACATAAGTTGATGGAGTTTTATCCCAAAAACCAATTGATGATAGGTCCCATCAACTTAGCTACTCAATCTCTTCTCATTTATTCAATGTGGGGTGACTTATTCGGGTTTATCTATTTTAATTTAACAAGTTGTAAATTGGTGCCGCCTTACACTGGAGCAGTCTTACGAAGCTTCCATGCACTCAGCATCAGTCGGCGGGCCCCTTCACCACCGCCTGAGAAGGCGAGGATCGAAATGCAGTGCACCGCCTTTTCTTTAATTTCAGCGGAGGTTCTCTTTTTCGCCGATTAGGTCCACTAAAACGCGGACCCCGTCCTCGGCTGCCATGTCGGCCCTTACGTCCTCAAGACGAGCCACGCTCATCAGTACGCTGACGGCGGATTCCTTGGCTGTGGACGTCCCCCACCGGAGAACTCTGACAAATGAGCCGACGCCGGCGACGTGGGCGGCGACCGCCCGGGCGATTGACGTGTCGGCGGCGGTTGTTGTTAGGGCTTCCATCGCCTTGGCGGCTCTTTCCCTTACGGGCATTTGCCATGATTGGACGCCCCGAATCAACGGGCCTAAATTATTCCCGTCCCCCACAAGCTTTTTGCGCGCCGTTTCTCCGCCCGAGCGCGCGATTAGTAGAACCGCGTCGAGCGCTAATTGCCTTAGGTTGGCGCATTTGCCGTCGACGAGGCTCAGTAGGTACCCCAGGTCGCCTTTTTTGGCCACCACGCTCGCCGGAGCTCCGCCGGCGTCCAAGAGGTTGATGAGCGATTCGAGGGCCTCGCGCTGGAGTTCTGCTCCGGCGACTCTGAGCTTTAAGAAGATATTTTTGACGGAGAATTCGATTTCTTCTTGGACGGCAGCGGAGGAGTGGTTGTGGTGGTGGTGGTGGTGCAGTACGCCGGAGAGGATGATGAGGTGGAGATCGGCGGCGTGCTTGGACAGCCAGTTGACGGCGGAGTCGAGGTCGGACTGGGTCTGCAGCCGGCCGCGCGTGGGTTGGGGCTGGAGACACAGAGCGCGGAGGTCGTCCACGCGCTTTAGGGAGGTGAGTAGAGACGATAGGAAAGGGGTGAGCGAAGGGTGGTGATGTTGATGGCTGAGGGCGGCGGCGTCGATTTCCGACAGGTGGTTTTGGAGGGTGGTGAGGTGGCGGCGGATGGTCTGCCACCGTGTGGGGAAGGAAGTTATGTTGAGGGTCGAAGGGAGGAGGCTGCGTATGAGGGCCTCCGTTGAGTGGAGGGTCTCCGACGCCGGTGACGTGGATGGGCTGTCCTCCGGCGAGGTGACGGCGGTGGATGTACTTTCTTTTTCCATCGTTTTTGCGCGGTAGCTTTGATGTGAGTTACTGAGCGTCGGAAGCAAAGCAGTGTAGGTGGGCGACGATGACGAAGAAAAGGTGACAGCTGTATATATAGTAGGGCGAACTACGCAGACCTCCATGGGCTGATGTGATTGGATACTGGAATTAGTTTCATTATCTAGTTTTAGATGATGTATTTTGAGAAATTAAATTTCATTCTCACTTTTATGAGAAATTCATTTGACTTGTTTTACTAGTTAATATTACCTCACGTTTTTTGTCACGCTAGGGAGAAAATTTTCATATTGTGAGTGTTCTTACCTTATATTTTATTAACGCTCAATGTCTGTACATAAGTTTTTTGGTACAAAATTTAATGATATTATTGCAAGTCAACGATTTACTAAAACTATTCCTATAAAAAAAGTCTTGACCAGACAACTATCAAAACATAGGATTTTTGTTTGACTAAGGATAAGTTTCTTGGTAAAACTGTTATTTTGACACAGATAGATGTACGAAAGAATAATGGAACAAGATCGATCATAGAATATTATTGGACAGACCGACAAATTCACTTAATTTCCTATTGCCTAACATCAAAGCATGATGATGATATTATTAGTAATGGCAATTATGTAGTTAATGAAAATTGTTGATTCTCTATAACTCATTGTTTGTGCAATTAATTAACCTTGTCTCTGTTCGTTTTCTATTTTATATAATTAGTGTAGCGCGCTATCACGCATTTTGCTCGACAATGCCCTATAGCGCGGAATATCTTATTTGTCTTCAAAAGCGTGTGCTTATATATGATATGGTATGCAACAATTTAAGGCACTATTCACGCTAACGCTCAACATAAGCGCGTTAGCCGTTAGGCATGTTTTAAAATAACTTCATACAACTTCAATCCTTTTTTTCCTTTTGGGTGCAAGCTTTTTTGTTCGAGTGTCTAATTGCTTATGGATGTTGGGTGCAAGCTTTTTTGTTTTCTGTTTTTGGGTGGGTCTTGAGGCTTTTGACGTCAGATGGTGTAGGGTCTCCTTACTGATGATCAGTGCATACTCTGTCTTCTCTTCTCAACACCAACAGCTTGGCTTGGGCAAAAGCAGCTTGAGGTGAATTGGACATTTCTGGTCACTAGGGATTTTATATTCAGTGGTGTGCTTTTGATGTCCTTTGGAGGGTTTTTTTGTGTTTCATTGGCAGCGTCAGGTCTGTTGTTTCCTTTTGTTGGTTTGTTGCTGCTGCCTCTTGGGCTTAACTCAACTTTCCTTGGTTTTGTTTGATGGTTGTCGGTTGTTTTTGTTCTTCGTATGAGCCTTCTGTCTCTACTGGCAATTGTATGTCTCCTGAGAGACCCCGTGGGGCTGCTTAGCCTTTGTAAAAACTCTTTTGTGAAATGAGATAGCAAGCTAATGTTTGAAAAAAAAAATCCTTTTTTCTGATCAAAAAACTCACTAGTCATATAGACATATAGAGATTGGTTCTCTATCGCATAGGATCGTTATTGCTGGACAAACGAGTAGCAATTATTTTAGGAAATTCTACCTTGACTACTCGCATTTATTATTTATGATTAATTTGTGCGAAAGACATGAATAAGTCATGCCGATCATGCGCCTCAATCACCTTGTCGTCATTCGTCTATTTTGTTAGAATATTAAAAGATTGTGTCAATAGTTTAAGTCTTGTGATTAAGATTGTAATTATCCCTTGGTTTTGGGCTTTGAACTAGAATGTAATTATTTAATTTTTGGTGTTTGGGCCTTAATATACCTAGGGTTAATGTGGTATATAAGGTATTACCAACACCATTTGAAAGGTAATCAAAGATCAAAAGGCTTATCCTATTTTTCACACAATACACACACTTGAAGGTGAGAACCTCTCCCTTATTCATTCCTCAAAGCCTCTTTGATTCCTTGTTTGGTGCAATCGGGACCAACATATTTGCTTTATCAAGTAATGTTATGTAAAAATTTTATATAAGACAGTACCCCAAAAATGCCTCATTTAATTAGAAAAAAAAAAAAGAAGATACCAGAGTATAAATAATAAACGATATCCAAATAAAACGGAATACTCTGTTTTCAAATCTGACACAACACAACACTTTTTTTTATCTACAAATATATTTTTTAGTTTACAGGGCGCAAGCAAACTCAAGCAGCAAGAACGAGCACTTTGATCGTACCTTTGCTGTTGGCAGCTAACATTGTAGGGCTTTCGCTTTTCCAACAAACAGCGCTGATGAACGTCGACGCAGCTGCGTCTTCCTCGGGATCTTCGGCGTCGGCCGATCCAAACCTATGCCACGTGGCGGGTTTCGATATTGCCTGAATTTTCATTTCATCGCATAACAGCGTTCAATGTAATGAGTAAGTTTTTGTGTGTGTAATAATAACAACAATAATAATATCAATGTAGGAAGGTGCAGTTCGGCGTACCTTGTGATATACAAACACTTCATTCGTTTCGCTGCCACAGGCTAGGAATTCGCGGTTCACGGAGAGACCCACAAAGTTCTTCTCATTTGTGTGTCCTCTGTACGTACGCGCCTATATAAGAAGAAAAAGAAAAAAAGATCTCATTTTATCGAATACTGAATTATATATATTACTCATTAGATTTGAATAGAATCATATTATGATGATAAAATATTTACCAGAATATTATTCTTGACATCCCAGAGACGAAGAGTGCTGTCCGTTGATGCTGAAGCGAGCTCGTTGTTCGATAGAAACTTGACGTACGAAACAGCTTTCATATGGCCGCTGAAAACGTGGAGGGGATGGCACGTGTTTCTTAGGTCGTAGTAATGGATATGTTGGTCAGCTGAGCCGACCTGCGTAGAGATAAAAGAAGAAATGTCATCGTGTTTTACTTTCGATTGTGAGAAAGTAAATAATTTGATTATTTTTTCAATTTCAGCAGCTGATATTGTAGGCTGATTTTTGCAGACATGAGGAAGTCTCAAGCTAATGAACACAAAGATGTGGATATTTGAAGTATGATAAAAAGGGTGATGAAATTACCGCAATATATTTGCTTGACTCGGGGTTGTACTTCACGCAACATATATTTGCCTTCATATCAATGTTGAGGACGCTAGCTTCTTGATTCATAGACCATATTTTTACCTGATAAAAAAAACTTGGTGAATCATATGATCATATGAGCAAAGGTTGTTCTGCTTTCTTGCCGATGATAGTAGCTAGAATTATGAGAGGTAACGGTAGCTGCTGTTTTTATGTTTTACCTAACATGATAACCGGGTGAACGTACGATGACATAATCAACATGAAAACCAAACATTGTCTCATAAAATTCAAAAAAAATCCCCATGATGATTGGAAATCGCTTGAGGAATGATAAAGTATGGATGTTAAATTTGGTCGAAAAAAGGACTAAACCTAACGACAAATTGATTGCATTATAGCAGTATCGACAAGACTTCTGACAAGATTCTGCAAAATGACTTGCAAAAATTTGTTGGATTAGCAGTAAGTTGTCAAGTAGCAAAAGGAGTTTTCGTCTACCTTGCAATCATCACTACCAGAAATGAGCATTGATGGTTCAGTTGGAGCAAATTCGACACTCCATGCTCGTTTTTCATGCTCCTCATACTCCATAACACTCTGAAACAATAATTTGTAAAGTCCCTAAAATTAGATTATCATTGCCAGTTTTAGCATCTGATGAGATGAAGTGCATATACATACCTGCCGCGTGTTTACATCCCAAACCGTCACTATTCCATCATAGTCACTACTGGCAATATGATTTTTGGTGAATTTATTCCAGCTCAAGCAGCTAAGTTTGGATCGTGTTGACATCTCCACAACGGGGCAGTGCGCATCAGTAGGCTCATTGACAACCTGATACACAATCATACCCAGTGAATTATCTTATTAGTGGCAGGAAATCTTCGAAAGGAGACTCATTTATACCGGGGAGTGATCCAGTTAGAAAAGGAAACTAACCAGTTTTAGTGAAAGTGCAAGTGATTTCTATAGAGAGATGATTCACTATTTTGTGGGAATCGTTCTTACACACTTCAAATTCAGTAAATTTTTTGTTTCGCTTGGTTATAGATCGTTGTTCCATAAACATTTACATCAATTCTCGATCCAATGGGCTTTGCGATCTTCACTCTTAATATTGGAAAAACACTGTTTCAGTGAGACATGCTTCCTCTATTTTAAGTTTCCATATAAAAAGGATCTAGCAGTCAAGCATAGGATAAGATATAGCAAAGACTCATATCTGTACTGTACCCAAATATCGAACACCGCGATCAGCGGAAAGAGATAGAAACATACAAGATAAAGAAGCTTACTGAAGCGAAATCGAAAACTTTAATGCGCCTTGATACTCCAGCGGTGGCAAACAGCTCATCGTCACGATCAAATTCTATGCTGCAATAACAGAAAAAATGCAAAAAATAGAAAAATGACAAAAGGCAACATCAAAAAAGATGAAGGGAAATTTACCCAATAATACTCACATAAAAGGTTTCATTTAAGCTTTGCCAGTTCAAGAAAATTAAATATTTAATATGGAATTGATCCATCGGTGATGTGCCCTCTTGGAAACGTATATCTAGAATGCATATCTTATTTTTATACAATTGAAAACAAGCCTTACAATTCCATTTGTTCAAAGGATGAACAACCTCCTTCAAATTTTTGCGTGATGAACTTTTTGTGCTCTCAAAATTCACATCGGCAAGAACAAATTAACATCGGCAAGAAGTGCAAAGTTTTCTAGATTATGCCTTTACCTTGAAACAATGTTGGTTGAATGAAATAGATCTCCGTGCCTGAGTTCAGCAATTACTCGGAGTCGACTGAACCAAGAAAATCATATGATGCACATTAGAAAATAAGACTAAACGTGTAATTAATTCTTAGTGGAAATGAAAATTTGGACTACAAAGCCCCACCTGTAGCGAGCAAAAGTACTAAGAACCGACTGAAAATCCGACAGACCTGAGCTATAACCTTCTCTAGCAATGCCAGAACTACCTTTCGGATCTTGGTACTCCAAATGATTGTTTGATTGACGTCTCTTTTGTAGATAAAAATCTTGAAGATCATTAAACTGCAATAGAGTCATGCTATCTAAGTCGGTCATTAGAGAAAAACAGTTGGAATGGATGACACTACCTAAGGTCGCTATTTGCAAGGGGCGCCACGGGGCGCCATTGACTACACTGCTCAAATCAAATATAACTTTCATTATGTTCGAAATTCAAAGATGTGCTTGCCCAAGTTACACAAGCCATATCATGAAATATTCTCTTCAGATCTATGTTTACTGTTCTAAAAATACTGCTAAGTAGCTATTTTACTCAACCAATAACTGATCAACCAATGTATTATACAACATGATAATCACAGTACTATCCGTAGCAGATAAGAACTTGTAGCCTAGCTAACCTGAGCGTGGACCCGCTTTTTTCGTATTACAGCCAAACTAGACTGGCTGATATTATGTTGCGAAGCCGAACCACTAAAAGAACCATCCTTGCTTGGGTTTCCAAGAAGACTGGCTTGAGTTTTCCTGTCCTCTCTCTTACAGTGTATGTTTGTGGAACAAATTTCCCCTTGTGCATCGCAAGAGTTGCATATAAGGCCCTGAGTATTTCTTTCTTTTAGAGAAGCGCGAGCTCTTGTTCCAATAGAATCATCAGAAACCATCCGCAATTTAACCGAACATCTGTCTCTAGCTCTGTATAGTTCTATTCTGTGCCGTTCCACTGCGCTTAAGTCCTCCTTAATATAGTGGAGATCATTTTGCACCTGCCCAAGGAGAGATTAAATGTCATAGATTAACCAAGATATAGAAGTGAACTTAGTCACAGAATTCTTCAAACAAGATCATTTGTTATTTATCAGAAACGGTAAGTTTGGCAAAAGTATGAATCATCCAGAAACATTACTCTCCTCTCGACAAGTCTCATAGCAACATTCAAAACCTTGAGATTCGTAATGGAATGTGAATGGAGCAATCCATCTACAACAATTCATAAATTTGCATTTAAACTAGCACGATACGTTCGATTGGCCAGTGTTTCAATGGTTTATTGTGATAACTGATAGTGGGATCGTCTGAGGCCAGTCAAATAGGAGAGGAAAACACAACCTTTTCTTACACCATTTGTTTGAGTTAGCCAGATTTCTGCTTGGTGTCTTATCGTTACACAGAAAAACCCTATATTCAAGCTTATCACAGTCTACCGAAAACAGATTGCCGAAAACAGATTGGAGAAATCCCCAAAGAACAGACTACACCGCATTCACGGGAAGATGTACACGTGCATATAAAATGAACCTCACGATCGTTCATTAAAACAAACTGTAAACAAACCTCATTGAGTTCATTAACTTTCTGCTTCTTTAAGCAGTGCAAGAAATCCAATAAAATCTGCATGTTTCTCTCTGCTTCTCTTTGCTCAATTCTTCTCTTCTTATCTGCCACCAGAGATAGCAAAGATTCCAACTCCTTCACTGTAACTTCGCAGCCCTGTTTCGTAAATAATTTCCAGAATATGTTCGCATTCACAAACCCATCTTAATAGTACACAACAATGAAGAAGCATATCATACGAATCACTATCTAACATGATTTGACTAACTAACGTGATTTCAATCAAATGAATCAAAATCATTACAAAGACATTCTCCAAGACAACAAGGGTCAGAATAAACTCAGGCCTGATCCAAATACACCATAACAATTATGTGTCCATCTTGCAATAGCTAAACCAAAGAACCAACTTAGGTTCTGCAGGCAGAACAGCCACCCAGCATTAAACTTCACTATGTCGGTTCACCTACGAGAGCTTTAAGGAAAAGTATACATAGAAATATATAAACAAATAAAAGGACGGATCATCATCCGCATTTTTTCATAATTAACGGGTGCATGATACATTACCTGTTCAAGTGACTGGCGAAATTGTTCCACAGGCGATGAAAGTTTCGATTGCTGATGAACAGAAGTCTTCTTCAATAACTACAAGTGTGGCACAGAAAAATTTTATAACACTGAACTGCAACATAGGTTGAAATATTTCAAGACGGAAAACAGGTACAAAACCTTTGAATACAAGAAAAAACCAGATCAATTGGTTTTCCTCAATTTTCATTTAATGAAGAGAAAAATAACACTAGCTTCACATAGTACTAGAATTAGGGAGTAAGGATCGGAAATCCATTGGCACACAGTACTACTGATTAGTTAAACAAATTCAACATACCTAGTATTTAACTACCAGCATGAATCATGATAAGAATCTCAAAAACCTCTCTACCCTTACAGCTGTAATGCTAAGCTAACTTCTCTAGAATAAACAACAGGGAGATGAAACTGTCCTTATGCCATCATCATGAGACAAATTCCGACGATCTATTAACAGTGGCAAATAAAATCATGGAATTCATTATCTATCAGCTACCAACTCCAGAAAAGAAATGCAATAGGAGCCAGACCAGCAACAACCAACAACACAACGTGACCAATCAGAATTACTCACAGATCTACAAAAACAAGCAACATCTAATTAATTTGAGCTGTAAATTATGTTAGGAATTTTCGATATAAAACCTTGTCGAGCAGAAAATTCGGGTACAGCTGCGAAGGGGTCAGAAATCGAGCACAACAAGGACAGTCGCTCTTGTTCTGAAGATGAGTGAATATGCACATGTAGCAAAAGCTGTGGCCACACGAAGTCAGAAAGGCATCCGTGATAATCTGCATACATATCGGACACAGTATCTCCTTCTCCTCCGCAGCCGCCGCCACCGACGCCGACGACTCCTCAGCCATCGCAACCGATCGCCACTCGTGGAATTAACAAACAAAAACAAAGAAATTAGTTTCGCAGCTTTTCTTTTAGGCCTTTACCTTCGGATTATCCAGATTTGACGGTCACAGAATACTTGCAGCTGAGGTAAGTTCGTCGTCGGTAAAAAGGGAACAAAAAGCCGAAGAAGACCACATTGACACAAGTAATACGATAAAAAAAAAAAAAAAATTTACTTTTAAACATGACACAAGAGAATTTACGAATAAGCCCGGACGGATTATAACAATTTCTATTCAACCCCTTAACATTTTTGTTGATCCGATTGAGCCCTTTTAGTTATTAATCCCAGCCAAATCACTCAATAACTTTTCTGTAAGTTCAATATAGCTCCCTGCACCTTGTTTTCATTTCTTAGGGGTCCTTAACATTTCGCTTAAAACTAAAATCAAAATCCCTATTTATAATAGTCTCCAATAATAGGCAAAAATATGGTACATATCAACATAGTTATCATATTAAGCAGTGAACTTGAACCAATTTTATTAATAATCCCTTGTTGGTGCGTGGCTTGCCATGTTGATCTAAACCCAGAATTCTAAATTTGCACAATATTAAGAATTTATTACACATTACAGATACACGTAGAGGGGTATATTATATTATATTATATATCTAAGAGTATATACACTGAAATAATAACTAATATTATTGCATGAGCTGCTGTTATGCATAAGAACGTATTGACCATTGCAACAAAGAAGCTTCCACATTTGGATACGTATGTTTTGTCCTATAAATGCCATAGAAAACATGACAAGTCTCATCATCAGCTTAAAAGTACATCAAATATCTGAAATAGAAGAAAATAAACATATAAAAAAAGATGTATATAATAATGGAAAGCATGAAGTTTTCGCCATTGTTGAATATCTTAATGGTCCTTGCTTGTGATGGAGGTTGATACTCTACTACATTAGCCAATCGATTAATTTTCCGGAAAATATATACGTGACGTTTTGGGAATTGAATTAACATATAAGTTTTGGCCATGTCATTAATTATATTCATTGTAATAAGATCCCTCAACTTTAGTTTTCTCTCAAAGTATCTATCACGCGTCAGTGTTCAGATCTGGAAAGTTGCTACGACGTCGTTTGGGCTTCCCCGAATCCACCACTGTTCAACTCGTTCTTGCTGCTGCGTTCAGTATATGATTCTGTTGTCTCATTGAGCTTCCTCGATCAGTCGATCGAGCTGGTTGAGTTCTACACTTTGGTGGTCGGTAAGTTGGAAGTCATTTTTTCTTTGCGTTGATTCGAGTAACTGTTAGTTGTTTTACTTGACACGCGTTTAGCTTGTTTGATCATATTCCGATGCTCTTTAACTTAACTTTTCCCCGAATTCGATGTGACCCTAGCGTGCCTTGATCGGTCAATGCAATTAGTAGCTTGATTTGAACGTTGAATTGGTTTAACGTTGTGTGGGTACCTTGATTTATGCTTGATTTTGGTGTTTATGTTGAATTGTGCGCCTGATAGTTTGGAAATATATGAATTGGAGGTTTTGTGGTGTCGACAAAGGTTGTAGCTTTTCTTTTTCTTTTCTTTTTTGAGATTTCATTGCTAGGGACTGGTAGTGGGTAATTTCAGATATAAATTGCATCCATACGTCTTTAGTTTGTTTAGCTTATGAAGCGTTGAGTTGCCCTGCTGCACAAAACCCACTAATGATTGCTAATTGTTGCAAATCGAGATGATGATTCTCTGGTTGCAAGGAAAATCAATCGTACAACTCTAGATTGCAAGTTGGTATAATACGGTTTTCTGAATTCTTTGTGGCTTGGTGAAGTTGGTATAGTACGATTGTTAGGATCGGTTTACGCGTTTAGAGGGGGGTGAATAAACGCTTGACGCCTTTTTCGGTAGTTAACCGGTTAGGGCTAATACCGGTACTTGATATTTTTCTAAGTGTGTAATGTGCGGAAGCTTGTCGGTCGGTTATGAACCAAAACCGATAAACTATGTGATGTATTAGTGTGTGTGTGGATAAGGAACACCAGTTTGTTTCTAGAAGTTCGGAGTTAAGTCTCCTACGTCTCCCCTTCTTCCTCGCAAGGAAGGTTCACTAGACTTCAGTTATACACTCACAGTACAACCTACCCGGCTGCCCTCAGCCTTATCTAGTGAATCCTAGGCAGTCGTAAAATACAAACCCCCTACTTCAACAGCTTTTTACAGTCCGTCGGAAAAACAATAACTCACTTACTTAACCAAACCGGTTATCGTACAGTGAGGACAACACTTTATAATTTCTCGCTTTGTTCTGTAGAGTTTTGAGTCTTGTCTTTGATTTCTCGTGGTTAAGTGTCGTGCCATCTTCAGTGCCTCTTCTCTGATATTTATACTTATTCTTTGATGAAGAAGATCGTTGTGAGATGGCTCTATGTACTGGACTGTGCATTAAATGCACTTTACCCAAAATGGATATTGTCCGGTCTTGGCTGCAGTTTGCACTGTGCTTATTGCTTTTTCCACTTTAAGCTTAGCTTGTCTTCAACTTGGTTGCTTCTGTCAGCCTTGCTTTAAATGTTTCAGCAGAAGTCTTTAGTATCCCGCCTTGAGTAATTTTGAATCTTTTGTACATGTGGCAGGTCCGGTATCTGATATCCGATCTTGGCAGTTTGTATTCTGTTTTTGATGTGCTTTTAAACTGCTAGAGCAGTATCCGGTTTCTGGCGCATTTGTGACCTTCTAACTAATATCCGGTCTTTTGTGCACATGCGGCCTGCTGACTGTTATCCGGTCTTTTAGTCTTCTTCTAACCGGTATACTTAATCAAGTTTGGACAATCACCAAACCGTTTAATCTAAATTCTTTAATTCACGATTTCTAACAACAATTTTGCAGATAGCAGCTTCTGAGGTTCCATTGCAGTCTCTGTAGCTAATATAATGAAAGCATGTTGATAAAATGGAGTGCATCTTTCTGTTTTATGTTCGCAATGTGGCTCATGTGCTAATGTATGTTTGCACGTATGAATCTTTTTTCAAATTTTCTTCCTACATTTTTTCTGTTGTTGAAACAGCTTCCCATATCAATTACTAGCTATTTTTCTCATCCTTATTTTTACAAGTTCCTATCCACGTTTGTTTTGTAGGAGGCCGGTGTTTCTTCCCATAGCTAATTATGGTTTGTGGATTGGCGTGGTGGAAGTTTAATTTAATGTTCGAGTCACAAGAGTTTCACTCTAAATAAAAATAAAGATGAATTTTCAGGCTCATCATTCAGGGAAGACCTCCAGACAAGTACAGAGCCAGCCTGGTGCTATACTACCCGGCCTACCTCCGCAAAATAACAGTGCAATGCCACAAATGCCGAATCCCGGTATTCACGGTGGTGATTTTATGTTGCACCGCCAGTATATGCAAGAAAAAAATGTAAGAAACTATCCTGCTTTTGTCCATCAGGTTTCATGTGATGACAGTCATGCAAATAAATGTACTATAAATTTCATGATTGAATTTGTGTTCGCAGCTGCGAGTTTCTAATGAAGCGCCACCAAAATCCACATGAGGTGCCCTCGAAAAAAATGATTGATATAGTGAAGCGTCTAGAAGAAGCTCTGTTCAAGAATGTCAAGTCAACGGTATCTTTAATCTGATTTAGTTTTCTAAATGCTTTTCCTTTTTCATGTATAAGGGTGTTCACATAAGTGTTTTAAGCGTAAGCCTTAAAGTGCTTTTATCTTCCTAACTCAAAATTTTTAAATCAGGGAGCAATTATGGATGTAAATTGATATGATCCAATTGTATTTTTGGAAGACCATATTTAAGACCCTTCTGACATTCTGCTTCGTTTGAATACTAGGAGGATTATCTGAACCTTGCTACTCTGGAAAGTCGTTTGCATCATCTTATTAGAGGCATTCAAATGAGCACTCAAAATCAGCGGTTTCAACATGCCAATTCTTCTTCTGCTGCTAGTACGATGATTCCAACTCCCGGGCTCCAACAAAATGCACATTCAAGTCTGACAGGGACGTCATCTGTGGATAATTCACTTCTTGCTAACAATAGCTCAAACACTATCATGTCCTCTGTCAATTCTGGGAGTTTCATTCCCACTGAAAATGGGTCGTTAGGGGCTGTTCATGATGGTTCGTTCAGTTCATCTGATGGTAGTTTTCTTCTCTAAGATTTGGAATTGATTCGGAGGTGCATTTTACCCATCTCACCTGTTTTTGGGTTTCAGGAATTTTGGCTGGTGGTTTTCATCATTCTTCGTCTTCTTTGGCGGGCAATTCTGGGGGCAATAACATGACGCAGTTGACTGGTGTGCAGAGAATGACTAGTCAAATGATTCCTACTCCTGGGTTTAATAGTTCTAATAACAGCAACATATATCACACAACTAACACTCAGTCAATAGTGAATTCCGAGTCAACTAATAATGCTGCTCCATTCTCATCTGTACAATCTTCAGTTGCATCGCATATGCAGCATAAGACACATGGTGGTCAAAATAGGCGTATGTTGCATAATATTGGTGGCCATATGGGTAGTGGTATTAGATCTACAATGCAGCAGAAGTCTTATGGATTATCAAATGGGCTTTTGCATGGAGGTTTGATGGGAAACGATGTTTCATTGATGAATAGTCCTGGGACTAGCGAGGGATATTCATCTGGAACAATGCATGCAAACAACACGATTCAGTTGCAACAACAATTTGACCTACATCAACAGCCTCGTACGCCTTTTGCGTCATCGTTTCGTAAACCATATCTGGCTCTCTCATGATTGATTAGATGCATGGCCGGCTTTGTGTTTGGCAAAAGAGTTGCTTGACTACGGCCCATGATAATTTAAGGGTTTTTTGGGGCCCATAATTTTGTCAAATATTTTAAATGCAAGAGAGTTGGTTTTGTGTTGGTCCATTAATTATTAATTCTTACTTATTATAGTTACATAGAATAGTAAAGGTTTATGGCATCTTAAATACCATGTCCCATACTTGATAAAGTTTACATCGGTCATTGGACAACAATGTCGCAATGCAAAATTTTCCAAACACGACCCAGTTCATGATGAGGGTACGTAAACCTCACATTGATACTCGATTTCTCAGTTTGAGTGAACATCTTGTGATGAATTTCACTTGATCTTTTAATGAGTTATGATGATGTATGAGCCTAGGTATTTAGAGGTGGTGCGGAGTTAGTGCCTCTATTTCCTCTGCCATTTTATCTGGTTAAACTTATTTGCTGCCAAACTACTAGGCAAGTTAATCAGTGACCCATTTCGATAAACGTAGGTTGAGTGTTGTAAAGTGTATTATTATATAAAATGTTTTTAATTACTTTTATTTAATTTTGATAAATCGCCAGGCGTAATAGGATATACAGAGGTCCATTTATAAAGTCAAACTTGGGCAATAAAACTTATTGGACCGGCTCTGATTACTTGCTATAATATTAACAATGATGTTTTTGGAATTGTTAGAGCTGTTTCTTTAATGCTAGTGTTTTGACAGGTGATGGACATGGAATTGGTGATGCTTCAGGTCCTGGACAGCCATATGTTTCTGTAACATCTGCTGGTACCGTAACAAACAGCCAAAGCTTGAAGGCCATGCAATCAATGTCAAAAGAAAACATTCCGTTGATGACGAATAACCAATCAAATATTCATTCTGCTCAGCCGATGATAAACCTGAAGCATCAGTCTGAGAAAATTAACTTTCAGTCACAGCACATGGCGAGAGAGAATTTGGTACAAAACCTTCACGTTCAGCAGTCGTCGTCTAAGCAGTTTCAGCAGTAGAAACTTGACGAGCATCAGATCCAACAGAGGCAGCAGGCTCCTAGCTCATTTTTGCCGAGTGGTCAATCTCACTTAGCATCTAATATGGTTTCCAATCTGAGGTCTGGGCCTCAAGGTGATCACAGGGTTGAAGGCATGGAATCACAGGTCGACAATTCCATCATGTTCTCTAGTATGCAGAATCAATTCCTGCAAAAGCCCAACGAAGACCGTTCTAGAGCTACTCAGCTGATCTCTCATTCATCTGATCCACTTGATGCAATTGCACAAACTTCTGATCACATGCAACAGCTATTTCACCCATCACAGTTTGTTTCTAATCAACAAAGTGATTTTGGTGGTCTTTCAAGTGGCTTCCAACAAAATGCTGCGATACATGGTCAGTGGCATTCTAGATCAAACGACTCTTCTCGTGTATCTACTAGGATTATACCTGATCAAGGCGGGCAAAATGAATATTATCAGAAGATAACTGGGCAAAGCCTAGTAAATAACTTATCGTCTGAAGAATCTATTATTGGTCAACGAGGTGCATCTAGATCAGCAGAACATGTTAATGGAATTGCTTCAGCTAGTCGATTGGATAAACCTCATCGTGCAAGACAGTACAGGAATCAACTAAGATGGCTGTTGTTTTTGAGACATGCCCGTAGTTGTCCTGCTCCGGAAGGGAAATGCCAAGAGTCTAACTGCTTAACTGTACAGAGGCTACTGAAGCATATGGAGAATTGCAATGTAATTCAGCGTCCATTTCCTCGTTGCGTTGACACTCAGAATCTAATCAATCATCACAAGAGTTGTTGTGATACTAAGTGCCCTGTTTGTATCCCTGTTAAGAGGTACATTCAAACTCATTTGAGGCTGATGGTTCGTTCTGATGTCAGTTCTGGGTTACCTAGCTCTGTTAGTGGTTCTGGTAGATCATATGGTACTGCTGAAGTTTATGAAACTAAACCTCCCAAGGCCAACCCAGTTACAGCTGAAAATGCTGAGGATATACAGCTTTCCGTTAAGCGTACGAAGGTCGAGCAAAACCTGCAGTCTATTAGCAATGAAAAGGACATTTATGTTCCTCTTACATCGTCTGCAAAGGAACCTCCTTTTGTGAGTTCACAGCACTATGAACAGCATCAGGATTTTCATATTCTAAAGAAGCCTGAAATAACTGAAGTTAAAGTGGAAAATTCTGTATGCACTGGGCAGTCAATCTCAACCAATATCGAGATGGAATTTGATAAATTGCGCGAATCCTATGTGAAGCTGCCTGAAGAGCCAACTGTAGCCAACAGTCCTGCTAGATTTGTTTTACAGAAGGGGATTGGTAAAATTGAGAAGGAAATGGTGAAAACAAAGGCAGAAAGCACACCGCATGCTCCAGACGTCGGAAGCAAATCTGGAAAACCAACAATAAAGGGAGTTTCCATGACCGAATTATTCACCCCAGAACAAGTTCGGCAGCATATCACTGGTCTTAGACAGTGGGTAGGCCAGGTCAGTGCTATAGAATCATATGTTTATTTACAAGCTGTATTTACTTTCTTATTGATGCTCTTAATAGTGTTCTTTTAAGGCATATCTGGAGTCGATTTGCATTCTGATAAAGTCTGTTTAACTCAGAGCAAAGCCAAAGCAGAAAGGAATCAGGCGATGGAGCATTCGATGGGCGACAATTCCTGCCAGTTATGTGCGGTTGAGAAGCTCAGTTTTGAGCCACCTCCAATATACTGTATACCATGCGGAGCACGCATTAAAAAAAATGCCATGTATTATACTTTTGGAGCTGGAGATAATCGCCATTACTTTTGTATCCCTTGCTTCAATGAAGCTCGTGGAGACAGCATTGTCGCTGATGGGAATACTATTCCAAAGGCTAAGATGGAGAAGAAGAAAAATGATGAGGAGACTGAAGAATGGGTCAGTCTAGTCAAGCTGTACGGTATCATTTCTGTTGATGGATCAATCCTTTTGGTTTACTAATACAACATATATTTCCAGTGGGTGCAATGTGATGAATGTGAAGCATGGCAGCATCAAATATGTGCACTATTCAATGGTAGAAGAAATGATGGTGGCCAAGCTGAATACACTTGCCCAAATTGTTACATAGAAGAAGTAGAAAGAGGAGAGCGTGTCCCATTACCACAGAGTGCAGTTCTTGGCGCTAAGGATTTACCTAGAACAATACTGAGTGACCATTTAGAGGAGCGACTATTTGCTAAACTAAAGCAAGAAAGACAGGATAGAGCAAGGCGCCTCTGCAAGAGTTACGATGAGGTGATATTTTTTTCCAGTATCTGTGTACTAATGCTGGGAAGTTTAATAGCATGCTCGATTCTTATGGCAAAGTTCGTCTCAAATGTTGTTTAATGCTTACACACAATGTAAATTTGCTGAAGAACTTCGTAAGAATGTATGTCTTTTGAGCTTACATATCAATAGTAAATGGGTTAATTTCAACATTTTTGAATTTTTCATTTTGCACCATTTTATAACCCCAGTTGTCAGTATGGTTATATTCATTACTATAAAATATTGTTTAATGTATAATCCATGCGTAACCATTATATCTTGCTGACTTTCTCAGGTTCCTGGAGCAGAATCACTTGTCATAAGAGTCGTGTCGTCAGTGGACAAGAAGTTGGAAGTGAAACCACGATTTCTTGAAATTTTCCAGGAAAACTATCCTACAGAGTTCCTATATAAATCAAAGGTGTGGCATAGTTTGGCTTTGTGCATTCAACACCCTAAAACAGTAGTTGGGAGTCTGGTACTTCACAAATTATTGTTTCTTCTGGCTTAAGTGGTCGTTTTATGAAGAATCTGTCAATTTTAATATCTGATCGTTCAGGTTTAAGTTGAGCATAACCAGGAACGTCTGCTTCCAATTATGGAACAGCTTCCATGCTATTTGTTGACGTGGAGTTTGGTTTTTGGCATAAATCATTCGGTGTCAAAATATTTGAGTGTTGAAGATTTGATGATATTGTTTGTCCAATGCTTCATAGAAATCCAAGAAGTAATTTTCAAGATGCATTATGTTTTTCAACATATAGATAGATCAGTAGAGAAGAGACTCAAATGGTTGCTGTGCTATATATAATATTCTAAGTGATTTGCGGAAACAATAGTTTGGGCTCAGCCCATTGGACTTTCAATAGCCCATTATCTTATTATTGGGCCTACATACAGCGAAGCCCAAACCGGTCTGGTCCGTGAACTGTTTTCGAGTTTTCTTTTCTTTAATTACTCTTGGATCGAAACTGCTTAGTCTGAAATTAGGAACAAAGAAATCATCATTTTGTCAATTTTAGGCTGGAGAGTTGCTGACATCATTGACGAGATTTGGTCAAAATCATTTGTAGATCTCAACTCAACTAGTCAAGTCTTATGTCAGAACCTTAATCTCTGCGAACTCGAGGAATATTCGGCATAAAAAAGGAAAAGTCATTAGATTCAGTGAGACCAAATCGCGAGAAATACACAGCACAGCACAGCACAGCACATCTTTCTGTATAGACAGCTACTCAATCTGCGTCACTATCCCAGTGAGTGACCACTATTGTCTGTCTTTTATTTTCATACTATTTTCTTTATACAGAGATAATACTGATTACGTTACACTTTCATATAAAAATCTAAGCGCATTTATACTGTTAAAAAAAAAAAGCAAAGTAACTGAGGAACCTCAGACATATGTACAAGACTCTCCGACATGAACATAATGTAGCAAGAGAAGAAATAAATGTCGTTTTCACTACAAAGATGACCGTTGTTTGAGCTATCTTGTCTCCACGCACAAACTACCACATAATCCCATTCACATACTCCCAAAAAAACACACACACACACACATAGCAATACTCACACTGTCTCTCTCTCTCTTTCTCTCTCACACACCGGCGGAGAGAGACAAGAAATAGCAAACAATGGCGAAGAAGACCTACTTTTCTCCTTTGTTACACCTCTTATTCTTCCTCACAATCACCACCGCCGCCGCACAGCCGCCGCAATCCCCGCCGTACGCAATCCACCCCTCCGACTTATCAGCACTGCGCCAAGTGAAAAACTTCCTCACCGAAATTCCATCTTCGTCTCCTTCCTTTCTATCCTCTTGGAACTTCTCAGCCTCAGGCGACGGCGGCGACCCATGCTCGACGTTTTCCGGCGTCACCTGCTCCTCGGAGCTTCCCCGGCGCGTCACCGTCCTTTCACTGGGCACGGGCCTCTCCGGCTCGTTGGGCCTGTCTGGCACCCTCTCGCCAGCCATCTCTCGCCTGACTGAGCTCACTCAGCTCATTCTCTACGCCGGATTCGTCGCCGGCGAGATCCCGCCGGAGCTGGGCTCGCTCACCAACCTCAGAGTCCTCTCGCTCACCGGAAACCGCCTCACCGGCGCCATCCCTCCGTCGGTTTTCTCACTGCCGAACCTACACACCCTCGACCTGAGCAGTAACCACCTCGCCGGCGCCGTTCCTCCGGCCATTTACGCCACCCAGCTCAAGGTTCTTATCCTTTCAGGCAACAGACTTTCAGGGCAGATACCTCGTACCTTCCCCGACGGCCTATTACACTTAGATCTAACAGGCAATTTCTTCGCCGGAGACCTGCCGGAAAATCTGCCTCCCTCGCTCCGATACCTCTCCGCCGCTAGCAACCGCTTGTGGGGCCCGTTGAACCTCGGAGTGGCTCGCCTCAGAGACCTATCGTACTTGGATTTAAGCATGAACGGCTTCAATGGAGGAATCCCACCTGAGATTTTCGCAATGAAGAACATCACTTCCCTTCTCCTTCAACGCAACAATCTCTCAGGCGAACTCCCACTTCAGACCACATTCGAATCGATCTTTCAGACAATGGGCTCCTCGGTTACCGTCGATTTGAGCCACAATCGCTTGACCGGCGTCATAACGACGTCGTTTGCCAACGTGGAAACGCTGTTCTTGAACAACAATGAGTTGACCGGCGACGTCCCAAAAGAGTACGTGGACAGCGTCAGCAACGGCGTGATGAAGACTCTTTACCTTCAGCACAATTTCCTGACTGGGTTTCCCTCGCCGGACGGCGGCGTCGGCGACCTGCCGGACACGGCAGCGGTTTGCGTCTCTTACAACTGCATGAGTGTTCCACCGCCTTCCCAGGCGGTGGAGGCTTGTCCGGCGAGCGCCGGAGATCAGGTGATGAGGCCGGCGTATCAGTGTGGTAGGGTTCCCAAATGGTAGTAATAAGTGTTCGATTTTTTAGCTACACGCACCATGGAAAAATACACACTTAAAATTGTACAATTTTCGTATATTAGTTTTCATACGTCTTAGTTTTTATTTTTCTCTTATTTTCCATTTCTCCTTTCCCAATGATTTTTTAGTGTATGAATTATAACCCACCAAACCCTTTTTTTTTCCGAATACATACGTGGAAGATATTGACAACAGCAAAATAAGCTACACATTCAACATCTCTGACATGAACTTAAACTGATATCGTACGGCTAAGTTGCTTTCATTACAGGGCATTCCCATAACTCAACAGTGGAGAGTGGTACAAAGGGGTCTTTACACATAAATACTATTTGGAAAAAAAACTTGTAATTTAGTACTCTGTCAGATTTTTTTAAAATGTAGGTACTTAGCATAATAATTTTTTTGCAGATAGGTACCTGATCCGCCGCATGTACCGCCATACAACACATTTAGGTACCCTATATCAACGTATTGTGGTACGTCATACGTTGAGAAAATGTTACGTCGTATTAGCACATTTAATACGCCGTCTATAACACATAAGGTACGCTGTATAAACACATCTAGGTACCCTATATCAACGTCTTATGATACGTCATACACACAAAGGAAGGTACAACGTGATCGAAGAAATTGGTAAACATTAAAGGGTAATTTTCGTTTCAGGTGCCCACTTAAGTTTCAATTAGAGTTCAGACTCCTATCAGAAATTCATAGTTTTAAGAACCCAATTTTTTCGGAAACACTTCATGGTTTTCCAATACTACTTCATGGGTATGTGGTAACACTTAATGGATCTGTGGTAACACTTCATGGATCTGTGGTAACACTTCACGGGTTTGGGGTAACACTTCATGAGTCTGTGGTAACACTTCATGGATCTGTGGTAACACGTGGTCATTTTCTCTAAATAAAACTTAAATTGGATCATTATCTATAAGTGAACTGAAAATATGAATTGGGGCCTGAAAGTAAATTAGCCGAACATTAACTCGGTACCTATCTGTGAAAATTTGACATGGGTACCTATCTGTAAAATTTTTATTCAAGTAGGTATTTATGTGCCGATGTCACCTATAATAATATATATGTATATGCTTAAAAAATCCATTGGTGAGAAAGTGCACTGCACTGCCTTGAGATTGAGAACGATAAAAGGCTATATTGAGTGGGTATCTATTGGAATTTAAATATAATCTTTTTTTCTCCTTTTTGGATCACGAGCGCACACTCTTAAAAAAAGACTTCACCGTTGCAATATAAAATCATATACTTATTCAACATAAAAAGTGAAAAAAAAATGGGAGGGCTCCAATCCAATAATCATTTATAGTTGCACGCATAGGCGCGGGGTGAAGAAGCACATGCTCGTCAGTCAATTACCCCTCGTCGGTGACTGTGGGTCCCACTTCGACCATGTTTTTATTACATGTTTTTTAAATTGATTCGAATATATAATTAATACGAAAACTATCCCATTGATAGATCTTGGCCAACACTCGTCAAATTAGGTTTTTTGGAGGGTCCACACATTAAGACATTCTTATTTGCAGTTGAGAAAGTTATTTCAGTTGATACGTTTTGAAATAGGAAAAAAAAACAATAATAGCCCAGCCCATGTACGACTGAATTTGGATCAGAAGGCACTACAATATTTATAGAGATTGGATTTGGACCAAAAAGGTGCTGAGTTTGTTGTAATAATAAGATTGCTAGGTATCAAAGTTCAAATAATTATTTAAGTTTGGGTCAAAGATATAACAAAGCATAACGCCTAATATAGATTGGTTATTTGATATATACGTGTAATCAAAAGCAATGAAGTAGTTGGGGTGCGATAGATAAACTATAGAGTACTTCTAACCCGAATTACATTAATTTGAGAGTATATAACGAATTGATTTAGTACACATATATGTTTGGTGTTATGAGTTTTAAGAAAAGACAGTACATGACTTTTTTTTGTACTAAACAAGGTAGATCACATAACATTATGTACGACTATTTTATCATATAGTATAGTGCATTGTTGTACGGTTTTTAATTAGATTACCAAACAAGGTAGATAAACACAAATAATAGAATCGAACATATAGACACGTGGTATTCCTTGTTCTAAATATTCATTTTTTCAGAACTATTCGTTTCCACGAGAAACACACCCAAAAAATATTTTATCCAATTTTATTTCCAAATTTACAATTGCGAAATAATGATAAAAGGTCCGTTCAAGATTATCCATACTATTTAGTCTTATAACGCGAAATATGTTTTATTGTCATACCATACCATGCCACATTCACAAGTAGATGTACGTTTCATGCTTGATTTAATTATAAATTTAAACCTCCCATTACAACAATTCATCATCAATACTTTGTCTAATTGTAAAATTCTATTTTTTTTTGACAAAATTTAGGTGGGTCCACACTTGTTCGATGCCTTCATCCATTCGCTTCATTGTCCTATATATTGAAGTGAAGATGAAGAAGTTGCCTCCATTTTACTCTCCCTTCAAAACCCTTTATTACACAACACATCAAAGGTTTCTGGGCAGTCCTATAAGTGAGATTGCCCAATACAAAAGAAAGACATCATATGGGTGAGGTAATTTATTTTTATTAAACAATTTCTTTTCCTTTTTTAATAAAAAAAAAAACTGGCCAGTGAGTAATTCATAAATAAATATAGGTGATTGATTTTTTATTTTGTGTAATTATTTTCAGAAAGAAGAGAGCAAAAACGACGGCGATGGTGGGCCGATCACCGTCGTATTGAAGCTTGATCTGCACTGTGAAGGCTGTGCAAAGAAAGTCAAACGATCAATTTCCCATTTTGAAGGTGAGTAATATGTACTCATTATTTAAATTGGTTAATAATCATTCAATTTTGTACAATGAAGGAAAAAAACGTAATTTTTTCGAGATATTACAGATTCGGGAAACTAAATTCGTTTCTTGAGTTCGACGCATCGTCGTAGCAACCCAAAATATGAACTTTCCTGAAATCTCAAGCAACAAAAAATCCCTAGAAATGATTGAAAAAGATTTGAGTTTTTTTTTTTTTTCTCAACAATTGAAGTCGATGAATAAATTTCTATGATGAATCAATGTTTGTGAAGGCGTTGAGAAAGTGAAGGCTGACCATTCATCGAGCAAGTTGACCGTACATGGCAATGTGGACCCCACTTTGCTCCGCGAAAGAGTTGAGTGCAAGACAAAGAAGAAGGTCGAAATCATATCACCTTTGCCCAATAAAGAAAAAGACGATGGTAATGATACTAAGAAGAAGGCCGACGACAACAAATCAGACAAGAAAGAATCAGAGGAAAAGAAAGGAGATGAAAAGAAGCCTAAAGAGGTAATAAAATAGTTAAACTCAAGATTAATCTTTCATCATATAATAAATATTTTTTATGGGGTTTTCATTAGCCCGTGGCTATTACTAGCACGGTGGCATTGAAGATGAAGCTACACTGCGATGGCTGTGCTCATAAGATTAAGCGAACCATACTCAAGAACATCGATGGTAATTAGTTGGCCCTTTCTTCATTTAATATTTAATTATTCATTTGATTTTCGAATGCAGTTTGTAGTGGCTCAACGAATTTTGACTTGTATATTATATTTATAATATAATAGGCGTTGACTCGGTGAAAACAGACTTAGAAAATGATCTCATCACTGTGACTGGGACTATGAACGTGAAGGAGCTAACGGCGTACTTAAAAGAAAAGGCAAAGAGGAGTATAGAAATCGTACCTCCGAAGAAGGATGAAGGCGGCGGTGCGGGCGCCGGCGGAGGAGGTGGTGATATATGTAAAGAAAAAGAGAGCAATAAAGGCGAAGGTGGAGATAAGAAGGACAAAGAGTCGTCGACGGCGGAAGGAGGCGGAGTCACCGCCGAAGGGAAGAAGGTTGAGGTCAACAAAATGGAACATCGAAGCACTTTCAGCCCAGAAACTCACTACGCGCCGCCGCCGCTGTTTTACAATCAGAGTTATTACACTCAAGATTATGGCGTCCCATTAGTTCATAATCACCATTATTATCAAGGGTACGGTGGTAATAATAACGGACACGTGGCGCAATACTATTCGCACGGCGGCCCACCACCTCCACCGCCGCCGACGTACTTGAACGACCAAATGTTCAGCGATGAAAACCCCAACGGTTGCTTTGTCATGTAGAATAATAATGTGTTTTTTATTCTATTCTACTGCTGACGGCAACAGAGGTTTTTTTATTTTATTATTAAAATGTAAATAAAATGTATACGATACGAACTATATGAATTTTACATACAGAGATTATTATACACATATATCGTAGTGTGTGCTGTGCTTGGTAGAGAGAAAATATTCAAAACCTACGGGACGGTGTTGGTTAATGAGTTGTTTTATTGTTTTGACTTATATATTATTGGGCAGTTTTTTTTTATTTTTAATTTAGTTGTTGGTGTGATTACTTATATGGTTTGCTCACGTTATCCATATAAATGATAGTGATCTTTGCAATAGTTCAATTAATATAACTATTCCCACCACATATTCCTAGCCATTTTGTTGTTTATTGATAATGTAATAATATCTGGAAGATCTTTTAAATTAGTATAGTTTCTAGAGGACCTTGATTAATTGCTTAATTATGCACCCTTTTAAAATAAACGCACGCATAAATAATATATGCATATAGGATAATTTAAATTAATATATTATTTTTACACATGGCAGATTGTGTAATTTAATATGGATGTGTAACAACTGATCACATAAATTATAACTAATAGTAGCCTAAGCTCGCACGTTAAAGAAAAAGTCGAATATTAATTAATTTCCTATGCATAATTATTTCAAACATTTTCAAGATTCGAAAAAAAAAATCCTTGATAGGTAATAGGGTTAGTTAAGCTAATTTAGTTAACAAGAAGAAAGTTCAATTTAGGGGAATTAATGTTTATTTTTCAACGCATAGACATAAGTCATAACAATACAGTGACAAGTTCACAAGACTTAACGGAGCTATTATTACTTTTAGTCGGCTTCTTACAATAATATGGAGATAATATAATACACGTCAGCATGACATGGATGCTCATCAAATATATGGTGTGAAAGAAAGGGGTTGGACTTGGAGAATCTACGACTTACGAGAATGTCATAAACGACCTCTTGGCCTAGTGGTTGATGGAGGTGTCAAAGCTCATATGGCTAGGAGGTCATGGGATCGAATCTCCCTCTAACATTTCCTTTGAGAAGTCCTCATGGGCCTAAGACCCTGACTATTGTTGTCGGGTGGGTTTGGAACATATCCATCTGGCCTTGAATTAGTCTCACCTCTGGAGTGCGTGACGGTTAGCCCATATCGAAGCTGTGTGATACGTCGTGACAGTAAAAAAAGTACTAATAATGTCAACAAAATCTAGAGAAAATAATAAAAATTGAAGGACACGAAATGATGAAAGTGGGGCTCACTCCACGTCAGTCCTAGTTGGTGCTGCGTGTATCGCATGTGTTATTTGGAGTCACGTTATAATTTCTGTCAAGTCACGGCGTGATCATTGCCATCATCACCTTTTTTTTTCCAAATATTTGATTAGAGGAAAGAGGTTCTTTTTAATTTGATGGATTTATTATTTGGCCAATCGACGTCGTCCTTGTTGTTCAATTCCCTGCATTTTAATCATCGCAAAAGGCTAAAATGCCGTTTATGCTTCATGAGAGGTGTTTTCAATGTAGGATGAACTCTTTCATTTACAATGTCGATTTGACTCTTTGAGAGGGTGTACACTAAGCTAGAAGAACAATATGTTGGGGTTGAGCGGTAATATTTAATTCCGGACCAGCGGTAGTTGTATTTGACCCCGCGACAATTTATCGGGATATAAATTAAAACCGAAATGACACCGAGAGAACACCGAGATTTTTACGTGGTTCGGCCAATACCGCCTACATCCACGGAGAGAAAATAGTTTTACTATATTTGAGAATATTACATCGTACAAAATAACGCTCGTGTTTACACCCAAAACCGAGAACCCTTACCCACCCGGGTAATGTTTTTGTACCTACTCCCAACTAGACATGTTCAGAAGGTTTCAAAAACCGGAACCGAACCGAAACCGAACCGGCGGTCAACGGTTCGGTTAACCGGGGTCAACGGTTCCGGTTATAACCGGAACCGAACCGTCATTTAGATCGGTTCGGTTTCGGTTCGTAATATTCTAGAACCGAAACCGAACCGACGGTTAACCGCCGGTTTATATATTAAAATAATAATAAAAATAATTCAAACGGTTTATATATATGACCGTTTGTCCATTACCATTTACAAAGAAAAAAATAAAAAATTCAATCATATCACCAAACTATATGATTTATTTTATTATTTTTAAATTTTTATTTTTCTCTATAAATAGGGGGATTAATGGTAGATTTTTTAAGCAATAATCTTTAGTTTTTAAAAATATTTAAGTTGTATTTTTTTCACATTTTCTTGAGTTTTATAAACAACAATCAATTCTTTTTAAAATATTGAACTTGAAGGTACATTATAAAACAAAATCAAATTTATTTATTATTCTCCAATAAACAACAAAAAGCACAAAAAAAATAGAAAAACCGGTTTGAAACCGTAACCGGCGGTTTCAAACCGGTACCGTTGAAACCGGCGGTTTCAAAACCGTAACCGAACCGTGGTTAACCACGGTTCGGTTACGGTTTAAGCATATTTCGGTTCCAAACCGGCGGTTACGAACCGGCAAACCGAAACCGAAACCGTATGAACACCTCTACTCCCAACTACCCAAGTAAAACTAAATCCGCTCTCACCCTTATCCGCCCGGACAAGATTTCCCTTTTTTTCTTTTCCCCCTCATTCTCTCTCCCTCGCTCTCTTTCTCTCTTGGATTTGGGGTAATGATAACACTGAGGAAGCATGCCTTTTTATAGCCACTGAATGAGTAAAAACAACGTCATTGCTTAGCTCAAAAAGAAGCAAAACCCAATTTGATCTCCTATTGCTTCTTCTTCTATGTTGAAAAGTCAACAATTCTCCCCCCTTTTCAACACGTCCTTCTTCTTTAGAGAGCACTCCAGCAAGCCTGAGAATGAGAATAACCCATTCGTAAATACCACGAACGTCCATTGGCCTTCCTTGTAGCACCTACACATAATCTGAATCAAGAATTCCGATCCTACCCCACTTGATTCATTCAACGACCAATCTTATGTGCAGCTATGTTGAACCGACTCGACCGTCGATTCCCGAAGAGGGACTTCGATGCAACCTCTTATCCAGCAGGATTTTCCTTCTCACCATCGTCTGCCTTTATATCACACTCGAGCAATTTTCGTGAACTCATCGAAGTCTGAGTACTATATACCATACTCACGTCCAGACGATACAAACCTTTGCACTCTTCTCCCTTTGGTAGGACCATTTCCGTCATGTGTGATTTTTCCAGACTCCCCCTGCTATGAAACCCCATAGCCCTGAAATCTGACTGGCTCGAGAATATTAAAAACTACGCAACTTTGGGACAACGTCACACCACCCAAAATGCGCACCGCTCCACTAACCATTTTGATCTTCCCCGCTCCAACACACCAAACAACACAACGATATCCATCAGCTCATGGAGATCGAAAAATCGTTCGCATTTCCCTAAACGCATCAAAATATTCTCTTGGAGCAAACCCGAATTTAATATCTTTCTTCTTGAGAACGAGCGCCATCATTAGAGACCGTGAGAACGTCTCCAAGATAAACCGTGTGGTACCCTCATGTGGAATTTTCCTAGCCGCTTGTCCTTCTTCCTCCAAGTGGGACCGTTCTTCTGATGTGTCCCGGCTCACCACATTTGTAGCATCACATGCCCTTCCTGCCACCTGGATTTGGACTTGCTGTTGTCCCAAATCCCTTTGGCATATCACCTTCCTCTATGATTCACTCTGAAAAATAGCCAACACCCAGCTATCACCAAAATTTGACCGCCTTCTCTTTTCATGCTCCAAAAGAGTTGACTCCACCATCCACTGTCTGCATCGTATCGTACCGGATGGTTGTGATCAAATTATCACCCGAATCAGGAAGCGCGGTAAGAAGTAACAGGGCCTTACTTCTTCCTCTCCGACACATCTTGACCCCAAATCTTTCGTCATTTACTCCGACTTTTCCTCGTCTCCCATCAAAGCTTATCACCTAGCTTTGACAAACGAGCACATCCTTCACTCTTTTTCTGCAACAGAGTGAAACCTCCCGCACTAGCACATTGTCGCAATTTGCTGTCATCGTCGCTATTATCCTTGCAGAGATTCAACAGCCCGGTCCAAATAGTACTGATCAGATATTTTCCAAGAAAGGCTAACGACCTGCCTCACAGCACTATTGCCATAACTCGCAAAAACTCCACCGCCGCACAAGCTCCGCCCGACACCGAGCATCCCATCAACGATAACAATCTTGTACTATTATTTCTTCAGCACAAGACATCACCTCGTTGAACCTCGCTCTGACACTGGCCCCCCCCGATCGATGTTCCCTTCTGATATCTTTTCTGATGTGGAAGATCAGACACAACTGCAACCAAAGAGCATACTCAGAATACCAGTAGGGTTTGGCTCCGATACCACTTGTTGGGGTTGAGCGGTAATATTTAATTCCGGACCAGCGGTAGTTGTATTTGGACCCCGCGACAATTTATCGGGATATAAATTAAAGCCGAAATGACACCGAGAGAACACCGAGATTTTTACGTGGTTCGGCCAATACCGCCTACATCCACGGAGAGACAATAGTTTTACTATATTTGAGAATATTACACCGTACAAAATAACGCTCGTGTTTACACCCAAAACCCGAGAACCCTTACCCACCCGGGTAATGTTTTTGTACCTACTCCCAACTATCCCAGTAAAACTAAATCTGCTCTCACCCTTATCCGCTCGGACAAGATTTCCCTTTTTTTTTCTTTTTCCCCCTCATTCTCTCTCCCTCGCTCTCTTTCTCTCTTGGATTTGGGGTAATGATAACACTGAGGAAGCATGCCTATTTATAGCCACTGAATGAGTAAAAACAACATCATTGCTTAGCTCAAAAAGAAGCAAAACCCAATTTGATCTCCTATTGCTTCTTCTTTTATGTTGAAAAGTCAACACAATCATCGATGAGGTTCAAATTTTTTGATATGAAGTTAATGAAAGTATGAGAACTATGGCGTTGAGTGAATATTTCTTGAAAGGAAAAAGATAATGTTTTTACTATTTTTTTCTTCATTAAGTTGCACGAACGAAGTGAAATAAGAAAATTCTAAACTAAAAAACTCTATTCACTAATTCATATTACCATACGACTCTCAAGTGTATGGAGACGGGGTCGATTTGTAGTACTTAATGGGATCCAAAAGTCAATACAAAATCTTCAAATGTCAAAAAAAGTTACAGCCATATCTTGAAGAATAGTCATTTATTTATATTATATAGTCCGTAAACCCAATTCGGACACGCCTCCCATTTCGAAATTAATAATTTAGTTTCTAGTCATAATTTGTTTGTTTGGAATTCTCTCTAGAAACATAAATATATAAAAATTAAACTCTAATCCTTGATCAAGTTTCTCTACTGCTCGGCTATTCAGGCCATTTTATATGGGCCTTGAAGCCCATTTAAGTTTTCATGAACAACTACAAAAGCCCAATTATGGAACATAATAATTTAATATTTTTTCAAGACTGTAGCACAGTGAGCTGAAAAGTCAACCGAAGTCAACTCTTCGCCTGGTAATCATCGCAATGAATATCGAAACCAAACATGAAACTCATCGGAATCCACACGTCATCATCATACCTCCGCCGTTCCAAGGCCACATAAACCCTTCGATCGAGCTAACTCTGAAGCTCGCTTCGAAGGGATTCACCGTCACTTTCGTCAACACACACTCAGCTCACCGCCAAATCACGCGATCGAGGCGAAGAACGAACCGTCCGCGCGACGACCCATGCGTCGATTTCTCCGTAGACGACGATATGTTCGCCGGAGCCCGAAGATCGGGGCTCGACGTACGATACGAGATGATCGGCGACGGATTTCCGCTGTCGTTCGATCGGTCGAAGAACCGCGAGCAGTTCATCGAGGGAAGGATGCACGTCTTCCCCGCACACGTGGATGAACTCGTGGGTAATTTAGCAGCTTCAGATTGCCCGCCTAATTGCTTGATTGCGGATACTTTTTCGACATGGGGTTCTTCGATTGCGTGGAAATATGGGCTCGTGTATGTTTCTTTTTGGACTCAGCCTGCGCTGGTTTTAACGCTGTATTACCACATCGATCTGTTGAAGGAAAATGGCCATTATGGAGGTAAAGGTATGTGTGAGCTTTTCGGTTTGCCCTTGATTTCAGCCTGAGATTGGTTAAATTTGGGGATTTGTAGGGCTTTGTTTAATTCCTTCAAATTGATCGTCAATTGCCCGAATTTCAAGAAACCCTTTTTGGCAGATAACAGAAAGGACATCATAGATTACATCCCAGGAGTGAAGCAGCTAAATCCCAAGGACTTAATGTCATTCCTCCAAGAAACCGATACTTCGACTGTAATGCACCGAGTAATCGCCAAAGCATTCGCAGACGTTAAAAACGCCGACTTCATACTCTGCAACACCGTTGAAGAACTCGAGCTCGAGCCCATCTCTGTGCTCAAACTAAAGCAGCCCACGTACTCAATCGGGCCAATGTTTCCATCTACGTTCACCGACAGAACCGTAGAGATGAACCTATGGTCAGAATCAGACTGCACCCAATGGCTCGACGAAAAGGCTCGTGGCTCTGTGTTATACGTTTCGTTCGGCAGCTACGCTCATACCAACAGAGAAGTCATCAAGATTATAGCAGAAGGGCTAATGCTTTCTGGGCTCGACTTTCTATGGGTGCTTAGGCCCGGGACGGTAGTCAACGAGGTAAAAGAGCTTCTCCCTGAGAATTTTCAAGAAAACGTAGGTAATAAAGGGATCGTCGTGCCTTGGTGCAGGCAAAATGAGGTGCTGTCTCACACTTCGATTGGAGGATTCTTGACCCACTGTGGCTGGAATTCTATATTAGAGAGCATTTGGTGTAGGGTTCCTCTGTTGTGTTATCCTTTGTTGGGAGATCAAACGACGAATAGGAAGATCGTCGTTGACGATTGGAGGGTTGGGATCGATCTCTGCGACGGGGACAACTGTCTTGGTTCGAGCGGCGAAGTTGCTGAGAAGATTAAGGTTTTGATGGTTCACGGCGGAGATGTAATGAGTGAGTTGATGAAGAGAATTGAAGGAGTTCGTGAGGTTTTAGGGAAGGGATTGGACATCAATGGCTCGTCTAAGATGAATATTGATCGGTTTGTTGAGGATGTTAGAAACAAGATCTATGTTGTTGATTAGTTCTCAGATAATCCTCTCTATGCCTCTCTTTTTCTTTCCTCGTGTCGTGCTTCATTGCTTGAATATTTTTATCAACTCGCGGAAAGTATTATTTATCTAACTTGATTTTTGTCAGTATCGGACAGAAACCACATAAAAAAAAAATAGAAGTCCAACAAAGTCAGGCGGCGCGCCTGGCGTATAACACTTCCACAAATAAAAGAAAGAATTTCCATATCAGAAGAGAAGTTTCAACTTTCAACCATGGCGAGCAACGATAACTCAAACTCAAAGCTACATGCGATAATGGTAAGCCTTCACCTACAAGGCCACATAACGCCATTCGTAAACCTAGCATTAAAGCTCGCCTCAAATGGCTTCACCGTCACCTTCGCACACTTGGATTCCATCGACCACAAAATTTCCAGATCTGAAGAAGAAGGAGACGTCTTCTCAAAGGCACGAAGCTCAGGCCTGAATATCCATTACACAACTTACAGCGATGGACTTCCCCTTGACTTCGACAGAGACGGGAATCTTGACTTTTACCTCAACGTTTTCCTCCATAGAATTCCAGGTTTCGTCGACGAGCTAGTTGGGAAGATAATCGAGGGCTCTTCTCCTTCTGATAATCACTTCTTGGTCGCCGATACTTTCTGTATATGGCCGGCGGTGGTAGCCAAGAAGTACGGTTTGGTGAACGTCTCTTTCTGGACAGAGCCAGCTATAGTGTTCTCTCTCTATTACCATTGGAAACTTCTGAAAGAAAGAGGTCATTTCCCAGTCAATGGCCGGCGGGCCGCCGTCGATTACATACCAGGGATACGATCGATCAACACGAGGGATTTCATGTCGTACTTCCACGAAACAGAGCTAACTCCTATGCACGAGGTGATTTTCATGGCTTTCGACAAGGTTAGAGAAGCTGATTTCATCCTATGCAACGCAGTCCACGAGCTCGAAGCTGAGACCATATCAGCCTTACAGCGAAGTCAGCCGTTCTACGCAGTGGGTCCCATTTTCCCCGACGATTCGACAAAGGACCTCGTCGTCACCAGCGTCCTGCCGGAATGTGAATCGGCGGCGTGGCTGAGGGAAAAGGAGAAAGGGTCTGTTCTTTACGTCTCTTTCGGCAGCTTGGCCACGACTGATGAAAGTGTGATTCTTGAAATTGCAGGCGGGCTTTTGCTGAGTGGGATGAACTTCATATGGGTTCTCCGTCCAGGGCTCGTAAGCTCGGCCGTCGGAGAGGTATTGCCTGAAGGGTTCGAGGAGAAGGTTAGGGGTAAAGGCTTGATTCTTCCCTGGTGTAATCAGAGGAGCGTATTGTCTGATTCTGCCGTCGGAGGTTTCTTGACGCATTGCGGTTGGAATTCGATTTTGGAGAGTGTTGTTTGTGGGGTTCCGATGATTTGTTATCCTCTGTTTACAGATCAGATAACTAATCGGAAGCTTGTGGTTGATGATTGGAGAGTTGGGATTAATCTGTGTGATGACGACGATGATATTCTTACCAAGGAGTTGGTGTGTGAGAAGATTCAGTCTCTGATGAGCGGTGAGAGGTCTGAAGATCTGAGGCGAGAGATTGAGAATGTTAGAAGGATAGTGAAGGATGCTTCGGGCGAGGAGATATTTCAGTCGTTTGTTAAGGATTTGTCTGCTGAGATTTCGAACAAGGAGTCGACGAAGATGTAATGTAATTCGTCGTTTTCTGGAATTTATTTATTGCCTGATTTTCGTGTAGTTTTTTAGTGCAACTGTGAAATTCGAATTCGAATTACCTACCTTTTCCATGAGATTGCAAAAGCAAACATATGATGATATGGTCTTGTCACTGCATCATGAGCATTTATTAAATGCCAGATATCAACTAATTTTCTGAGAGAGAATACATGAAAAGAGCGAACACATAAATAGACATGGTTTCCTTTACTTGTTTAAAAAGTTCGAGTTCCAGCTTAGGAAAAAGGATCGTATTTTGATCAAATGAGGGACGCGTAATAGTGTAAAATAGTAAACTCTTCATAACAAATTATGAATTTTGAAGATTACGAAATTTTCACTCTCTCTCTAAGCAACGGTTCTCGTTGGAATAAACCAAACGGGGACGGGGGGAGGGGGAGTGTTGCAGAAATAACACGTAGATAGACACACAAAACATATGAATATAAAGTTTTCTCACCCTCCTCCCCATACAGGAAGGATATAGAGAATGTATAATGAAATAAAAATGAAAAAGTGACTCTTAATTGAAATCGGGCTTCTCAGGGTAGGTGCAACCCGACCTTTGTATGATGACGTTAGCAGCATAACAGCCTGCACGTATGCAGTCTTCGATGGGCTTCTCTTGAACCAACTGCGATAAAAATCCTCCAACAAATGCATCGCCTATACGACACAAAAAAGCTTCTTACATTAGAGGGCTTTTCCAGGAAACCATAAAGGAGATTACAGTAAATGGGGATGGTTTCTTCGTCTCATTATTAATTTCACCGAAGAAACAAGTGCAGGAATATAACATAACCTGCTCCATTGGTGTCAACGAGTTTCTCCTTTGGCAGTAAAATTACTGGGTACAACTTTGCCTTCCCGTCCTCTGCAACCACGACAGGATCAGCACCCTGTGTGATAACGGTGATCCTTTTGTGTGTTCCTGAAGCCTTTGGGAGTTGGGAGATCTTTACAGCTATCTCTTCGACATTCTCAGTCTGCAGAAAACAAAAAGGAGTGAAAGTTAAGAGCTTAATACATCAATCTGTTAAGTTTTATGTCGTAATAATAATACCTCCCAGCCATGAACTCTAGCGAATGTTCTGGCCTCTGTTTCATTTCCAAAAACGTAGTCCATGTATCTGAAACCAAATAGCAGGATGTAAACATTTCAAATCATGCGTAGTTAAAGAAGAAAATGAGATGGACTTACGGGAGCACTTTTTCCTGTGGATCCTTGAAGAATTCACAGATGAATGGAGCGGAAAGGTTCATCATGAATACCTGCAATAAATGAGCGAGTAGCCTTTTAGGAACAAATGTTGGTTCGATTTGATTTTAGTTGGATAGGATGTGATTGTTACCTTGTTGTTGGCAGCTGCATGCTCAGCAACAAGCAGAATAGATTCTGGAGAAACCGTGAGGAAAAATCCAGCAATGTAGTAATACTTGGCCTTTTCCACTGCGGAAAAGTTTTCAAGTTAGTTTGACACAATGCAAAACATGGAGAAAAAAAAGCGATTGGTTTGAAAAATACCCAGCGCCCAATTTTCTGGTCTCTTCAAGTGTTCGGTTTTGTAGCAGTTGGCAGCCGATAAATTAGCGATGAGTGATCTGCATGAAATGGCAATAGAAAGGGAATGTTCCATCGAACAGCATTGAGAGAGTATTCAAACAAACCAAGGAAATACCATATATACATACATATATATACATATAGAGCGAGGGGGAGAGAGAGAGAGACCTAGCGAAGGTATGTGGGACGGGAATTATAACCCAAATCTCCAAATTGGAAAATTCATAAGACTAACCTTTCACCACCAACCACACACACGCCACAAGTACCAGTCGGCGAGTTGTCTTCATAGTAGTGAACCTACACAAAGAAACAAAGGCTTACATGATTTTACAAAACAAAAAGATACATAGGAAACCAGCAAACAAGCATCAACTCTATGTCACGAGAGAATTGTTCAGTCAAGCTGGAATTATGAAACAGTAAAAATGCAAAGCGATGAAAGAATAGTTTCGGCAATTGAATGAGATGCTACTTGATGATGACTGCAGCAAAAAAACCCAAAATGAGAAATTCCACTTACATTAACACCAGCTTCTTTCGCATGTTTCTTCATTTCCTCCCCAAATTTGTCCTTTCCAATGGAACCCATATAGGCTGTTGCACCAGGAATTTGAAGCATCCACTGATAATGGAATCATGAAACAGAAGTTTATATATAAGATCACGGAAGATTAACACGTCATTAAAATTACCTGAGCAACTCTGATAGAATTTTGGGTGGCACCTGCGCAAATTTCAGATAATATTACTGTAAACCGACAGTATGCAGATACCAAGGGTCAAATGCAAATCGTTAGCATTACCTCCAGCAATGTACTCTACGTTGTACTTGGCTGACATTTCTTCGTACCTGATGAATAAAGTAATTTAATCACCCCTCTGCAAGTGCAATCAAATATATTCATTTTCCATCACCGACATATTGATGACATATTTACGACAATAGAATGCCTATCCGGATTGAAGAACTAAGAAGCTTCAATTGAATTTAGACAATCCTTGAGACGAACATACAAACTCCTTGTTTCCAACTTTAATTTTGACATTGCACTTCAATTGACCATAGAAACTGAATGTATCTGACCACTTCCACACATCTAAAGTACAGTAAGGATCACATGTACCAAACAACGAATAAACAGAGACAGGTCCATTTTCCACCGACACCAATTAATCAGAGTACATCCCTCAGGTATGATTTATACTTACATCGGCAAGTGTTTCTCCTCCGCTAGAATGGCATTGTTCAGCTTAATATCATATCTGCCAAACGGGAAATCCATAATCAGCATAACATAGCTGCATAGGACGATAAAATCATAGATCCAAGCAACTACACAACCAAATCAGAGATCCGCCCCAACACGAGACAAAAAATAAAAAAAGCGAGATCTGCCAAACCAGAACACACACGCCATTGCATCAGCAGCACGTGAATTAAAAAAAAAAAACAGATCTGAAGCTAAAATATAGCAGAATCCAAAAAGGATTTAGCTAATGCGACCGAGGAAATCAATCTACGAAAGAAATAAAGGTAAAAGCAACATCTTACTTGTCCAAAAACTCTTGATCTACGACCGCCGAGATATCGAGAAGAGGATTTCCCATTCCAAGTAGGATTCCTTCGTAATCCATTTCCGCAAACAGAGATCTGAAAATACGCTGTGCACCTTATTTTGTTTCGTATTAGCGCAGATGCGTTTCGCAGCGGAAACTGTTAACGAGCGTGTGGGCTAGGCAGTGGGCACTTGTATATATACGAAGCGAGAAAGTAGGTAAGCAAATTGCAATATTTTTCTGTGTAAAAAAAATAGCTAAAAAACGGGATCTTCTTTCTGAAAAGAAGTAATTATCATTAAACTCTTTTATATATATAAATACATATTTTTCTCGTATAATAAAGTAGTTGTTGAAATCATGCTATATGGTTAGGCTTGGGTTGGTGAGCCGACGACGCCATGCCCCAATCATCGTTCGTGGGAAGCATTAATATCTCAATAATCCTTAGTTTAAAAAAAAAGCAGCCGACATCGTATAACAGAATATAAACTAACCATGTGCCCAAAAACAAACAAATTCATGCCAGCATCCGTACGGACAAGCGTATCTGATCCGTACATCAGTTCCACTCCAAAGCCAAAACCCAACAAGAAAACATCTACGACGGCCGATTAGTATCACCGCTATTCACAGAAGTGGTCGCCCATCATTTTAAACTCAGGCTATGTTTGCATTCCTCAAGTGCGGCGCAGGGGCTCTCGGCGCAAACCCAGGCGGAGGTTGAAGAATTACCGAGGGACGTAATGGTAGGTTAGGAACTAAGGTTACTGGGGAAGTCAGAATCTGATGTGGCGCCATGGCAGCCGTAGGATCTTTAACCACCATCTGTTTACAAGTTGGGGAAAGGATCGACGGTGGACGTTGATCGATCTTGGAGTGTAGTGCCTCGAAGGGATTGGTCGAAGGCGTCAATGGCTTTTTAACGGGTTGACTAGTAGTAGGTGCTTGGACAGTATGAGGAGATTGGTTCGAGGTTTGAGGTGGAAGAATGTTCGAAACTGCAACAGCTGCCTCTGTAGTTTGCTCGCTTCTCTCGGGCCTTACGTTGTTGATCTCTTCTCGGGCTGATGGGACTGAAAAAAGGTTTTAAGTTACCGAAAAGACGTGGTAAAACCGCTTTCTTTACCATCAAGTAGCTTACCTCCCTGGGGAATCGCATCTGCAAGTTTGTCGTCGTCCATGAGCATCAGCACCTCAGCTAGTATCGAACTTCGAAGGACTTTGTTGTATTTCGTCTCGAGCGTCTCTCTGTTGTCTGCAAATGCAGCCTCAGCGTTACGAAGATCGGCCTCGTACCTTTGGCGTAGTTCGTCAATCTCTTTTTCGTACGCCAGCCGTGCTTGAAGTTTCTACATATCATTTGATTTCTGTTAAATATAGTGTTTCCGTCTGCTACCGTGGATTAAAAGAAATGGGGAAAAAGGGGAAAAATAATGAGCATTACCTTTTGTTCGTGCTGCTCGGAGATTTGCTTTATCTCTTCTTCTAGTCTACGTAACTCGGGTTGAAAAACAGTGCCAGGGGGGAATTGGTGTGCCTCGGTAAACACTTGAGAGAATACATCACTGGGACGATTTTCGGCGAAGGTTGAATTGATTTGAGCATCATTAGGAAGTGTTTCCTCCTCTCTGCCATCTTCCGCTGTGTTTAATGGGATGTGCTGAGGAAAAAGACCGGGCATACCTAAAAGATTCTGTGGTGTCTCGGGACATTGAAGGTGAGGTCTTTTATTCCTTTTCCTTGCTTGAGAAACACGACAGATATTATTATCATCTTCGCCACTGTTTGAGGTTGCTTCATCCTGAGGCAATTCTTGAGCTAACTCATCATTTTGAGGCCGTTTTCTATTTCCAGGGGATTGCGTATGATTATACACCCACTTAGGGCGTCTTCCTCTAAGAAGATTCGTCCAAAACATGTGAGGTGGATCTTTGCTTAAAGCTCCCTCGACCACCGAAAGATTACCCGTTCGAGAAAATTCCACTTCTCCACGCAAAAAGACGTCCTTACAGTAAGTGCCCGATATCTGCTTCACCTCAGTAATAAAGGAACTGTTAACAGAAGGATCGCTTTCTACCTTGTTCGGAAGCAGTTGTGATAGCTCAAGAAACACATCGTCCAGAAAAGAATCTGTCCCAGAAGCTAAAGAATGCGAATGTTGGGAATTCGCTTTATGGAACCCATCGAGCTCTCTGAACAAGTAAAGGGCACCCCAACGGAGAAGCCCATGACAAGCTTTTTTCCCGATAAGTGCTGCATATCCTTCTACTGCCTTTCCTTGCTTAGAAAATATCAGCGCTTTCTCTTCGACAGTGTAGCACGAATATAAGCGGAAGAGTTTCACCTGATCGAACTGCGAATGCAAATTAATCCTCTTGAGGGCATTTAATATTGGGTCCGGCCCATTTAGTGGGTGGCCCATTACATGTATATAGTTAGTATGTAAAAAAAAAAAAAAAAAACATACACAACTCACGCACACGACACAGACGCGAAGGAGAAGAGAAAAAGAGGAGAAAGAAGAAAAAAGAAAAGGGAGAAGAAAAATTCGATCCGGACGATCCGTTGCCCCGATTTCGTCCAAACTTCGGGAGGAGAGTCACCTCGACGTGATCTACATATCTACCGGGTCAGATTGGTCGGTTCGTCACAGTTTGGTGGTAATCGGCTTGAACCCTTTCTTCGTATATCCGAGCTTGTAGCTCGACGTTTGTTGGTGTACCGAGTTTGTAACTCGACGTAGCGTGATCTCTTGTCGGCGTAGTATTTTTCGGTGTATTGTTGGGCTGTTATTACCTCGAGACGTTCTCGAGAGGTGTTGTCCGTTGTACCGGTCGAACTTGGTTATAGTGGACGTTTCCTTGGATCGGGAGAGCGATCCCGTGGTTTTTCCCGTTTCGGGTTTTCCACGTTAAAAGTCGCCGTGTCATTTTCGCTTTCGTCGTTGGTTGCTTGCCGTTAATATTGCTCGTATTATCCGAACACGCCTAACAAAGTGGTATCAGAGCGAGGTTGAATCGCGCTGTTGTGTTCGAAGTCATGGAGGGCAATACTAGTCGGATGGTTATGTTGAATGGATCGAACTACCATATTTGGAAAGGAAAGATGGAGGATCTTTTATACGTAAAAGATTATTATTCGCCGGTGTTCGATTTGGAGAAGCCGACTGATAAAAGCGACAAGGAGTGGGAATTGATTCATCGCCAAGTTTGCGGCTTTATTCGACAGTGGGTCGACGATAATGTTCTCAACCACATAAGCGACGAGAAACATGCCAGGACCTTATGGAGCAAGCTTGAGCAGTTATACGCTCGAAAGACGGGGAACAACAAGCTTTTTCTGATAAAGCAGATGATGAGTTTGAAGTATCAGGAAGGGAGCAACATGTCGGATCACTTGAATATATTCCAAGGAATTGTTAATCAGCTAGCTGGAATGGGAATCAAGTTCGACGATGAAGTGCAGGGTTTGTGGCTTCTTGGTACGTTACCAGACTCGTGGGAGACATTTAGGATGTCATTGTCTAATTCGGCTCCAAATGGTATTTGTTCGATGGAATTGGTGAAGAGCAGCGTCCTCAACGAAGAAATGAGAAGAAAGTCACAGGGTTCTTCTTCTACGCAGGCCGATGTCCTAGTCACAGATAACAGGGGAGGAGTAAGAGTCGAGGCCCAGGTGATCGCAACAGAAGTAAGAGCAAGTCTGGGAAGTATGCCAACATTGAGTGTCATTATTGTGGCAAGAAGGGGCACATTAAAAGAGTTTGCCGAAAGTTCCTGAGAGAGAACAAGAATGCGAAGAGTCAAGATCATCAGACGACAGATGCTGATAAAGTTGACAAGGTAACCGCAGTCACGGCAGATTTCTTTGTTTTGCGCGACGACGATGCTGTTAATCTAACTAGTCACGAGACTAGTTGGGTGATCGATAGCGGTGCTACGATACATGCTACACCGCGTCGGGATTTCTTTGCCTCATATACCTCTGGTGATTTTGGACGAGTTATTATGGGAGACGATGGCGTCGCTAGAGCCATCGGTATCGGTGACGTACGCTTGCAGACGGAGAATGGAAATACATTGATTTTGAAGGCCGTGAAGCATGTTCCAGAGCTTCGCATGAGTTTGATGTCCACGGGGAAGCTCGACGATGAAGGTTTCCACAGCCACTTTGGAGATGGAAAATGGAAGCTCACTAAAGGCTCCTTGATCGTGGCGAAAGGTGAAAAGACGTCATCTCAGCTATATGTGACGCAAGCGAAGATTGCAGATTCTACCGTGAATGCAATCGACGATGGTGGTGCGACGGAGCTTTGGCATAATAGACTCAGCCACATGAGCGAAAAGGGACTGATGATACTAGCCAAGAAGAATCTTCTGTCTGGCATGAAGAATCCTTCGTTACGAAGATGTGATCATTGCTTGGCTGGAAAGCAGACCCGAGTCGCGTTCAAGAACATCACTCACTCGCCGAAATCAGGTACACTCGATCTAATTCACTCCGATGTTTGTGGTCCTATGAAAACAAGAACACTTGGTGGTGCTGTGTATTTTGTTACTTTTATAGATGACCATTCGAGGAAGACCTGGGCTTATACGCTGAAGTCCAAGGACCAAGTGCTAGATGTTTTCAAGCAGTTTCACGCTTTGGTGGAGAGACAGACCAACAAAAAGCTCAAGTGTATTCGGACGGACAACGGAGGTGAATATTGCGGTCCTTTTGATGAGTATTGCAAGAGATATGGTATTCGACATCAAAAGACAACTCCGAAGACACCTCAGTTAAATGGCTTAGCTGAGAGGATGAACAGAACACTGATCGAGAGAGTGAGATGTTTGCTATCGCAGTCACAGTTGCCGAATTCTTTCTGGGGTGAGGCGTTAAATACCGTTGTTCTTGTTTTAAATCTCACACCATGTGTTCCTTTGAGATTTGAGGTACCAGACAAGATTTGGTCGGGAAAGGAAGTCTCGTATGACCACCTGCGCGTGTTTGGGTGCAAGGCCTTTGTTCACATCCCAAAAGACGAGCGATCGAAGCTTGATGTGAAGACCAGACCATGTGTGTTCATCGGTTATGGCCTTGATGAGTTTGGGTACAGATTTTACGACCCCGTGCAGAAGAAGCTTATCAGAAGCCGCGATGCTGTGTTTGTTGAAGATCAGTGCATACGAGACATCCAGTCAGAGAAGTCGGCTAAGAAGTCCAGCGGTGATCTACCTAATTTAGATCCACCTCCTGTACGTGTAGCATATCCTGATCAAGGGGGAGACGTTCCAGAATCTAGCGGTGTCGACAACGTTGAAAATCCTACAGTTGATGATGTTGAGCCAACAGAGCCTGTTGATGAAGCTGTTGAACCTTCGGTTGAACCTCAGTTGAGAAGATCTGCTAGGGAGCATCGTTCATCCACGAGGTATTCTTCAGATGAGTACGTGATGCTAACAGATGGGGGAGAACCCGAGGATTACCAAGACGCAATTTCTGTTGACGACAAGAATGAGTGGATGAAAGCGATGGTGGAAGAGATGCGATCACTCTATGATAATCACACTTACGATTTGGTAGAGCTACCTCGAGGAAAGAAAGCTCTCAAGAATCGATGGGTTTATCGACTGAAAAATGAAGAAAATAATTCTCGACCACGGTACAAAGCTAGGTTGGTTGTGAAAGGCTTTGGTCAGAAGAAAGGGATTGACTTTGATGATATATTCTCACCGGTGGTGAAGATGTCCTCAATCCGAGTTGCTCTTGGTTTGGCGGCGCGCTTGAACTTGGAGATTGAGCAACTTGACGTAAAAACTGCATTTCTTCATGGTGACCTTGAAGAAGACATTTACATGGAGCAGCCCGAGGGATTCAAAGTCAAGGGAAAGGAGCAGCTTGTTTGCAAGTTGAAGAAAAGTCTGTACGGCTTGAAACAAGCTCCACGTCAATGGTACAAGAAGTTCGATTCTTTTATGACCAGTCACGGGTACACCAGAACCTCTTCGGATCATTGTGTATTTGTCAAGAGGTACTCCGATGACGACTTTATTATTCTTCTCTTGTACGTTGACGACATGTTGATTATAGGCCATGATACTAGCAAGATTGCGGCGTTGAAGAGAGAGTTGAGCAAGTCTTTTGCGATGAAGGACTTGGGAGCGGCGAAGAAAATTCTCGGCATGAAGATTTCTCGTGATAGGAAAAATCGGAAGTTATGGTTATCTCAAGAAGACTACATTGAGAAAGTTCTCGAGAGATTTCACATGAGTACGGCCAAGGCGGTTTGTTCTCCACTTGCAGGTCATTTCAGGTTGTCATCTGAGAAATGCCCGAAAAGTGAGAAAGAGAAGGCCGACATGAGCAGAGTTCCTTATCAGTCTGCGGTCGGTAGTTTGATGTATGCCATGGTTTGTACTCGACCCGATATTGCCCATGCCGTTGGTGTCGTTAGCCGTTTTCTCTCTAATCCGGAAAAGAGCACTGGGAAGCCGTGAAGTGGATATTGAGATATCTCAGAGGGACTTCCAAGACGTGTTTGTGTTTTGGCGGCGGAGAGCCTATGCTAGTTGGATATACCGATTCAGACATGGCAGGTGATACTGATTCCAGAAAATCTATTTCAGGTTTTTTGATGACTTTTGCAGGGGGAGCTGTGTCGTGGCAATCGAAGCTGCAGAAGTGCGTTGCGCTATCCACCACAGAAGCCGAGTATATTGCAATCACGGAGGGTTGCAAAGAAGCTTTGTGGATGAAGAAGTTTCTTGAAGAACTTGGTCTATGGCAGGACAAGTATGTTGTTTACAGCGATAGTCAGAGTGCTATTCACCTTTCCAAGAACTCGTCATTCCATTCGAGATCCAAGCATATCGACGTCAGATACCATTGGGTTCGAGATGTGCTCGAGTCGAAGCAGTTGTATTTGGCGAAGGTACACACGAGCGAGAACGGATCAGATATGTTGACGAAGATTTTGCCGAAGGAGAAGCTCAAGACCTGTCGGCAGAAAGCGGGCTTGCTTGAGCCTACCGTATGAGCCGGAGGGGGAGTTTATTGGGTCCGGCCCATTTAGTGGGTGGCCCATTACATGTATATAGTTAGTATGTAAAAAAAAAAAAAAAAACATACACAACTCACGCACACGACACAGACGCGAAGGAGAAGAGAAAAAGAGGAGAAAGAAGAAAAAAGAAAAGGGAGAAGAAAAATTCGATCCGGACGATCCGTTGCCCCGATTTCGTCCAAACTTCGGGAGGAGAGTCACCTCGACGTGATCTACATATCTACCGGGTCAGATTGGTCGGTTCGTCACAGTTTGGTGGTAATCGGCTTGAACCCTTTCTTCGTATATCCGAGCTTGTAGCTCGACGTTTGTTGGTGTACCGAGTTTGTAACTCGACGTAGCGTGATCTCTTGTCGGCGTAGTATTTTTCGGTGTATTGTTGGGCTGTTATTACCTCGAGACGTTCTCGAGAGGTGTTGTCCGTTGTACCGGTCGAACTTGGTTATAGTGGACGTTTCCTTGGATCGGGAGAGCGATCCCGTGGTTTTTCCCGTTTCGGGTTTTCCACGTTAAAAGTCGCCGTGTCATTTTCGCTTTCGTCGTTGGTTGCTTGCCGTTAATATTGCTCGTATTATCCGAACACGCCTAACATTTAAGTCGTTCACTGGATCCCAATTGCTGCTGAACAGAATCACGGCGTCCACGGAATATAACTGGGTGCACGAACGACACACACGAGTTTCCATCAGGCAAACAGATAATCCATTTGAGAGTTCGTTGAATGTACTTATTGCAGCTAGCCTTTTGGGGCGAGTCATCCCGCGATAGATGCTTACGAAGGAATCCTTGAAATTCTCATGCATTATGTCATCAAGAATATCCCGAGTACTAATCGAACCAGCTCCTCCAAGAGACTGTATTAAGTTTTAGAAGGTTCAGAAAAAGATAGAAGCATTGAATCACTGCGATAGGCCAAAACTAAAACAGAACTGTTAGAACATAATACGTGCGGAACGTAAAAGAATACGCAACCACCTGATAGAGAACGAGGGCTCTCAGATTCCGACTTTTTAGTTCGAGGAGGATTTTTTGAAGGAGTAGTAGTTTGGTGCTCAGCTTTATTTCTGCATCCAACCTCTCGGGCTCAGGAATAACTTGTATCAAAGAGGAATGCAGTGACCGATCCACAAGATAAGGATGATCGCAGCACTGGAACGAATTCGAGTGACAGGAAAAAACATTATACTCAATAAGAAGGATATTGGAACAGAAAACTAAAGAATGCTCAACAACAAGCAAAAAGTGGAGTGCCATTCAGCAGGCTTGTACCTTTCTAGTGGAGATTAGAATATCCTGCAAGAAATCCCTCGACTCAATCTTGGAAGAAGAGCATAATAGTTCCGAGTGAGAAAGCAGAGAACGACAATATTGCTCCAGCTGCACGTTAGAGAGCCTAACCGGGACCCAATATTCCACAAAACTACTCGTGAAGCCATTATATTTTCTCCGTAACCTCTTCGTCTTATGTAACTGTCAGTAAAACGGCAAAACAGCATAAAATGCAGAACATCAGAACCCAAATGGCTTGCCCTCGATTGTTGGGTAATCACTCCGTGCTTTTGTTTTCCATAATGATCAGAGAGCAAATAAACACGACCTTACCTCCGTATGAGTCACACGACCTGAATTGTTCTCAGTTTCTTGATGCTCGGAACACCTTACTCTCCTCAGAAGAAACTTACAACTGCAAACCAACGACTTGTCTATTACAATTATTTTCGAACATCTAGACAAAAGACGTGAACTGCAAGAGCAAAACATTTCAGAAGTTCAAAAAATGAAAATGTACCCCTTCTCTTCCTGTGGACATGGACTGGATTTTGCATTACTATTGTTTCTTTCTTCTTCGGTGTTATCGCCTTCTACGCCATTAGTTTCATCTTGCAATGCCTTGCCTCTTTCTAGAACTGAAAGATACGTCAAAAATGTCAATAAGTAACTAGCATACTCCAAGACTAGTAAGCCAAGAACTGGCATCTTTTAGCGAACAAAAAAAAAACGATGTAGTAGTAGATGCTTCGGAGATTCATAGCGGTGAACAGGGCATAAATACTCATCGCCGACGAAATTGCCAAGCTTACCTTAACAGGTCCACGATCTATTATAAACCATATAGCTTGCAAATAGCCGAGTTCGAGTCGAGATAATGCAGAGGAAACATTCTTAAAATGCAAAATTGCACAATAAAGAAGAGAACATCATTGTTTGCCATTTCTCCCCACAAGGCAACACATTAAACAATGGTTTTCAATATAAGATAAAAGGATAAATATGAGATTAGGTAAAAAAAAATCACCGAGTGCTTTAAGATTATTTCTCAGCGCCAGAAGTGCTTTGAATCTCCGAGCGGTCATCTTCTTCTTCGGTTGGCGCTCCGTCGGAGCTTTCGCTTCTTCGTCGTCGGAGCTTCCATTCACCATTTTATCCATCATGCAAACAAGCCAGCCCTAATCCCCCGAGCTCACCTGCGATTTCCAACGATTAGAGTCAACAAACAGTCAAATAGCTCACAAATATCTGAGGTTATCGCCACCACATCCATAAAAAAAGTGTCAAAAGAGAAAGAGAAACGGAAGACAAAACCTTCGACTGCAAATACTAAGCTCAGTCTCAGTTTCAGCAGCGATTGTTGGCATAGGCATACACATTACATGCAGGGCGCGTGTATGGCGCGTGGAAACGTTCAGCACAGTTTGAGACTGTGCATTTATATTTCAGTCGGTAATTAATAATACTTAAGTGGATTTTAATTTGGGGTTTTACGCATAAGTACCTATTTGGAAAAAAACTTGTAATTTAATACTCAGTCAGGATTTTTTATATGTAGGTACCTAACAGAATAAAGTTTTTGCACACCCCGAAAGTACACCAAAGAACACATTTGGGTATCTCAATACATTTGGGTACCCTATATAACAGAAAATGGTACGACGTATGTTATATTTAGGTACGCCCTATGTAACACACAGGCATGCCCGTAGGTACGACGTATCCTATATTTAGGTACCCTATTATATAAACGTCTTATAGTACGCGATATACACACAGGAAGGTACGATATGACTAAAGAACCTGGTAAAATTAAATCCGGTACCTATCTATAAAATTTTCTGACATGTGTAGTTATGTGTAAAATTTTTTCCAATGGGTATTTTTCTAGATTACCGTTTTAATTCTAGCCCTTTTTTTTTCTTTTTTTTTTGTCTTTTTTCCAACAGTCGGTGCGTCAGCGTCTATTCCTATTTTTAGTTTTTCTTTGCTTTTTCTTTTTCTGTTTGCGTGCTCGTCTATTTTTTTTTTTCTAATTTGCATTACTATAGGAAAGTAATTTTCTAAATTTACATTTGGCGACAACAACTTGACCTGTATTCTTAAAATCTTTCCTGCATCTAAAAATAGGGAACTAAAGCTAAGTATTCAAATGAAAACTTAATCTGAAAGGAAGTATAAGAGAACAAAAAAAAGGAAAGTTAAACTGATACGAAAATAATATAAGAATGTTTGTTGTAGTTGATCGATCTCCAATCATATGGAAGAGAATTGGACGGCCCTTCTGATTTATTTAGTTAATGAGACCTTAATGGGCCTTAAAGGCTGTTACTGATCGTCCCAATGTTTAAATAGAAGGCCCATTAGAAAGCAAGATATGAAACTTGAAATTAACACTCAAAATTTTTCTATAATAAAAATTATTTCTTGTTAGTACACGTAGCTCCATGAAAAGCAATTTCTTGACTTCAGATTCTTTTGAGGAAACCTTACACTAAAAATTCGAGCTTTTGATTTGATTTTTAGTTGGTTTCGATGCTCATTGGATTATGTAAAAATGTATTATCATTCTTCAACTCTCCATTTCGTGCATTTTAGGAAGGACTATTTATATATAATTTACTGTGACCGAAAAGATAAATAAATTGAATGTTTACTTGTGAGATATATAAACAATCATACAAAGGCAATTGTGACGTTGGATTGTTTTGAAGTATTTTTCATCAGTTCTCTGAGTCCTGACCCACACATGTCTTCAACTCTCCAATTGTGACTTTGGATTCTCTTGAGTTCTGACCCACACAGTTCATCAGCACGTTGCGATAATAATGCAGATGAACTTTCCGTACGCATATGGTGCATGACGTCCCAGTTAGGGTTCATTTAGTATTAGATAGGTCAACCTTAGCCCCATATCGAATAGATTAAAATAAAAGCATCCGCACCATAATAGTGCTACTGATGAGCATCGATAGATTGTTAATACATCTAATTTATACCATGTTACTTATGACACAACAAGCTGCTGTACGTTGACATTTTACATCCACACCACATGGGCTTGATGAGCAAACTCCGCACACAAAAAACTTAATATATCCATATATAATATAATACAACAACTCTCCAATTTTATTTTATTTTTATATCCACATGATCCTGATGATGAGCAACTCGACGACTAAAAATTAGTTCTGAACTGTCATAAAACTAATTCATCATCGACATCGTTCGCGTTCTCTTGCAACCTTATCTTTCTTCTTTGGCCGATCATCTTCCTCGCCTCGCCATGGCTCACGATCTTGTATCCCTTATTACAGTTGTTGATGGAATCCTTACTCGCCCTAGCGATCAAAGCAAGAAAGCACTTCTTGAATCACTCCGTGAAAAGGCTACTTCTTTGACCAAACTTCTCGATAAGTACGCGAATCAGCACAGTTTAAGAGGTCGAGAGATCATAAAAGCTTTAGAAAGTGAGATCCGTGATGCAGCTCATGAAGCAGAGGACATCATCGACCATCATGCTGAAGATCTGACGAAACACTCCATGGTCAAAGTGATGGAGAAGTTTGATGCTGCAAATGATAAGTTGATCAAGGTTATTGCGGAGAATGATCAATGTCATGAAAAAGAGACAATGGATTCGATCACATGTCACTCTCCTCTATCTTCTTCAGACGACCCAACGAGTTCAAAGCCTAACAACGTTATGGTAGGAGTTGATGACGATGCACTTCATTTAAAAGGCAGACTAACTAGTCAGAGACGTGAAAGAGAGATCATACCAATTGTTGGAATGGGCGGAATAGGAAAGACTACACTTGCTCGAAACCTATACAACGATCCGCTCATTGTTTCCCACTTTTACGTCCGTGCTTGGGCTACCGTTTCACAAGATTATAATGTGCGGGCCATTCTGTTAGCCCTTGTTGGTTGCATATTCGAGGAAATTTCTAATGAAATGCTACAAAAGGATAATGAAATGCTACAAAAGGACGACAGTGAGTTGGGACTCACCTTGTACCAAAGGTTGTGCGGTATCAGATATCTGCTCGTTTTGGACGATGTATGGAGCAAAGAGGCATGGGATGAGATAAGACGATTCCTTCCAACTGGAAACAGTGGAAGCAGAATCTTGATCACAAGTAGGGAACTTGACGTGGCTAAACACCCCGACTCAGCATGCAAGGAGCATCAAATGCATCCTCTGAGTAACGCTCAAGGGTTGGATTTACTTCGTCTAAAAGTGTTTGATGCTGAAAAAGAAGAATCTTGTCCACCTTTACTAGAAGAAATCGGACGAAAGATCGTGAGGGATTGCGGAGGGCTACCCTTAGCAATTAGCGTGGTCGGAGGACTCCTCTCCGTCGACAAATATTCGAGGGAATTATGGGCGCAAATTTCAAGAGACGTATCTTCAGCCTTGTCACAAGCAGGAGACGAGCACTTCTCCAAGATACTATCTCTAAGTTATGATAACTTGCCTCTATGCCTGAAGCCGTGTTTTCTGTACATGGCAGCTTTCCCGGAAGATTTCGAGGTCAAAGGCTCAAAGCTCGTAAAACTATGGGTAGCGGAAGGGTTTCTTTGGAAGTCGAGTGGGAGCAACAAAAGCTTGGAAGATGTGGGAGAGGAGTACCTGAACACTCTCGTCGAGAGAAATCTTCTCCACTTCACAAGTAAGAAGTCCAATGGAAGACCGAAGAGTTATGGCATGCACGATCTTTTGAGGGATCTCTGTGTTAGGAAAGCCGGCGACGAGAAGTTTCTTTGTGTTCTTAAGAATAAGAATGTCGGAAACTTTCGACGAGTGGCCGTTCATCGTTTTCCTTACTACTTTCACCATACGAACGAATGCCCGTCACTTCTGATGCGTTCTCTCCTCTTCACCAGTCCCACGAGGCGAGGGATAGACCTCTCTCCAATACTCTTCGCTTGGTTGAGGGTATTGGATCTCTATGATATAGAATTTGTTATGCTCCCAAAAAGAATAATGGAGCTCGACAGCTTGCGTTTCTTGGCTATCAGATGCACCTATAGACTGCCTTCGGGAATATGCATATTCCGCAATCTGCAAACCTTGATCTGCGGATACCACAATTCTCTAGGGTTGACACTGTCCAAAGAAGCATGGGAGGTTTCCAGCTTAAGGCACATCAAGGCAAGGTTCATCTGTATCAACTTCAAGATCACAAGAGTTCACGAAAATCTACAAACAATCTGCTATGTAAGTTTACACGATTTATCTGTGAGCAACCTCATCAACAGCATCCCGAACGTAAGGAGGTTGGGGATCAAAGTCGACAGAGATACTACTATAATAACTGATCTCACGCAAATGCACAAACTTGAGACATTAAAGTTCACGTCGAGCGGCTCTATGTATATCCTCCCTCCGTTGAAATTGCACAACTGTCTCAAAAAGTTATCCTTGGGCCGTTGCATAATTCCTGTGAGGCTCTTGAATGATGTTGTTGGTACTCTGCAACATCTTCAAGTTCTTAAGATAATCTGGTGTCGATTTCAGTCCGAAGACCAGTGGGTGGTTGACGAAGAAGTTGTGTTCCGCTCATTACAATATCTCGAGCTGCATGATTGTCATCTGATGTACTGGAAAGCTGATTCCTCCAACTTTCCAATACTTACGCACCTGAAGATTTGTAGTTACTATTCAGCCGTTGAGTTTCCCACAAGCTTTGGAGAGATCTCGACGCTCGAAATGATCGAGGTGAATGAACGATGCGCCTCTACTGTGGCCTGGGCAAAGGATATTCTGGAGACTCAACGTGAATACGGGAACGAAGTACGACTCAGAACGTTTTAATCAGTTTCTTCCGTATCTGTACTCTTTTATTACCTCTGTCTCATCTCTCTGTCCCGATGTGTGTACCACACATTGCATAATCACGGAAATAATTCTTATGAATATTGAATACAAGATACCGATATCAATTTGATAGCAACGAAACAAAAATAAACTATTGTTGTTTATTTCTTTTTATCATAGAAATCGCATGAAATAAATGTGATTTATAATTTGGTGGAATACTTAATTAAATTTAGAAAATAATAAAAACATAAAATGTCTGAACAACCACGGTCTCAGCATCTAATGATGTGGATACACATTTTGAACATGGTGATGAGACAGAGGATCCATCCGGTTTATTAAGCCTCAAGGCTCGGTATAACCCATCATTTGGTCCGTCAATTTAGAGTAATTAAATAAATATTAAAATTGAAATAAAACTGCCCAACATAACATTTTTAAATTCTCGGCTCTATTTTTAGTTAATTATTATTTTACAAATATAATAATTTATATATTATATAGCACGTGCTGTGCAAAAAATACTAGTACTATATGTAGTCTTTTATAAACATTCTAACCCGAAAAAAACTGTAAAATTGGACTGTAATTGGTCTTTTTGTTAATATAAGCTTACAAAAAAAACAACTCACTAACTATTGATTCAACGGAAACCACCCAGTAATATCAATAACTAGTCATGGTGCATCCCCGATGTGGATGTGGGTGCAACAACGAATTGATTAAAAAATGTTAAAACAGCCACTACAGAATTGTTTGGGTCAATATTATCATACCTTTTTATTGCAGCTAGGCTTTTGGGGCGAGTCGTCCCGCGATAGATGCTTACGAAGGCATCGTGAAATTCTCATTCATTAAGTCATCAAGAATATCCCGAGTACTAATCGAACCAGCTCCTCCAAGAGACTGTAATAAGTTCAGAAGGTTCAGAAAGATAGAAGCATTGAATCACTGCGATAAATAAAGGCCAAAACTAAAACAGAACTGTTAGAACATAATACGTGCGGAACATAAAAGATATGCAGCCACCTGATAGAGAACAAGCGCTCTCAGATTCCGACTTTTTAGTTCGAGGAGGATTTTTTGAAGGAGTAGTAGTTTTCTGCTCAGCTTTATTTCTGCATCCAACCGCTCGGGCTCAGGAATAACTTGTATCAAAGAGGAATGCAGTGACCGATCCACAAGATAAGGATGATCGCAGCACTGGGACAAATTCGAGTGACAGGAACAAACATTATACTCAATAAAAAAGGATATTTGGAACAGAAAACTAAAAATGCTCAACAACAAGCAAAAAGTGGAGTGGCATTTAGCAAGCTTGTAACCTTTCTAGTGGAGATTAGAATCTCCTGCAAGAAATCCCTCGACTCAATCTTGGAAGAAGAGCATAATAGTTTCGAGTGAGAAAGCAGAGAACGACAATATTGCTCCAGCTGCACGTTAGAGAGCCTAACCGGGACCCAATATTCCAAAAAACTACTCGTGAAGCCATTATATTTTCTCCGTAACCTCTTCGTCTTATGTAACTGTCAGTAAAACTGTAAAACAGCATAAAATGACAGGACATCAAAAACCAAATGGCTTGCCCTCGATTGTTGGGTAATCACTCAGTGCTTTCGTTTTACATGATGTATCAGAGAGCGAATAAACACGACCTTACCTCCGTATGAGTCACACGACCTGAATTGTTCTCAGTCTCTTGATGCTCGGAACACCTTACTCTCCTCAGAAGAAACTTACAACTGCAAACCAACGACTTGTCTATTACAATTTGTTAGGAATATTTTATTGTGTTCAATTAAATCAGGTTATCTTAATCTTGTAGTTTTATTACGCCATTGGACTTACTTGTAAATATACCCGACTTGTGGGTATATTAGTTATATTGGGCCCAATAGCCCGATTAGGGCTTATGTGTATAAATACCCTAAACGATACATCGTTTAGGGTTGCTGAATCATATTAGAGTTGACGACTTTTCTGAAGAACTGCGCGCTCTCTCGTTCCAACTCTACAATCCGTCTGGTATTACTAATTATTGCTTCCGTAATTCATCGTATCAGGTAATACTATCTTATGAATCAGATCAAGGTTTGATAAATCGGCCTAACAAGTGGTATCAGAGCCGAAATCGTGGATCAAATTCATCAGTTTTCTTCTCGGTTCTGATTTTTTTAAATCGTCAGATTCTTCTCGTAGAAATTCCAAATTCTGCTCGGTTTCTGAAGTAACACACATCTGCTTTATCTGCTCTCAAAAGTTTTTTTTCTCTTCAAAATTATCAGTTCAATTTTCCAGTGAATGCAGACGACGATCCCCAATTGACGACGAACAAGATTTTTTTTGCGTAGAGGAGATAATTCTAGAGATCTTTATCAAAATCTGCGGCAAATTTAAGGCTCTCGAAATATTGGTCGAAATCTTGTTCGACACTGATCTCGACATTTCCCTCGACAAAGTTCTAAGAGTCTCGATTTTTTTGTCTACTCGACATTTGGAAATAACCATCTCGACATTATTCACTCGATATATTACTCATTCGACATCTTATTCATTCGATATTATTCACTTGACATTATTCACTCGACATCATTCACTCGACATTATTCATTCGATATTATTCACTCGACATTATTCACTCGACATTATTGATTCGACATCTTATTCATTCAACATCTTATTACTCGATATGTTATTCGTTCCACAACTTCTCGCAATCAGTACACAAATAACACTTTACTCATCATCCACGTGCACTCTCATATGAACACTCACATACATATATCCATATTTTCACATCAAATGCATGAATCATCATCCACGTGCCCTCATTAAATCACTCATCATCCTCATTTCATTACCACATCACTATAGTCGTTACTCATCATAATTTAAAAAAAAAATAATAATAATAAAATAAAATAAAAATAATAATAATAATAATAAAATAAAATAAATTATATATATTATAATAATAAAATCTTAAATAAATACTAAATAAATTAAATTCTGTGATTATTTTATCTTTCATATATCTTTCTAACATTATTTGATTTTTCTGAGTTTGAGTCTAAGATTTAGCTGATCAACACGATTAAGATCCACATCCAACCTACTACAAGAATGGCAAATATCGAGGTCGACTCTGCATATGAGAAGCACAACACTGCAGCCACTCCCTCAACTGATTCATCTTCTGAAACTGAGGTACATGAATCTTACTCCAATCTACATGAACAATTATGTCTTCTTCAGGATAGACTAACATCCATGTCTAGTGAAAATCAATCATTAAGAAAACTAGACTCTAGGTTAGCTAACAATGAAAAGGTCTTGCGAACCGAACTAATAGAAAAGGCTAGGTTAACCTCGTTTCTAGAACAAGCTCAGGATACATCCCTCAGACATGAGGCTAGGATAAGAGATCTAGAAGAAAAACTTTTCAAAAAGGAAAATGATTTCAAGAAAAGTGAAGAAGAGCGAAACTTGGTATCCCTACAATATGAATTCATTTCTAAAGAAAGAGATCGCCTATATTCCAAAATTAAAAAACTCGAGGACATTCTAACAAAAAGAGAGCAAGCAGATCAAAACTCCTATAAGAACCTAGCGTCAAACGGGGAAAGTAATTTACATTCTAACAAACCTGCTTCTTGTTGGGAAATTCCAGAGGTTGCTAATAAAATTTCCGAATTGAACGCAACTTTGGAATCAGAAAGAGTAGGTTTTCAAGCAGAAAAACAAAAACTTTTAGAGGAAATATCAAATCTCAAAAATTCCCCGCCCTTACATGTCCCAAACAATCCTTCTATAGAACTATCATTGTCTAAGCAGGATAAGGGAACTCAAATTGACGCTTTTGTTCCTAAAATTAAAACAGAGAAAACTTTTACGAATATTTCTAAGTCAATATTGACTGAAGCTGAAACGCTAAGTAAAAGTCAAGCTTTAAACATAGCTAAGGAACAAATGAAAATTAGGAAGGAGAAAGGAAAAGCAAAATTGTCTGCGAAAATTAAAGTCGAAAATGTTCAAGAATTTTCCTCACCCACTCCTATCAAAGGAGAAGCGTGCAAAGAAGAAGTTCCAAGCTCAAGCAAGCGAACTTTTCAAGCCCCCAAAACATCTCTTTCTTTAAAGAATGACAGATGTGGAATTGCTTACCCATCCAAAAATGTTACTCTTTCTAGTAAGCAAAATTTTGAGAAAAGACATCATTTTCATGTGAATCGTGTGAACACTTCACGTAGGAAGAACATTTCATGTACTAACAATGCTTATAATTCTATATGTTCTTATGCCTTCCTGAAATATTCAGTCCATGTTAAGTCTAAGAAACATCTTATGCGACTGGCTTCGGAGAAAATTTTTAAATCTTCTTTGAATAACACGTTCACATGTGCTGAAATGTCATACCCGTGTCAAATTAGTCCTAAATGGGTACCTAAAGCTACATTAATGGATAACTTAGGACAAGATTTGACACCTTATGTGCTTAACCCGTTTTCTGCTAATAAGGGAGGACCCATCCAAAAATGGGTACCAAAGTCCCGATAATGTTTTTGCAGATATCCCAGCATGAGTAGGTACTATGAGAGCTGCTCCACACTCATGACTGGTATGCGACGAGGGCAGCTAAATATTCCAGCGTGTATGGCATATCGGGTTGCTCCACAGACACGACTGGTTAGCGATGCGAGCAACTAATCGTAGGTAAATTCTATATATATGCATTCCATAGTTAAACTTTTGGCATGCGTATCGAACTGAAAAGATTATATACCTACTTTGAAACTAAAGGGTACATTAGAAACATGCGTGATTCAAAAGAATTTTAAACTTTTAATTTTAGCATGCATATGAGCTGAAATGACTAAATACCCTCCTATAGGTACATTTTCATTATGCATGCATCTTAAAGAATTTTCGAGTTTAAATTTTTCTGTATGCATATGACCTGACGCAGAAAATACCTATTTCAGCTTAGAGCAAAAAAAAAAAAAAGAAGGCAAAACGTACATTCTAATGCATTTTAAAGAACAATAATTCTTTAGTTGCATCTGCTTTGAAAATAAATTAATACGTTCACGCTTATTTAATTGGGAGAGAATTTACATGTTTTAAATGTGCATGCATTGAGGGGGAGCTACTCTTTTTTAAAGAGAAGCAACTCATATATTTGTCTTAAAGGGAGCAAAAATTAAATTTGGAGGGGGAGCGAACTCTAAAGTGTGAACTTAGGGAAAGAGACTCTCAAACGATAACTTTACGAATATGCATCTTTTGAGGGGGAGTAATTCAGTTTTAAGAAGCATGATTTGAGGGGGAGGAATAAAATATATATATATCTATATCTATATATATACATATATAAATAATATAATATATAGTTACTATTACATTATTAATAAGAAAATACATATATATATGCAAAAAAAAAAAAAAAAAAAAGAAGGAAAAGAAAAAGAATGGCCAAAAAAAAAAAAAAAAGCCTCATACTCTCGTAATTTTGCTTCAAAGAACTCCCCTGTCTTCCAAAGATAAACTTCAAGGACGAATCTCAAGCCTACAACAGTCAACTCTCTTCAAAAGGCGATGGTGGCTTCTAGTGCTAACTCGGCAATGACCTCAACAGACCTGCTCCGAACCGCTGACCAAAATCAAGCAGCACGCATCACTTCGTACCGGATGTATGGATTTCAAGTTCCCATGGTTCAGTCAGACCAAACTGAACCTATCCCCGAAACATAGCCGAGTGTTAGTGACGATCTCAAACTCATAGAGCTACCTCTATTTGGAAATTCTTGACAAGACCGAAGAGCGAAAGATACAAAATTCCCTTAGTCATAAATTACTCGGACCAATCCTCATAGGTACAGGTGCTAATTTCATTAGCTCCCGGGTAGAAGTCGTCGCATTAGGTCCAACGGCGCATGCACAACCGAGCCTTACCCACTCATCGATCTCCCAACAGACCGATGTTTCATTAAATCACGGGGAGCCACGTAATCTATCACTGCTTCACTTGGAAGCAGGAGATTTTGAACTAAGTGGTAGTCAGCCCCACACCACTGAACTTTCTTGAACACATCGAGTCTAGGTGTCCTCACTACCTAAAAGTTTTATATCTTTTTAGGACACATACACCTTTTTCTTATCTGGACTTTGTGACCAGATCAGAACTTTCGTAGACATGTCCTACTACGACATGCTTCGATGATCGGAAGGAAGTCCTACCGTTGCAACATCGAAACAACAACGGTTTCAGGCCATCGTCTATGAGCTATGCTCCTAGACTGATGTTAACGGGACGCCTATGTGGCCCCGGTTTATAAATCCCTGTTCTCACAGGCCACGTCTCAGAGTTTAACTCTAAAGTCGTGTCGACGGACTGCCTTTGTGGCTCCGTCAGGTTATTACCCAACCTGAGTACCCACCAATTCCGCCGTGCATACTGCTCTGTTAGCTGCGCTCTCGTGCTCTTTTGGGGGACAATCTGAAGGAGCCCAGAGTCATTTTCAGAAAATACACACTACGCGTACACCTTCTTCTTGTCCCGACGATGCGATCTTTTTTGCCAAAGACGATGCCCCATTTTGACCTATCGCATGACGATCTCCCTAGCTCGATCTTCATGAGGGGGAGGAGCACTAAAGCAAAATGGGAGCAACACCATGATAAAAGTGCAATATAGATCAGAAAATGCCAAATCTTAAGCGTCGCCAAGAATCAAGCGAAGACCACAGAGTCCAACAATTGAAGTTTTTGTCTCATGTACGAATCTCTGATTTTAAAGAAACACCCCAACCACAACACAAGGTTGAACGAACATAGGGGGAGTTGAGCTACAATTGAACGGTGAGATGGGACTCAAATGACAAGATACGGCCAACAACTTCAGCATGAACTTCAAGAATCAAAGCTGCCAACTCGTGTACAGCTTTTCGAGTTTAAAGAGAGCTCCCAATCCCAACACAAGGTTGAACTAATGTAGGGGGAGTTGCGACTATCGAAGGGAGAGCTGGAACACAAGAAGATAAGATCAGAACATGGTGAGCTTGGATCTCCTAAAGAAGAGGACACAAGACAAGACAAAGGAGGATGTGATTGAAGAAGAACACGCATGCAAATGCTTTCACATACACAACTCCGATACGTGTTCTTTGAGGACTCAGTACGATCACAAGACGAAGATAACCAGCGCTGAATTGGAAATTGAACACAAAGGGGGAGATTGTTAGGAATATTTTATTGTGTTCAATTAAATCAGGTTATCTTAATCTTGTAGTTTTATTACGCCATTGGACTTACTTGTAAATATACCCGACTTGTGGGTATATTAGTTATATTGGGCCCAATAGCCCGATTAGGGCTTATGTGTATAAATACCCTAAACGATACATCGTTTAGGGTTGCTGAATCATATTAGAGTTGACGACTTTTCTGAAGAACTGCGCGCTCTCTCGTTCCAACTCTACAATCCGTCTGGTATTACTAATTTATTGCTTCCGTAATTCATCGTATCAGGTAATACTATCTTATGAATCAGATCAAGGTTTGATAAATCGGCCTAACACAATTATTTTCGAACGTCTAGACAAAAGACGTGAACTGCAAGAGCAAAACATTCAGAAGTTCAAAAAATGAAAATGTACCCCTTCTCTTCCTGTGGACATGGACCGGATTTTGCATTACTATTTGTTTCTTTCTTCTTCGGTGTTATTGCCTTCTACGCCATTAGTTTCATCTTGCAATGCCTTGCCTCTTTCTAGAACTGAAAGATACGTCAAAAATGTCAATAAGTAACTAGCATACTCCAAGACTAGTAAGCCAAGAACTGGCATCTTTTAGCGAACAAAAAAGAAACGATGTAGTAGTAGATGCTTCGGAGATTCATAGCGGTGAATAAATACTCATCGCCGACGAAATTGCCAAGCTTACCTTAACAGGTCCACGATCTATTATAAACCATATAGCTTGCAAATAGCCGAGTTCGAGTCGAGATAATGCAGAGGAAACACTCTTAAAATGCAAAATTGCACAATAATGAAGAGAACATCATTGTTTGCCATTTCTCCCCACAAGGCAACACGTTAAACAATGGTTTTCAATATAACGGTAAAAGGATAAATATGAGATTAGGTAAACAAAATCACCGAGTGCTTTAAGATTATTTCTCAGCGCCAGAAGTGCTTTGAATCTCCGAGCGGTCATCTTCTTCTTCGGTTGGCGCTCCGTCGAAGCTTTCGCTTCTTCGTCGTCGGAGCTTCCATTCACCATTTTATCCATCATGCAAACAAGCCAGCCCTAATCCCCCGAGCTCACCTGCGATTTCCAACGATTAGAGTCAACAAACAGTCAAATAGCTCACAAATATCTGAGGTTATCGCCACCACACCCATAAAAAAAGTGTCAAAAGAGAAAGAGAAACGGAAGACAAAACCTTCGACTGCAAATACTAAGCTCAGTCTCAGTTTCAGCAGCGATTGTTGGCATAGGCATACACATTACATGCAGGGCGCGTGTATGGCGCGTGGAAACGTTCAGCACAGTTTGGGACTGTGCATTTATATTTCAGTCGGTAATTAATAATACTTAAGTGGTCTATTCCTATTTATGGGGAAAAAATTAATTTTTCTTTGCTTTTTTTTTCTATGCCGTGCTCGTCTACTTTTTTCTTTTTGCATTATTATAGGAAAGTTATTTTCTAAATTTACATTTGGCGACAACAACTTCGACCTGTATTCTTAAAATTTTTCCTGCATCTAAAATAGACTAAAGCTAAGTGTTCAAATGAAAAGCTTAATCTGAAAGGAAGTATAAGAGAACAAAAAAAGGAAAGGCTAAACTGATAAAAGAATGATATAAGAAAAAATTTTGTTTGTTGTAGTTGATCCAATCATATGGAAGAGCACGGACGGTCCTTTGATTTATTTCGTAGGCCTTAATGGGCCTAAAAAAGGCCATTACTTATCGGCCCAACGTGTATATAAAAAGGCCCGGCCCATTCAAAAGCAAGATAAAGAAACTTCAAATATTTATTTCTTCCAACATTCCAAGTACACGTGGCTCCATGAAAGCAATTTCTTGACTTCAGATTCTTTTGAGGAAACCTTACACTAAAAATTCGAGCTTTTGATTTGATTTTTAGTTGGTTTCGATGCTCATTGGATTATGCAAAAATGTATTATTATTCTTCAACTCTCCATTTCGTGCAGTTTAGGAAGGATTATTTATACATAATTTATCTGTGACCGACAAGATCAATAAATAGAATGTTTTACTTGTGAGATCTATAATCAATCATACAAAGCAATTGTGACGTTGGATTTTCTTGAAGTACTTTGTCCATAAGTTCTCTGAGTTCTGACCCACACATGCTCCATATTCGGGCAAAGCTACTCACGAGAGGTAATTTGACATGCAATGCAATGCTCTTGAAATAAAAAATAATAATAAAATAGTAATATTTGTCGAAATTCTGTTTTTCCAAACACACACACACATATATATATATATATATATTAGCAATTATATCATAAATCAGCCCATCACTTTACCCCAAATGAACGTTGCACGTCTCACAAGTCTCTTCCTTTCTTGTGAATTGTCCATTTCTTTTACCGTTTCAATTACCCACCATAATTTTTTTTTAAAAAGTAAGAAATAATTGAAAAAAAAAGAAACCACTTACCAAATAAAACTAGACATATCTTCAAAGGGACACATCTAAGTTGGCGCAAGTTTCTAATATCGCTCAAACGTTCGAATCACTTAACACCTTAACTATCGCACTTTGTGTAGATTTAATACCCTACATGCGAAAAATAAAGCCGGCTACTGCTTAATAAAATTCAAATTATCTTAAATTAAACTAAACTATTTGTGGAAATTACAGCTTTTTTATAAAAAAAAAAAAGAAACCCTAGACTTTCACGGTCCTACTTTATGCGAATGCTCCTTCGTATCGTACCTACGGTTCATAGCCCTCTCTATCTCTATCCACCAATCTTTTTCTTATTCTTTTTAATCTCTGCTACCTATGATTTTTTTATTAATAATATTATTATATATTCACGTTATCCTCACAGTACGAATTCTTGGTATCATTTGGCTACGAAGACATGCTTCTTTTGAAATCCCTATTACAGCTTTTCTTTTTTCTTATATCTTGCTTCTCTATCTTACCTTGCCACTGCACTGTACCTTTTAGGGGAAAAAACAGCTTTTTACATAACATTACCAGCAAACAAAAAAACACAGTCTAGATTCCTCTATTTTGTATTTCTCACAGCAATATCTCTTCATCTTTTCCATAGTAATAAGCTGTTGAAGATAAAGATATAATAATGGGGAGAGCTACAAAGTGGTTCAAGGGCTTGTTTGGCATCAAGAACCCAAAAGAAAACCTAGGAAATGAGTTCTCCGGCGACTGGCGATCGAACGCCCGCCGGGACACCGTCGGCCTGTGCAACAACCCGGCGACGATACCTCCCAATATAACCCCGGCGGAAGCGGCGTGGCTAAGGTCTTTCTTCGACGACACAGACAAAGAGCACAGCAAGCACGCCATTGCGGTGGCCGCGGCAACCGCTGCCGCCGCAGACGCAGCCGTCGCGGCGGCTCAGGCTGCCGTTGCGGTGGTCCGACTAACCAGCCAACAGGGACGCGGCGGACTCAGCAACAGTCATACCAATGCGCCGCCGCCGCCGCCGCCTCTCGGCGGTGGTCAGAGGGAAATGGCGAATCACTTGTCTGCTCTCAAGATTCAAGCCTTTTTTCGTGGATTTCTGGTAACTAAAAGCACATTTATTCATTACTTATGGGTTCATTAGTTCTTACATTTGTGGAACATTAAAATAGGCAAGAAAAGCACTTCGAGCATTGAAAGGGCTGGTAAGGATTCAAGCTTTGGTAAGAGGTTTTCTAGTTCGCAAACAAGCAGCTGCTACTCTATACAGCATGCAAGCCCTCATAAGAGCGCAGGCCAGCGTTCGAGCCCGAAGAAACCGAAGCTTTATTACCGACGATATTCACTTCTCAACGGTAATAATTTCAGCTCAAATAACCATGTCATAAACGAAAAGAAGAAGAAAAAAAGGTTCAATCTTTACGCAGACACAATAACTGTAACTGACTTGACTTTATCAGCAGCAAAAGAAAGACGACGACTTGGCTGACTCACACAGCAGCAGAAGGTTGCCTTCGCCGTTAGAGGCCGGGCCGTCCGACGAAGCCCCCAAAATCGTCGAGGTAGACACGGCGGGCTCGAAATCCCAGGCGGCGAAGGCCCGTCGGGCCGGTTCTTGGGTAAATAATTCCGACCCAATCAGCGTCGCCGAGCCAGAAATAATCCCACCTCAGATCAACACAGCTATTAGCCATAATAATCCCGGCCGGCTATTAAACCCTGATAACTGGGAGGACAATTACTACTACCACCACCACCACGCCGCCGCCGCCGCCACCACACAGACCACGCCGAGGTTTGCGGCGAGTAATAGCTGTGGGTGGGACGAAGAAGGTGGGTTTTTTACCACGCCGTCGAATAAGAGCGCCTGCCTAGATGGGTACGCAGGCGGCGGTAGTAATCCGAATTATATGGCTAAGACGGCGTCGTTTAAGGCGAAGCTCAGGTCTCAGAGCGCGCCGAGGCAGAGGCCGGCGGAGGGTGGGTTGTCGTCGACGTCGAGGAGGAGGCTTTCTTTGCACGAGGTGATGGAATCGAGGAACAGTTTGAGGGTTGAGAGGTCTTCGTCTTGCTCGGCTAGGGAGGTTGTGACGTTTAAGAATGCTGTCATGGGGAAGATTAATGGAAGGTTTTTGAATTGAATTGAAATCAAATATCTTTCTTGATTGCTTCTCTATGTGTGTGCGTTTTATCGTCTTCACCGTTCACCGTGTGTGTGTAGGGTTGGGATTTTTGTTTTTGTAATTTTGTTTTCTTAGCTGAAGTGATATTATTGTTGGACTTAATTGGAAATTCAATTTTATTATACTGGAATGTGAAATTATAAAAAACTTTTGGATCTGTTGGGTTGTGCCATTTTTCGAGTGGTCCTTGCTTGGGAAGTAGAAGTATCGTATAGCCCACTCTAATTTGGACATATTCGAAATATGGTTTTAAAGTCCGATACTCTCCGCAAGGATGTCATATGTTCAACTTATGCTTAATTTTCTTGATTATGGATGACTTTACTTGCATATTGAACTTGATCGGTGTTAGGAGATGGAAATCCAACGTAACAAAATCGAAAACCTGTGGGGCCCACTTTTCCTTTTCCGTGGGGCCCACCAACAATGTATTACTGGAGGAAATTTTTTTTTCTGTCCCGAGGTATCCCATTCGACCTAGCTATGGGCTAGCGCCCCTAACTACCGGGATGAGCTTTTTTGCGCCACACAGACCTGGCGGAAGTTTAACTGCATCACACACTTCAGAGGTTGAACTAATACCGAGGCTAGATGAATATGTCCCAAATCCACTTGACAACAATAGGCATGAGCTTTAGGCCTATGGGCACTCCTCAAGGAAATTGGGGGAGGGGGGATTCGATCCCACGACCTAACCCACAAAGACCTTAAGTCCTCCACCTTGACCACTAGACAAAGGCTTCAATGATCTGTAGTAACGAGGATTCGATGCAAGATTTTGGCTCATTTTAATGTAGCAAAACTCAGGACAAAAACCATCACATTCCACTGAAAGCCTCTCTCTCGAAAAACTCTAATCCTGTCTCTTTTGTCTCCTGCGCCGCACCCATTGGATCTAGTTTGCTCCCCTTCCTCCATTAATGGAGGTTGGAGAGGTCATCCATAATGGCTCCCACCATATCCAAATACTTTAACTCTATTATTGTGTATATTTTCATTTATTCTTGCTTTTTTATTCTCCCCGTGTGGGAGTGTCCGTCTCCTCGTTGTAGAAATTTCCTTCTCCCTTTTTGGGAGTGCCCTTCTCGACGAAGACAAAATATCGAAGTTGAAAATAGAAGAAAGTGAAGAATATTGTAAATCTAACTTTGGTAGCCATCTATTGGAGTATTAGGTTAATCTGTAGAAGGTTTTTTAGTTCTTTTATTGAGCTTAATATTTTGTTTTCTTTCCGGCTTGTTTGTCTGCTTTCATTTTGTGCGTATTCGTTTCTCTCTTGTCGAGAGCTTTCTCCCTTCTAGACGGTCGAATGTTACCAGAGGGTACATCTAAACTCTTTAGTCCGTGTAAATTTGGTAGTTTTTAATGAAATTTTCGTTTGAAAAAAAAAAGGTCAAAAGGTGCAATAGGTTTGCTCCAAATGTAATATAATATTTTTAAAGAGTAGAAATTTCATCCAAACAGATAAAATGTGCCGGAAATCCACATACTATCTCTTAGTTTAGTATCAGCGGCTAAATTAATCAATACTTAAATTAGAATCGGAAGCTTGGATCAACATCCATTGCCCAAGCAAACTTTGCCAGGAGAGTCTTAGTAAACATCTGCAAACCATAAATCGTCCCCCCATCAAGAAATATCATGTCAATAGATTAAGATTATTCGGCGATAAATTGCTCACCTTTTCAATGGGAACCTCAAAGCGTTTGCACCAGGCGACAGTGATCCTCGGGTCGAGATAGTTTGTCTTCGAAGTACCTAAAGCCACTGTCTTCAGTTCGTCTTTCGTCGCCTTGTCGCGCTCTAGCTTCTCTACCCTCGCTGTGGCTTGAGAGATCTTTTTCTCTATTCTGTAACGACATTGTGTTTCCACCGTTATGTTTAAAAGGAACGATATGCGCAGGGAAAGAGATTTTTTATTGATCCACTTACGCTTCGGGGTTAGAATTTCTCTTTGTTGTCCCATCAGCACTCTTCAGTGGTGGTTTGCCTTTCTTTGCTCTTGCTAAATCTGACTTCAGCTCGTCTACCATAGCCTAAGTGAGACATTTGCGAATCGTAGAGATATTTTTTAAAGCGTGTTTCCTTTAGCAGTAGCATCACATTAATGGGGAGTGCGTTGAGGTTGTACCTTTAGCTCTTCGATCTTCTCATCCAAACGAGACATTTGGGCAGAGAAAGACTTGGAGACAGTACGCTGATGATTGCAGATGATTGCGACCTAGTGAAAATGAAAAAGAACCAAGAATATGAGGCACTTATCAATCCTTGGCAGAACGGAAAGAAAAGAAAACGAAATTCGTTAGAATGGTCATGTTCATGTAAACTTCACCTCCTTGTTTGCAGCCTGATACACAACGACCTTCTCAGCAATATCTCCTCCTCTAGTTTGCTTGCTCAACTGTCAAAAGTTCAAGAAAAGGACGACAATTGTTAGAATATTCTCCGCAGACATGGAAAGTGCAATAGTTTGCTATCGATTAACGATCAGAACCAATGTTACGTTATGCATGCAAAAAGCATCATACCATTTCATCCAATGTAATAGATGCATTGTATGTACGGAAGACTTTTGCAGTGAGCCCAGGCATGAGTTCCTTTAAATGAGTATTCAGTTTGCTAGTATCAAGCAAGTCAAATAGATCATCGCCACCGTTTTTTCCTGGAAACAATCATTGATTTGAAATTTTGAACCAATAAAAACGACAAAGTACTTTGTTCCAAAAGTAGGCAGTTGATGTACCACTTCGGAATTGTTGGACAGCCTTGAACACAGCAAGTTCAACCTCGACTTCATTCTCATACCTTATAGAATCTTTACCAAGGAAATCAAACTGCCGAGAGAGAAAGGCACATTTAGAGATTGTGCAGCATTACTAGGTGTCTGGATTCAAAATCGATTCTCAAGCTTTGTGGAATTCTAAACTACTCCCAAATGGAATTCACCATTCTCAATAGGCAACAATAAAGTCAATAAAATTGTTCTGAATACACGACCGCATTATATGTGCTTACCTTCAAGACATTTGGAGGAACTGGTTCAACATTTTCAACTTTCAATGTGCAGCAACCAACGGTGTCAGCTTCATCATCATCCTACAATATCACAAAGAGTCGAACTGTGAAATAGCTTCTATGGTGGGAAATAACATGATTAGGAAAACTCTCATTGCAAGAACTGATAGCTGAATCTTACATTTACAAACCTGTTCCTTCTTTACTTAAATGATAAAATACCAACTGGGCAAATGATAAAACGAAGGTAGAAGACATTCCTAACATGTAGTGCAAGATAGCCGAAGATGAGTGTTATACCTTCTCATTGCCAGCTCTAAGAGCTAATTTGTCAATGAGATATGTAGCCACTGCTATCTGTTTCTTCATTGGCTCTTTACTAGTAAAATCTCTCGTGTAAGCTGCTCGTATCCCCGATATGTAGTCCTATATGAAAGCAACGATGCGATGGCTAGTACATTGTCAACCAAATCTTTCATGAAGTACAACTGGCAGTGCTATAATCAATTTATGCTAGTTACCTTTAGGAGCCTAGCTTTCTCATATTTCTCTTTATCACTTTGTCCCTTCAAGGTACTGCTAGGTGCCAGGAAAACATACTTGACTTCCTTTGGATTGATGGGGTCATTCCAATATGCCAGCCAGGTCACTGTGTTGTCATGCCTTATTTCTTTCCAGCTGCAAAGTATGAAATTTTCAAAAAGTTTATTTCTTAAATAGAGAAAAAAAGACAATAATCTTCGGTAAAGGGCAATTCAGATTAAGTAGAACCTTTCACCCTCTATGGGGCACTCAGGAATTGGAGCATCCTTCCCAATGTTTATTGTAATATCACTTGGATGTATCCGTCTCTTCAGCTTCCCCATCTGGTGACAGTAAAGCATGTTTGGTTAAAAATTACGAAATCATCCCAACTGTTGCTCATCCGACATAAACGTATCCCAAACAATCAACATAATATTTCAAGTTTCTAGGTGGCAACTAATAAACCTTTGGGTGCTCGCCCCGGCCTCTAAACAGTCCAGGTGGTTCAACTCTGAAGTTACCAACCTGAAAAATTCATTGCACTACATATTTAGGAACGCAGAGTAGCTACACATCAAAGTGACTAGCGGCAGATGTATAAGGTACATTTAATAATCAAATTTATTTTGTCTGTCTTCCAAAAGTTTTAACTGAAGTCTTCCGAAAGCTAAGAGCATGATCAAATAGCAGGAATTTGCATTTCTTTGCTAATCATATCCACGCAAATGATGCAGACAAGCATAGAACTGGCGAGCGAATATCAGCACTAAAGAGAGAGAACAAGTTATATCTACCTTCTCTTTCACACCATCGACAATGGCCCACATATACTTCTCCTCTTGCTTCAGTTTCTCCTCCTTGATAGCTTTCTTTTCCTGCCAAAAAATGAGGACAAAAACAAGTAAAATTAACTACACACAATTAAATAAATTTTCTACAGAAATAATAGTGACATATATGCTCAATCACAAAGAATGAAATGCCAAAGGCTTTCGCCTACCTCTGTAGTCATCTGTTTCTTTTTCTCCTTTTCTTTCTGATGCCATTCATATATCGGCGAAAAGTCACAATGTTCCAAATCCTGTATCACATGCTTCTTTCCAAGTATTTTTCTCCAGTCAGCCATAAAATTCTCTTTAAACTGTGGCTTACTCATGTAATCAGTGTCTAGCATCACAGCAAACATTGTTGCAACCTGCCAAAAGACAACCGATTATCACAAAAACGACATGAATATAGTACAATTAAGTTCATCGACAATGTAAGTTCAGTGCAAAACTGCAGCGTGCAGAAACATGTCACGCATAGGAGCATAGGCCCTATTACTGTGATGGAGAAAGGAAGGGGCAAGAGGAGACACCTCTTCCTGTTCTGGAGTTAAATCTACAGGTTTGCCTTTGTATAGCATCTTAACTCCATGGGACTTGTACGGTGGAGGAAAAATCACACCATTGTGGACCAGAGTAGTCCACTTCTGCCCGTCACCAGAGCTTGGAGGAACTTTTGATGCTGTACGATACACTGAGGTTTTCGTGACCTTTTTTTGTTTCTTGATTGTCAGCTTAGATGAAGTAGCTTGAGGCTTAGAGACCTTTTTAGCCAATTCTGGTTTCTTGGCCGAAGAGTTTGGCTTCTTTTTCATCTGAGATATGGGAAATTGATCTTCCTCATCATCTTCTTCGTTCACTTCAGATTTAACAGAGGTGCCAGCATCTTTATTAGGTGTGGATGCATTTGCGAGCTTAGGCCGTTTCTGATCAGCACCACTGACATTTGCCGAGGGTCTCTTAGTCAAAATGGTTGGAGGCTTCTTTTCCACTGAGGTTGAACCGTTTCGTTGATTTTGAGATGACAAAGGTCTCTTTTCAGACGAACCAGGAGAATGTTTGTTGAGGGTTGTCCTCGAATAAGATTTGGCTTGAATAGCTGACAAACGAGTTTTATCATCAGAATCTTCGGATTTTGGGATCTTAGGCTTCTGACCCAAAAGCTTAACACTGAGAGGTTTGTCGTCGTCAGAATCATCTGAGTCTAGATTTGCTTTGTTAGTGGCTTCAGGTGATGGATCGACATCTCCAGCTGAGGCAGTACGTTCTGAAGCCATCTTAACCGACTTAACAGGAGAAGTGCTATGATTTGGCAGTGAGTTACTCTGACCATTTTGGGACCTCGCTTGAGTCATTGTACTTTCTTTTCTAATTTCTGATTTCGAAATCTGTTGCTTGGTAGAAGAGATGCTCCTCTTAAAAACTAATGGAGCATCGTCTTCATCCATATCATCCACCGTCTTCGATCGATCAAGTGCCTCAACAACCATGTTCTGATACATACACATATGACATCAAATAAAAATGATACCATTAATACAGCAAACATTAATAGAAATTTTATGGTATACTCTAAATCTAAACCAAAATGTTGAAGCAAATGCCAGAAGGAACAAGATTGAAGATGGTGAATCTGAAATATGCCTTTGCACACTCTGAATTCAAATGGAAACAGAAGTTTCTAGACAACATTATCCGGGCATTCGCTACAAGACAACATTGTCGGACAACTTACTTTCTTATCCGTCAACGGAAGAGACCAAATCAGCCCGGATCGTGAAGCATTAAATAAGCAAAATAAACAGATTTTGTTAAACGAATAAAACGGAAACCCAACTATATCAGAAAAAACCGTTTACCCAGCATCAACAGTAGAATTAACAAATCCAAAAGGAAAGAACACTGCTAAAAGTGGAATATTCCTCCGAACTACAGCACATCGAATTCATAGTCATACAAAAACAATTTACATGCATGGACACAAACTAAAGGAGCAAAGGATGAGCACACAAAAAACTTTTCACAGCTGCACCATTCCTTCCCCATAAAAAATCCAACCTAAAAACCCCAAAACAACATCGCATCTCATCTTCCTCCTTCCGCACAGTTCTAAAAAGCAACCAAAAACGGAAATTCTCCATTTCTCCACGCGAATGAGGAAATTAAAAAGGAAAAACAATCAGGAAAGAAAGTACCTCGAGTAAACAAACACAAAATCAAGTCTCACAATACTTCCAACGCACGCCGCTTCTTCGAAACAACCCTCCGCAGAGCGCTACTTCGCTTCCTCACCTAAGAAGGGGTTTCAGATTATTAAATTAAAGACAAATTCGTCCAGAAACCAAGAATTCACAGCAATTAGTTTCGCATAAGGTATATAGGAATTTGTGCGTCGTGAAAAAATCCGGCAAAGAACACCCGGCGGCGTACGGGCACAGCTCAAATGTTGGCTGTCATACGATACGACAACACGAGACTTTATATTTTTTTCTATTTCCAATTTAATTAATTTGCTGTGATTTTGCTTTAAATGTCAGCAGATTTTCCTATCAGTAAAGCCAACTATTAAGCCAACTCAAATCCAAAAAGGCCCAATAACTCACGGGCCACGTGGCCCATCTCCAAACTTCGTGGGCTACAACACTTGAGTTTAAGTAAGTATTTTAGAGTTACTATTTAGGATTTAAGGTTTAAGTTTTTAGGGTTTAGACTTTAGAGCGATTTACAGTAATCGATTAATATAGTGATAATGAAATTGAGAATTGATTCACACTAAAAATGGTTAACTTCGACCATTCGAATTCATCTTCTTAATTTGTTTGTTTGTTTATTTATATCTTTCGATCTGTTCATTACCCTTTCTAACGTAATGTAAGAAACACAGAACAATAGCATATCAAAGCCAAAGATATATCAATGTAGTAAGAAGCCATGCAAGGTTGTCCTAATAAGAACAAAAGAAGCAACTTCAGAATTTCAGAATTTATAGCCAAGGAAAAGAACAAGAAGAAGAATGCAATAATAATGGTACGCAGCAATTCACATTCCCATTCTTGTTATTTATTACCTGCAGAGATAGGAAGAGGAAATAAGTACTTCAGTCAATAAGCAATAATCTTTTGCTATAATATTTCATATTTTTCAAATATATATGTGTCTATTTAATTTGTCGTACACTAGGCGAAGAGGCATTTGATCATTGGGATCCAAGAGATTCATAGCCATGAAACTCTGATCATAAGAAGGCTGCTGAATGTTATTATTATCAACAACCATGCAGTTGGCCGACGAAGAAGATGATCCATGCATCATATTCATCTGCTCATACTTCTGCTGTGCCCTTTCGCTCTCAGCGATCTAAAAAACACGTTTGTCGTAACTCTTTGATTTCAAAATCAATTCGATTCGACGAACAAAAAAATAGACATAAATTTAAATAAAGAAGAAAGAACCTTTGCTCGAAGATATGAGTTAGCATTGTGCAGCTCTAGCTCCTACATATGATAATAATAATAATAATGATGCCATTGCTAGATTTTAATAAAAGAACGATAATAATCGATAAAAAATCTCAATTATTATTACCCTTCTCTGCATCATTTCGATTTCGGCAAACAGCAGCTCATTCTGTAGATTTTTAGGCCACATGATATAGATTCATAAGATATATCTTTATAAATCGAATAAGAAGTTTCATTAACCTTCTTGGAACGAATCTTGCTGATTGCTCTCTCGACTTTTGCCTCGGTGTTCTTGAGATCCTTCAGGAGCATGCTAGTAACGCCCTCGCCGAGAATTTGTCTGCAAATTTTTTTTAACGTAAGATCTCTCTTCTTATTCTAACATATTATGTAAATAGTATATATAAATATATATCGAACTCCTCTTATTAACCTGTTTGAGTTCTGTATGTCTCTTATCTGCCTTCGCAGCTTGGCTGCTTCTTGCTGGTAAAACTGGGCACAATAGAACCAACCAATAATTAAGAGATATATTATTTTAAGCGAGGCCTTTTTATTTAGTAGTTTGTTAACAAGTTAAGCTTAAGCATTGGACTTATTATTATTATTATTATTATTAACTTGGATGTTAGCCTCAGAAGCAGATAGGGAATCAGGGGTATCCGAGGTTGCTTTCTTGTATCTGTCAATGGTAGCCCTAACACTGCAATCAAAACATGCAAGAAAATATATGAGAGAGGATGCACATATATAAGCTTAGCCCTTTAATCATATAAGAATTACATTCCCCTTTTTTGGACTTATCAAGAATGTTGAAAATAAAATATACTATATACTTCAAGGCTAAGCTTTTCATAAAAAGAAATTAACGTGTGAGGACAAAAACCTTTTCTTTATAGCTACTGTGTAATACTTTCCGTAATCTCTCATCATAGGTTTTGTTCCCTAGCTAAATTCGACTGAACAATATGCCAATGCATCACAGAATACTATGCAAAAAGTTAAACTATGTAATAAAAAATATACTTTTGAATTAACCCTATACGACAGAAGCATCGCCACACAGTGAACAAACACAGACATAAAGTTGAAGTCAGCAATCTTATCGTCTTTAACCTCAATTTCGTCGAAACTCAGCACTGATTGGCTGCAAGCTCTGCCACGCTGGCACAAGATCCCCTGCTAATGGGATCTTGCCACGTGGCCCATTACACAGTGGTTAATAACCAAGAGGATAACCTTAATACCCGCCTCGATTTATTCAAAATCCCGATATTGCTTCTCATTGTTCTCTCTCTATTTCTTCCCAGGACCTTTTTTTGGTTCAAAAACATAGAGAAAAGTCCTAACCTCTGAACAAGAAGTCTCCTTTTTATGAATGGTAAGTAGAATGGGCTTTGTGTAATGACAGCAGCCATTTATGGACTTCTGAAATTTCTTTGAATTTTTCTTTACAGGAATAATAATATTAAATAGAAAGATCCTATCGAGTCTTTTTGAGTTTTGAGGCCTATGTTACTCTCTTTTTTCTAGTTATATGTATGTGGGATTTCTGAGGGGTTCGAGAAAGAAAGAACTTGGTAAGAAGGGGAAAGAAAATCTAGAAATAAATATCATGGACAATTGACTGCAGATTTATCATGTTTAAAGATGGAAATTTTTTGGGCAGAACAGTTTTGTGGAAGAGAAAGAACGCCCAGAAAATTGGAAAATGACAAACGAGTTTTGTCCTTCAATGAAAGACAAGTGAAAAATCATGTCTGACTTGACCTAAAGATTCCCATAGCTAAAGCAAAAGACTTCGAGCATAAAACTTAATAAACCCTAAGACGATGATGTCTTAAATGTTACATCACTAGACACAAGTGCGTAGTAAAAAGGGTAAAGTTGTGGTAAAATAAAGCATGTGAGTGAAACAAATAAAAAATCCCATCTTTTTAACGCCCAAATAAGCAAAAGATTTAATTTTTAACAAGGGTTTTGATTCTTGACCTGCCAAGTAAAATCTGTCAATCGCAAGAGGAAGCTTAAAGAAAAAGCTGGGATTTTTTTGCAGTTTTTAAGGTATAGCCTGTTTCTTAAATCCTTATTTTCGTCAAAACATACACATCTGTTGACTGCATCACTTCTATGTCCAATCAATCACAGCAGATCTTGAAGTTCTACGTGAAGTGAAAGAGAGAGAACCACGACAGCAGACTACTTACTCTTAGTTGCAAGAAAAACAAGTGGATCTAAACTCATCTTTTCAAGGAGACAAAACTTAATGTTTAGATCACGACGGAATCTCATGAAAATCAAGAAAGGAAAAAAGTTATAGATCAAACCATTGAAAAAGTTAGACTTTTTAGCTAGGACGCAGATCAAGTAAAGAAAACTTGAGATGAGTTCAGTTAATTAACCTGCTGCTAGCATACTCATAGAGCCTTCCACGAGTTGAGAAGACAATAAGAGCAACCTCAGCATCACAAAGCACAGACAACTCATAAGCCTTCTTAAGCAGTCCATTCCTTCTCTTACAGAAAGTGACTTGTCTGTTAGTTGTGTTCTCAATTCTCTTGATCTCGATCTTACCTCTGCCATTTTTCCTAGACGACTCAGATTCTTCATTAGGAAAAGCCATTGAAGATCAAAAGCCCACTGAAAGCTGAAACAAGCCAAGACAAATCTGGGCAATTAGGTTTGGAAAAAAAGTTTATTTAAAAGGAATTGTGACCAGATTCCAACTATAGTTACAATCAAAAAGTAGACACAGCATCTAAAACAAGCTAAGCAAAAAACTGTACTTAGTATCAAGATGTAGTTTAAGTTAAAGGGTCTACTTTAAGTCTTTTCTAACCTGGTAAGGAAACTATGGATCTTAGAGAGAGAGAGAGAGAGAGAGATTTAACAAGAGATCTTTTGATACTTGTCAAAGTTTTTCTGGGTGGTACTTTATAGTTGCAGGAAATGGGATTGAGTGGTATGATCCAGATAGGTATTTATGGCTGAAAAATAGACTATTCAACTACACAGCAATTCCATTTTTTCTGTTGTATTTGGGCAGAGATGTATGATTACATATTGTATATTTTATATTCATTTGCTATTTTTATATAATTAAGACAGAATGAATGCCAAAGTAGGGTTTCGAAATATAAATAAATGGATCAACCATTTATTTTTCCCGTCCCCAAAGGATAAATTGTCATTCATTGACTTTCGTAGTCTGGGCTTAGAGTTAGAACTGTGCATACAGACCAAGATAATTAGTCACGTTAACGACGTTGAATTTTTTTTTTTAAAACAAAAACGGTTTAAGAAAAGCTAAAACGTAATTGAAACCCTAACCTCTTCCTCAGCCTCCTCAAATTTGAACGCATGAATGACAGAATTGATAATCTTTCCAAGACAATGCTTAATTTAACGTGTAAATAAAAAGGAGAAAAGACTACAATTCCACTTAAATTTTGTGATGTAGGTCGACAATTATACCATTTCGAAACTCTTTATTTTTCTTTCGAAATAAATAGATAGTGTGAACTATTAGAAATGGTGGACCATTGGATACAAGAATTCAATGATAGATATCTTTTACATGGTCCCCCAACCCAACAAACGTAGTACCCATGCTTTAGGGCTTACGTCACACCATCAATTATATGGCCCCACTCCGAGCATACCTAATTGTATGAACTGACCCAAGTTCACCCTTTATTTGCAATCGGCACCACAATTAACCCTTCCTTTTCTTATCGGCCCCAGTTATCTTAACCTATAAAACTAATCCTAATTTCTGGTTTTTGTTGGGCCTCATTTAATCGTTTGGGCTTTCCTTTTTCTGAATATGTAGGCCCATTTATATGGGCCTTCACTGATCTTCGATTGTATGTAATAAAAAGGATGACGTTGGAACGCGCGAGACAAATATGAAGGAATTATCCATTCCAACTGTAATTATCTAATTATCGATAATATATTGCCATTCCCAAGAAGACGTAGCGTAATAAACTAAGATTAGATTAATTCAGGTCAACTTTCCGTGATTCACCGAAACAGTTCATCTAGCTCATCGTTGGGAAAAAATGGTGAATTTTGATGGTTCTTCGGTAGTTGCCCGTAGCCGATTGGCTGTTTTGTCAGCACACTTGTCTGCCTCAGCTGAGCAATCCGCCGACGGAGTTCTGGAGTATTCCGGCTGCTCTGCCGCCGTGTCGCCGCCGCCGAACCTACAGGGGACTCTAACCGTGATCGACGAGCGCACGGGGAAGAAGTACGCGATTCAGGTCTCTGAAGAAGGTACAATCAAAGCGACCGACCTCAAGAAGGTAATTGGATGGCCTGTGATTGGATTTGATCGTCGGTCAATTTTGGATTCTGAATTCTTCTGTTTTGCTGCGTGTTTCCGTTCTGTTTCTGTAACATTTACGGATAGTTGGCAGAGATAGATGATCAATTGGACTTTTGATCGATTTGAGCAATGACTTGCATGATTGGGGTTTTGCAGATAACAACGGGAAAGAATGACAAGGGTGTGAAACTTTATGATCCGGGATACCTCAACACTGCACCAGTGAGATCATCGATTTGCTACATCGACGGCGATGAAGGAATTTTGCGATATAGGGGTTATCCAATCGAGGAGTTGGCAGATGGAAGTTCATTCCTTGAAGTTGCTTACCTTCTATGTAAGGAACCTTCGGCAATAAGTAGCTATTTCTTCCATATGTGTGCTTGTTGTATTAGTAAATTTTGTTTGTTCTAGAAGACAATGACATGAAAGTCTGTGACTATATGTTCTAGAACTGCAATGACATGAAAGTCTTCGTTTTAAATCTTTTATAGGTGATTGCTTGATTTTCTTCGATTTTCATTTATTGCTACTTCTAACCTTGTTCATTTTTGTCCCTTTTTGGTCGAAGTGTATGGGAATCTACCTTCTGAAGGTCAGTTGGCAAGTTGGGAGTTTGCTGTATCTCAGCATTCAGCTGTTCCACAAGGCATATTGGTATGGTTTCTTTTCTCTGCACAAACCATTTGAACCTTCAGGGAAAGTTTGAGATTTGTGCATCTCGTTTACCTGATTTTGTATCCATATTGCCTGCCGACATGATCCACTTAAGGATATTTTGAGTGAAAATGGTCTCTCCGGAAGCATTATGAGTTTCCTTTAATGATTTTACAGGACATTGTACAGGCAATGCCCCATGATGCACACCCAATGGGTGTTCTGGTCAGTGCCATGAGTGCACTTTCTGTGTTCCATCCCGATGCCAATCCAGCTCTAAGGGTAAGATTTTCTGCTTTGTTAGAAAAATTAGGCGTAGATACGTGACGTGGAAAGCTCAAATAGGGAAAGCCACGGGTGAAGAGATCAACCCCTCTCTACATTCGAGAATGTGCAAATGCCATGTTAAACTGCTAGTGTGCCCTGCTTCCAACATATGAAACTAGCCTTTGATACAATCCTTTAATCGTCCTGTTTCAGAAAGATTTTGTTACCCATTGCATCAGATCGTATATTTATGGTACAACTGAAAGTTATTCTTTTTAACTAGGGACAAGACATTTACAAGTCTAAGCAAGTGAGAGACAAACAAATTGTACGCATACTCGGAAAGGTACTGCCCTGTTGGACTATGTATTGTATTTTTCTCGTGATTAGATTCTTAAAGCATGGTGTTTTATTGCAGGCACCGACAATTGCTGCAGCTGCTTATCTGCGGATGGCCGGGAGGCCCCCTGTACTTCCTTCGAACAACCTCTCGTACTCAGAGAACTTCTTGTATATGCTAGATTCAATGTATGACCTCCACCAAATTACATCTGCTTTCAACATATTCAAAAAAAAAAGAGATGATAAAAGTTGAAGTTTTCTCTAGTTAATACTTGGAGAAATTCCATGAATCCTTGGGTTCTTGCTGTTCTTGACTAAGGCTCTGTTCTTCAACCAAACAGGGGAAATAGGTCGTACAAGCCGAACCCCCGACTTGCCCGTGCTCTCGACATTCTTTTCATTTTGCATGCCGATCATGAGATGAATTGCTCTACTGCAGCTGCTAGGCACCTTGCATCAAGGTTGTCCTACTCCACGTCCCTTTTCTAGTAACAACTTAAATGATCTCATGCAGATTGTGCTTACATGATAATTTGTTTCTCAGTGGTGTTGATGTATACACTGCCCTAGCTGGAGCAGTTGGAGCCTTGTATGGTCCTCTACACGGTGGAGCAAATGAGGTACTGTGTATTGTTTGTGTCAAGTGGTTAGTGTATAGGTTGTTTTAGCGAAAGAGAAGCTTATGACAGCGCAATATGAGCTGCCTGTTTCGCATCAAATCAAACTCTCGCTTTTGATTGCTTTTGTGTAGGCTGTGCTCAAGATGCTGAGTGAGATTGGAACAATTGAAAACATACCTGAATTCATTGAAGGCGTAAAGAACAGGTTTGATGATGTCCCCCGGGATTTTCTCAGTACGATGATTTTTCTTCATTTCTGTTTTTGTTTGAATTACTTAAGATCTCTAGGAAGCGCAAAATGTCTGGTTTTGGGCACCGCGTATACAAAAACTACGACCCCCGAGCCAAGGTGATCAAGAAACTCGCCGAAGAAGTATTCTCCATTGTTGGTAGGGATCCTCTTATTGAGGTACAATCACGTGGAAACAAAATAGAAAACAAATAAGATGCATTTCTGTTAAAAGAAGTGCGACATATACACTAGTTTGTCCAGCCAGTCAAGATCACATGCCTGCAAAGTTTTTAACATTCTAGAAACTAAAGTTTGTGCCAAAACATCCCTTTTTAGAGAAGATTTCAAGTTATCTGGTCGAAAAGAGATATTTTCATCGATTCACATGATTTTCCAGGTGGCCATAGCATTGGAGAAGGCGGCCTTGTCCGACGAGTACTTTGTGAAGAGGAAGTTATATCCTAATGTTGACTTTTACTCTGGTCTGATTTATAGGTATGCTTTATCTGACTAATCCTACCCAGTTAAGCAGACAAGGAGTTAAACGAGGATAAAGCAAAAACAAAATTCCAAAAATAAAAAATGAACAACATGGCGAATGTGGCTAAATTGACGAACCGTCTTATTACTCATTTGTTTTCCTTACATATCTGCTCATGTATTCATTCATACTTTTAAAAAAAAGAGCTCAATTTTTTGGTGTTTTTTTTTTTAAATCAGGGCAATGGGCTTCCCAACAGAGTTTTTCCCCGTCCTTTTCGCGATTCCTCGAATGGCTGGCTACTTATCTCACTGGCGAGAGTCGTTGGATGATCCCGACACTAAGATAATGAGGCCAGCCCAGGTTATTAAAACACATTCTACTGCTATAACAACTCTTGCACTGTTAGATTATTCTCGATTTCCTGTTCCTGGGACTTGTTTGTGTAATAACATCATCAAAAATCAAACCATAGGTTTACACTGGCGTGTGGTTGAGGCACTACATGGCTCAGAGAGAGCGTAAGGTTTCGAAAGACGCAGACGAACTCGGCCAAGTTGCAGTGTCCAACGCTACGAGAAGGCGCTTGGCTGGCTCTGGTAGTTAGTTAAAACACACCATTATCCACGGTAATAGGACATTATTAACACTACATAAGAAAGGGTGCATTTATGTTTATTTGATGGCTTCTCTTAAATAAAATGTTCTTAGCATGATAAAAATCTATAGCCCCCTGTCCTGTGATGGCTGTAACTCGTACTGTGGTCTTCAATATATTGTGGTATGTGAAAGTAAGTTCTGTATTGGTGCAGTGAGATATCGCAACAGATCTTTATGGGAACTTACTTGGAATGCTACGGTGAAATAACTCATATACTTATGACTATAACACGATAATTACATAAAAGAAAATATAGAAATATACGGCCAAATAATGTGAGCTTGACTGTTCGAAAAATAGAAATGCTGGTAATACTAATACATGATAACAAATCGCAATTAAGAAATTAATTACAAAGCTTGATCGGTTTTTGGGTCATTATATTAAAAAACAAAAAAAAAAGCTCAGCTCAGCCGCATCCACCTCGATGGCACTCAGAAGCAGTCGCTCTTACAACCTTAATGCCGGCGCGCTCACCGCCACCGCCCATGCCGACCATATTGCCGGCACCGCCCATCATGGTTCGCCGTCGCGGATGCGGATGTCGATGCGGATACGAGCGATACAGATACGTGCATTATCGCGGCGCGGTCGCGGGCGATACGCATTTTTTTCCAAAACATTGTAAAATAATATAAATTTCTATGCAACTATACTAGATAATATTTGTGAAAAGGTTAAAAATACACAATAAGTCTATTTAACAAAGCTTTTCTACAAAATTGACTCAATACGTCTAATTATGGTTCGCCGAAACGGGAACGGACACAAGCATTCCATGTTTTTCATAATTTTAATTTGTTTGTTTTACCTAGCCCTATACATTATTTTTAAAAATTATACTTCATCTTGCACGTTAGAAATTTTAATTCATCAACATAAAAAATATTACATATAATTATATATTTAGCACGCACAACTAGTATTTATTAAAATCATATATATTGACATTATTTCAAATATTATGTATTTAATATTAATTAAAATTGCGTTGGGCTTTTTAAACCTTTATTAAATAAAAACATTTACCATTTATACTACATCCCAATATAAAAAGTACATTAAACCCTAATTCCAACGTTTGCACTGTGTCTCTCATTATATTCTTCACCATCTCATCTTCTTCGTTCCGATTTTCACTGTTTTTCGGCCGACCGAGATATCGGCCGCGACATTCAGACTCGGCTGAGATCTAGCCGCCCCGCCGAGATCTCCCCGCGCCAGATCCGATACCGCACCAACCCGTATCTATGGCGCGGGGAGGGCCGGTCCGGCTCCGTCTCGGCCGCGACGACCGAGATATCGCCGCGACGGCGAACCATGCTGCCCATACCCACGTCGGAAAGTGGCCGTGAAGGTGGCGGCGGCAGGACGTAGCTTTCAGTGCAGCAGAGCGTAATGATGACAACATACAGAAAACCTAATGCGAAGATGCCGGCGAAGATTGCTACGAATACCCATAGAACTACGCTGCCCATTCTTTCTCTTTCTCGTCAGAATCTCATGAAGAAAGAATTAACGAGTGGAAAATGGGAGAGAGGGAGAGAGAGAGAGTGATCCATTATTACGTCACCTACCTAATGAAATTTTCTTATACTACACGACAATGAACGGTTGACTTTACTTACGACGCTATTAATGGATTGTGCGTTGACTTTTACTAGAAAGACCGCAAGGGAATTGGCCTAGATGGGCTGCAGAAAGTTCCAGTCGAATAATTGTAGGCCCAATTTCAAAGCTCACTTCCATTCCACTATTTTAGTCGGATCATATTCAACATCTTTTCAAATACCTCTCCATAAATATAATAAATATATTGCCGTTAGTTATTCATCTCGTCGGTTACACAAGCAAGCACGAACTCCATCTTCGTATCATTTTCCACTAACCATCTGCCCTTTGCACTACCCAAATACTATCTCTTTAATTTAAATTAAATTCCCCATCATATGTCACACACCACCATGTATAAATAAGTCCCCAAAATCCTTCCATTCCCACAACACGTCCATTACATAAAAAAAATGGCTCATTCCACGAAGAATCTCCTCCCCATTATTACATTCCTACTCATCCACACAATGTTCCTTTTTTCACCTTCGTTCTCCACTAGGGAGGTTCTAGCAAGAGAGTTAAATACCGAAAATACCCTCACGGCCCGTCTCAAGCTAACCGAGGACGACGGCGGCCCGAGCTCGTGCTGGGACTCGTTGTTCGAGCTCAAATCATGCAGCGGAGAAGTCGTTCTTTTCTTTCTAAACGGGGAAGCTCATTTGGGCAAGAATTGCTGCATGGCAATAAGGTACATTGAAAGGCAGTGCTGGCCATCGATGTTAGGGTCCCTCGGGATTACGAGCGAGGAATCAGACGTGCTTCGCGGATACTGCGATGCGAGCGTGGGCCCCGGTTTGACGAGCCCTCCGCCGACCGAAGATTTACACGAATGTTATCACCTACCACGATTGGAACCCTAATAAATTTATGAATTGTTGTGAGTTTCGGCTCTTACATTATGGGTCGATTGATTGAATAAAAGTTGTGGCTATTTTATGGGATGCTATTTACTATTTAAAGATCGATCGAAATCTAATTTACATTTACCTCATTCACAACGTGTACGTTGTTCATCTAACACGAAACGTTGGGAAATATTGTATGTTTGAAGTCAAATGTTTGGAACTTTCGGACATACCACATGAAGTTCTAGAAATCTCCGAGTCAAGTCGCTGCCTACGTGGCAGAAAGTCGGCTTCTTATTGGTTGGTTGGCGTCACTTTGACAAGTCCGTCCTTCGGTCTTAGTTATGGGCACGCGCGTTTTTGTTACGTGAGGGGACGCGCGAAAGCGAACTACCGCGTGTTTTAGTTGGCAGATATTAATTCGTAACGCACACGCTCCACCGCGGACGCGTGCTTAGGATTTTGGTCGGCGACCATTCAATTGGAGGAAATCCGTGTACTGTTTTTGACGGATGCTGTAGTCAACGAAATTAGGCGTGTTTTTATTTCCTTCGTAGACTTTCCGAATTAGATCAAGGAGATTTTATTTTTTAGAAGCACGGAATTGGGGTGTTTGATGTATGAACCCTAAATCTGCAGACAAAAATCCGCGTTTTCTGGAGCTTGTGGAGTATTTGGCGAGAGTTTGTACATATACGGTAGACGGAAGGTGAGATATTGGAGTGGTGATCAATTTGTGACGGTGATGGTGGAAGCTGATATGGTTGTAAATGGCGTCGACAGTAAGAAACTTCACGAAGTTAGGAGGACGGGGAAAATGAAATGGAGAGTAATATTTACGGTGATTGCGTTGGTGGTGGCGATAACGATAGCGTATAAGCGTGCAGACTATAGCAAGCCTTGTCGGTGTTCTCAGGTTACACTTTTGGCGCTTCTTGTCATTTTAAGCTCATTTTACGTGGCTTTTTTGAGGCAATTGCTTGTTTCTCTGGAATTCCGAATGTTTTCTTACATTTTTTTTTGGGTTTTTGGTTTCTGGAGCTGTGTGTTTGGTCAAATTGGATCATGATGATATGTGAAATTTGTTTGATTACCATGACACCTCGTGCCTAGTGTGCATACTTCGCCACCTGATGATTCTGGCGTTGAATGGATGATCATTCCTTATCTTCCAATAATTTACAATTTTCACACATTCTGTTGATCTTAACAATTTTTGTTTCCTTCTAAATGACTTGAGCAGGATTCTCGAAAGTATACAGGTATTGTCGAGGACTGTTGCTGTGATTATGAGACGATGGACAGCATAAATAGTGCAGTCCTGTACCCTTCACTTCAAGATCTTGTCAGAACTCCATTTTTTCGGTACTTTAAGGTTGGTGATGATTCTACATCGCTCTTGACAATGAATTTGCAAAATCTAACTTGTCACTAGGGAAATAAATTTTGAAATTTGGTAAAACAGCCTGCTTGGCTATGCACCGAGTGACCTTTTTGTGTCTTCATACCTCAGACTTTGATTTGCTTATGGTTGTAGGTTAAGTTATGGTGTGACTGCCCCTTTTGGCCTGACGATGGTATGTGTAAATTACGGGATTGTAGCGTGTGTGAATGCCAAGAAAATGAATTCCCAGAACTTTTTAAGAAGCCTATACAGCAAAGTCTTTCATCTGATGATTTGAAATGCCAAGAAGGGAAACCACAAGCTGCCGTTGATCGTACTCTTGATTCGAAGGCATTTAGGGGTTGGATTGAAGTTGATAATCCATGGACCAGCGACGATGAGACTGATAACAGTAAAATCACTTATCCAAGAATTTATCATTTTATATATTTTATTCATTTGGTTTCTGTTTCAAACCAATTTGCATGAAGTGGGTCGCCTCATCGTAAAAGTTAATCCCATGCACCCGGCATCAAATATTATTTGAAGTCACGTACATGAATAATGTTTGCAGAAGGAACATTGCCTGATAAAACAAAACTATTAAACTCATTATATAACTTTTCTGGTCGATCATCTCTTCTGCACGCTCATCTTTGAAGAAGTTCTTCATTTTAGTACTATATTGTAAAGAAGTTCATTGTCTAGGCTTTTGCAAGAGAGCGGGTGTGATGTTATCAAATATAAAATGATGTCTTTCTTGCCACTTAAACTTTAAAATAATACATTGTTCCTGCTCCAATTGTCAGGTGAGATGACGTATGTAAATCTGCAACTGAATCCAGAACGATACACTGGCTACACTGGACCATCTGCGAGAAGAATATGGGATGCCATATATTCTGAAAATTGTCCAAAATGTGAGTTTACGTTGCTTGAATTTGCAGATGTTTGGCTTATTCTATACGTCAATTTCAGGACAGCTGATTTGTCTACATTTTTTCCAGCAGCCATTTCTTTCTAAGTTCCCTCCCTGCACTGGTCCTCATTTGTCAAACTTCCTGTGGTTTTTAAGATTAATTGTTCCATTTTGTTTTTTATTTGCAGATACTTCTGGAGAGCTTTGCCCTGAGAAAAGAATTCTCTACAAGTTAATATCAGGACTTCACTCTTCAATCTCAATCCACATTGCTGCTGACTACCTGCTTGATGAAGCTAAAAACCTGGTCCGTGTTCTTCTCTTGTATGATTACTTTGAGTTATTTCTTTTTCCTTTATGTATCCTGATCTATTATCTAAAA